>OX387376.1:23261095-24511095 GCA_947563715.1 Lycia hirtaria
TCCTAAGGCCGTGCAATTGTACCTGTACCTACAATTCATATTTTTCTCATCCTCCATAATATTAACTTGCCCCCCCCCCCCCTGGGCCATGGGCTGGCGACGCCCTTGTCAAGAGCTTGAAAATAAAATATTGGAATTCATAAATAAAATCAATATTAGTTGTGAGCGCAGCGAAATTGAGTCAGCAAAGCGACTGGGAAAAAAGGAGATAACCCTAGACCAATTACAGTGTCCTCCACTATGGGAAAAAAAATCTATTACATAACAAGAAAAATATTGAAAACAGTACTATATAGGTACTACAACGAAGACTACCCACAAAAAGTTGTTGAGAAAAGGAAACGACTACAAACGGAATTATCAAAGTACAAATCAGAAGGCATAAAAGCAATAATTAAGTATGACAAACTGATAGTTCTGAAGGATCACAAACGCAATAAAAACCAGAAAAGTCATCAACAATCCAAGAAACGACAATTACACAACTCTCCGAACCAGGATAGAACAACCCAAGAAAACCAAGCCTCGAAGAAGAACAAAATAACAGCATTTGTAAATCAAAGAAAGTATACTGAACTTATCACAACGAATGATTCTCCTACGTCCAATATCTAGCAACCAGCAAAGCCCCCTAAGTATTGATTTTGAAAAATTCCTGAACGAATTTCCTAGCTCATCAGCAATGATGGATGAAACAGTCGAATCCTTGTACAATAGACTGGAAAATGCACTCAAGAACTACTACACTTTCACGAATAAATCAAAAAGAATAAACACTACACAAACAGTCATCACTGAAGAAATAATAGCACTAAAAAACTAAGATATGAACTAAAACACAAGAAAAATAAAACAAGACAGGAGAAAACCCAACTAAGTAAGCTATACAAACAAATAAGCAAAAGAATAAAGGAAAATTTAAGAAGTCACAGACTACAAACAATACATACATTTTGGAGAAAACAGGAGGAGTAAAGAAAGCATTTAAAAAACTTAACACAAACAAACAACTTATAACTCACCTGTCTAACAGATCGGGAAGTGTTGTGACAAATAGAAGTGAATTAATCGAAATAAGTACACAATTCTACAAGGATCTATACAGTATAACTACACAGGATAAAAACATACAAAGTCACAGCTCTCCAATTAACAAAGATCAGGCTCTACCATTCATGGAAAGCGAAATAGAGCTCACAATAAGGAAGCTAAAAACCAGAAAAGTCCTGGTGCAGATGGTATCACAAATGATATGATTATAGCTGGTAAAGATAAATTGGTCACACCTCTTACTAATTTGTTTAACCTCATCTTGCAACAGAAAGTACTGACTAGACAATGGCTAGGTTCAGAGATAATCCTACTCTATAAGAAAGGAGACTCTAAACTCATAACAAACTATAGACCTATCAGTCTTATGTCTAGTTTTTATAAAGTTTTTTCAGCAACACTATTGCGTAGAATAACAAAAACAATTGAAGAAAATCAACCTGTAGAACAAGCAGGTTTTAGAAAAAATTACTCTACGATAGACCACATACAAACACTAAAGCAAATTATGGAAAAATACTCTGAGTACCAGAAACCCTTGTATATCGCTTTTATAGATTACTCACAAGCATTGGACTCAATTTCAAACACATCTATATGGAAAGCACTGGAAGAGCAAGGAATAAATGCGGATTAAATAGATATTATAAAAGCGATATACCTAGTCTTGCCATAAATATTGTCACGAAGAAAAAAAATATTTTTTTATTGCAAATAATATTTATTACTTTTACAGTGTGTTAGTTTAATACATAAATATAAAACAATTTAAAATATAAAAGCTTATTCGAAGTGGTCTCCATTGGCTGCAATACAGTCCTTTAAACGTTGAGGCCAGTTATCAATAGAAGCACGCACTCTTTCCATGGGAAAATTCTTCACTGCCAATCGTATGGATTGTTTTAGGGACTCCAAATTATCATGGCGTTTAGAGCAAGCCATACTCTCTAAAACTGACCATAAATCATAATCCAGCGGATTAAGATCAGGACTAGACGACGCCCAGTCTTCAGCTCTGATGAAGTCCGAAACGTTCACTTCCAACCAAGACTGCGTGGACCGAGCTTTATGACCTGGCGCCGAGTCTTGTTGGAAGGACCATACTTGGTTATTGAACATGGTGTTGTTAAGGGGCTTAACTACCTTCTCAAGAATGGTATTTTGATACACTTGTGCCGATGTTTTGATACCTTTTTCACAAAAATATGGCTCAGTCACTCCTTCATAGCTAACACCCGACCAAACCATCACTGAAGTCGGATAATGCCCACGTTGCACTCTGTCGACTAATTGGGAAGCTTCCTTAGATAAATACGGTCATTTTTTTTGTTAAAATGTTGCTCAATTGTAAAGATTTTCTCATCCGTAAACAAAATTTTTCTGTGACCTCCCTTTGCGTACCGCTTCAGTAGTTGTTTCGATTTTACCACCCTATTCTTTTTTAAATTATCAGTTAAAAAATGACCAGTGCGTCTCTTATAGGCTGCAAGTCCTAAGTCATCTTTTAAAATACGCGAAATGGTTCTGGGTGCTATCTTCATCTCCCGAGATAAAATCTTTTGCTTTCGGACAGGATTTCTTCGAATTCTTTCCCTTACTGCTTTGACCACCTTTTTCGTACGAACACTACGTGGACGGCCAGATCTTTTTCTGTCACAAATAGAGGAGGTCTCATTGTACCTATTAATAGCCCGGTACACAAACATTTGACTAATACCAAGCGTATGGAGAGTTTTAAAAATTGCATTTGGCTCCATACCAACTTTGTGTAATGCAATCACAGCGATTCGGTTCTCTTTATCACCCCACTCCATTTTAATATCGCAAAATATTGTACAATGTATTGACGCCAAAATTAGAAAACTCAATGAACAATCGTATAAAAATGACAGATTCCAAATTCAAATGTAATATCTTTCTTATTTTTAACTGTAACAGTATTTATGGCCAGACTAAGTATAGGAACAGCACACCTAGAGTGAAGATGGAGACAGCCGGCACACCCTTTCAAATACAACGCGGAGTGATACAGTGGGACCCCTTATCCCCAATAATTTTCATAGCTGTCTTGGAACGCATCTTTAGGCAACTAGAATGGAAGCATATGGGACTAAGGATTGATGATAAATATTTAAATCACCTGAGATTTGCAGACGACATAGTCTTATTATCAGAGAAACCAGATGAACTAGAAAAATGCTTGAGTCGCTCAACCAGCAAAGCAAAGTTATAGGCCTAGATATAAACCAGGAAAAGACAAAAATCATGACAAATTCAGTTGAATTTCCTTTAAAAATTAACTCTGTACCTCTAGAATATGTGGAAGACTATGTTTAACTAGGTCACCTAATCTCATTTAAAGCTTGCACTGGAAAGGAAATTAATAGAAGGATAAAAAACACATGGAATAAATACTGGGCAATGAAAGAAATCTTCAAATCAAGTTTACCAGTTAAGCTTAAATCAAAAACAATGAATACATGCCTAATACCTTGTTTGACATATGCCTGTCAGACATGGCCATTGACCAAGAAACAGATGGAGAAGCTTAGAATATGTAAACGAGGTTTAGAGAGGAGCTATTTAAATATTAAACTGAAAGACAGAGTGAGAAACACAAAAATTAGAAAAACAAAAGATGTTGTTGAAGAAATATTAAAACTAAAATGGAATTGGGCTGGCCACCTCCAAAGAATGGCATCAGACAGGTGGACGCAAATTGCCACAAACTGGACACCTAGGGACAGCATACGGAGAAGAGGCAAACCAAACCAAAGATGGAATGACGACATCATCAGTGTTGCTGGCATGCTCTGGTTAAGAACAGCCAAAACCAGAGAAACATGGAAAAATATGGAGGAGGCTTACATCGCAATAGGCGGTCCTTACCAAAATGATTGTTAAACTAATAAATTGAATAATTAAAATGTAATATATTTAAAAGCCATATATATAAATAACTCTGTAAATATTAGAAAATATTTAAATAAATAAAATATTTGAAGACATTTCACACAACACCATCTAGCCCAAACTTAGCAAAGCTTGTACTATGGAACTAGATGGCTGATAGAATACATATATATTTTTTTTTGTAAATATATACATATGATACATAGAAACACCCAGACACAGAACAAACATCCGTGTTCATCACACAAATGTTTGCCCTGGGTGGGGATTGAACCCACGACCTACAGCTTAGCAAGTAGACATACTACCAACTGAGCCACAAGGCCAGTCAAAATGGTAAGGAAATAAAGCTATTTTTATTTTTATTATTTTATTTTATTACCTGTAAGCGTCTACCTGTTCTCGTTATCAATATCGAGCAAAAATTAGCAAAAAAATCACGTTTGTTGTACGAGAACCCCCTTAAATATTTATTTTATTCTATTTTTTAGTATTTGTTATTATAGCGGCAACAGAAATACATCATCTGTGAAAATTTCAACTGTCTAACTATCACGGTTTATGAGATACAGCCTGGTGACAGAAGGACGAACGGACAGGCAGACAGACAGCGGAGTCTTAGTAATAGGGTCCCGTTTTTACCCTTACGGAACCCTAAAAATAGAATCTTTATGCAAGGAATGAGGGTCCAAATTTTAAAGTGAATTAACCGTATCATGTATATCATATGATAGAATTTAATTAGCACAAGCTAAAACAGGATTTTAAATATTTTTGCGATGTCATCATCATCATCATCTCAGCCATAAGAAGTTCACTGCTGGACATAGGCCTCCTCCATGGATTTCCAAAAAGACCGATTGGGAGCGGCTTGCATCCAGCGTCTTCCCGCCACTTGTATGAGATCATCTGTCCATCTCGTGGCTGGTCTTCCTACGCTGCGCTTGCCGGTACGTGGTCTCCACTCGAGAACCTTTCGGCCCCATCGGCCATCAGTTCTACGTGCTATGTGCCCTGCCCACTGCCACTTAAACTTGCTAATCCGCTGTGCTATATCGGTGACTTTTGTACGTCTACGTATGTCTTCATTTCTGATTCGATCTCGAAGAGAGACTCCGAGCATAGCCCTCTCCATAGCTCGTCGCGTGACCTTGAGTTTCCTTATAAGTCTTCCGATCTGCAGTGTTCCGGTGACGCAGAGTCATATAGGCGGCTCAATAGACTCATGTCAAAGTCTATGCGACACGACATCCGTACCTTTAATACTAATCGTATTAAAGAGACGATAGAGCGGAATAAAGGCTCCAAAGTGTTCTCAAAAGACATGTCTATTGGGCAGAGCCAGTTGACGAAGCTGAAGATGGAAGATGGCAGTCTAGCGTCGACCAAAGCAGAAGTCTTGAGGGAAATCGAGAGGTTCTATGGACAGTTATACACATCGGTCGCAAAACCTGTTAGCAGTTTGGGCAAAGATCCAAGAGCCAAACTGACTCGACATTATACCGAAGATATCCCGGCCATCAGCCTGTATGAGATTAGGATGGCGTTGAAACAGCTCAAGAACAACAAGGCACCGGGCGACGACGGAATTAAATCAGAGCTACTGAAAGCGGGTGGAACACCGATACTAAAAGTCCTTCAGAGGCTCTTCAATTCCGCCGTGCTTGAAGGTACAACGCCAGAAGCATGGAACAGAGGCGTGGTGGCGCTGTTCTTCAAAAAAGGACACAACACTTTGCTGAAGAACTACAGACCCATCTCGCTTCTGAGCCATGTCTATAAGCTGTTTTCAAGGGTCATCACGAATCGTCTTGAACGCAGGTTCGATGACTTCCAGCCTCCCAAACAAGCCGGTTTCCGAAAAGGTTATAGTACCATAGACCACATCCACACGCTGCGGCAAGTGATACAGAAGACCGAAGAGTATAACTTGCCCCTTTGCTTAGCGTTTGTGGACTATGAGAAAGCCTTTGATTCGATCGAGACCTGGGCGGTGCTTGAGGCTCTCCAGCGATGCCGTATTGACTATCGGTATGTCGAAGTGCTGAAGTGTTTGTACAACAACGCCACAATGTCAGTCCGAGTACAAGACCAGAACTCAGAGGCAATTCCATTGAAGAGAGGCGTGAGGCAGGGAGACGTTGTCTCTCCGAAACTGTTTACCGCCGGTTTGGAAGATGCCTATAAGCTTCTGGAATGGAAAGGGCTCGGCATCAATATTAACGGCGAGTACATCACTCACCTTCGGTTTGCCGACGATATAATAGTCATGGCAAAGTCGATGGAAGAGCTCAGTACGATGCTCGAAGACCTCAATAGAGTTTCCCAACGGGTGGGCCTCAAAATGAACATGGACAAAACGAAGGTTATGTCAAACGCCCATGTAGTGCCCACCCCAATATCTGTGGGGAACTTCACTCTTGAAGTTGTTGACGAATACGTCTACCTAGGACAAACGGTCCGATTAGGCAGGTCCAACTTTACGAGGGAGGTCAATCGTCGTATCCAACTCGGCTGAGCAGCGTTCGGGAAACTTAAAAGCGTCTTCTCGTCCAATATTCCCCAGTCCCTCAAGTCGAAAGTTTACAACCAGTGTGTGTTACCAGTGATGACATACGGCACTGAAACCGAAACTATGGTCCTTTTGCGATGTATATTTTTCAAATTAAGAAAGAAAATATTAAAAAAAAATATAGAATATATCAGGCTTCAAATTTTACAAAATGCTTCAAAAAGTTTCGCGCTCGCTTCGCTCGCGTATTACTGTTTCATATTGATCTTTATTTGTATTGATCATTAAAGTGCCGTGAACTTTCTAATACGGGCAAATAATTCACTAAAAATAGCCACTAACCAAAAATATTTGCGCGTTCTTGTAGGTATGTTTGTAATTTTCTATAAAGTCATATGTTTATATTTAGGAATATTAAATTGACAATCAAAGCATTCAAATGGTTGTATTTATAATTTTTGATAGCGTTAAAGTCGCTCTTTACCAGTCGGGTATTTCCTTTTAACACAGTTACTTGTTTGATTCATTTGGTCCACAAAAATGTAGGACTCGCTAACACGATCAATGAATCAAATCACTTCCATGATTTAATATTAAAAACCTTAAAAAATATTTTATTTTGACATGGAAGTCCTGTGGGTTCATTAATACGAGAAATAAAGCATATTACTATAAAAACACCACTATCATTTTCGCGCTCGCGCATTATTACCTACTATTTTGACATAAAGTACTGTGAGTTCACAAATACGAGAAATTTTGCATATTACTATAAAACACTACTAAAATTTTCGCGCTTGCACATTATTACTATTTTGACATAGAAGTACTGTGAGTTCACAAATACGAAAATTTCTTCTGGGTTCTGTCACTGGTCCGTTACTCTTTCAAATGATGATTCACGATCTACCTAATGTACTATCTACCGCCAAATGTCTTTTGTATGCGGATGACCTTAAACTATTTTTTGAAATTAAATCTTCTAGTGACTGCCTGAAATTGCAGGATCATATCAATCAAATTTACGAATGGAGCGTGAGAAATAAAATGACATTTAATATAAGTAAATGTAACGTCATGACCTTTGATCGTAAAAGAAATCCAATACAGTTTGATTATCATTTAAACAACGTACCTATAAACAGGGTTAACTGTATCAAAGATTTGGGGGTAAATTTTGATCGCAGTCTAACTTTTCATGATCATATATCAGAACTCGCAAAAGAGTCTTACCGGCGCCTTGGCTTCGTCCTTCGGAATGCTAGAGACTTTAAAAATCCTGAAGTAATTAAAACATTATATAACTCCTTAGTTAGAAGCAAACTTGAATCGAGTGCTTGTGTCTGGAACCCCTATCATGTCACCTACGCGCGAATGCTTGAAAAAGTCCAAAAGGCCTTTTTAAGGTCGCTGTATAAGAAAATTTATGGTTACTATCCGTTTCTGTATCCAACTAAATTCCTGCTCGGTCAGCTTGGTTACAACTCTTTGGAAGTTAGAAGGATGTTAGACCAGCTAACTATCTGCTGTAAGGCGCTTAGGGGGTCTATTCGATTCTATACGTCTGCACGACTTGCTATGCGTACTGTTCGTACCGGACGAGCCCGGGGTTCCAGCAAACAGACGTGGTCGCCCGCATGACCTGTTCCACGTAGATCGCGGTCGCACAGTAGCACGTTCTATGTCGCCCCTGAATCGTGCCCGTCGCCACTTAAACGCACTCCTTGCTGCCAACCCTGATTGTGACATCTTTTGTGATAACTGGAAGACTATTTTAAGTACCTCCTTGACTTATTGTGAAAATCAATTGGATCAATGGGACAGGTGTAAAAAGCCTGATGATTCATTGGACTTTGACGATAACCTTTGAGTTTATTGACTTGGTACTCTGAGTACTTACCCGAACGGTATATTTTACTTTGTATGACATAATTATTTTTTTGTATTGACATGCTAGGCATATTGCCCATTTGACCTTTTTGTATTGACATTTTAAATGATATTGTATTTATATAATGAATATTTTGTAATCCTCAGACATTTGTTTAAGACATTGTTTAAGAATAATTTTTGAATATTGTGAGATAATTGTAATTGGTCCTTTTCCGTTTTTATCTCAATAAAAACTTGGCACTTTACTACAGCAAAACAACTATGCAGACTAGAACTAAGCCTAGATGACAGATGCAGAGCCTGTGGGAATGAAGTGGAAACGATGTCACACCTATTATGTGACTGTGATGTCCTTGCTGGTAAAAGGATGAGCATCCTCGGAATAGCTTATCCTAAGCCGGAGGACTACAGACATACTCCTTTGCACGGTGTATTCGACTTAATCGAGTACATTTTCCGCTAAGGGTGTGGTCTAGGGTCTAGGGGTGTACACAAAAGATCCCCATGGGTCGAAGTGTCGCCAACCAGTTTGTTGGCCCCCGCTGTGACTATACAAGATAAGATAAGATAAGATAAGATCTCAATAAACGAATTTATCAATTTAGCATATTACACTATAAAACACTACTAAAAACGTTTCGCGCTCGCTTCGCTCGCGCATTCATATATTACTATGGATTAACTAATACGAGAAATAAAGCATGTTACTATAAAACACCACTAAAATTTTCGCGCTCACTTCTCTCGTGCATTATTACTATTGACAGACAAGTACTGTAGGTTCACTAATACGAAAAACAAAGCATATTACTATAAAAGCACTACTAAAATTTTCGTACCAAATTTCAGGAAGTACATTATATTTTTGGTGGCTAATTTTTTTAGTTGTTTGTGTGCAAATTGTAGTCTGTATACCAAATTTCAACTTTCTAGGACTTCAGCAAGTACTTTGTATTTTTGATGATCAACAGTAAGTCAGTGACAAAATCCACGCATTTTAGGTATCCATAAATTCGAAAGTATACAACTACAAGCTAGATAAATGAAACTTTATATTTTATAAGTTCGCCGACCACACTCGATCCTCAAAATTTGAACTCTCTAATGCTATCGAGGCTGAAGCTATAAGGGACCAAAAGTCCAACTAATCGCTTCGAGTAATGGTAGTTCCAGTGTGTCCGCTGGCTCACATGGTGGCGGCTCGGTCGTGCCTCCAGATTGTTTAGAAGTCGATTGAATTTTTTAAAATTACTTTTATTATAAAAAGGTTTGTTGATAATGATTTGCCACAAGCACATTTTACTGAAATAATGTCATAATGTTATTCATAAGAGTACCTACAGTTATTATACAGAATGTATCTTTAACGCGATCGTGAAATCCTTCATCATATTGTGCAATAGATACAATGCAAATCAATCAAAGACATGCCATGTTTTTTTTTGTCACACAAGGAAGTAAACAATATTAGTATTTTTAGCTAATTCGTATAGATGAGAAGTTATGAATCGCGTGATATAGACTTCTCCGAAACATTTCTAATTAGAAACACTCTTTAAAGTTTAGAACAATGCTAGAATGTGCTGATAGACAAAGAAAATTGAAAACTTACATTATGCGATTCCTCCTCCAAAACAGCCATAGTTTCAAAATCGATATTCATTTTTAGTGGTTTTGCGATTAATACGTCGAATAAACACGATAACCTTTCAAAATGGCAAATAACTACGAGGAAACAACAAGATTTATTTTCAAAGTCTTCAAGGTGTTGTTTACAAACTGACAAGGTCATGTGACATATTTTGCTAACTTCAACTTCAACTTTGTTGATATGATGGCTTCAACAGTGTTGCCACAAATTCGCCAATTTCTAGTAGGTTGTCTGATTGTTCGGTAGAAATGATAGATGCTCCCGCGCCGATGGTCGGTCGTTGAAATATTCCGAGTCTGCCACTCTGGTATTTCTTCAGGCAGCGTCATACAAGTCACTAATACCTATTTCATATTTCTTGACGTGGTTGCTTGCGCAGGTGTGCAGCGGGATCGCTTCTTATTTTTTTATTATATATTTATGTTAGTAATATGCCCCAGACCTTTAACAATAATAAAGCAATACATTTTATATAATATACAGATACAGTTTAATAATAAGGTTACATATATAATTAATCTATGAATGAGATGAGTTAAAGTTTAATGTTGTTAATTTCAATGAATTTAGTGAGGACATGAATAAAAGGAGAGAATACTAGAGGGAGGAGGCTGGAAAAGTTAGTAAGTCGGGGAACGTCAACTGGGATCATATCGTATAGGGAGAAACGGCGTCTGGTACAGTCAAAAAATATGTGATCAGCTGTTCCTTCGTCTAAGCCACACTCGCAATACATAAGGAGATAAAGATAAAGATAATTTATTTGCATACAACACGAGAATTTTATACAACAAGTGCATAAAAGATGTTACACTAAATTTAGTCGCTTAAAATCATGTTGTGCCGATTAGGCGTACAAATGTCAGGTAGACAGCATCATGCACATGCGAAAAATTAAAAAATAATAATAATTATTATTTGTTATTAGATTAATACACAAACCAAAAATATATAAAATATGACAAAGCAGAAGCAATAAAAGATACACATAATGTCAAATAAAATTAAAATTTGTCATTTAAAAAATCATTGATAGAATAATAACACTTCTGCAATAACAATGCCTTCAACTTTTTTCTAAATAAATTACTATTCTGGTCTCTTATTGACTTAGGAATCTTATTGTAGATTTTAGGACCCATACATACGATGCTATTTTGCATCAGTGCTGTCTTTCCTTCATGTACGAGTGATCTCGAATTCTAATTTTGCAGAGAAAAACCGGAGTACATGCAAAACCCAGCCGCAGGCGACATATCGTAGAAACAGTCTGTTTCTTGACCTTTTTAAATTTGAAAAACCAGGGCTTTGGGAGGATCGAAGGTTGTATTTGGCCATAGAATTTCCCTTTTATGGTTTTTGACTTCTGCCAAGTAGTATTCCAAGCGGACGTTGAGAGTTACCGGATATTTATTTCTAGCTTTAAATTGATTAGATACAATAGACTGAAGGGAACTCTTCGAATCAGAGAATATGATGGCTTTTCCAATGGAGTGGGACTTGATATACCTAATAGCTTCAAGGATTGCAATAGCTTCACCCGTGAAAACAGTAGTGAGAGAAGGATACTTGTAGTTTAAGATTATCCTGTATCTTGGAATCCAGAAAGCCACCCCACATCGCTGTCCTGGTTTAATTTGGAGGCATTCGTAAACAAGATCAGCCAGTCACGCCAATCAGTGTCAATAGTTTCCAAAAACTGCTTATTCGGGTCCTTGGATTCTTTCTGGATTCCAAAATCTAGGATGACTCTAGGCTGATAAATTAGAGCTTTGTAGTTAATAGAAAAGAGGGGATTCGTAGGAAAAGAGACCACAAGATAGGGGAGATGTAAGAATTTAATGTAGCTGCGGCACGGAAAATTGAAATCCTTTTAAACCTCATTGCTCCACATGAATTCAGATCCGACACAATAAGGCACGGAAGGTTTGTGTCGGATCTGAATTCATGTGGAGCAATGAGGTTTAAAAGGATTTCAATTTTTGGCCACAGGGAATGGTCTGAGTTTTGGATAACCTTAGTGAAGAACCGGTCAGCAAGGAATTGCCTACGTAGATGCAATGGGGGATCTCCACATTCCACTTGCAAAGCATTAGTTGGAGTCGGCTTCATTGCTCCTAAGATAATTCGGTGGCACTTCGCTTGGATGACAGATAACCTGTCTAGGGTGGTTTTATTTCCTGGCTCTAGCAAAAATGCTGCATAGTCAAGGTGGCTCCGAACTATTGCATTGTATAGCAGTTTTTGGGAAACAGATAAATTTTATCAACAGATACATTTTACCGTAGTTAATGACGTCAAAAAGAAACCAAGTGTGACTAAACCATTTGAAACCTACACGCGCACCAGTATACAGTTGTCCGAATCAAGTTTAGAAGATGTCGTAAACTCCATTAAAGAGTATGTCAACCCGAAAGTTAAGACCGCTATTCTGATCACCCCCCCCCCCCCCCCCCCATTAGCTATGTATTCGATTATCCCCATACAAGACAAGTTCAAAAGTTCGTCAATGAACTTAGTGATAGCCAAAACTGAACTCGAAAACGTCAAAGAGTAACTCAGACAACAAGAAGTTATCTATCATTACCACGATGGAAAACCAACCATCGTGGTTGGAGTTTTGGCGGGAACGTCTTAGTAACGTGTTGTTGCTGTTTTATTTTCCTAAACTTGTGTTATTTTCAACATTAATGCTATAAAAATGGTGGTGTTTTATTCATTAAGTGTTCGATAAAGTGCTATATACAAGATACGGTCCTAGCCGATCTCCCTATTCACATTTACACCTCTAAAAAACGTGGTCTTATAGCGAAATCCAGACTGAAGAGAGTCCCTAAAACTGCTAATTTGCTACAAGATTCTGATATTAATGTTTCTCCCAATAATACGACCTCAAGATAAAAACTTGAAAGCTTGGATGATTGACCGACTACTACCTTACAGACTCCGACTTGTGAGACTACTCACTATCATACGTTTTTACAGTACGTACACTTGAAGGACATCGATGACAACCTTCACACTCTGCAAACTAACTCCAAATGGACTATCTGATTAATAAGCTAGGTCGATTGGCTAGTCAACTAAATTCATTAAAACCCAAGCGAGCAAAAAGAGGTCTCATAGACGGACTAGGTTCATGACCAACGAGGCAATTCGAACCCTAGAAAATAATCAGAATGCCAGTGACGGAATTCAACCATCATATTAGCATGAGTAAAGTGGATGTCTATGTTGAATTATATGAGGTGCTTGTACCTTTGCGACTACATTATGCCGACATATTAAATAAAACACATATTTGTACTAAGAAACGGCGGCCATGGTTTTATTACTTTTTCATAGACTAATACAATCATCTTTTACCATAGAGATACGAGAAGGAGGGCTGCGTTCCATAAGGGATATGTTCATAAACATATTTTAACATCCCCCCTCGATTGATAGTTTTAAAACTTTGAATTACAAACATACATTAAAACTTGAAATCGCTAACACAAAATATTAATGAATTCACTTAACATATTACAATGTCATACATACTAAAAACCTTATTAATTCTAAACAAATTCAAGTCACACATTTTTCATTATCAACTCTTAAGTTCTTATTACAAAATCAATTTATCAATTACTCATTACAGCAAGTATCAAAATGACAATAAAGATATTAAACAATATTTAAGTGTTTTCTTAAATCAACAATTCTGTCACATGACAAGGATTTTGTCATCATATCAGCTAAGTTACAATCTGTAGACACATACTCAATTTCAATTTCTTTCTTATTTAGCAAGTCCTTTAAAAAATGTAATTTTATATCTATATGCTTTGTACGCTTACTATTTTCTAATGATCTAGATAATTGAATGGCACCTCTATTGTCCATTAACAACAAACACTTCACTTCACTGTCCAGTCCATTAAAATCATTATAAAGTCCTTTCACATACAATAAGTCACATGCACTTGTTGCTCCTGCAACGAATTCTGCTTCGACAGTTGACAAAGCTACACAGTTTTGTTTTCTTGACAACCAAGCCACTGGCTTGTTACAATAGAGAGTCACTGAGCCAGTCATGCTTTTGCGATCAGTAGAGTCTCCTGCCCAGTCAGAATCTGAATATGTACTCAGGCACATATTATTTTCTTTTAGATATAGTAGTCCGATATCAGCTGTTTGTTTCAAATACCTTAAAGTTCGCTTAGCTTGAGTCCAAAGGCTTTGAGTTGGTCTGTCTAAAAATTGACTTAAATAGGATATGGCATAGCAAATGTCTGGACGTGACACTGTTGCTACATACATAAGTCCACCAATTAGTTGTCTATATGGTACCTCAGTAGTCACTGGTTCACTTTGTTCTAATTGAAATCCTTTCACCATAGGTGTCGCCACTCCTTTGCATTCATTCATACCATATTTTTCCAACATTTTCAATATCTGTCTCTTCTGTGTTATCTTTAATCCATTTTCTAATTTTTCTATTTCCATTCCTAAAAATGTTTTTGGAAATCCAAAATCCAGAGGCGTCTCTAGCCCTTGTGGCGCCCGTGTGCAACCAGTACCCTGGCGCCCTCTATTAGAAGCGGGGTCAAAATGGAATACTAACAGTTATAATTTTCAAACGGAAATTCAGGTGCAAATGGTGTCGGAAAGCAAAAACATTTTTTTTTGGATGGAAGGGGTTACATCAAGAATAAAAAATCACAACTTTGTAGTTCTTCCAAAAATATTTAATTTAAAAACTAATATAGTTACATTACAGGACGCTCGTACACACAAATATATACACAGTACACACACACACAAATATATTTACAAAAAAGTTACTTTTCGTGCTTTTGCATTAGCGAAATCTTTAACAATGTCACTAACTTCAGTTTTGATTTCATGTTCAATACTTATTAACGATAAATTTGTCAGTCTACTTTGCGACAATGTTGATCTAAGATAGTTTTTAATTATTTTTAGTTTAGAAAATGACCTTTCGCTATGTGCGACCGTGACTGGAAGTGTCAGGTATATCCTCAGTGCTGTGGACAGATTTGGGAACACTGAAATTAATTTATTCGTAAACAAGTAATTTAAAATATCCAACGGCGTAGTGGAATCATCAATAAACATCGGTAATAATTCGATTTCGTTATAGAGCTCGAACTTTTCCACATCTGAAGAACCAGCATGGCTAAGTTTATTTTCTAAATTAGAACAATGTGTTTTTTTTGTATCTGAGTCCAAATCTTTCCAGTGTTTCAATTTTTGAAGAAATGAAAAAATTACATTATTTTCATTCAAAAGTTCGAACCGTTCGTCGAACTTAGTAATAGCGGTGTCTAACAAATAGTAGTAAAAATTTACTTTGAAATGTGTTTTCGGGTCTGTTATCGGTTCATCCTCCGCCTCATAATTAAAAAACCTTTTACGAGCGCGAGGGCGTGCAGGTGTGGGAAATTCTGCTATTGCCTCGACTTCTTCCGCTACAGTTTTCGCGCTGTTAAGGAGCTCCTCAAAAGCAGACTCATTGCGGAATTCAGACAAACTTATTTTTGCATTATCAATCAGTTTCACCGCTTCTGACAATACAACGTCTGACTTTTGAAGTGCCTTGCTAACTATATTTATCTTGCTTAAAATTTCAAACCAAATAAGCAGAGAGCAGATGAAGTTAAACGACTTAATTTTTGTCAGTAATGAATTTGCCATATTTCTTGACTCGGCATCTTTGCTCCTATCGGAATATATGGTAAACAAGGCATCATACACTTTTCCCAGTTCAAAACGTAGAGCTTTTACTGCTTCAACCCTGCTCTCCCATCGAGTATTTGAGAGTGGTTTTAGACTTAAAGTTGGCACTTCTTTAGCAAGTATTTGCCAACGTGCTGTTGACGCAGAAAAAAAAACATAAATTTCCTGCACAACTGAAAAGAAATTGACAATTTCTAATGAACTTTTAGCAGCGTCATTCACCACCAAATTTAGGCTGTGTGCCGCACAAGGTACGTAAAATGCGCGCGGGTTTAAATCTAAAATTCGTTTTTGTAGACCTATATTTTTCCCTTTCATGTTTGCACCATTATCGTAACCTTGACCACGCATATCTTGTATGTCAATTTCGTTTGAGATTAAACAATCTAACAAAAATTTAGTTAAGCCCAGCACCCTTATTCAGATTACATTCGATTCGATGCGATCTTCGATATGGAGAGAGATCTCGAAGGATTTCACACGGTTTGCGGAATTAGCGATTCAGGTTTCCCGAATATCGAATAATTTTGACATTTCCATTCCATAAGGTATCAGCTGATCATCCCACACGGTTCCATTGATTGAAAGCGGCATGTGACATGTCGATTATCAATCGATTAATCGGAAATTGTTTTATTGACTTGGAAAAACCGATTTTTAGATTTATCTCATGCTGCATGTCATTTTCGTGAAAGTTAATTTTCGTCACGTTATTGTATTTTTACTACTGTAACATGAATAACTGTGCTGTCTTAAAAGTAGGTACCTTTTAAGACAGCACAGTTATTCATGTTTGATGTAATTTACATAATATATATATAGTACACCTACTATAATCAATTCTAATTTAATATTATTTATGTCATATTGATTCACTATCTAATATTTGCACTTGAGAAATGATCGAATGTAATGGAAAATTGTAATTAATTTCTAAGACCTTATTTACCTACATTCTTGCAAATAAATTTCATTTCATAAGTAAATTCAAACCAAAATTTATTCATTTGTTTGCCAAATGAGCAACGTAAAGACAAACATGAAACCACACACTTCTCTCCCACGCTCCTCTCTCTGTGTGGTAGTTATTTTAAACAAGCACTAAAGTGACGTAATGTTACACAATTCAAATAATATAACTTAGTATTTGCTAGGATGATGTACGATAATTAATATGATTTGGATTACAGTGAACGTCCACTGGACAAAGGAATACGAGAGACAGTGTAGGTCGAAAGCGAGAAGGAGGAATGACACCGGATGCTCCTCTAGTAACAATAAAAAAAAATATAATTTTTTTACAAGCTATCACTGCTATCACAGAACATCAAATTTCTTTATCTATGGAGTCGATAGATCGGTGTAGAATTTATAATATTGCCAACAAAAAAACATACAGTTGAATTATGAACCTCATTCTTTTTGAAATCCGTTAGAAATATAAATGTGTGCTACTTCAGCCCCAGCAAAATATAATGGACTTTCTTTACTAGCTCGCATTATTGACTGATCCCTATTTGAACTGTAAAAAAATACGATTTTCTTACTTTTATTTGAAAATGAAAATTTTTAAACACAAAAGAATCGAACTTTAATCGATTTTTTTTAACAGTTAATCGAAATCTTTAGCCGTATCAAGTCACTAAAAAAAGTTTGTAAATTTAACAGTAGCAGCCGTCAAATATTTTTTTTCTTTTATTGGCCACGATTGGCTCATTTGCCAAAATAATATGTTAAAAGTTTCATGAAAAATACAAATAATATAAGTTTTAGTCACAATCTCAAGTTACTTGGCAAGCCAAGTAACTTGAATCTAAGGATTTTAACGAGATACTCGGTTGATAGTGAATCAAGTTCATGTCATGACTTGGTTATTTTACTAGGAGCTGTTAAAGACTTTATAAGTTACAACGTGAAGAAGTATGTTTCATCACTCTCATTTCAAACTCGTGCGCGTAAACGAACACTAATAGATTAAAAAAACATCATCTTTACAAAATCTTTATGTGAAATAACACAAGTTTAGAATAATAAAAGAAAACTGTGACATTTTTTAATTAAGTTCCCGCGAAAAACCTACCGAATCGAATGGATAACCTTCGATAACCCTATTCACAAATTCGAATGGCACCTGTCGGTACCAAATCGTTAATGACCTCGTGTTACCGATAGGATAACATAGACAAGCTAGTTTTCAGAGTCAGTTTCATGTTTTTAGATAGGTGATTCGTGATAAAAGTAATAAAATGCTTAATTATGACCAGCGACTGACAAAATATGTAATTTATTGCATAATATACATATAACTTGATCCATCATATTAATTATGGCATATAATTCTTTGGTAAATTTGTAGCTTCAATAAGTGAAGCATGCTTCGAAAATATCTTGTTGGTTGTGTGTGTGCATGTGTTGTGTGATTTCAAAGTTCTTCTATTTTCTCCCTGTACTCGTGCATTTAATGTATTTGCCATTTATTAGTAACAAGTATAAAATATTTAATATATTTAGAGTGCCATGCGTGTAATCTGACTAAGCTCTCCAACTATAAAAAATTACATTTTGAAACTTTGGAAATCATAATTAGGGGAATTTTAAAACCCGTAAAATCGGTACATTTGACTATTAGGTGAATATATTATGTCAAATTATGGAAAATGGTAATTAAAAATATCAAAAAAGTGCTCTTATATTATTAAAATGTATTAGTAAAATGTATTCGATATCACTCCCGACAGGATAAACCTGTCGGGAGCGATATCGAATTAGCCATCGAATTTATATGTCAAACTCCTTCGGATTCGAGTTTGTGAATCGGTGTACCCGAATCCCGGCGGATCCAGTTGAGGATGAGTGGAGATTGTCTTTGGTTTCTCGAGATTTCTATACTAAAAATGGGACCGACGGGCATAAATTCGAATTCGTGAATACTCATTGGAGTCGAATGGAGCTTTATTCGGTAGCCGGCTCATTACCGACAAAATTGACAAATCGACAACCGATTAGAACTAGAATAAGGGTGCAGGCCAGTAGTGTCTGTAATAGGAAAAAAACCCAGAAAGTGTTCTTTTACTTCAGCCTTGTTGTTGCTTGCATTTAAAAGAACGTACCGTACGACAACCGATATTTGTTCTTCGTGTGCAATATCTGGAGTGCAATCTAAAATAATGGAAAAATATTTGGATTGTGTCAATTCCAAAACAATAGCTTTTTTTATTCTTTCTCCTAATAATTGTATTATTTCATTCTGAATGTTATGGCCAAGATAATGAGTTAGGCGTGACTCAGATTTTTGAATAAGAGCAATGTGTTCCGCAAGCACATTATCAAAATTAGAGCTATATTCAACCAGCTTTAAAAAATTACCATTATCGGAATCGTAAATTTTTTGAGATCTTCCCCGAAAAGCCAGACATTGCCTCGCTAAAAAATGAATTATGTTGATTATTCGTTCGAGTACTGCAACCCAACGTTTTTTTTCTCGATCAATTTCATTTTGGTGCAAGAAATCTACCGACTTTTCTTTTAAAATAACAGTTTTCAACGTAATTTGTTTCTTAAGACATGATAGGTGCCCTAAGCTCTTTTCATGACGTTCTATAGCAGTAGACAAATGCTGCCAATCTTTGTAACCTATTTCACCATTAAAAGGAGTCGCATCAGCATGAAAAAGTTTACAGTAAAAACAATAAACAGAATCAGTTGACTTAGAGTAAACAAGCCAGTTTCTTAAAACGGTTTCATTATTTAACATCTTTTTAGTATAATAAGCATTTGAAAAAGATCTTTTTGAACTATTCGAAGGATATGAACCCACTTTTACCTGTACTGGCCCACGCTCCATCAAAAATATTCTCTGTTTATCGGATAACACCTGTGGCCATAACGCGAGATCATTCATTACATCTTCTCGAAGTATATTCTCCGGGGACGCTTCGGCACTAGGAGGTTCTTCGTCTTCTTCGACTACCGACGACAAAGACAGCAGCGGCGGCGGCGGCGGCGACGTTGAAGGGACGAGTTCTGCTGTAGAATTATCTTGGTTTTCATATGTCTCTGTCTCCAGGTGTTCGTCCGAGGATGGACCGGGTCGAACAAAAAACTTTTTAATAGAACATGTATTCTTTTTCAGAGACAATTCCTTCTCCAGCTTTCTTTTTCGATTTTGTGCACCAGAAAGTTTCTTTTTTCTATCGCCATCAGACATCTAAAATAAATAATAAACTAAGTATAGGCACCTAAAAGTACTATCAATGTAAATTAATATAGGCCCAGAGAAATAGTTGCAACTTGGACTAAGTATTATATATTATAATTATGACACATATCAATCAACGTCGAATTTATTTATTCTGTTTGATTGCCTAATGAAGGTATTAGGCAATCAAACAGAATAAATAAATTAAATAAAAAAGTAGTTTGTTGTTCAAAGGCTAGGTAAAAGTAAGACCTAAATAAATACCTAAGTAAGTATACTAGTAGGTACAACATATTAAAGCACTTTAACTTACCGTTGTTTGTTCCGCACTGCAGTAGGATAAACAAATGAAAAATCCTAGGTCGTGGGTATTCAACTTCGATATCACTATCTATCACTCGATAGCACCTCGATAGTTGTTTTTTTTTTCATGGATTTCGCTGGCTATTTTTGATGACCTCTGACCTCGATGCTTGTCGCAATAATTGTGCAAGCAAATAACCAAATCTTACCTTTTATATAATTTTTATCAAAAGAAAAACCGATTTACTTCACATTTACATGTTTACTCAATGATATAAGAATAAAGATAGTTAATCCAATTGCATCAAGGCTTATTTCGCAAAACTATGCTGTAGCGGTAAAACAAAAAATGCGGCACGCGTACACAAGCCTTTGAAAATGACCGCCGCACGTCCCTGGGAATTTAAATTTGAACTTTATAGCATTCCAATACAGCCGATTTAGCAATGATAGTCGGCGTATTGTCAAACAAATCAAAACAAACAGGTGCAACGCCGGCACGCGCCTTTGGTAGCGACGCGACATTACGCCAATATAATCTTTAACTATCTGTTTAAAGGATGATTTCACGTTGAAACAAAAGTTATTGTGTAGAGTAGGAAAAGGAGTAGCTTGTGGTGGCGCGCCTTGCTTTGCTACCGCGCGCCCGGCGTCGGCCATAAACACAGGCGCAGGGTCTTTGAGAGCGCCGGCGCCGCGAGTGACGACGCATCTTTGGAGGTGCCGCACTAGAGGGCGCTCGGCGCCCCCTTAGACCCGGCGCCCGTGTGCGCCGCACACCCTGCACCATAGGTAAAGACGCCTCTGCCAAAATCTTTAACTTCAAATTCTTCTTTCAAACCTTGTACTATATTTTCTATGTTGCTCTGTGGTCCCATCAACAAAATGTCATCGACATAAATTAACAAAGTAACATTTATTTCCTTGGAAATATAAAGACAAAAGTCATGTCTTGATCTTGTGAAACCTTTTCTTTCCATATATTCATTAAATCTTTGATTCCATACTTTAGGACTTTCTTTTAATCCATACAATCCCCGGTTTAACTTCAATACTTTATTTTGTGTTACATAAATACCTTCAGGTGGTTTTAAATAAATTTCTGACTCTAGTTCTCCATTTAAAAATGCAGTTGGGACATCAAGTTGCCTGATTGGCCAGTCATTTTGTACAGCTTCAGCTAATAATGTCCGCACTGTGGACATTCTTGCTACAGGTGCATAATTCTTTCCAAAATCTTCATTTTCTTTTATTTGATATCCACGAGCCACAAGTCTAGCTTTCTTTTGTCCATTTTCCTTTACTTTAAATATCCATTTTGCATCTATCATTTTTCCATTTTCTGGTAACTCTGTTTCTGTAAATGTTTTCATCTTTTTTAATGCTTTCACTTCATTTTCTATCGCTTCTTTCCATCCTGTTTTCATAGCATTGTTATAGGTTTCTGGTTCTTCCACATTTAATAAGCAGTATGCCTGGTGTAGTTCATATTCTCTCAGATAACTAGGTGTTTTAACGGTTCTTCCTGTTCTTGTTTTTACTATTTCTTCTTGTTCATCAGTTTCATTTAATTTTTCTTTATTTTCATCAATTTGAAAGTTTTCATCAACTTGAACTTTATCATCCTGTTTCTTTGAAGAATTATCTTCTATTCTTTCTTGTCTTTGGTTAATGTCATAATAGTATTTCTCATTCGAGTTGCTTTCATTATCATTTTGGTATTTAATATCAGTCTCATCAAATCGTACATCTCTTGATATTATCACATTGTCTGTATTAGGGTCCCATATTTTATAACCAGTTTTGGCATAGCCTATCATTCTTCCTGAAATCGCTCTTGAAGAGAATTTGTCTTGTCTGGGTAATATAACAGCCCAAGCCTTGCTTCCAAATACTTTCATTTTGTTAAGAATAAATTCTCTTTCAAATATTTTCGCAGGGATCTGAAAATTTATCGCTTTTGATGGACATCGATTTAATATATAAGTAGCTGTTAGAACAGCATGCCCCCATAGATTGCGTGGGAGTCCAGATTCATTTAAGATTGTTCTCGCTTTATCTAGTAATGACCTATTCATACGTTCACTCTTGCCGTTCATTTGTGGGCTATATGGTAGACTGTACTCTATATTTATACCTTTCATTCTACAAAATCTTTTGAGGTAATTCGACGAATATTCGCCCCCATTATCACACCGTATTCTTGTTACTTTTAAGTTTCTTTCTCTTTCCATCTCATTAATGTAGTTAATTAAGTTTTCCGCTGCTTCAGATTTATTTCTCATCAGGTAAGTTTGAGTAAAATGTGAATAGTCATCAATTATAGTTTGAAAGTATCTATTTCCTTCTTTAGTCTCCTGTTTCATAGGGCCTGATACATCTGAGTGAATTAGTTCACCAATTCTCTTACTTTGCCGATATTGTATTGGCTTAAATGGCAATCTAGTGCTTTTATTCTTCATACATTCTTCACAGCATTTATCACTGAATGGTAGCTTCATTATAGAGAGACTTTTTCTGTTCACATGAGCAAGTCGTTTATGCCATATGTCATCATCAACTTTACTTATATTGTGACATGCTTCGGTCGAGTCATAATCCAGGTAAACAGTGAGAGTATGTAGTTTTCCAATCTTTTCTCCATAGTATTTTGATCCATTTCCGGTTATTTTTAACTGTCCTCTTGTAAAAATAACATTATATTTTCTTTCCATTAATCTGTTCACCGAGAGTAGATTGTGTGCGAGTCCTGGCACAATTAAACCTTCTATTTTTAGTGTTCTATTCTTGTATCTAGTTGTTAATATTCCTTTTCTACTTGCTTTTAATATATCTCCATTTGCTATCTTTATGCTTATTTCTTTTTCTAAATTTTGAATGTCTGTCATATACTTTTCATATTTATGTTGGATAAAGTGGTAGGTCGCTCCAGAGTCAACCACAAAAGTCAATTTATTTTCTGTTTCATTCTGTACCATATTAGCTTCTGTTGAAAATGCAACAAATGTACTATCGTTGTTTGTCTCTAACAAGTTTGCAGAACCTCGGCTGCCTCTTTGTCTTAATCCTTTATTTCCTCTGAATATTCTATTATTCATGCCTCTATTTTGTCTTACTTTGCACTGCATGGCTTTATGGCCATGTTTCCCGCATCGGAAACAAGTCAAGAAACTATTTTCTACATTTTTACCTTGATCTATAGCCTTTTCATCTTTTATTTTTAACTCTGCATCCAATAGGCGTGACTTTACGAATCCAATATCTATATCCTTTTCACTGTTCATAGTTTCGATGGTCGTAATTACCGTGTCGTAGTCCTTTGGTAAGGTAAGCAATAGGTGACATACCTTGTCTGTTTCCTCCATTTTACATCCAGCCGTTTCCAAGTCGTTAATAATTTTGTCAAAATCGTTGAAATGGTCCTGTAATGTTTTATCCGATTGACACTTCAAGCTTAGTAGCCTTTTTCTTAGATATAATTTACTGAAGATACTTTTCCGTTCGAATACACTTTCGATTTTGTTCATCATTTCCCGCGCAGTACTGCATTTTCTTAGAATGTCAAGATGGCTGTCAGACACACACGAGACAATCAATGATTTTGCTTTGTTATCCTTTTCTACGGTATCTTTGCAGTCTAAACTCACTGTTGATAGTAATACCTCGCTTAATCCTTTTTCTTGGAGTAATATTTTTACTCGAAATTTCCAATTAGAGAAATTCGAAGAATCACTGAGCGTCGGCAACACGGGATGAAGACTTGTACTCGCCATTTTTCATTTAATTTCTTCCGCACGACGTTTATTTATCATTTGTTCGATCAACCACGCTCTGCTGTTGAATTATATGAGGTGCTTGTACCTTTGCGACTACATTATGCCGACATATTAAATAAAACACATATTTGTACTAAGAAACGGCGGCCATGGTTTTATTACTTTTTCATAGACTAATACAATCATCTTTTACCATAGAGATACGAGAAGGAGGGCTGCGTTCCATAAGGGATATGTTCATAAACATATTTTAACAGTCTAAACACACCGATGTACTGGAACAGTTAGTGGAAAATCAGAGTAAAATTAATAAGTACTATAGAATTAATATTGAATATTCTTAAAACGTAAAAGATCTAATGCTAGAATTAGTTAGAATAGAAAATAGTTTGCCTTTTATTCGTGCTTCGAGCACACACCATTCTATGATAAATATAGTCGTATTAAGTTCAATGATGATAGATTTTAGATATAAAACTTAGGGAATATTAGGATGCCACAAAACCTGCATCATACTATGCAGGAAGAAAAATAGTACCTACTCGTTTTACAACTTCTTTGATCGTTGTACGCATCTTGCCGTGTTGTGTGTGTCAACATCTTGCTGAATCTGCATAATTAATCGGTGAAGGCATGCCATTGTCACGTCCAGTAACGTGTTGAATGTTGCATATCAGTACAATATTACGAGGTATAATTTAATTGGCGTATTCCTTGACTCGTTATATGATAACCTAAGAAATCCATTTCGCTCTTGAAAAACTCGCAATTCGAGATTAATATTTATCCCATTCTCATAAAGGCGCTTGAAAATCGTTTTAAAAATATCTGTAATCCTCTTCCTCGTTAACAATATAGACAAATATGAAGTGCGTAGAAAAGTAGTGCTGCGTCGATTTGCTCAAAATTACGGGCATTGTACGCTCCGTTACTTTGTCAATAATTTTCCGGGCAGCTATATTCTACAAATTATTAACCTATAATGCTTCAAAAAATCTGCTTCGATAAATGGTTGCTTATCATCGTCAACAATGAAGGTTCATATAAAATATCCCGTATCAATCAAAAATCTCATACCACTTTTTCGGTAGGTAATAATGAGACGATTTGACGGGTGAAAAACGCACTAATTCTGTGCTTCGATTAGTTTCTGCTCTGTTTCTTCATAACAGTCAATTACATACTCCTTGCTTCTGCGTTGATAAAATTTCCTCCAGTTGCTTGATCCATAGTCGAGATTGGTCCCTCCAGAACTCCGGAATGCGGTATAAAGTGGAGGTTGTATAAACTCGCTGCCATTTCCAAAAATCCATAACTGCACCTTGATTTGCACGGCGATGAAGTCATGCTGTACGTCTTCTTCTCGTATTATCACTCGATACTCGGGTTCACTAATTTGCCCCGAAACCCGATCATTGCAGACACTGACCTCGGGTGAAACCCTCGAAGGTCGGTAACGTGTTGGTTTTGATGCACGCGGGGTCACCAATATGCCGGGACCCCATTGGTCGGTAAAGATCACGTCGGGGTCACCAATATGGCGGAGCTGGACCAATATGCCGGAGACTGGAGGGTTGGTGTTAATGAGACACATGCTGGTATCGGTCTAATTTATTGTAACAAATAACTA
Organism: Lycia hirtaria; assembly: GCA_947563715.1. Lineage (NCBI taxonomy): Eukaryota > Metazoa > Arthropoda > Insecta > Lepidoptera > Geometridae > Lycia > Lycia hirtaria. The sequence goes on from OX387376.1 coordinate 23,286,767, forward strand.
AGCTTATATACTAAGTACTACGTGGGGGTTTTGGCGGGAACGTCTAAGTAACGTGTTGTTGCTTTGTTTTATTTTCTTAAACTTGTGTTATTTTGAACATTAATGCTATAAAAATGGTGGTGTTTTATTCATTAAGTGTTCGATAAGGTGCGTGAGTGTGGGCAAGTGAAATAAAGCTGTAAAACGTGTGATTTTTCGTTGTCGGCAAAACTCCATAGAAGCTTCTAGTAAAGTCGCCACCACTTTACTGACGCAGGACTCGACTTATAAAATGACTGTATACGTGATTTAGATTGAGACTAGAACATTTACAACTTGTTTTATTCAAGAAACTTGAAAAAATCCTAATACTTGACACTGGCAAATGCTTTAATGCGGGTCCAATACAAAAAAGAAGAAGAAGTACTACGTGCTAGAGGCCTCCTATCTATATCAGTCATACTCTTATTATTTATGCTAACGTATCCTAAAGATGACTTATCATTCTACATATAATCACGTATCACGAACACTAAATTATGTGGCTACATATGAATCTCCCATGCCCATTCTGACTTTATTCAAGATTACCCGATCAAATCGGGAGATATCCTTTTCAAAGGCAACTTTGTAGATAAATTTGGCAAATGGACGTGTATCTACGGTTAAAAATAAATATAGAAAAAAATTAAGTGTCAGATGGAAAAAATAAAAATGACCCGAATTTAAAAGGCGTTTTGTATGGAGATTATCCTTCTGGGTCAGTAAATAGGGCGAATTCTGTGACAGACACTATAGTGTTCCTAATAGAATCAATTAATTGAAAAATTATAATAAAATCACAGAATTCGCCCTATTACATAGGACCAATAAAATGATAAAAATTTACTAGTTTCGGATTTTTTCCTTTGTATTGACCCAACTACCTATCTGAATGCCAAATTTAAGCTTTCTAGGTCATCTGGAACTAGATTATAATTTTGATCTATATGTAAGTCAGTGATAATAAAACTGGACAAGTGCGAGTCAGACTCGTCCACCGAGAGTTCCGTACAAACTAAATAAAAGCTAAATAATTAATGCTAATGAGGCTCTTTCATATGATACCCCATGGTCTAAGGATACCCCACATGATACGGTTAATTCACTTTAAAATTTGGGCCCTCATTCCTTGTATAGAGACACTATTTTTTGTGATTAAATTAAAAATTACCAGTTTTCGTTTTTAGGGTTCCGTACCCAAAGGGTAAAAATGGGACCCTATTACTAAGACTTCGTTGTCAGTCTGTCTGTCTGTCTGTCTGTCTGTCTGTCTGTCTGTCTCCAGGCTGTATCTCATAAACCGTGATAGCTAGAAAGCTGAAATTTTCACAAATGATGTATTTCCGTTGCCGCTATAACAACAAATACAAAAAATTAAAAAAAAAAATATTAAGGGGGGTCCCCATACAATAAACGTGTTTTTTTCGTATTTTTTTGCTCAATATTAAAAACTGTAACAGGTAGACGCTTCAAATTTTCACAGAATATTTACTTGTATATTACCTTTCAAAATAAATAATTAAATAACAATAAAGTAAATATTAAAGGGCTCCCATACAACAAACGTAATTTTTAAGCAATTTTTACTCGATCTTAATTAACAGGTAGAAACTTGAATATTTATAAATAATTAAATAACAATAAAGTTGTTAGGGTTTATTTAGTATGGAAAAGCATGGCGAACACTAAATACATTTTTATTGGTATACTTTTAACAAACGGAATAATATGACAATGTATAGATTTTTGTTTTCAGTATCTTGTCAATATTTCAAATTCGTACGGAGAATCATAGACAGTGCTGTGTCCAGTACTCACACTCCTCTTCACGGCACTATTGTGATGATCAGGACAGTCCCAGGCTGCTCCGCAACTTCATCAACCGCGGACCAGCTAAAGCCTTGGTTAGCAGGTCTGCCTCCATGTCTTCGGTTCGCAGATACTTGACGTCGATTGCTCTTTCTTGGATACAGTTCCTAATGAAGTGCATTTTCAAATCTATATGTTTTGACTTCGACGTCACCATTGAATTTTTGCTCAATTTGAGGGCTGCTTGATTGTCTGTTAAGACGACAACTTGTTCGTAGTCAGCTCCTAAATCTTTGAACAGACTTTTCAAATGTATCGCCTCTTTTGCAGCTTCGGTGAAAGCGACGTATTCCGCTTCTGCTGTCGAAAGGGCGACGCTCTTTTGTTTTTTCGACATCCAGCTTATAGCCGTGCCAGCATATTTGAAGCAATATCCTGAAAATGATTTTCGGTCAAGCTTACAGGAGCCCCAATCCGCATCAGCCATACCGTACATGTCTTGGCCGGTCTTCGTGAATGTCAAGCCGACATTCTTTGTCGCTTTGAGGTATCGAAGTACTCTTTTGGCGCACTTAAAGTGCTCTTCCTTGTAACAGTCATTAAACTGTGATAGGTAGCTTATAGCAAACATAATATCAGGACGTGTCGCCACTGCAAGATACATAAGCGTACCTATTAAATTTTTATACGGAAGATTAAGATGTTGACTTTCATCTCTTCCACATCTTTCAAGTTTGAGGCCTGGCTCCATTGGTATTGATGTAGTTTTGCAGTCTTCCATTTTGAATTTCTTTAGACTGTCTTCTATAAATTTCTGTTGGTAAATTTTAATTCCATCCTTATTAAATGTTAAATCTATACCGATGAGCCGTTTTGGTCTTCCCAAGACTTTTAGTTCGAATTTTGAATTAAGCATGTCTTTGACTTCTTTAAGTTTTCTAGGACACGAATAGGCAATCAATAGGTCATCGACATAGATAACTATTATAATTTTAACTCCTCTTTTCTCTAGTAGGTATACACATGGGTCAGCTTCTGATGCTCTGAAACCGATGTGTTTTAGTTCTGTGTCGAGCTTCTTGTACCATTGCCTCCCTGCCTGCTTGAGTCCGTAAAGTGCTTTAATGAGACGGCAAACCTTCTCTTTTGGGTTGTTCTTTATGTCTCTCAGCATCTCAACTGTTTTATTGTATATAGTTAAATCTTCTTTTGTACTTTCTTCGACCATAATTTCTGTCAGGTATTCTTCTAGGTAATCAGGGTATTTCATCACGATATTTTCTTCCAGTTCACCATTTAGGTACGCGGTTGTGACATCCATTTGGTTCAGATTCAACCCTTCTTCCACAGCTACTCCGATGACAGATCTGATCGAGCTTAGTTTCGCGACGGGTGCGTAAGTGTCATTGTAATCAATGCCTGGTCGCTGTGTAAAGCCTCGTGCTACAAGTCTGGCTTTTCTGATGATACTGTCATCTGGTCCAACTTTGTTTCTCAGAACCATCTTGTAGTCTACGACTTTCACATTTTCAACTTTCTTTTCGACTTTCCAGGTTTCGTTTTTTACATGTGCTCTTATTTCTGCTTTTATGGCATCATGCCAGTACTCGTCGTTCTCATCATCATTTCCGTCAGACAGGTAAGTAATTTCGTTGAGTAAATGACTTTCTTGACTTTCTTCAGTCTCATCTAGTACGTAATCTCTAGTCCATGCAGGTGGGTGCCTCTCTCTTTGTGGCCTCCCATTCTCAGGAATTTCCGATGCGTCGTCGAATGATTCGTTTTCGTCTGAGTCGTCAGGTTCTAGAGGTAAGTTTTCTGGATGTTGAATTTCATTGTTCATGGTGTCATTTTTCTTCTCTGTAATTTCAACTTCTATTTCCTGTCTAATTTTGTTCTTTATTCTTTTATTTATCTTTTCTTTTTCAGGTGTGTTCGAGTGATGGCGTTCCTCTTCGTGTACAAGGTCTTCATAATCCGTGTCTTTTTCTTTGAAGTACATCTGATCTATAACCTTGATGTCCCTGCTTATCACCACGTCATCATCTTCAGGTATGTATACTCTGTATCCTTTTGTGGTCAACGAGTATCCCATGAATACGCCCTCTTTGGCTTGTTGAGTCAGCTTTCCTCGTCTGTTCTTTCTCATGACAAAGGTCTTTCTGCCAAAAACGTGAAGATGATTTCCAGACGGTGTTCGGTCGACCCATTTGGTGAATGGTATGTCGCCGTTTAACGCTTTCGAAGGGCTACGGTTGATGAGGTAGTTGGCCGTATGTACCGCTTCTGCCCAGAGCTTTTTGGGCGCGTTTGCTTCGATCAACAGGCATCTAGCTTTTTCTAGCAAAGATCTGTTCTTCCTCTCGCTTATCCCATTTTGTTGCGGGGTATACACTGTGGTTAATCTTCTTTGGATGCCATGGAGCTTGAGGAAATCGTCAAATTCTTTGTTGCGATATTCAGTGCCGTTGTCAGTCTGCAGGTGTTTTATCTTTTTGTTGTGGAACGTCTCGACTTCGCTTTTATATTGCTTAAACGTGTTGAAAACGTCACTTTTCTTTTTGATGAAGTAGACGTGGCAGTATCGAGTGAAGTCGTCTATGAATGTCACGTAATATCTCGATCCCGCTAACGTTTCGCACTCGAAAGGTCCACATACGTCGCTATGAATAATTTCTAGCTTTTCCGTTGTGTAGAGGCCTTCGTGTCGCGCGAATGGTAATCTTGACAGCTTGCCCTTTATGCAGGTTTCACACGCTTCTAATTTTTCATCAGTCGGTTTCATTCCATACATAAGGTTGTCTTGAGCCATCTTCTTTAGATCCCTTTCATTTATATGGCCTAGTTTTTTATGCCATTCCATTAAGTCGCAGCCATTTCCATTTCGGGTGTAGTTTGACACTTCTTTCTTCTCAAATTCGAAGTAGTATAGACCGTCTTTTCTCTGTGCTGTCAGTGACACCTCGCCACTTTTTTCTACGATGTAGGCTTTGTCTTTTTCAAAAATGACTTTGTGTCCTCTGTCAGCTATTTTGCTCACTGACAGTAGATTGACTGACACATCAGGAACGAATAAAGTGTCATTGAAGTTGTAATCTATTTTTTCTTGGCTGACTGTAATTTTTCCTTTTCCTTCAATTTTGCTCGTATATTTATTTGATGCCAACTTTAGGGTTCCATTTTCAGGGGTCAGAGCCGAAAACATTGTCTTGTCGCCGCACATATGGGATGAGCAGCCGCTATCTAAACACCACGTGTTTTTATTGGTGCTTGAATTCGCAGTACTCAGGCAGACGTTGAAGTTTTTTGGTTGGCTTCTGTTAGGCTTCTCATTTGAGCGATCTTTCTTTCCCCAGCATGCCTCGGTAGTATGGCCCTTCTTCTTGCAGTTCTTGCAGTACAACTTCGACTTATTTTTCTTGAAGTGGTATGCTTCACTACTCTCAGGTGCTTCTTTACCGCTCCTGGCCTGGTATTCTTCAAGAATTTTTACTTTCAGGTCGTCAGGATTTGGCAGTGTGTCTCTTGACTCGATGGCTATTCGGAAGTTTTCGAATGACGTTGGCAAACTGTAGAGCAGCATTATACTGAGCAGTTCTGGTGGTATTTTTATGTCCATATCCGCGAGTTTATCGACCACATCCATGAAATTATTTAGGTGATCACGGATGTCCTCATCAGCTGTCATACGTTTGAGAACTAGCTGTTTCAATAAGGTTGCCTTACGTGCAGGCCCAGTGCTTTGGTATGTAGCTTTAAGTTTGTCCCATACAGATTTCGACGACGTGCATGTTTTTATTTGCTTTAGTTCGGAAGGTGACAGCAAAAGTAAAATTTCAGCTCTTGCCTTGAGGTCTTCCTTTTCGAACGCAGATTTTTCCGCCGCCGCCGCAGTTGATGACAATATTTTCGTGCCACTTACAATATCCCAATAGTCGTTTTTAATCAGGACGGCTTGCGCTTGTAGGCACCAAGTATCGTAATTTGACTTGGTCAATGGTTCGATATTTCGGTAACTCGTCGATGCCATATTTTTACCTTTTATTTAGTAGATAGTCGTATAACCATGAAACCACGCTCTGCTACCAATTTGTTAGGGTTTATTTAGTATGGAAAAGCATGGCGAACACTAAATACATTTTTATTGGTATACTTTTAACAAACGGAATAATATGACAATGTATAGATTTTTGTTTTCAGTATCTTGTCAATATTTCAAATTCGTACGGAGAATCATAGACAGTGCTGTGTCCAGTACTCACAAAAGTAAATATGAAAGGGGGGCTCCCATACAACAAACGAAATTGTTAAGCAATTTTTACTCGATCTTAATTAACAGGTAGAAACTTGAATATTTGTAAGTAAATATTTAGAAATATATTAACTATAAAAATAAATACTTAATCTAATACATAAAAACTCACAAAATTAAAATAATCCGTGCATCTAAATGCGGTGCGAGCGCCGCGCCGCGGTGTGGTGGTGGCGCGAGCGCGAGGCGGTTGCTAAACAACGGCCGCGCGGGTAGCGGGGGAGGTAACATCACGGAGCGAGCCATAACCGCGCGTATTCGCGCGAGCGTCGACATGCTGCCCGGATGTGTATCAAAAACCTACCTATAAGTTTGCAATTTACTACTTGGAATTTCGTTGATTTCTCGTTATTTTATACGATTTTCTATTATAGATGATAGTACGGAACCCTTCGTGCGCGAGTCCGACTCGCACTTGGCCGATTTTTTTCCTACATGTTTGTGTACTCTAACACAATGCTTCTTGCCAAATTACATAGTTCTAGGTCAACGGGAAGTACCCCATAGGTTTTGATTCCCTTGTGAGTGTCGAAATGTGCGTTTTTTACGACATATTCGGCTATAACTTTTTTTTTACGAAAACAGAAATTTTATTTTTCTTTTTCCAGCAAGATACTATGGATCTATGTATATGGTTTTAATTTCAACTCGATACCTTCACGCGTTCCAGAGATAAAGGTCTTGACACCCGGACGGACCGACAGACGGACAACAAAGTGATCCTATAAGGGTTCTGTTTTTCCTATTGAGGTACGGAACCCTAAAAATGGCAATTTTTGATGTTAATATCTAAATAACCGTTTGAGGTGTATTTATGTAATTTGGAGCATACATGTATCTCGCAGATCTCAATATACGAGCCAAATGTGAAGTAGTTTTTGAGTTATGAGAAGGTCAAAAATGGCTCGAAATAACATACACACGGTGCTGCACGCCAGTTCTATTAGTTTGAAGTTGGCTTAACATGCTACCGCGTGTCTAGATACTAGAAATGGGACCGACGGGCATAAATTCGAATTCGTGAATACCCATTGGAGCCGAATGGAATATTATTCGGTAGCCGGGATATTTCTGACAAATTAGGTTTGATCGCTACCGATTAGAATCAGAAATATCAGAATAGCCCTGCAGATGGGAGGATCAACCCGCAACAACATGAGAAATAAGGATTATATTTATTAAACGGAAAATACGCAACCATGAGTCAAATATCTCAGAAAAAAAGAGCAAAAGAAAAAATAATATACCATACGTCAGATGTCAAAATTGAAATGAAAATAAAATGTCAAAAATTTTCGACCTCGCTGGGTTTTCTGTGATAAAAAAAAATCCGACTAATTAGTTATTTTTTTTTGTTTAAACTTGTGATGTGGCCTTAAAAACAGCGGATGGTTAAACGGCGGATTGTGTTAGAATGATTAAAGTGCACAGCATTCGGGCATCGGTTACGTATTATTATTGTGTGCGGTCACTGCATTAGTGTCATAGCGATATCAAGATGCGTATCGGTGTAGTGTTGTATTGGTGCGTACTAGGTGTTCATTTAATAAAAGCGGATGATGTGGAAAGGACAGAGAGTAGAGAAGGTGCGAGAAGGCAGCACTGGGGGCCTATCGTAAGGGCCGGCTCTTTCACGAGCGACTCTGCGAGCGCTGCCTCAAACAACCACAGTAAGTTGCTCTCTGACCCTGGTTATCATCATGTATCCATGACTCCTGTTTAGACAATACCTTAGTGTCAACGTTACAACGTTGACGGTACTAATAATATAATACTGTTCCACACAGTAAATCAGTCCTGGTTTAATTGCATTTCGATTAAGTACCAACACATTGGTATTGAGCCTTAATTTGATACATCTGTGTGTAATAATTAACTGCCACTGGAAATTCCTAATTAATCTGATAGTAGTTAATTTACTGGTTTCTAAAATTGTTAGGTTAAGCAGATATTTTTGCATCACAGAATTAACTGAAAATAACATACCAGGATTTGAACTACATAGGTATTTGTGTATTTTATAACTATTAGCATTAAATTTGTGTTTTCTATATGTTAATGCTGCTTCTGGTGTTAGTTTACCTTCAAATATGAGTCATCAATTTTTCACTTAAATTTTCAATCTACAGTCCAGTGTTTAGATTGTTTCACTTATTATACTTGGCATTGTAAGGTATTGTGTATTAATCAACAACATACTTATATTGATAGGCAAATGATTGAGGCACATGTCTACTTGCAGGGATATGTGACTGCAAACTGTGAGTTAAGAGTGAACTAATTATTTAAAGGTATCTAATTAGTCAGTTGAATTTCTTCACATTTTTAACAGTGCAAATAAGGGTAGCTTCAACACTATCATGCAATGAATACGGTATGTTACCTTAGCACAATTAAACATAATTAGGCATTTATCTATGAATGATTGTGTCCTGGGCCTCAAGGCTGCTAAGTGAACATCACTCGCTCGCAGCTCGCTGATACGATTCAAAGACAATTTTGACAAATTGTTAGTCTATTTGTATAGTAATAGACACTGCGATTCTAAAATCTGAAGCACTTCACTTAGGCATCCAATGAAAATATTTACATGTTTAGAGATTATTCAAAAAGTAATAAAGCAATATAATATTTTTTAAATAATTATATGACCAGCTTAGGAGCTTTCCTCTATACACCAATTCAAGAAACACAAAAATTGGTCCATGAATGACAGAGTAATTTGTGTACATGTATACATAAAAAATATACATATATATATATATATGTATGTACTGTACGAATTGATAACCTCCTCCTTTTTTGATGTTGGTTAAAAAACTAATCATATCATTTCAAACATGTTTGAAACAAAATAATCATCATATAAAACCTGAAGAATGCAGTTGTTGTATTGTACCGTCGATTGAAGAGCGGTGTATCGACGCTTATCCACTGTGCCATCTGCTATTCAGAGAGACACGCGGAGAGCCCTCCTGTTTATGCAACGCATGCCCGAACTCGGTCACCCGAAGGGAACTCCATCCCAGGCTTCTACGAGCGCTCCCCAGGGAACGCTTAGCAAGGGAAGCACACACAGAAGCCCGAGGGGCTTCTGCGTGCGCTTCCCGTCACGTTTTTCGTTTACATTAGGTTTTTCGCGGTCAGACAACAAGATCCCACCGAGGGAAGTTGTTGTCTGACCCCCAGGGTGCACTATGAGGAGGTAACCTGACCAGTAACCCCTAGGTGTCCGGCCCTAAACTATCATCAATAAATCCTATACACATAGACCGACCTCAATAATAGTTGATTTACGTACCTACTTAGATGCCCTGTTTTGATTTGTTTCGGGTTATTTCTCCCTTTTCAGATTGTTTTAAAGTAGTTTTTTTTTTTTTTATTACTTTTATTTAATAATTTTTAGTATTTACTCGTTTTGTTTGAAACTAAAAACTGTATTCACAAAACTTCACTGGTTAAGTTCGTTTAAATTTCAAACACACTTCACTTCTATTGTTACAACTAATTTTAGCGTTATAAAGTATGCCAGATCTTTTCACATAGCATGAGTGATAAACCTACTGAATTTCGTTCAAATCCGCCCAGTAGTTTGTATAGTGTCGTTGAAATGCTCATATTTTAAAAAAATTTAGTCCATATCTTTTTTTTTTTTTTTTTTTTTTTTTTTTTTTTTTTTATTTAATTTTATTGTCCACAGACACCAGGGTCCGTGACCTTTGTCATAATTACAAACTATTGTTTACTAATTATCGTTACGGGAAAATGATTTTATTTTAATTTAAGTACTTATTACTATGTTGCGTGCATACCACGAGCAAACCAGCGACCCGCAAGCAGCACCCGATCACGAGTATGACGCATGTGCCAGCCATCGCCCTCCTCAACCATATGTTAGGGAAGAGGGCGACCCGCCACACGACGCCGCCGCAAGAAGGAGCCTTCGATGGTGAGCATGAATGCTCAAGGTATGCACACAACTCTTATTTCTAACTACTGAAATACTAGTATTTCTGTGAATGCAGTCACTGGTAGATCCCGGTTTTAGATGGGGTTTCCAGATTATCTATTTGCCCTCGGTTGATCGGACTCTATCAGCGACTGCACTCACATCGTCTAATTACATAAATCTGTCGCCTACTCTCGGCCCAGGGCCTCCATCACCGCCGCGTTCCGATCTTTAATGGCCATCTCTAAATTGTACTCTCTGATGGTCTGCGGTGAAGCAGCCGACGCACGCCGCACGAATCGACTGATTGCATCGTCTTCGGTATCATCAGCGTAATATGTGAAAGACCCGGTATGCCTCGATATCGCAACAACCGCGTGTGGGACACTCTCGTGCAGCTTCATTTTTGCCTTGGTCTTGATGGCTATAACCGACTCGTATGTTAGTCCCTGAGCTTCATGGATTGTAAGGGTACGTGACCCCACGCCTTCCCCATAGCCCTGGCTGATAAGGGTCTCCTTTTCTTCCTGTGTATGTACTAAGAAGAGGGTGTTGGGGAGGGCGCTGGGTATTTGCACACCCTTATACTGTCTGTGCTCTAGAGATCTTACACGGGGAGTTGAGGAATATATACCGGAGTATATTTCCCTCAGCGCATACGCAACGTCCATTGGGTTCCGATGTGTGCAGAGCAACTCCTGGCTGATGGTTGTGACCAGGTTTGGGCGATGGTACCTCATTTCGAAGAGATTTTCTCTATCGATATAAGGCAGTTGATTGACATCTCCGATGAGGATGAGTTCGCCAGCACCAGACAGCCGTGAAGCCATTATTATAGCTCCAAAATGGTTCATAAGAGCTTCGTCGACCATGAGGCGTCTGAAGCTCTCTCTTCCAAAACCATTCACGAGTACAGAAGCCATGGTTCGCACCCTGGTTTTCACCAGATCTCCGATGCGATGCGATAGCTTCTCTCTCAGATCTTTTGCTGCTTCTGTCGTTGTTGTGATGATAGCGTCTCTGTCCACCTCAAAGTGCCTTATCACCCATGTTGTCTTGCCACAACCCGGAACTCCGTTGACCCATTGGATCTTTGGTACTGCCCAGTTTTCCCAATTTGCCTCGACATCTAAGTTCCCTTCGATGGTTTTAGCCATCTCTAGGATCTTTTCATCCAGCATTACCTTGGTGCAGCGGGCTGTAACAACCAATGGATCATTCGATGGTATCGCATATTTCGGTCTTCCTGTTCGCCCCGTCTCGGCCTCATTCAGCGCCACAAAGCCACTTTTTGCACTATAAGCTGCCATATATTGTCCCTTCATGGTCCCTCTTATGACTTGGGATGTGTCGTTATTATATATAGCTGCTTCTGCCTGCTCGAGTCTTTCCTTTAGGAAGTTTTCACTTCCTAGCGTGAAGAACTGAAGGATGGTATCACAGTTCTTGAGGTTGACTTTCCTTGTCGCTCTCAAAGTAGCTAGGAATTCAATGAAGGCGTTTTTTGCGTGGCTCTTTGGCTCCGAAGCCAAAATGTAACGGGGAGGGTTGACCTGTCCCATGTCGGCTCTTGTTCGGGCTACCTGAGGTTGTGAAGCTGATCTGAGTGTCATCGCCGTCGAGGGAGGTGGTGATTCGGGTGTGATTCGGAGCAAGTTCTGCGCTGCAGTTCTTACGAGAGCAGCGATGGGACCCACTCTTCTTAATCTTAGTCTCTAGATCTTCTAGATCTTAGTCCATATCTTGAAAACTACTGAACCGATTTTGATAAAACTTACAGTGACTCCTAAGCTGAGAGATACTTTATTTAATAAAAAAAGAATTTTTGCAATACTTCTACTTTCTTTGTAATACGTGGACAAACATACAGACATACATTCATATAGACATATAAGACATACAAACATACATACACTTATGAAATTTGGCACACATGTTTAGAAGCTGGTATAGACTAACAAAAGCAGTTGTGCAGTTCTGACAATATTACATACATACACGTCGAATTGATATCCTCCTTTTTTTGAAGTCAGTTAATAAAAGACAAGTATCTACATTAAAAGAAAGACAAAATATCCAAATGCAGTAAAGAGGTATTGGCAGTCTAACTTACGATTTCGTTACGCTTGATACGCTGTTGAGTGTACGTTTTATGTGAGAAAGTATGCGTAAAATCGCTATAATGTTTATTGCTTAATGTTTATTTATTTTATTTAAATGCGCATTCTGTACAATAATTTTAGTTTTTTTTACATAAGTTTTCGTAAGTCTTAACTTGTTTATTATGAAAAAGTTCGTTGGAAGAAACAAAAACCTTTTTTTATTTTTGCGAGAAATATATTATTATTATTTAAAAAAAAACCTATGACACTCTGGAAGTGAATACGAATCTAATGACACCTTGCACATCGAAATCGGTCAAGCCGTTTAGGCTGTAGGCGATCATATAGAAACATACATACATACCCACATACATATATACACTCAAAAACCTCCCTCCTTACGCAGTAAAAGCAAGATCAAAATCGGTCCATCCACAGGAGAGTTAGAATGCCACAGATAAAATACATAAGTCAAACTTGATATTGATATTCTTTATTCACATAAAACTTATCTATTATTATAACAAGTACAATACAGAAAATATTTATGCAGTGTCAGTTTACAATTTGTTAGTAAAAAAATTATTTACAACATCAGTATCAACATCACTTGCATATAACATTGATCGGTGCTCGGGCCCCCGACTCCGTATACTCACCGGCCGCGTCACGTGAACGTGCTGTTATACACTTCGTCTCGTTTTCATTGTCAACACATAACGTTATTTTAACGTAATGTGTCCAATGATCACATGGAGGGCCCTGGCGCACGGCGGGCGCGCGTGCATCGCTCTCGGAGCGCGCGCATCTGTTGCCAATTTGATAACGTTCATCTCTTCTTCCGCTATTTCTTTTGTTGGCCCTCGCTGCGGCCGGTCCGGACCGGTCGCCATGTGTATAACTGCTGTCGCTATATACACTCGACTCTTACATAAGCGAAGCGAAAACTCTTTTAGGCGCGCTTAACACTTTATTTTATGGGCATTCGAATGAACCTGAGCAATGTTTGGTTTGGTATGCCGTGGGGTACCGGCTTAGAATAGTACCTGCCCCTCTCTTCCCGTGGGTGCCGTAAGAACCGCCTAAGAGAAATATCACCAGAAGTGGGCAGCAGCACATTCTGCGTATAACGCCATCTACTGCGCTCGCCAAGCGTGTCGAGTACTGGCAAAAACCCCCTTTTTGACGAGCAACGAAAAAACCAGGCCCCCAGTCCCCGGCAGCTCCGGCTATTTCGGGCTATGGGAGCGGCCCCGGTTACGGCGGAGCAAGGGGTGATAAGAATCTTCGGCAGAGATCCGGCTACCACCCCCTGCATAAACGACGACAGGCCCTGGTAACACACAATATTCGCACGATGAGGACAGACGAGAAGTTAGCTGAGCTGGAATAAGAAATGAGTAGGTTACATTGGGATATCCAGGGGTTATCGGAAGTCCGACGAGAGGGTGAAGACACGATAACTCTAAAATCCGGTAACCTACTCAACTACCGGGAGGGCGACCAACAGTCCCAAGGTGGTGTCGGGTTTCTCGTCCGAGTCCGAGTATTGAGAGCAGGGTTGCGTACCTGATACTCAGAGTATCCAAGAGATATTCGTTGAAGGTCATCCAGGTATACGCACCGACCTCGGCACACTCGTATGATGAGGTGGAGGTGATGTATGAGGACATTAGTAGGGCCATACACACTTCTAAGACCTATTTCAATGTTGTTATGGGGTACTTTAATGCAAAGCTAGGCAAGAGAAGCGATGGTGAGCTGTGAGTGGGACAGTTTTGATATGGACAACGGAACCCCAGGGGACAGAGGTTGGCCGACTTTCTGGAGAAAGAGGGTCTCTTTATGATGAACTCTTTCTTCCAGAAGCCAACTCATAGGAAATGAACCTGACTGAGTCCCGATGGTTCTATGAGAAATGAGATAGACTTCATCCTGACCACCAAGAAACAAATATTCAATTATGTCTCTGTGATCAACATGGTTAAAACCGGAAGTGATCACCGAATGATACGAGGCACTTTGAATATTAATGTTAAACTTGAGAGGTCCCGTATGATGAAGTCTACACTCCGACCCACTCGCGACCATATCCAAAACCCCGTGAGCTTTCAGCTCGAACTATCAAATCGCTTCGAGTGCCTGGAGAGCTGCGCATCGGTGGATGAGATCAATAACAGGTTTGTGAAAACTGTCCGTACGGTGGGCGCAAAGTTTTATAAATCCCACCGTACAAATAGACCGCATAAGCTCTCGAGCCATACCCTCGACCTCATGGCTGAACGACGCTCATTGCAACTGCAGTCTTCCGGTGACGCTGAGTCATATAGGTGGCTCAATAGACTCATATCAAAGTCTATGCGACACGACGTCCGTACCTTTAATACTAATAGTATTAAAGAGACGATAGAGCGGAATAAAGGCTCCAAAGTGTTCGCAAAAGACATGTGTATTGGGCAGAGCCAGTTGACGAAGCTGAAGACAGAAGATGGCAGTCTAGCGTCGACCAAAGCAGAAGTCTTAAGGGAGATCGAGAGGTTCTATGGACAGTTATACACATCGGTTGCAAAACCTGTTAGTAGTTTGGGTAAAGATCCAAGAGCCAAACTGACTCGACATTATACCGAAGATATCCCGGACATGAGTCTGTACGAGATTAGGATGGCCTTGAAACAGCTCAAGAACAACAAGGCACCGGGCGACGACGGAATCACATCAGAGCTACTGAAAGCGGGTTGGGACAGCGGTACTGAAAGTCCTTCAGAAGCTCTTCAATTCCGTCGTGCTTGAAGGTACAACGCCAGAAGCATGGAATAGAAGCGTGGTGGCGCTGTTCTTCAAAAAAAGAGACAACACTTTGCCCTTGGGTCTGTAGTTCTTTGAAGAACTACAGACCCATCTCGCTTCTGAGCCATGTCTATAAGCTGTTTTCAAGGGTCATCACGAATCGTCTTGAACGCAGGTTTGATGACTTCCAGCCTCCCGAACAAGCCGGTTTCCGAAAAGGCTATAGTACCATAGACCACATCCACACGCTGCGGCAAGTGATACAGAAGACCGAAGAGTATAACTTGCCCCTTTGCTTAGCGTTTGTGGACTATGAGAAAGCCATTGATTCGATCGAGACCTGGGCGGTGCTTGAGGCTCTCCAACGACGCCGTATTGACTATCGGTATATCGAAGTGCTGAAGTGTTTGTACAACAACGCCACCATGTCAGTCCGAGTACAAGACCAGAATTCAGAGGCGATTCCATTGAAGAGAGGCGTGAGGCAGGGAGACGTTGTCTCTCCGAAACTGTTTACCGCCGGTTTGGAAGATGCCTATAAGCTTCTGGAATGGAAAGGGCTCGGCATCTATATTAACGGCGAGTACATCACTCACCTTCGGTTTGACGACGATATATTAGTCATGGCAGAGTCGATGGAAGACCTCAGTACGATGCTCGAAGACCTCAATAGAGTTTCCCAACGGGTGGGCCTCAAAATGAACATGGACAAAACGAAGGTTATGTCGAACGCCCATATGTAGTGCCCACCCCAATATCTTGAAGTTGTTGACGAATACGTCTACCTAGGACAAACGGTCCGATTAGGCAGGTCCAACTTTGCGAGAGAGGTCAATCGTCGTATCCAGCTCGGCTGGGCAGCGTTCAGGAAACTTAAAAGCGTCTTCTCGTCCAATATACCCCAGTCCCTCAAGTCGAAAGTTTACAACCAGTGTGTGCTACCAGTGATGACATACGGCACTGAAACGTGGTCCCTAACTATGGGCCTTATAAGGAAGCTCAAGGTCACGCAACGAGCTATGGAGAGGGCTATGTTTGGAGTCTCTCTACGAGATCGAATCAGAAATGAAGAGATATGTAGGCGTACAAAAGTCACCGATATAGCACAGCAGATTAAGTAAGTTGTTGAAGTGGAAGTGGGCAGGGCACATAGCACATAGAACTAATGGCCGATGGGGCCGAAAGGTTCTCGAGTGGAGACCACGTACCGGCAAGCGCAACCACGAGATGGACAGATGACCTCATACAAGTGGCGAGAAGACGCTGAATGCAAGCCGCTTCCAATCGGTCTTTTTGGAAATCCATGGAGGAGACCTATGTCCAGCAGTGGACTTCTTATGGCTGAGATGATGATGATGAATGTTTGGTCGGCTAAGGGAGTGAGAGATGTATAATCGACTAGTCAACGGTTCACTGCTACACTGCTATTTCATATTATTAATGGCACCTTAATGAAGTTTTCACTTTTGTCGTGTGTCTACAGTTATGAATATTGTTACTATTACGTTAGTCTGATGGAAAGCGACGCTACGGCCGAAGATGAAACACGTACACCTAGAAGGTACATATTCACTGTAGAGCTATCGTTGCAGTTTATCTGAAGTCCGTCCTTCTGATTCAGTTCCATGTAGCCGTGGGTAGGTAGCGTGTTACCTGCGCGCCGTGGAGTGTAGCGGTGCCGGCGCTTCACTCCGGCCTCGAGCGGAGCGAATCTGTCAAAGCCAAAACATTAATTTGATCCGCGACACGAGCTCGCCATGCCAAACGTTTCCCGCTTTCGAACGGACAGATTGATTGATCATTGACAACTGCGCGGCGCGGGCGCTCACTCGAAGCGGCGGATGGGAACCAGTGTGGCTGCAGCACGCGCTCGCCACCCGCCATGCGCGTCGATCCCTCGCTTCTAGCAACACCTACAACGCGACTCGAACAACGGCTATATCTTCCAGGAGAGTGAGACAGCAGAGTATATATCTGTAGCATTAGTATAAAGAAGCGCGGTTGCGTTGCTAGTTGCTACGCGCGTCTACATTTGTAGCATTAATATAAAGTAAAGGCGCGGTCGCGTTGCTAGTTGCTACGCGCGTCTACATTTGTAGCATTAGTATAAAGTAAGGGCGCGGTTCCTTTGCTAGTTGCTACGCGCGTCTACATTTGACCGCAAATCGTACCACCATACGTATTCTCTTAGATTTTTACCCGACTGCGCAAGAAGGAGGGTTATGTTTGTCGAGTGTATGAATGTGGGTATGTATGTATGTTTCTATATGATCGATTATTAGATTTATTCTAAAGAATGCGCATTTATAATCTTTTACAGCGATTTTACGCATAATTTCTCACAAAAAACGTATACTCAACGGCATATCAAGCGTAACGAAATTGTAAGTTAGACTGCAAAACTGCGCTTCTGCAGTCGGATATTTTGTTTTTCATTTAATATACATACTTGTGTTATGTCTAGAGTGTATAATGAATGTTTTCTAGATCGGCACCATTCTGGGCACACCGTCGAGATTCGAGATGCCATCAGACAAGGCGTTCGTCTAAAAATAATCTCCAATGTCCAAAGCATACCATTAGTGAAAAAAACTTTCCAAATGCTCAACCAAGGCAGCCATCGGTTATCAGCGTACCCAGCACGTTGTCAGCATTGTTAGGTTGGATGGCAACAAAGATTCTTGTACATCGATTGTTTGCGAGAGCGTGACTTGCAAGAAACCGGGAAGTCCTTGGAGTCGACTACAAAATTCTATGATGAGGAAAATTTCAATGCTCCTGCTTAGTATGCACACAACCGGTTTGTTTGCGGTTACCTTCTACTCGTGAATTTCTCGTTATATTGTGTACCTATTTGCTCAATATATTTGTCTGCTACGGATCAAAGAATTTGCCATTATTACTTAACTCCTAGTATTTTTATAAAATTCACTTGACATTTTTTTATGATTATTGGTGGACATTTTACACAATACCATTTAACCCAAACTAAGCAAAGCTTGTACTATGGAAACTAGATAGCTGATGCAAAGCATGTATAAATAAATACATACAAACATAGCAACACTCAGACACAGAACAAATACCCATTCTCATCACACAAATATTTGTGCTGGGTGGGAATCGAACCCACAACCTAAAGCTTAGGCAGGCAGACATTAGTATGTCTGCCTGCCTAAGCTTTAGGTTGTGGATTGTTGACTGGCCTCACAGCTCTGTTGGTAGTTCAACAGAGCTGCGAGGCCAGTTAACTATTTTAGCCCGGGCGCATAGTTAGGATCATGCATGTTTCAGGGTGTCGTACTGTGGTACTTCTGGTACATGGGGATTATTTTTCTGCTGTATTCCTTTTAGTGAACGTTCGTTAAATAGATATTTTTCAACACACTTGCTCATAAAGTGTAATATTCTAATTTCCCCGCAATTAGGCACATAATGACACCTGTAATCAAACTGTGACTTTTTCATTGCTATTATTCACAATTGAGGTATAGAGTTTATTTTTATTTTATTGGTTGAGTTGCTTTGTTCTTAAAAAAGTTTCGATACAAAAAAGATCGTGTTCAATCTATACCTATAATAAAACTGTAACGAAGTCGCGTCTGTACATTGAAGATAAAAATTAAGTTTTTTTTAGAGTATATGGAAAGCAGCAGAATCTAAAAATATAGTTTTTGAAATTTTTGTCTGTCTGTCTGTCCGCTATAGGCTCTTAAAGTACTGATATTTTGACATGCTGTTATGTAAAACGCGTTCTTTAAGGTTCTGTGGAGGTCATAGGCTTTGTTTCATCAAAATTGCATTCTCTGTTTCGCGATGCGAGTCACAGACGTTCACACAGCGAGAGATTTGTCTCACAACCGACCGTGAGTCATACACTATCTCGCGAGTCAAAACCAAGTATGTATAACAATCCTATTGACGTTACGTATGTACCTATTATGACACAGTTAATTTTAATGTCAGCTGTATCGTCATTAGAAGAAACCTACACGCACAGCCGGTCTATGAAAAAGTCTTCCGGTTTTTTTATTTATTTCAAGGCAATAGAGACACGCGTGTGAAGCCGCGAGTAAATGCTAGTAGTACAAATAAATTAATGTACCTATTGCTTGCTCATTTCGTGCAACTTCGTATTTAAATAGATAATTTCAACTTGTACGTGTTTAATAAATAAAACTTTCACTAAAATATAACTTTTGTTTTTTCTGTAATAAAGAAAACTTGAAATTCCCCATTTTGTATGTGGCTAAAAAATCTGGCCGATTGCCATTGTAAAATGAGCGCGCATAGGAAAACTGATAAACTTTTTATCTACTAAATAAAATTATTATTGAGTATTATTTTCTTCACAAGTGTGTTGAAAAACGTCGTATGATACACGTGTGTATTGACGATTACCGTCCTCAATGGCGCCTCAGCGGTAATCACCAACATTACACCCTTGTACCATAATGTACTATTACAAGTATCTATGTTAAAAGAAAAACAAAATACCCGTTTGCAAAAAAGCAGGTTTTGCGATCTAATTTGCGATTTCGTTACGCTTGATATGCTGTTGAGTGTACGTTTTTGGTGTAAAAGTATGCGTACAATCGCTATAAAAGATTATAAATGCACATTTTTTTTAAATAATTCTAGTATAACCACTTGTTTATTATGAAAAAATGTTTTTTTTTTATTTTAGCGAAAATGTATTATTTTTATTCCAAAAAAAATATAGCCTATAACACTTTAAAAGTGAAGACGAATTTAACGACACCTCGTACATCAAAATCGGTCAAGCCGTTTAGGCTGTAGGCGATCATAATTATAGAAACATACATACATACCCACATACATACATTCATACAAATATACATACACTCGTAAAACAACCCTCCTTACGCAGTCGGGTAACAAAATACCTTTGGGACACCTCCCCTCCATGTAAAGTGGAGATGAATGATATGTCCCCCACGTATTCCCATGCATCCCACAAGGACGCAGCCTAGAATATTGTTTGTTATAAAGGTAATTTATTACTTATTTTATGTAAATACATTATTTTAGCTTCCTTGTAAGTCCCATAGTGACGTGACGTTTCAGTGCCGTATGTCGTACGTATATCACTGGTAACACACATCGCTCCTAAACTTTCTACTGGTAGGAGTGACAGGAAGACGCTAGATGCAGGCCGCTTCATACGAGTATACTCGTATGTTCTCATTTAGTATGTAACCTAGTCCATATATTGTAATCGTGAGAATATCCCCGCTTACACCGAGCACGTCAGCTCGTAGTCCCGAGTCCGTCCCACGCTCGCGCTGGGTGTTTAAAGTACTCACTCACTCACGTCGTTATACTGGCGTGTTTCCTCTCGTAGTATTTGCACTTGTGGCTCATTCACGTTTTGCATTTTGACGAAGTTTCAGTTCTGAAAATAACTTGTGTTTTTGATATCCATTTCATATTGTTTTTCTACTAAATACTGCTTCATGCTTTTAAAACAATTTTAAACAAATAGTGGACTTCTAAAAGTTTTGCTATATATATTAACAAAAAAGTATATATATGTATTCTATCAGCCATTGAGTTCCATAGTACAAGCTTTGCTGCTTAGTTTGGGCTAGATGGTGTTGTGTGAAATGTCCACAACTATTTATTTATTAATTATTCATTCACGTATTTTGTTATAAATATAGAATGCCAGCGCGCCTAATGGAAAGCGGCGCTTTGGTCGAAGATGAAGCACGTAGAGCTAGAAGGTACTTATTCAATCTAGACTTGAAGACATCCGGGTTATAATTTTGAGGAAACAAGGACGGTGGTAAGGCATTCTATTTCCGAGCGTAATCCGGAATCCTTGCTTTGTTCACTGGTTAGTTGTAGCCTTCTGCCAGTACCTACAGCTAGGTACGACATCGGACAGCTTAACATACTACTCACCACTTTACTTTCATCATCATCGCAGTTCTCATCACTATGCGAGTGAATCCGCGGCGCACAGCTAGTAATATAATACTTTCATATTTTTCTCTCGAATTATATCTTATAAAGATAATATCTTAAGAAAAATCTTACAGAATAATTTTATAGTTTAAAAAAACTGAAACAACCGACTTCAAAGTACGCTACTTCGTTACTTGTAATATTAGAAAGGATTAGGATACATAAAGTTCATATCATCATGCTCAGTTGGGTAATATAATTAAATTAAACAAAACGCTTAATCGTCGAAGTAGCTCTATTTTCACCTTATACGCGTTGGATGAGGAGTAAGAAGGTTATACTTTTACTAAATCCTTCACGGTTGTAAACTTTTTAAAGAAATCTCTCTTCACCCGCTCGTTTATTTTTTTGTCAAGAATGAGATATGTCATTGAATGTCAAATGCTCCGTCTTCGAAGATTAGAAAATGTGCAGATGTTTACACGATAATCCTTAACATTTGATACTTTTGCAAAGAAAAACGTGTAGGTGGAACTCTGCGATTCTATAATCTGACGCACTTCACTCAGGAATACAATGAAAATTTTCATTTTTTAGATATTATTCAAAAAGTAATAAAAGCAATGTCTATAAAATAATTATGGGACCAACTTGGGAGCCACAGAATTCGCCCTATTACATAGGACCTTGGGAGCATTCTCTATATGTCGATTCAAGAAACACAAAAATTGGTTCACGTATGACGGAGTAATCGGTGAACAAACATACCTATGTATCTGTATATCTGTGGCATCGTAGCTTTCAAATTGGTGGACCGATTTTGATCTAGAATCTAGATTGTTTATTGAAAGAGGATTTCATCGAGAGTGTCCTTTGGCTATATTTCATCAAAATCGGTTCAGACGCATTTTTTGTCAGGGGATTTTGAGTTTTCTCATCTGTTGTCTCTTTTTGTTCATGTCTAATATAAGGAGATGTAAGAACGATCTCTCTATAATAAGATGAATAAGCGTCACTCGGCAACGTTGCAATATACTTGTTGTCGTTGGCAGCGGTCGTCTCCGGGCTTCCCTGGCATCATGTGCACTCGCCGAGCGAACACTCATTATGGACCGGTTTCTTGCACGTAAACACGTCAACTAATTCAGCTCTTTACAAGTTACAATCAAAGTAGGTGGCGTTGTCACCGGAGGCGGACTACCACTCTTAGCCGCCCTAGGCCGATCAATCCTCACTCTCTAAATCTTCACTCCCTCAGCTACATTTTTTGGAATAATAACAATATATCTTTCACAAAACTAAATAAATTGCGAAGTGCGTGTCGTGCCACGTGCAAAGTAGTACATTTAAATAAATTATACAGCTTTGTGCATACTTTCTCGCAAAAATATTATAACAAACTATAATTATTATAGTTTCGTGTATAGTTAACAAGTATCAGTTTGTAACTATCCTATATTTGATATTGAGTTAGTCGTTATCCTTCGCCTATTTAATATTCATCTGTACTGGTCTGGTACTGGTACTGGTACTGGTACTGGTACTGGTAGTAGGTACACAGTAGGCTATCTAGTCGTTATCTTAGTTCGCACGAACACACTTTCTGCAATAAAGTCAATAGGTACATAGACGTAGTGTAGTCCAATCCGATTATCATCTACCATATGATCATGTAATGGTTACTACGGACGGAACCTTTAAGCCGATAATCGAATAATATAAAAAAATGGTATCCGGGAATCGTGTAGAAGAGAATCGCGCAGTTTTCAGGCTAGTTGTGTGGCAGTGGGTTAAGGCAGAGAGAAGAGTAATGCACGCAGTAGCAGTAGATGCGTGCTTAGTATGCGAGCGCGGTATTTATAGCCGCGCCGGGCGCCCGTGGCTGTCCGTGGCCGAGGTCAGTGTCACACGCTACTTTCCGCGATGAATTCGCATTCGAAAAAAGTTTTATTTCCGTTTTCGTTTTTAATCTAATTTGGATTTAAATTATAACCATGAAAACGAGGTAATAGGAAATTATCTTGTGGGCTTGTACTTCCTAGTTACCACATTTGATGTCGAAATACCCATGCCAAAATAAGTGGCATATCGAGTAGCACTCTTACAGTCTCAGTGATGGTGTTCATGGGCGTATATAAGGGGGGGGGGGGGGGGTCCAAGGGGTCCGGACCCCCCCAATGGCCGAAAAAAATAATTAAGTGCTGTCAAAATTCCGGAATAGGTATCGTGGATGGCACGCATGTTACAATATATATATAAAAACCTGATGTGCGGTAATGTGTGTGCATAACTACAGCTTAGCTAAAGAGATGCAGTATGACCCATGTTTGTCTTTCGCCCGCGCATACTACAAACGCGTATAACAAATGGAAACTATATATTTTTACCCGATTGCGTAAGAAGGAGGGTAATGTTTTTCGAGTGTATGTATGTATGTATGTAACATACATACACACCCATGTATGTTTCTATATGACAGCCTGAACGGCTTGACGGATTTTGATGTGCGAGGTTGATGTGTCATTACAGTCGTCTTCGTTTCCAAAGTGTCATAAGTAGGCTATATTTTTTGTAATCATAATACATCTCTTTCAAAAATAAAAATAAAACGTTTTTTCGTAACCACTAACGCACTATTTCGTAATAAAGAAGTGTTTTTTTAGAATTATTCTAACGAATGCGCTATTATAATCTTTTACAGCAATTTTACGCATACTTTCTCACAAAAAACATACACTCAAAGTATCGCAATCGTAAGTTAGACTGCAAAAAACTGCTTTTCTGCTGTCGTATTTTTTTTATATACATACTTTTTAAGAAACCCTAACTCCATCTCTGTCATATCTACAAATTGAGAGAGATGGAGATATAGTTTCCGGCAGAGGCAGATTCCGAATCCGACAAGTTGTGATCAAGACCGTCAGCAGAGGGCTTAGGGGTTCAACCTACCCTCCCCCAAAATATCCGGGCATTTATGAAAAATTCTTGCTCTTTTTTAAAGTTTACTTAATTTGCTTCAATATTTTTCGCGCGCCAAAGCGAAGTGATCGCTCGCGCATGCCCATATTTTTGAAGATATAAAACGACTGAATGAACTTAAATTTACAGTTACACTTTATTTACAGTTATACGTTTGTCCGTAATTTAATTTTCGTGTATTTAAATGTTTCGAACTTATAATTATATAAAGATTATAATTATATAAACATTGACGTTTAGAAACTAGTACTCGTCTGCGTATAGTCTGCGCAAATAAAGAAACAAACTATCCGACGAGTGAGAGAGTGAGAGTGATGTGACGTCACGCAGCCGTAGTTGTAGGTGTAGACTGTAGATACTCGTAGCTCCGTATAATATGTAGCTGCAGACAGGATATGTATGTATCCGATGAGGGCGAGTTCTTATGTACTGAGTGCAGGCGTGTTACGTTGCAGTCCTCGCGGAGGCGTGCCACGAGGACGCGTGGTGCCTGCAGGACCGCGCCGGCCTGGAGGCCATCACGCAGCTGCACCGGCAGCTCGACGACGACGCCAACGGGAACGTTGACCTCAGTGAGAGCGATGACGTAAGTACCGAAGTTCGTTCGCTTGCAATCATCCACATCGTTCTCTAACGCAACAAGTGCACACAATTCGTTCGCTTGCAATCATCCACATCGTTCTCTAACGCAACAAGTGCACACAATTCGTTCGCTTGCAATCATCCACATCGTTCTCTAACGCAACAAGTGCACACAATTCGTTCGCTTGCAAACATCCACATCGTTCTCTAACGCAACAAGTGCACACAATTCGTTCGCTTGCAATCATCCACATCATTCTCGAACGCAACAAGTGCACACAATTATTCCAATTTTAAATCTAACGACAAAATATTTTATTAACATTTTGTTGATATTGTTAGGAAGTTAGGAAAATCACATCTGAATTCCTTTCGACAGGTTAAAAAATTGAACTCCTTGACGTAGATATAGAACCTTCGAGATTGGGTTCAATTTTGTGTGTTATTCGTAAAATATGTTATTGATTGTTCGAAAGTAAATGATGTATTCGTGTGTGTTGTAGTTCCTCCGCGAGGAGCTGCAGTACGACAGCGGGTACGAGAAGCGGCAGCGCGCCTTCCACCACAACGACGACATGCACATCTCCGTCAAGGAGCTGTGGGCGGCGTGGCTCCGCTCCGAGGTACGCGCTCCCCATCGTCATCGTCATCTCAGCCGCAACAACTCAACTATTGCCTACCAATGCCTATAGAATACCTGATGGAAGCGGCTTGCATCCAGCCTCTTCCTGCCACTTGTATGAGGTCATATCCACCTTGTGGTCGGTCTCCCTACGCTGCGTGCGCCGATGAGCGGCCTCCACTCGACAACTTTTCGGGTTCTTCGACTATCAGTTTTACGAGCTATGTGCCCTGCTCATTGCCACTTCAATTTGCTAATCCGCTGTGCTATGTAGGTGACTTTCTTACGTCTACGGATCTCCTAATTTCTGATTCTATCTCGCAGAGAGACTCCGAGAATATACCTACCTCTCACCAGCATCAGAATTTCTGAATAAAGGGTCTGCTATATATATGCCAAATGCTTATAGTCTTTCTGGATCCTGAATTATACTACCTAGTAAAGTGTAAACGGATTGATCGATTTAGATATGCGAGGTGTCGTTAGGCTCATGAGGTGAAGTTTTCTCCTGAGCATCGCAGGCCACGTGCAGCCGCCTGCTAGTGTGCGTGTCCGCGTGATGTAGCGTCACGTACCCGGTGTGACGTGGCGCGCGGCGTGTTCCAGGTGCACAACTGGACGGTGGAGCAGACGGTGGAGTGGCTCTCGCAGTCTGTCGACCTGCCGCAGTACAAGACGCTCTTCCTGCAACACAAGGTGACGGGAGCCACCTTACCCAGGTAACTCAACCGATATCACCACTGCTCATTTATATTACTTCTTGTATATATATATATATTTTAAAGAGCTTTCTCTTTACATAAATAACCAGAGACATTTTAAAAACGTATGCCACCGACAGATTAATTCGATATATGTATTTCTCTTTGCAAAAGTGAAAAAATGTTGCTTATTTATTACTGCAGACTGCTACTTATGATCGCTTGATATTTTAACACCTCTCTGCAGTTTTCAGTTTGAAAAAAAAACATACAGTCGTATAGAGAACCTCCTTCTTTTTGAGATTCGATTAAAAATGCTTTGAGTATCGATCGACAGGCTGAGATGGAGACGTGGCCAGAACAGAACCGAGTTTGGCAGATGAAGACTCATATTTGGGCCATTCTCATTTCTGATTTAAAAAAATAAATTAAAGTATAAACTTGCTTCAGTAATTTTTTTGATGTATATAGTTACTTTTTGCCTAGCTTTTGAAGAGAAAAATACTTGCCAAGCTTACAGCCTTTAGGGGGCTTATCTATAGAGGTTTAAATAAAAACTTGATACAAAAAAAATTACCTTCGAAAAAACTGAAAAGCAATAAATAATAAACCTTTTTTATTTAACTTTAATAACTAAGTTCTTAAAGTAATCTATGGATACCTAAGTAATGTTGAGTGGGCGCCGCGCCGCAAGGCCGCAACGTTGCGCTGCTCGTGCTCGTGCTCGTGCTCGTGCTCGAGCGCAGTTTTTGGAATATCAATGTTTATCGCAGGAGAGTTCAAGTTGTATTGTTTATTTGATTTATATTTCGACTTTCGCAAAGCCTTTGACTAAATTGTCAATTATGTATCACTGCAGAAACTCACCAGATGTTTTGGAAATAATCCCTGAGAATGCACACCTCACGGTTGTGAAGGTTCTTGGTATAGTCTAGTAAAAATAAGATTTGTGACAACATAAAAGACACCTAAGTATATTGTTATTTAAATGAATGCACTGGTGTTTTGAAATACATTTGACACAATTTCATAATGATATTATAAAAGCTAATTTTGTCACGCTCAAACGCCTGAACCGATCGTTATGAAAATTAGAAAAGAGATAGCTTTGGACCTGGAGACGGACATAAGCTACTTATCATCATCATCATAATCATCACCGTTTTTCATAACTATGCGAGTGAAACCGCGCAACGCAGCTAGTCTATAAATCGGGGATTATTGTTGATTTATGATTTTTATTTATTTTTCTATCATAATTTCAAAGAATCCCCCCAGTTGCAAACACTGTGATCTGCTCCATACAAACGGATTTATTTTTACTAGACTAGTATTTATAAAGCCACGACCCCCACTTTCATGGGATATGTAGTCTTGATAACAGACGGCCTGTGGAACAGCCACACCTTCAGGAATATTTACCAACACAGGGCGATCGCGGACGAATGGCAGCTACTAATTCATCGTCTGTTGACTCTGGCATGTTTTGTCTTAAATATAATCCAGTAGAATTTCATTGTGCTTTATTTTTCAATCGACTCCCTTGTTTGTCCCGTGTTTGATCTCTCCACTTGCGTTGGTTTCTATCTTCTCTTGGTGTCATTTAGCAACAGGCTTCAATTGTTTCTTATCATTTCTCTTTCTATCTTTCTCTTTCTTATTGTTTCGCAGCCTCATGCAAAACAGGGTTATTTTTAATTTTCATTCTCCGTATTCGTTCACATTCCCGTTTTTTGTTTTCATATCTCTTCCGCAGTTTTTGGGCGTTTCTTGAGTTTAGTCATCTAAAAAGACATTAGACAAGTGTACAAATAAAGCGATGCATGCGCCACCACCCATGCAACCCATGCAACCATACCCACCAATAAACAGTGTAAACCAAAATCATTATGCACAATAATCATTTCCATGGATTATAAGTCACTTCCGTGGACATATTTTAATCCACGGATCCATGGAAGTGACGTCCACGGATTGGACATTTTCTCATTTCAATTTCAATTTTAAAAACATAATCTCAAATCCAAGAATTAACTTGCAAATTTGACCATGTGTATTTAATATTTAACATAAAAACGCAGCAAAGCCATGAAACCGAACTGCATAGTTCATAATAACATACCTCTAATGACTTCCACAGTTGTGACTCCATATGCTTGACAAATTTTGAGAATCAAAATAAAAAATTCGTCGATGTTTTGACGCCGGCGTGAACTAACAACTGAATCAAACGAAGGCTAACTTAGTTCCCGCCCGATTGGATTTCGATACACGCATAATAGTTTTTTATTTGGGACCTTGATGACTTGTGACCAATGTCCATGGAGGTGACAAAAAATTGATCATAAACTTTATGTGATCAGCCAAGAATTGCTAATAGCCTTAGATACGCGATTTTTTGCATATACGAAGTAAATATATTGTAGTTTATATTAGTACTTATTGCTAGTCAATTCATATGGCTCATACACCATAATTTTTTTTGCCTGGAATAACGGTGTGACTACATCCACGGAAGGGTAATTTTCGATACTTTGAAAATTCATAATAAAAACTATGCATTCGATTATTTGTTTATTATTTGATTATTTGTTTCCTTTTCTGAAATACTAGTAATTTACCTGTACTTTACTGATACAACCGAAAATTTCGAAATTTAATTATTATATGTTAGAAAGTTTGTAAAATTACTAAAGTTTTTTTGTCCCACAATGAGAAGATGGCCCGCGCCCAGCAGTGGGACAGTTTGTACAAACAGGGCTGATAAAAAAAAGTTTTTTTTACTAAAATGAGATTTACCCATTTATAAACTTGCATAACGTATTTTACATATTTCTGAATATTGAGAGAGCCCATTCTGTTTCTGTTAATGAAATACATATACAAATGGTGTTACGTAACCGGAGGAGAGAGGAACAGGTGCCGAATCCATCCACTGTTCACATTTTATTGTCGTCTTTATTGTAAAACCGCGATTTACGAGAGGACGTTGCTTGACTTTATAATACTAGTAGGTACGATACGGAAGCACATCTTTTACCCGACTGCGTAAAGAGGGTTACGATTTTCGAGTATATGTATGTAAGTACATATGTTTCTATGATCGTCTACAGCCTAAACGGATTGACTGATGTTGATGTGCGATGTGTGATTAGATTCGTCTTCACTCCCCGAGGGTCGTCTTAGGCAATATTTATTTATTTATAATAAAAAAACGCTTTTTTCGTAACCTCCAACGAACTGATTCGTAATAAACAAGTGATTTTACTAGAATGATTCTAAAGAATGTATTTATAATCTTTTAAACCGATTTTACGCATACTATCTCACAAAAAAAGTACACTCAACTGCGTATCAAACGTAACGAAATCGTAAATAGACTACAAATACCGATTTTCTGCAGTCGGGTATTTTGTTTTTCTTTTAATATAGATGCATATATAAACAGTGGTTATGGTCATCATTCGTCCCCGTAGGTTTCAACAACCGTTTTGATTGGTGGATGCGATCAAGTTCACCGATGCTGATTGGCTATCTGTGGCCTGCCCGCGGTCGTGTAATCCATGTCCACTGTGCGTCCAAGTTAGCTGATCGGGCCGCTGTTCGAGTCTCCTCTATTGCCATCCGACATGCTTTGCTACGTCAGTTCAAATAATTAATATTGTTTAATGAATTATGTTGGGCTGTCGTTGAGGATGCAAAAAAACCGAATTGATTTTAAAGATTATTTAATTAATATCAATTTAATTTTAATTACAATTAATTTGCGTGCGACTGATGTCGATATGAGAACAAAAGTGACAATACTTAGTGACCTAACTTAAAAGTAAATTTATGTTTCACAATTCATGACACCTGGATTCACACGGGAGTTCGTTTCTCGGTATCTTGCGGCTATCGCACAGTATTGTGAAACAGCGGCGACTTCCCGGTAGGTGTTGCTATGTGTCATCGAATTACGCGATGTCTCCTTGCTTAACATCTCCCTCCGCAAGATCTGCAACTATTTGGAGACTTTCGTCGAGAATAGTGCAGATAGGGACAATGGATCTCTAGGGCTGCTATCTTTGGTTTCTTGACGGTTCTGTGTTTCATCTATGGTGTCTCGTGAATTAATTCTCAAAATGTTTCTCTTCAGCTTACGGCGAATGAGTACGGCGACGGTAGTGAGTACTGATGCACCGAGTATCACGTAGATAGGTACAGTAGTATAATAGACGATGTTCATATTTGTAGACTCCAAAGTCATTGGTTCTTGTACAGCAATCCTTGAGTTAGTTGAGTGTAAGTGGCTCAAATCGATAGTATTCAATTTCAACATTTTCTTTGCAGGTAACTTGTATGGGTTCTCCTTGTTGATAGCTATGTTCAAAATTTTCAGCATCTGTCCTTCAACTTGGTCGTGATAGTTATGTGTAGAGAACGACGGGGTATGTAGGGCGCATCCTTTAGGAATAATGGCTAGATAACTCCCTTGCATCATTTCATATTGGTCTTGAGAGCAAGTTAAACGAACTTTCGTTAAGTTGGGAAAGCTCAGTACATAGTGGCGGTCGTCTAGTTGCTCCATAGCTTCAGACGATAGGGTTACTGGAGTGAATCGGCAGGACTCGTGGATATGCTGCTGTAGTATCAGCTGTTGAATGCAGTCAGACTGTTCCCCATAGTGGCGGCTGAAGTTGTCCTCACAGAGGTGACCGTGGCTATACTTCGGACATTCTGTCTCTATGTACAATAGACCTTTCTCGTGGATTGCTACGTATGGATAGGCAGGTATAAGGATTTTGTTATCATGATTCGGGGCTAAGGATAACCTGTATAGGATATAGTTAGTAGGAAAGACAATTGGAAACTTAATTACCAAGATTATATCATTTTCTTTAAAATAGTATCCTAGTTTCAATAGATCGAAATATTCCCTATAACTAAGATCTAAAATTACCTCCTTATTGTATAAAATACTTAATCTATTTAACATAACCCTAATTGCCTCGTTATTAAAAGCTGTATGGTGAATGCTCCCAGCTTTAATAAATGCTAATAAGTTTTCTAGTGTCCTAAATTCGTTAGACAAGTTGTCTATGTCATCTCCTAGTATTAAGAGCAACTGAGCTAGGTGAAAATACTTCACTATGTCTGTATCATGTTCTACATTGCTCTTTAGAATAGAGTTAATAGTTACCTCTATTCGTTTTTGGTTCGCTACAATACTATTTGTAACGTTAGAATTAACCGAGACCCACTGCTTGCTTAAGCTAATTTGGTGATTTATTTCAGCAGCAATATTGTTTTCGTTTCGTTTTAGAACTGCAATGGCATTGTCATACTTAAGTGCATCTGTATAGTCTAAGTTTCCAGAAATGCTTTTTATAACAGATCCAAGACCATCTATGAGACCTCTTTTCACACGATTTGGTTCAAAAGTGGCTAATTGATTTGAAATTCTATCTAGTTTAGTTTCTAGATACATGACATGAGGGGCATAAAGTGATGAAGTTTTACTATTTAACTGGGGTGTCAGATCGCGCAATTGTTCTCTAACATATTCTAGCTTATTACGGGCTTCGCCTAAACTTATAGTTTGTAGAAAGGAGTGGTAGTGTGAAATAATTTTAGTGGGTCCTAGGTTGAAAGGAAGGATACCTGGTCCATCTTTTAGACTTTCAAGTGTTATCTCGTCCGCTCGAGCCAGCTTCAGGCCTTGGGCCATCATCAGAATGAGTAGTATTTGTAGTGTCCTGAAACAAACGAGCACTTTTAGGTACCCGTTTTAAGCGAGACTTAGGAACGAGTCCTCGTTTCTTTTTTGTGTAAATGTGGATAGGCAGATCTTGAGTTACCCTATCGTGCGTATAACGCGCAGCTACTTTTTGTCTACTAGCCAAAGGATTCCTTATGAAAATTTGTTGGTCAGGTGTGTATGTCTGTTCGGGTTCGCGATCTTTATTAATGTTCTCAGTTATACCAGTACGGTGATGAAGTGCGCTTTCATTAATTATTTCGTAAACCTTTGACATGCTCTTTCGATGGTTTTGCATATACTCCTGTAGTAAATGCTCTGTCATATCCATGTCTAAGGGATCTCTAGGATCTAGGTGGCCAGTTATTATATCTATTGGCCGACACTTTGTGAAGCTGTGTATTGAGCTGTTATAGGCCAGTACGCCGTACGTCATAAGGTTGGTGACTGACTCATTTCGGTGTTCTAGCTTTAGAATACGCAAATGCTCTAACAGTGTAGAATGTAAGCGTTCTACCATTCCGTTTTCGTTAGGAGTATTTGGGCATGTCTTATGGTGGTCAATTTTGTGCAATCTAGTGAATTCCAAAAATAGTTGATTTGAAAATTCGGGGCCATTATCTGTGACATATCTCAAAGCCATACCGTGATGTGAAGAGAACTTTAATAGAGCTTGAACTACGCTAACGGCTGTAGCATCTCTCAGTAAATACGCTTGAGCGTATTTTGAGAACGCATCGATTATTGTTAGATATTTGTAGGTGTCGACACTGAAAAGGTCTAAATGCACTACTTCAAAAGGTTTTGTGGGTGGTGGCACGATTTGAAGCCTTGGCCTTACTGGGTTACGATCGTATTTAGCTTGACCACATATAGTACATTCATTAATGAACTTTGTAACTTGATCCTTCATTTTAGGCCAGTAGTACCTACGTGAAAGAGCCAGATAGCACTCATTAATGCCTCTATGATTGGTCTTTCCTTCATGATAGTTTTTAATGATTGTCTGTTGTTTTAGATAGTCCTTAACGTTTTCAAGTTCATGTTTTGATAGAACTAAATTCATTGCCGAATTTTTGAAAGTTTTTTGAATGACCGGTATGATAGAATACATTTCTAATGTGGGGTTAATTAGAATTCCTGTTTTTACTTTGGGGTTCACGTACTCTTTAATTGCGTTTATCACTTCTTGTTCCAAGTTGGATTTTGAAATTTGGATGTGAGTTCTGGTGTGTGACTCAAAAGGCTTAGAGACGCTAGGCTTACTTTTGATGTCGCCGACGATATTGAATACTATTTGCATGTTAAATCTGTTGAGAGGGTCGTCAGTGATAGGTATTTCTAGGATGGGACCTTCGGCATCACTATGGGCGCTATTGGTCCTGGAGCCGACGCTCTCTGTTCTTTCGGAATCGGATGTGTTAACTACAATAGAGCTAGACTCCTCATTATGGATTTCAATTCGAGATAAAGCATCAGCATTGGTGTTAATTTTTCCTGGTTTGTAAATGACTGTGTAGTCATATTCGCTGAGACGCAGTCTCCAGCGTGTTAGTCTAGAATTGGGTTCTTTTATATTCATGACCCATTGTAGAGGACGGTGGTCTGTCACTATCTTGAACTTCCTTCCGAATAAATACGGTCGAAAGTACTTCGTAGCCCACACTATGGCTAACAATTCCTTCTCTATAGTGCTGTAATTTATCTCACTGGTGTTGAGAGATCGAGATGCGTATGCAATTGGTTTGTCAGATCCAATAGGACCTTGTGAAAGGACTGCCCCAATAGCCAAATTTGAGGCATCAGTTGTCAAAAGGAACTCTTTGTGGAAATCAGGATATTGAAGGATTGGGTCATTGACTAGCAAAGTTTTACATTTTTCAAAACATTGCGTGTAATTTTGATCTAAAACAATTTTGAAGCCCTTTTTTAAGCATTGGGTCATAGGCTTAGTAATCTTGGCGAAATCTGGAATAAATTTCCTATAATAGCCAAGTAACCCTAAAAATCTTTTGATTTCTGTGGGTGTCTTTGGCAGGGGGTAGTTTTTGATAGCTTTAATTTTTTCGGGGTTTGGTTTTATCCCGTCTTTTCCTATGACGTGTCCAAGATAAGCCGTCTCTAATTTGAGAAATTCGGACTTATCCATTTGAATTTTGAAATTGGACTCGCGCAATTTTTGAAAAACCTTTTCAAGGTTCGTAATGTGCTCTTGAAGGGATGTACTAAATACTATTATATCATCTAGGTACACTAGACAAATAGTATTCTGGAGCTCTCTCAACACGTTATCCATAACTCTCTGAAAAGTTGATGGACTATTTTTGAGACCCATGGGCATACGTAGAAACTCAAAATGTCCATGTTCTACGTTAAATGCGGTTTTTGAAATATCCTGGGGGTTCATTTCCACCTGTTAAAACCCACTAGCAAGATCTAAGGTGGTGAAGTATTGACAGTTACCTAGTTTGTCTAGGACATCAGCTATGTTTGGTATTGGGTACTTGTCATCGATAGTCTTTTCATTAAGTTTTCGGAAGTCAACTACTATACGCCATTTCGTTTTACCTGACGCGTCTGCTTTTTTTGCTACCACCCAAATTGGGGAACTCCACGCGGAGTTTGAAGGCCTAATTATACCTTGGTCTAACATTTTAGTTATTTGATCTTGTACCTCCTGTCTATGGATATACGGATATCTGTAGCTTTTTGTATAAACCGGAACCTCATCTGTTGTCTTGATAGAATGTTTAATCTTATTTGTGAAGGTTAAGGGTTCACCTTCTAAGTAGAAAACGTCCGCATACTGTGCACAAAGTAACTCTAAGTTTGTACGTTCCTCAGCATTTAAATGGTTTGTACGAAGACGCGAGAGTACTTCTTTAACGCGTTGGGGCTGACGGTTATGTGGTACGCATTCAATGTTATTCACCTCAGCATGGACTGCTCTATCCATGGAGAAAATTACGTCACTTCGGCTAGAGTTCGTTACCTCAACTATGCCTCTACTATCTGAAACACTAGTCAAACACTCGCCTATGATGCAGTTAGATATAGTCTGTTTTGATATGAACGCATCTCCATCATGCATGTTAACTGGGATCCTAACTAATTTTGATGTATTTGCCGGTATTATATCTTCGTATAAGTTTGCGTTACGTGAGTCATAGACTTGGATCGGATTTGAAGCGGTTTTAGTTCTTAAGACCTTATTTTTATAGTCTATCACTGCTTCCCATTTATCTAGTAAGTCTGTTCCGATAAGACCATCAAAATAATCGTGGAATTTGTAGACGTAAAACGTCGTACCGTCGTTATCATTAAATTCGTTAAAACTAGGCAACGTGATGGAATAGTCGCTCCTAGTTTTTGCATGTACATTACAAACTTCGAAGGGGTCGTAATTCAGTGAAAAGGCGCTAAAATATTGCTTGACTACGGCAGGGCTTAAAAATGATTGATTTGCTCCTGTGTCAATTAAGAGCTTTAGAGGTGGTGACGAAATCTGAATGTATGGAAGCTGACGCTGCGTTTGCAGATTAATTTCTATTTTGAGGTGTCGGATTTCGGATCCTTGGGAAAATCCTGTTCTGTGTCTACTACGTCCGTGATTTCAACATGTGACGGGTCAACAGAGTATTCCTGAGGGGAATATTCGGTAGGTTGATATTCAATATACTCGTAATAGTCATAGTACGGTTCATAATCATATTCCGCATATGTGGGGTCGTTTGTGCAATCATTATAATTCATCTGGCTACTCTTCATATAGTTAGTAGGGGGTGGATTCCCTGACCTCAACCAGTTGTTTCCTGTCATAGCCGGTTGAGATGGTGGCAAAGGTCGTGCGACATAGTGACTTACGCCACTCATTGGACGTGCTTGATATGCTGTAGGCTGGTAAGGGCGTGGGGCCATTTGAAATCGGTTATGCTGGGGGTTGTAATTAGGCGGGGTTGCTCTGAAAATTTGCTGTGTGTGTGTGGGACCTAGATGGCGGGGTTGATAAAGATTTTGTCTGAATTGTGGTGCGGGTGGTTGTGTAAATTGAGGACGAGAGGGTCCTGGCGTGTTAAAGTTGAAAGGTCTAGG
Organism: Lycia hirtaria; assembly: GCA_947563715.1. Taxonomy (NCBI): domain Eukaryota; kingdom Metazoa; phylum Arthropoda; class Insecta; order Lepidoptera; family Geometridae; genus Lycia; species Lycia hirtaria. The sequence goes on from OX387376.1 coordinate 23,322,394, forward strand.
CGCGGGCATTGAAAAAGGCTGTGCTGAAAATTGTTCACTTGGCATTTTATATGCACTAATGAAATGGTTAGGTATTGACATAGAAACGGCGGATTTCTTATCGGGTAATCGCATGTTCCTATTCTGCATATACATTGTGTTTGTTTCCTCATGAACAAATTCTAGGGCTTTTTCTATCGTCTCGGGGCGCATGCAACGTATACGAGAGCCAAGTGGGTCACTTAATCCTCGCAGGTACGCTTGCAAGGTCAACTTGCGATACAAGTCTCTTTTAGCGTTGACTGTGGTGGCAACTGTGTCATGGAGAGTAACGTATGTGATAATAGTGCTAAATAGACTCTGACACCTTTCATAGAATTCCTGGGCAGAACTAGAGCCCTGAGTTAAAATAGCCAAATCATTGTAAAGAGCGGTCTCATCTCTCTGGTCTGCGAAGTTATTTACCAAAGCATTACGAATGCCACCCCAGTCGCTGGGAATTCCGTTCGAGTTTATTAAGCGAGCAGCAGAACCCACTACCTTGTTAAGTATTCCATTAATTAGGGCACACCTACTTAACTCACTGCTACCCTGACCACAAAATTGTTGCACCAACTGGTCGCACAGATGGATGAACCTAGTTAGTACATTTGGGTTACCATCAAACTCCGGCACTAGTCTTAACGATTTATAAATCGTGTCCAAATCGGCCATTTCAAGTTCTTCCCCTATACTATTAAGGCTAATATTTCTTAAACTATCACTATAATCTTGTCTATATCTTCTAACTAACCTAGGGTCCAACGAATTTCGCGGATGGAAAATCTTGGCAATTGAATTAGTAACACTAGGAAAATTTAAGGCTAGGAAGCGAGCAACCACTAAATAGAATCTAGAGTACTCACATTAATTTTAATTCGGTCCCTCTGCTTATCGATGTCTGGATACCTCTGGGCAGCTCAACACGTAGATTCGGATGCTCAGGATGCGGCTAGAAAACCACACGGGCGGCTTCCGGTAGTGAAGCGGAAAACGGAAAACGGAAATCTTCTCACGCGTAACCGACCGCGAGCATCGTACCGACTGCGCCAATTATGTTGGGCTGTCGTTGAGGATGCAAAAAAAACCGAATTGATTTTAAAGATTATTTAATTAATATCAATTTAATTTTAATTACAACTAATTTGCGTGCGACTGATGTCGATATGAGAACAAAAGTGACAATACTTAGTGACCTAACTTAAAAGTAAATTTATGTTTCACAATTCATGACACCTGGATTCACACGGGAGTTCGTTTCTCGGTATCTTGCGGCTATCGCACAGTATTGTGAAACAGCGGCGACTTCCCGGTAGGTGTTGCTATGTGTCATCGAATTACGCGATGTCTCCTTGCTTAACAAATGTAAGATCTCTATAAACCAACACAGATCGCAACAAACTTTATTCTATTCTATTATATATGTACTGACGATATGTTGCTTTGCCATCTCATGTTCGAATGTTGAAATAACTTTCTGTCCTAGCGTATTAAATGAACTTTTCGACGCTGTGAGTGGAGTGATTTCTCGCCATCTATCGTCAGTAGTGAGTACTGCGTGTTGGTTGCAGGCTGGCGGTAAACAACATGCAGTACCTGAGCAGCGTGCTGGGAATCAAGGATCCCATACACAAGCAGAAGCTGGCGCTGAAGGCCATGGACGTGGTGCTGTTCGGACCACCTAAAGGTACGTGACACACGCACGCGCACACACACATACACACACACGCACACACAGACACAAACACTAACACGCGCGGCGCGGCGGCGGCGGAACGGAACACTAACCTGCGCGTGATTGATTTTTTTTAACCGACTTCAAGAAAGGAGGAGGTGGCGAGTGGAAATTACATACTGTAAACAGATTGAAGGCTCGCCCCGCCGACTCGCGACATATCCTAGACCTTGTCTGTCTTGGAATAAAGTTCAATGTCAATAACATGCGTGCGGTAGCACTCTAACTGAATAAAATATAAATGCACATTTTTTAGAATAATTCTAGTAAAATCACTTCACACACCCCGCCCCACTCGGATCCGAGTGGTGAGCAAGAAATGTGTTAAATATTTTTACGATGTATATTTTTCGGTTTGTGAAGGAAAATATAAAAAAATATAAGATTTCCCCCTTCTATTTAGTTTGTACGGAACCCTCGGTGGGCGAGTCTGACTCGCACTTGTCCGGTTTTATTTTGTGATTAAATTAAAAATGTCCAGTTTTCGGACTTTTTCCTATATGTGTACTCTAACACAATGCTTCTTGCCAAATTTCAGAGTTCTAGGTCAACGGGAAGTACCCCATAGGTTTTGATTCCCTTGTGAGTGTCGAAATGTGCGTTTTTTACGATATATTCGGCTATAACTTTTTTTTACGAAAACTTAGAAACTTTATTTTTCTTTCTGCAGCAAGATACTATGGATCTGCGTATATGGTTTTAATTTCAACTCGATATCTTTACGCGTTACCGAGATAAAGGTCTTGACACCCGGACAGACGGACAGACGGACAACAAAGTGATCCCATAAGGGTTCCGTTTTTTCCTATTGAGGTACGGATCTCTAAGAATTAATAAATAAAAGTAAAAATGAATAAATAAAGTAAAACTGGGCGTCTACCTAAGTAGATACGTAAACCAACATTTTAGATTTTTTCCATGTTATTTCTCACTTTTCAGTTAGAAGTTTCATTAGATTGTTTTGAAGTCGGTTTGATAATTTTTTAAATTACTGTTATTATGATGTATATTTTTCGGTTTATGGAGGAAAATATAAAAAAAAACATAATTTCCCCCTTTTATCTACCAGTTTGTACGGAACCCTTGGTGGGCGAGTCTGACCCGCACTTGTCCAGTTTTTTTTAAAGTAATGAAACTTGGTGCACAGGTTCTATAGAATAGAATATATAATTTTAGCCCAACCAACTGATTTTGATAATTTTTAAATAAAAACCAAAACGAGTCACTTACGTCTGTTTTGTTGACTGGCTTTGTGGCTCAGTTGATAGTATGTCTGCCTGCTGTGCTGTAGGTCGTGGTTTCGATCCCCACCCAGAGCAAACATTTGTGTGATGAGCATTACTGTTTGTTTTGTGTCTGGGTGTATCTATGTATCTTAAGTATGTATTTACAAAATATATATATATATGTATTCTATCAGTCATCTGGTTCCATAGTACAAGCTATGCTTAGTTTGGGCTAGGTGGTGTTGTGTGAAATGTCCACAAATATTTATTTATTTATTGTTTTGAGTCGAAAAATTTAATTGATGATTGATTTTGATAATATTTGGCAGAAAGTTTCGATGACAAATTTCAAACGAGAATTTCTAGCAAGATATGTATGTGGTGAGGAGAAGATATGTAGTCGTGTCGTGTAGTAGTCCGGGGGGTGGTGATGTAGCGCTACATGCATGGTTGTGGCGACAGAAGGCAGCCGCTGGAAGGACTGGCTGCTGGCGTCGCTGCTGGTGGGCGCCGCGGCCGCGGGCTGGGCGGCGCTGCGCGCGGGCCGCGCCTCGCGCCACCAGGTGCAGCGCATGCTGCGCGACATGGAGCAGCTGCGCCGCGCGGAGCTCGCGCTCGACGACATGCAGAAGGAGCTCGAGAAGGCGCGCCTGGAACAGGTCAGTGCCGGTACTGCTCAGTATTTCCCTGTGTTTGTCGGGGACTACCTGCCGCGGTGGAGAGATCAATCATAGTTACTACTTTACCGATATACATATATCTAATTTACGATTTACCGATATTTCAGGACGGCTATACAGTTAGGCATTTTGACTTTCTGCAGCACAGACAGCTGTTTGTTTTTTATTCAAAAATAGACTTGCACTTGACCGTCAGCTTACCTGCTGTTGAGCGACAGTACGATGAAGGACCTATGATCGTGACTTAGACAACTAGATAACGTCTACTGGAATTTAATAGGTATTCCACCCGTCTAACGGTCAATATAAAAGTAAACGTCAGAAGTTTGTAACGTCCGTGATGAGTTTGGACGAGATAGTAGAACCTGACTGGTTCGATTTAGATAGGGGGAAACTAAACCAGTAATGCTATTTCATGTTCAGTAGGATATATTTAAAATGACCACTGTCACTCCACTACCATTTCCAGCGAAGCTATGTTACCGTGCAACCGTGGTCAGTAGTCGCTCAGATGTTGTATGACGTTACACCCGCAGTAATATGAAGGGACCTGCTGGTACAGCGCTGTTGCCGCGCGGCTGAGACGTCTCGTGTGACAGCGCACTTATAGATCAACTAAAACAATCATACTTGTACTCACACTCGCATACAAACGATCACGCTTCTGTTCCATGCGAGCTACATGACTGCGGAGTGCGGCTCGTCGAGTTCTCGTGAATTAGCGTACACGATGACTGTCATGACACTTTTATGTACCCTTTAATTAATATTACAACACAAATCATGTTAGCGTTCGATTTTGGAAATAAATGTAACCAATATTTTGTCTCCGATGTCATATTAAAAGTAAGAATTGACGGGTCTGATGTAAGTGGTCGACATCGTTTATAGCACAGCGCGACATTGGATACGCTCCTAAAGTTAAAAATATAAGAGTTTTGAAGCATGTTAATTCTATCGGCGTTCTTGACAAAACCGGTCGTGTTGTACAATAATTGATTTTTAATGTGTTCTTTTGTAGTTTGTGTGATTTTATAAAATGGAATGTTATTAAATAGTGCCGTGGAAATGCGTCTGAACTATATACCTTGTGAGAGGTGCGTGAACGCGTATTCCTACTGTGTATATCGTTGGGTAAACAAACAATACGTATTAACACCATTAAAAGAAAAGTATTTCAGGACACGAGTACGGTCTTCTTTCTAATGATTACGTTTTCAGAAAAACTTTAGCGGCCTGACCGAAGAACGTTACTTAATTTTATGCAAAGCTTAACATATTTTGTCAACTTCTCGCTGACACGTAATGACACTTGCGCAAAGAAGACAGAGATTTGAAGCCGTTGGTTAAAGTCATCATCATCTCAGCCATAGAAAGTCCACTGCTGGACATAGGCCTCCTCCATGTTTTTTCTAATATTTTTTTTATAGAAGATAGATCTACGATTGACCACCAACTCGCCTGATGTTATGCGACGGTGTGGCCGAGGATGGAGCTTGTCGATCTAGAAGATATCTATTCATTCTAGCCTTGAAAATTCCAAGATTGTAGGTCTCAGGAAACAGAGATGGCGGCAAGGAATTTCATTCTTGTGCAGTACGCAACAAGAATGTGGATCCGATATCGCTGAGTACGGATTTTCGGCATTTCAACGAGAAATGGGTGGTAATTCGCCGACTTTCTACTAGTCCTGTAGTGAAATTTCCAAAAAGACCGGTTGGAAGAGGTTTGCATCCAGCGTCTTCCTACCGCTTGTATGATATTTTTAGTCCACCTTGTGGCTGGTCTTCCTACGCTACGCTTGCCGGTTCGTGGTCTCCATTTCAGAACTTTTCGGCCCCATCGGCCGTCAGTTCTACGTGCTATGTGCCCTGCCCACTGCCACTTCAACTGGTTAAAGTAAAATAACGTTTTTCGGTAAGGCCCTAGATGTGTGAATGATAAATATAAACCACGAACCCATGCCGTGACAGATTTTGAACAAATAGGTGCTAAAATAAATCTGGAACACTGGAAATTTTAAAATATAAAGTTCATGTGACGTCGGATAGTCTATATAAAGTTCATGTGACGTCGGATAGTTTATATAAAGTTCATGTGACGTCGGATAGTTTATATAAAGTTCATGTGACGTCGGATAGTTTATATAAAGTTCATGTAACGTCGGATAGTTTATATAAAGTTCATGTGACGTCGGATAGTTTATATAAAGTTCATGTGACGTCGGATAGCTTATATAAAGTTCATGGGATGTCGAATAGTTTATATAAAGTTCATGTGACATCGGATAGTTTATATAAAGCTCACGGGACGTCGGATAGCTTATATAAAGTTCATGGGACGTCGGATAGTTTATATAAAGCTCACGGGACGTCGGATAGCTTATATAAAGTTCATGGGACGTCGGATAGTTTATATAAAGCTCACGGGACGTCGGATAGCTTATATAAAGTTCATGGGACGTCGGATAGTTTATATAAAGCTCACGGGACGTCGGATAGCTTATATAAAGTTCATGGGACGTCGGATAGTTTATATAAAGTTCATGGGACGTCGGATAATATATATGGCGGCTGTTTAGCGAGTGATCCGCGGCGCGGTGACTCAGCCGCGGAACGCGCACTCGAGTGGAGGTTGACTGAACGCAAGTGTTTACTCGACAGGAGAATGTGACGACGGAGAAGAGGAACCTGGAGAGGAGGCTGCGTGAGGCGGGCGACACGCCGCTGATAAACGTCTCCTCGGACCTGGAGGTCACGCAGCTCAAGGCCGAGATTGAGGTGCATCTCTTCTGCTCTTTTCTCTTACTGCACTACTTACTAGATTTACCTTTTTTTACCTTAATTCTTAGGTACTATTTTTTTATTGATGGTGTTTTTTGATTGAGGCGATATTTGCCCTAATAAGAGAGGAAGTATTACGCGACGCCATTTACTGGCCGGTTTTGATAATATTCGCTAGAATCGTTTGAAAAATAGTAAATATGGAACCAAGAAGTTGTAGTGACAAAAAGTTGTGTAATCTCGGTTAAAAAGAGGAGAAGTAGCACATTTCTCTTAGAAGCCCATTTATCGGCCGATTTTGTTGATGTCAGGCATTCTTACTTAACTCTTCACACGGATTTAAAATATATACATTAGAGCTCGCGAGCACAGACTTTTGCAACAGGTATTGTTACAAAAAGTAGGTGCTTGCGAGGTCTACCTGTTCGTAGAACTACTAGTATTGATTTGTTCTACATATAAGGCGGGTAATGTGTTTAGCGACATGAAATGAATGTTGGTTGTTTGTGGCGACTCTCACTATAGGTATCTTAAAATTATAAAGAAATCAATATCAAGATTTAGGACTTCAACATTTATTTATTTATGCATATACATACATGTACATTGGTGCTTATTTCTAAACCACAATTAAATTACACAAATGTACCCCGTTAATTGGGACGTAGCATACATATATTATTACGGTTAAACATTTGGCTAAGTAGGTAAGTATTTATACAGTCCTTTAGCAGCATCGTATGTATTGATAATTGTACATTTGAGATCAGTTGAACTAGTTTATAATATAAAACAACTTTTATAATATAATTTAGATTTCAGTTACAATGGATAATAATTTTATAATAGGAAACCATGAGCTACCTATCTACACTTACATATAGATATATCTATAACTTAATAGCGACATCGTTACATGGTTGATATTCCGAAAACACGTACGAAACGCTTTGACTCCACTTTCATTGTGCGTACCGCCAATCAATTCCAATGTGGAATGCGCTTCCTGAATGGGTCTTTCCGAATAGATATAATCTAGGTGTCTTCAAATCGCGAGTGAATAAGTTTCTTCTAGGCAAGCGCGCTCCATCGTAGACCGTAACTGTCGCTTAACACCAGGTGAGTTGACGGTCAAGCGCAAGCCTATCGACGAATAAAAAAAACTTACATAAAGTTGAAATTAATATAGTCTAATCAAAATTTATCTTCAAAAAAGTCCTTTAAACTATAATAGCACTTATCGACAAGAAACTTCTTGAGTCTGTTCTGAAATGCATTAATTGGTTCTTTCTTTATTGAATCAGGAATGTGGTTGTAAATATTAATCGATGTATACAGTGGACCTTTTTTGTACATTTCTATCCGCGGTATTGGTAGTATCAGCTTATATTTTCTACGAGGGTTTGTTTCCGGTGAGTATAAGTGGAGATTTTCTCTGACAAATCTAGCGGTTTCATAGATATAGATGCATGGTATTGTTAGCATGTTATATTGTCTAAAGTATGGTTTGCAGCTGGTTCGTTGGTCCACATTCACAATGATACACAAACATTTTTTTTGCAATGAATATTTTATTGACATCAGTACTGTTTCCCCATAGGATTATCCGTAGCGGAACCAGGAGTACTCATATGCATAATAAGCAGTGAGAGCTGTCTCTAGATTACTATTAATCTTAGAGCATATAAGAATCGCGATAGCTTTGACTTAACTTTTTCGACATGTTCCTTCCATGATAGGTGAGAGTCAATATCTGTGCCTAAAATTGTGCAATCATTTATTTCTTTTATGCCTAGACTCTGTGCAAGTTTATTAAGTTGTAGTGGGTGTTTATGATGGGGAATGAATTGAATTAATTTGGTTTTATTTGGGTAGATTTCGAGATTTAGGGATTTTTATTTTATTTTATTTTAGGATGCTAGGGATGCTAGGTATGTTTCAAATTTATGGAAAATATTTTTAATTTCAGTGAGTGCGTCAAGATTAGTTGTACATTTAAATACTAGGGAGATATCATCAGCGAATAAGATGTGAATGTGAAGGTGAATGTGCTATTTTTGATACATTATAAAAGATAAAGATAAAGATAATTTATTTGCATACAACACGAGAATTTTATACAACAAGTGCATAAAAGATGTTACACTAAATTTAGTCGCTTAAAATCATGTTGTGCCGATTAGGCGTACAAATGTCAGGTAGACAGCATCATGCACATGCGAAAAATAAAAAAAATAAAAAAATATTATTTGTTATTAGATTAATACACTTTTTCTTGACTTTCGTAAACCTAAAAGTCTCATCTATTTATATTACACTCTCATTCGTAGTGTACTTGAATACAACTCAGTGATTTGGTCACCTTTCTACAAAATCCACATCAATCGAATTGAGAAAATTCAAAAGCGGTTTCTTAAAATTCTGAATTATAGAAATGGTATGGGTCGTAAACTTTCATCTTATCCTGAGAGACTGAAACATTTTGAAATGATCTCACTTGAAGTGCGTCGAAAATATATAGAATCCATACTACTCTACAAAATAATCCATTCTTACATTGACTCTCCTCCTCTTCTATCTCTCTTAAATTTTAATACCAGATTCAAATCTCACAAACTTAGTCATAAATTATTTTATATTCAAGTTTGCAATAACAATATATCTTATTATAATCCTATAGGAAACATGAGTCGCCAGTTCAATGAGCTTATGTATTTAGCATATAACAGAGACATTGATATTGATATTTTTAATTCGAAGTTGCACATATTTCAAAAGCAATTAAAGGAAATTTTGTTTAAATTTTAAGATAAGATATTAATACATATTGCGCATCATATTTATATATACTATAGCCTGCTTTGTAAATTGTTAAAATTGTTATTCTTTTGCCTCTTGCGATTTTTGCTCTAACCATTTTACGTTCTAATCATATTAGGCACATATATTTTTGGAAAGTAGCCTAGAACGACACCAATGTACTCTCATGTATTAACCAAAATATTGTTACTTTCTGTTGTTTGTGCTATGAAATAAATAAATACACAAACCAAAAATATATAAAATATGACAAAGCAGAAGCAATAAAAGATACACATAATGTCAAATAAAATTAAAATTTGTGATTTAAAAAATCATTGATAGAATAATAACACTTCTGCAATAACAATGCCTTCAACTTTTTTCTAAATAAATTACTATTCTGGTCTCTTATTGTAGATTTTAGGACCCATACATACGATGCTATTTTGCATCAGTGCTGTCTTTCCTTCATGTACGCGCCGTTTGTCTTGGTCGCGCCTATTTCTTACAGTAGTATCAGATAGTGTGGGGAATCGCTCCCGGTTTGTTTTTACAAAAAGGGCCGTTTCTAAAATGTATAAACACGGAAGTGTAAGAATTATATACTTTAAAAAATAGGGCTTACAACTATCTCTTTTTTTGAGTTTAAACATTGAACGAATACAGCGTTTCTGCCTTTTAAAAATAATAATTTTATCTGTTGAATTTCCCCAAAAAATAATCCCGTACCTCAAAATTGATTCAACTAACCCATAGTAGGCTTTAAGTAAAGATTCTATATTTAGAGTACGAGCTAGTTTGGCGATGGCATATGTTTGGCTACTTATTCTTTTCGAAAGGTGCTCTATTTGTGATTTCCAATTCAATTTTCGGTCAATATATAATCCAAGAAATTTTGAGCTTTCTACTTCATTTATAATGTTATTGTCATATGCTACATTAATATTACCTTTGTTTGTTTCTCTTTGTCTAAAATGCATTATATTTGTTTTATTTAGGTTAATTTTTAAGTTATTGTTGTCAAGCCAAGATATAACTGAGGTCAAAGATTTAACAATATCGTTTTCATAAGAGTCAAGTGTTTTACATGCTACGGTGATAGTGCTATCATCTGCAAATAATGTCATAGGTTGAGATGTAGCATTAGGCAAGTCATTTATGTATGCTATGAATGAAAGTGGTCCCAGGACACTACCTTGTGGAACTCCGTACGCCACTTTGCGTTCATACGATCTATATATTTCTTCTGCTTTCGTGTTAAGATTGACTCGACTGATTTCCGTGATTTGTATTCTATCTGCTAGGTAAGACTCTATCAAATCTAAAACGTTGCCACGTATTCCATACGCTTCTAATTTACTTAGCTAAGATTCTGTGATCTACGTAATCGAACGCCTGCGTCATATCACAGAATATGGCGCACACCGGAGTCCTTTTATCCATACATATTAAGACGTTTTTAATGAATACACGTGAATAGACATTTTGAATGATTATTGATATATATAAGAAAGAGAATGCAGCCAAGCACACTTCCTTGAGGAATAGACAATTTGTTTCTTTCAAACCTCTGCTGGAGGACATCAAAATTAAGTTTTTAAAGGTAGTTTATTTATTTATTTACACATTAGGCACACAAAACAAAACACAACAATAACAAATAATAAAATACTAACAAAGGTTTAGAACTGGAAAGTGTCTCTAAATATATGCACACAGCATGGATAGCAGTTAAGTACATACAATTTTAACAAAGTTTAACAAACAAAATTAATACAAATACAGAAGCAAAGTTTGGGGTAGCAATCAAAATACTGTAGTAAGAGAAATACTAATCTAATAGATAAGTAGGTAATAATAATAGTTACGGTGTCCTCAGAGAGGACTCTCAATCGCGCCGGACTCAGAGGATAAAATAGCCAATATACACTTTAGTTACAAAGTATATGCAACATGTATACATAAAATGGAATAGAAAAAATAATCAGTTTTTTCGTACTGCACTACGAAATTACGATTACGAAGTGCGATTTTAGTCTTTTTAGGGTTCCGTACCCAAAGGGTAAAAACGGGACCCTATTACTAAGACTTCGATGTCTGTCTGTCTGTCTGTCTGTCTGTCTGTCTGTCTGTCTCCAGGCTGTATCTCATAAACCGTGATAGCTAGAAAGCTGAAATTTTCACAAATGATGTATTTCCGTTGCCGCTATAACAACAAATACTAAAAATTAAAAATAAATAAATATTAAGGGGGGTCCCCATACAATAAACGTGTTTTTTTCGTATTTTTTTGCTCAATATTAAAAACGGTAACAGGTAGACGCTTCAAATTTTCACAGAATACTTACTTGTATATTACCTTTCAAAATAAATAATTAAATAACTATAAAGTAAATATTAAAGGGGGGCTCCCATACAACAAACGTAATTTTTAAGCAATTTTTACTCGATCTTAATTAACAGGTAGAAACTTGAATATTTGTAAGTAAATATTTAGAAATATATTAACTATAAAAATAAATACCTAATCTAATTCATAAAAACTAACAAAATGAAAATAATCCGTGCATCTAAACGCGGTGCGAGCGCCGCGCCGCGGTGTGGTGGAGGCGCGAACGCGCGGGTAGCGGGGGAGGTAACATTACGGAGCGAGCCATAGCCGCGCGTATTCGCGCGAGCGTCGTCATGCTGCCCGGATGTGTATCGAAAACCTACCTATAAGTTTGCAATTTACTACTTGGAATTTCGTTGATTTCTCGTTATTTTATAAACAGAACTAAACTTTGTAGTATTATAGATGATAGTACGGAACCCTTTGTGCGCGAGTCCGACTCGCACCTGGCCGATTATTTTTTTCAACTAAATAGCTCGCCTTAAATTGAAGCATTACTACTTAACGGCTACATTGTTTCTAGAGGAGGGTGTACCCAGTACACTGTACAGTGTACATGTCTGGAATAGTAAACATGTCCGAGTGTCATCGTACGTGGGTTAGGATAGGGTTTCCCCATCTGTCGATGCTATCGTACGGGGTACTTACCCTATCACAAAGCAGAAAACCCAACGTGTGAAATTCCTTACGTACAATACTTTAATAATATCATTTAGATTTCCTAAATAAACCGGTGAGATATGCTGGACACGTTTTTGACCGATTTGTAGAGTAGTTGCAGGATGCATGCGACGCGCGACGCCATCTATACCGATGAGATTGTATCTATAGAGAGGTTATACTTATTGAATATGAAGTAAAATCATATCAAATCTCAGTTCTTAGCACTGCGAGGATAATACACATCCATAAGGCCTTTTAGTATCTTGGTGTTGCACATTCTAAACACACAGGATGGTATTGTCACTGTTCACAAGACACAACACGCGGCTAACAGCGTTGCCTGACGTGTCGCGACTGAATATAGTCGAGCGATTACCTTACTTGAGGCTTGCCACGCAGAGCCAGGACAAACCATCTACGTATAATACATCATTGATCCATACACGATAGAGTGTAACCCAGTGAGGAAACAATGCCAGGGCGCGAGTACGCGACGGTGACACCAGCTCGTCTCGCATTTACTGTTACCATCCTGCGCATTTGCTCGAACTTCATATTATTGCACCGAGAGTAAGGTAGGCACTTGTAGTTATTTTTTACGCGAGATAGATCTACGATTGACCACCGACTCGCCTGATGTAAAGCGACGGTGTTCAAACAGGGAGAGGGTGACTCCAGCCCTGTACATGTGTACATGTAACGTGAGAGGCTACCACTTCTTAATTGTATTGTTAATATTATTTGAATTAATTTAATAACATATAGTTTTCTGTTTTCCTTTAATTTGAATGTGTATATGTATAGAAAGAAAGTCCGGAATAAAACTAATATCATTCATATCTTGTCTGTATAGGTGACTACTTATTGAAAGTTAAACGAGTTGGCTACTTGTGAGCTACTCCTTGGAAATGTTATTGCTTGTCTTCAAAAATAATCGTACTTTAACTGATTTTTAATGAATGGATGTCCTTATTTATTTTAGGCTTACAAATGTCTGTAATCGTGCACGTAAGCTCACTGTTAAAGAGAATTTCAATTCACTGTCACTAGATGGCGTTGTACAAAATTAAAACACGTAAACGGCGATGCGTAAAAATGTACTGTACCATATCAGTGCAAATTAGATAAATAAATACAGTTGATACCACATACATACGAGTTTTACTATAGGCAGAACATTCTATAACACTGACGGAGACAATAATGTAGGTCAGCGGGGGTCCGCGAGCTGCCGGATACCATCTGGAGTGCTCAGCGGAAACTAGTCAATTAACACGGGTTCCGAATATATATAATTCATATAATATATATATATATATATATATGTTTGGTAAATTTCATAGCCCGCGGCAAATAACTTTTACCGAATAGGGACAGTCTTCAAAATATGTAACTAGCCCGGTAACTAATAAGCGCACTTATAATACAGCGTTAGAGTTATAATTAGTTACCGGGCTAGTTACATAATATAATGCAACGAGCTGAACGTTCATCACTTGTATCGATTATTCTCAGTCGTAAAGTACTCCGTGTTTTCCTTAACTAATAGTTTTCCTCAAGCGCCTCGTGACGCCGAATCCTTAAGACCCTACATATTAGTAGGTCGAGTGCGACCGGCCAGTGTGCGGTCACCTTGTGACAAGTGCATCGGAACATTCGGTGGTTGTTTTTTTAATAGTGAAAAAAGTATTTTTGTAAAGTGATGAAAATGGATAATTATTATATAATGCGGCAGTGCTGTGATGCTTGGAAGCAGAGAGTGGTTAGTGCCCTATTTGGACAACGTGTCAACTCTAAACTCTATCGAGTTGTTTACACAAATCAATCATTGTATAGACAGAAGAAAGCGCATCTTAAAATGTATATATTTTTACCCGACTGCGTAAAAAGGAGGGTTATGTTTTTCGGGTGTATGTATGTATATATTATGTGTGTATGTTTCTATATGAGCGCCTACAGCCTAAACGGCTTGACCGGTTTTGATGTGCGAGGTGTCGTTAGATTCCCTGACTGATATAAGCTATATTTTTTTGTAATAATAATACAACTCTAGCAAAAATAAAAATAAAACCGGACAAGTGCGAGTCAGATTCGCCCACCGAGGGTTCCGTACAAATTAGTAGATAAAAGGGGAAATTATATATTTTCTTTTATTTTCCTTCATAAACCGAAAAATATTCATCGTAAAAATATTTAAAAACCTGTTTTAGCTTGTGCTAATGAAGCTCTTTCATATGATATCCCACATGATACGGTTAAAGCACTTCTCCTTCCCTGCATAAAACCCTATTTTTAACAGACTTCAAAATAAAAGTAATTAATAAAAAAAAAAACGACTTGAAACAAACTATTTACTGAAAAGGGAGAAATAACACGAAAAAATCAAAACTGGGCGTCTACCTAAGTAGGTACGTAAACCAACTATTTTTGAAGTCGGTGTCAGGCCCTAAACGCCCTACGCCCTCAGGCCCTACGCTCATCATAATTTATGATGAGCGTGATACGACTCCATTAATGAACGCTGTCAGAAACCCAACATACACATCAATAATACATTTGTGTAGGAAGTAGATAGATATACTGTATTGTGATGACCTTCGAATGAATAAACCTACACTACACCCGCGCACTAAACTCACGAACTTACCATGTACATACCGTATAAAAACATAATGCACTTTTTGGCGTAGTCGGATAAAATATTTCGCCTGGTCCAGTCAAATCGGTAGATTTCGGTTTTCCGGTCACTTAATCAAAACCAGTGTAAACCGTGAAAAATGCGAACGGTAAAAATGTGGCTGTCACGGGGAGAAATACATATACCATAGTTGAATAGATAGGCATGCAGTATACAACTCAACATGGAAGTAACGAAGTGTATGTGTGTGCATGACACGCAAAATGTGGCTGTCACGGGGAGAAATACATATACTATATAGGTATGTGTGTGCATGGCACGCAAAATTTCACATATTTTCTATACAGTAGACAGATTCTGAAACTTTAGGAATATCTAAAAAAAAAATATTGATAAAAGCGCCATCTAATGTGCCTCTAATAAAACACTTGACTTTGATTGTGCGGCGTGCGCCATTACGTACCTACCTAAAGTTAAAATATTATGTCGAGTGCCATCTAGCGTCATTCGATTATGTCTTTAGACAACGTGAACTAGTTTCATTTTTAAAATGAAAAAAAAAATCTAATAATGTCTAGTGCTTGTTATTTAATTATTATTTGTTGATTTACATCAAAGTGAACCCTAAAATCTTTCCAATTTCCATTGAGACTTGTATCTCTTGCCGTTCGAAAGATACAGCCGTTTAAGTGTAGAACAGACAGACTGACACCGTAGACACCGCCTCACGTTGTGTGAATGTGTCCGTGTGACGTCCCCAGATGTTGCGCGGGGAGCTGCGCCGTGCGGAGGGCGAGCTAGAGGACCGCTGCTGGGCGCCGCCCTCCGGCCTGCAGCAGTGGCTGCAGCTCACGCATGAGGTGGAGAACCGCGCCTACTTGCGCAAGAAGCAGCAGGCGGACCTGCAGCTCCAGCAGGCGCGCGACGCGGTCAGTACACTGTGCCATACAGCCTTCTCACAGAGCCACCCCCTCCTCCCGACCCCCCTACCTGCGCAAGAAGCAGCAGGTGGACCTGCAGCTGCAGCAGGCGTGCGACGCGGTCAGTACACTGTGCTACAGCTTTCTGACAGTTTGACGCCAAATTTGACCGTGGTTAGAGGGTTAGATGGAAGGGAGAGTGTATTAGAGGGTAAGATGAAATATTGAGTTTCAGTGACAGGCGGTCGTCAGCACATAGCCTATGAACGCCAACGTCATTCGATTTCTTTAACTGATACAGTATATGAGAGATGTATGTAAGAGAAGCAGCCGATACATTCTATATTTTTCCTTTACTCCAGACCAGCTCAAATACAAACTAAATACTACATATGATTATTCATTTGTAATTTATGTAAAGTTTATTTCAGTACTAAGTCGCTTACAACTGGGTTGCTTAAAAAATGTCGAGCGGTATACGATACCAGTACCAGTACAAAGTGTCAGGATCTTTGTGCAGTTGGCCAGTATACGTAGGTTTGAATAGCGGTAACGTGTAAGGGTCGTGTCTGATGAATGGAGTGACGTGTATATAACACGGTGTCGTGTTTCTTCCCTCAGTGCGAGAAGCTGCGCAAGAAGCGCACGAGCCTGGTAGGTGCGTTCGTGTCGACGCACGGCAAGTCCATCGACGACGTGGACCGCTCCATAGTGGAGGCGCGCACCGCGCTCAACGAGGTCACGCAGGAGCTGCAGGTACCGTGCTCTGCGGAGCTTCACCGGGACAATCGCGGAGTTCCGAACTAAACTACCGCCAGTTCCTATACTTCAACTCTACTTTACAAACTAATTTTACCAGCAGGAGCATTCATCAAAATTGCAATCTATCCGAAACTCACAATACAGTTGTAGTCGTAGTTTCCTTAATTTGTATGAAAATCGTGATAAATAACAATTTGCGAGTTTTGTGTTCGAGGAGCAGTGAGCAGTGAGCTACCGTAGTGTTGTATAACGCACGTGATATGTGTTGCAGGAGCGCATGCACCGGTGGAAGCAGATCGAGCGTCTGTGCGGGTTCAACATCATCAACAACAACGGACTGCAGCACCTCGAGGCGACGCTCTACAGGAACAACAACGGACGGCCCGCCAACAGAGGTCAGTGGTAACACTACTCACCGGCCGGTGCCTGTGCGGGGTCAACAACAACAGATGACCCGCCAACAGACGTCAGTGGTAACATTGCTCACCAGCCGGTGCCTGTGCGGGGTCAACAACAACGGACGACCCGCCAACAGAGGTCAGTGGTAACACTACTCACCAGCCGGTGCCTGTGCGGGGTCAACAACAACGGACGACCCGCCAACAGAGGTCAGTGGTAACACTACTCACCGGCCGGTGCCTGTGCGGGGTCAACAACAACAGATGACCCGCCAACAGACGTCAGTGGTAACATTGCTCACCAGCCGGTGCCTGTGCGGGGTCAACAACAACGGACGACCCGCCAACAGAGGTCAGTGGTAACACTACTCACCAGCCGGTGCCTGTGCGGGGTCAACAACAACGGACGACCCGCCAACAGAGGTCAGTGGTAACACTACTCACCGGCCGGTGCCTGTGCGGGGTCAACAACAACAGATGACCCGCCAACAGACGTCAGTGGTAACATTGCTCACCAGCCGGTGCCTCTGCGGGGTCAACAACAACGGACGACCCGCCAACAGAGGTCAGTGGTAACACTATTCACCAGCCGGTGCCTGTGCGGGGTCAACAACAACGGACGACCCGCCAACAGAGGTCAGTGGTAACACTACTCACCGGCCGGTGCCTGTGCGGGCTCAACAACAACGGACGACCCGCCAACAGAGGTCAGTGGTAACATTGCTTACCAGCCGGTGCCTGTGCGGGGTCAACAACAACGGACGGCCTGCCAACAGAGGTCAGTGGTAACACTACTCACCAGCCGGTGCCTGTGCGGGGCAACAACAACAGATGACCCGCCAACAGAGGTCAGTGGTAACACTACTCACCAGCCGGTGCCTGTGCGGGGCAACAACAACAGATGACCCGCCATAGAGGTCAGTGGTAACACTGCTCACGCGCACGACGTACACGGTGGACGGAGGGAACGCCGCCATTGTGAAATCGTTTCGAAGTTCGTCGTTACGTCGAGATCTTTTATTCAAAAAATTCACGCCCACTTTTGTAGTGTACTTTGTGTAAACGAAGACAGCGCTTCCAGAGTTCCGAAAGACAGAACGAGAGAGAAAGTTTAGTGGACATTGAGCACGGCGTGCAGTTTAGTTGACATTGAGCACGGCGTGCAGTTTAGTTTAGTTGACATTGATCACGGCGTGCAGTTTAGTTTAGTTGACATTGAGCACGGCGTGCAGTTTAGTTTAGTTGACATTGAGCACGGCGTGCAGTTTAGTTGACATTGAGCACGGCGTGCAGTTTAGCTTAGTTGACATTGACGGCGTGCAGTTTAGTTGAGATTGGACGCTCGCTCCCGACATACAGTAACGTAATACACGCTGCTCTGTCGACAGACACTCTGATTTTCTTAAATAGGCGGTTGGTGGTCAAGCGCAAACCTACATAAAAAAATCGGTACAAAGGTGCATTCGATCATATCCAATATTTATCTGATTTGTTGAGGAAGTGTGTTAACTTCATTGTAGGATTGCGTTTTTAACTTCATCGTGTTTAAAAGGCGGTTATATTTCCATACAAAGTTATATAATACCAGTGTTTTAGTCGAAAACAGTATAGCTTTACGATGAAGTATTTGTTATATCGGCCTTTATCGGCGGTAAATCACGCTCGTTGAACAAAATAGTTGAGTTTGGTAGCGAAAATGTCTTAAAATATTTATCAATAATTTTTTTGATAAATAATTATTTGAATAAAATATACTATTCTTCTTCTCTTTTCTTACTTACTAACTTCATTATAACACTACATTTATTTTTAGGGTTCCGTACCTCAATAGAAAAAAAACGCAACCCTTATAGGATCACTTTGTTGTCCGTCTGTCCGTCCGTCTGTCCGGGTGTCAAGACCTTTATCTCGGGAACGCGTAAAGGTATCGAGTTGAAATTAAAACCATATACGCAGATCTATAGTATCTTGCTGCAGAAAGAATAATAAAATTTCTCAGTTTTCGTAAAAAAAGTTACAGCCGAATATGTCGTAAAAAACGCACATTTCGACACTCACAGAGGAATCAAAACCTATGGGGTACTTCCCGTTGACCTAGAACTCTGAAATTTGGCAAGAAGCATTGTGTTAGAGTACACATATAGGAAAAAAACCGAAAACTGGACATTTTTTATTTAATCACAAAAAAATAGTGTCTCTATCCAATGAATGAGGGCTGCCTCAAACGTTCGCTCGCTCTGATCCGAGTGGTGAGCAAGGAATGTGTTAAATATTTTTATGATGTATATTTTTCGGTTTATGAAGGAAAATATAAAAAAAAATATGATTTCCCCCTTTTATTTAGTTTGTACGGAACCCTCGGTGGGCGAGTCTGACTCGCACTTGTCCGGTTTTTTTGTTGATTATTTCATTATTGGTAAAAGTATGTTTTTATGTAAATGGAACCATGTTAAAGATAGTGATAATGGTAACCGGGTATTTAATGTGTCGTTCAGGTCGCATGAGCAGCTCGCAGGACGACCTGAGCGTCGGCGACGAGGCCTCGCTCTGCGGCTCAGGTAACACGCTGGACGACGCGCTCGCGCTCATGCACCGCGACCGAGCGGACCGATGATGTCTGATGCCGTCCCCTCCCTCCCCAACCAAGCTCCTTCAAACAATAAATAATCGCACACTCATAAGCATAAGTAACCAGGTATATTTTAACGATTGTATTGTCAGGTCCAAGTGTTAATGTTGCTCTTGCGATCACGTCTCACGTCTCCCTCGGATTGAGACTGCCATTGTACTCTATGTTTCAAAATTAATAATTATAGCCGTGCCGGCTGATAGAAACATCAGCCGCGGACCGAGGGGGCAGGCGGGGGGGGGGGGGGGCAGGCGCCGTCACGTCACCGCTACCTGCCCCCTCCTCAATGCGACCTGCATAGGAACCACTTTTCACTCATTGTATAGAGAAATACGCGATTAACGATCCTCTTAAATCCTTGTATAGTTGTGAGATGTTCCGCGTGTGTGAAGCCTCGCCACTGTGAGACGTATCCACGGAACCCTCCGTAAAGTTGTTTGTGTTCATCTGTGACACTGAAGGATAGTGGTGGCTGCAGGCGCGCGTTATGGATGTAGGTTCGCCTCTGAAACACGTTTACAGGGAAATATAGAAAAATGAACCATTTGTCCTGGTTCCGGCGCCGCAGCACGTGGCGCCGCAGCACGTGGCGCCGGGGCCACTAGAGGTGAGCGAGACACATCTACACAAACCAGAAATATACACAACATTATCTAAATGTTGAGCTGAATTTGTTTAATTTCTTTGAGAATAATATTGAGATAGCTGCGCGCTTTGACCACAACCTTTATGCACTGTATTATTATGTACAGTAAATAAATAGGTAAGTTCGTATAGAAGGAGTGGTCGGTCCTAGTGCCAGAGCCGCCGAGAGCCTGTATACCTCGTGGTCGGGTCGCGCGCGTCGCTCGCTGTGACTACGTGCTGGCTTGCGTTCTTGTTGTGCGAGTCCAGCACCGAGACCTACAATATACCTACTTAAATTATTATAAACCTATTATTCAAACGATGACGGTCGTTCATTAAGCCACTATGATTTTTAAAGGCGATATTGACCGTGGTTCGCGTTCATTTTGAGCTCCCGATATTTCGGCTCGGTTATATCTCGTTAATATTATTAGTGATTTAATTATAAAATTGGTTATATTCATGTACGATTTGATCTTTATTGATTATATTTCGCTCCCTCATCCATAAACGTCTAATAAGTCCACCGCTAATATGTTCTCTGTCTTCTTTTGTCAGATGAGGTCTGTCACGAGCGAAAACGAAACGAAATAGTTTTTAACTATACATAAAGTTTCTAATAGACGTTTATGAATAGGATGCAGTAGGTGTAAGTTTAATAAACTAGTGTTTTAGTCGTAAATTGACGAAAAAATATTTGTTAAAATTTATTTGAGTACCTAACTAAAATGGTCATTTGTTTTTAGAGTTGACGTTGAGTAGTCGACTCAAAATATAAGCCATTTCACTAAACGCTTATAATGTTAAACAATTACACAATAATAAGAGTGTAAGCGATGCTAGGCCGTCCTGTGTGTCGCCGCTCTCCAGCCGCGAATCTATCGTCAACCGGTTGACGCTGTGTCCCGACTGGCTCGCTTTAGAGCCAGTGCCTATTCTAAGCTAGATGTGCTCGTCATATCGGACCCCACCGTCACTTACCATCAGTGCAACAGTGGGTATATAATTACTCAGTTTACCATCAATAACACTCATTAAAATTTTAAAATCATTTGATAACATTATTAAAAGACGTTTTAAATTACTAATTTTAAAATTATTTGCATAAAAAGACATGTTTTTGTATATTTATTACAAAATGTGATATTTTTCTCCTAATAATGTGTTCGAGGTACCTAACATAGCAAGCTTAAAGCTTTTACTTAGTATTAATAAGGATGTTAAATTTACAATGAGACATCTTTAAAATTATAGATTCAATATCCACAAAGGTACAACGACTTAATTTAAGTAAATATAATAAGCTCAAAGCTTAATTTTTAATAAAACATTTTAATCTGTACTTACATTTTATAGATAAGCTATTTAAGTAATATCATTTAAATTTTCTTTAAAAATAACTTTACATACATAAGTTAATCTATTTAATATTTTAGTGACTTGAAACTGAAGTGTAATTTCGTGATCTTGTTTCGCCCCATCTCGAAACCTTTACATTGTAACTCTACATTGAAGGGGTCGCTCAAGTTCCTGATCTAGTTGTATTGACGTAACGTTAAGGCGCACAGATATTTATTTATATAATGTTAAGTACTTAACATGTAACAATGTAACTAATGTTCTAAGATGTGGAAATAAAATAAAATCTATTAAATGTATACATACTGTGTCACAATCGGTGGAAGCTTTCAGCCAGGTTGCACACTATCTGTGAAAGCATGTATGAAATATATCGGACGTGTGTTCACACTGTGGCACTGTGACACTGTGTACACTGCCCGACACGACACTCCGTATTATTATCGTTTTGACTTTTAGTATTTACGATACAAACTATGGCCTCTCTTTGTACGGCGGAAGCTGTCCCACCAGGCTTGTTTAGTTGTTAGGCCGTGGAAAGGTAAGAAGCAGCAAACAGCGGGAGCGCCGCGCGGAGCTGCTGCCGCTGGTATAATGTTAGTTATTGTATTAGCTGCGTGTTATGTTACTCGTACAAATACATCGATGAATCGCGACAAACCGAGCTTATATTCATGTCAATCTTTTCAACGATAACGCTCCTTAATTATCAAAAAAATACTTGTCGATTGGTCTCGCTTGTGAGAGAGGGACAGACGAGCCGGCGCGGCGGCAAGTTTCAACAATGTTATGCGACTACGTACACACTACAGCGATATTTGTATGAATGTCGTGTCGGCCGGTGGACACACACCACCTCACGCTCTGTATAATACACAACAACTCCGTGGTGTGGGTGTCTCCCCTCCCCTCCTCCTCCCCTTCTCCTCCCCCCCCAGTAGAGAGAGCCTCGCATCTCAGGAAGCACGCACGAGACACGACACAGGCCGAGTGTCAACCATACACAGTCCATCCATCACCTTTATTTATAGAGATAATGTCAATGGTAACATTATCTTTATAACGCATTCCTTCAAACTATTTTGAGCTTATTTCAATGTATTTTGCTGTTTTGTGCATTACACCATGCTTAATTCGTTGTGATGTCGCACAACGATATAGAGTCGCTATGTTATGACAATTATTTATTTATGGAGATTTTTTTGAGGAAATATTGCAGAGGTGTTTTGTACGCCATAAGCAGTTGAGCGCGCTCATTCAGAGCTATAGGTTATATATTCTGTCGAATAAAGACAGAGAGAGAGAAAGAGATAAGAGAAATGCTACTGTCAGTTTACCAGTCGGACATCAACAAAGCAAAATAAAATGGTAACTGTAATTCAATAGTAGTTTTGGTTTTTAATATTGTTAATTAAGAGTTTAGCTAATATTGCGATTATAGGAAGTAAGTTAATCAGGTAGGGACTGGTGAATCAGGTAGGGACTGGTGATCGGTGCTTTTACTTAAATTTAATAATATTTGAAAGAAACGAGTCGTAACTAAATAATGAGAGCAATTAGCTGCACATCGAATGTGCGATCTTGGGCTCATGTTCTATAACAGAAGTGCATGTTCATACATTAACATTTAGCTAAACTGTGCCTTGTGTGAAACATATAGGTTAAGGTGCGACGTCTCATGTGCCGCGTGGAACTCAAGTTAACGTTGGTTTGTATCCTTGAATCGAGAGACCGGTGACTGCTGTAACACATAATATTGTGATAATCCTTTATAATTGTCACGTCAATCTATTTATCAATAATGCACATTAGGACATTAAACCTGACACAGTAGACTGATCTGACAGTACTGCTCAGTCAGTAGTATGTCTGCCTTCTGAGCGGTAGGTTATATTAGTGCGATCCCCACCCAGGACTCAGGACTAACATTTGTGTGATGAGCGTGGATGTTTCTATATACCTACCTATCATAAATGTGTATTTACGATAGGTACCTACTAAAAGTATACGAGTAGGTTTCTGGATCCCATAGTAGGTATAAGCTTTGCTTAGTTTACACTGAGAAAGTACACAAATCACACTATATAATAATATTATAAAGACGAAACTTTGAGAGTGTGTTTGTATGTTTGTTACTTCTTCACGCTCAAACGGCTAACCGATTTTGATAAAATTTTATATGGAGGTAGCTGATACCTTGGATTAACACATTGAAAATAATAGAAAAATAAATAAAATAGAAAAATAATATCTCCTTTGATATAATGAATGCAAAACAGCATGCGGGTAACACCGCGGGGCGCAGCTAGTATTTGACTAAAGTCCTTAAAATATTTGCAATAGTAGAAATGAATGTATATTCGTAAGTAATAAAATGCATTATAGATTGACAGTGTGAAGAATAACACCGGCCGAGCTACGAGAACACAACGTCTGTTTAAATATACATGCATTCGTGTAGATTTCCCTTTATTCATGAAACGTTGCGCCTTAATCGCTACAAAGTGTTTTGTCATCTTTTCGCTGATGAGATCGTGTGTCGTGCGAAAATGAGAAAACATTTTAACGCGAGCTTTTGGACGTTTTTTAAATGAATAAGCTATAATAATCTGTTGCGATAACTGAGAAGGCAAATACGTAACTTGCTTTTAAATATCTGCTTTTTCTCTGACCAAAGGTAAAGGTACTCGAAATGAGTAATCACAGTAAATATTGGCTTTCTATTATAGTTCCTGAGATGTCTGGAGAACCTTGTCTAGACAACATTGACTTGTAATGATGCACGTTTGAAAGCTTTTTACGATTGTGATTGTGTTTTATTTTCCCGCCATTTGATTCCCACTAGAGCGTTGCGTGTTTCACCTTACACTAGATACTCTCTTCTGGCTTTATCAGCAAGTGTTCAGGCAACGTTTGCCAAACCGCAGGTAAGAACGTTACCAATACTTTACGCTTGTTGGCTTTTCATTCATATTTATTGTTTTCGTGTACATTTCATACATGCTTTTACAATATTGTTAAGATTTTTTGTGGCAAAATGTAAGGGAGATAGGGAAAAAAATTGTAACGTAAGACAAAGTAACGAGTGCTACTTTTTTATTCGCTCTACAGGCAGGCTCAGGTGATGTCGCATTGCACATGTGCCAATATAGAGGAGTCGAATCCTGACAATATATGTATGTAATACCGGAACGGTGTCGTGTAACGTTAGTGCGTGACGTTCCAGTGAGTGACGCGTTCGGGTGGCGCGAGGACTCCTCGGGGAGCGAGGCGGAGGCGCCGCACTACCCGCTCGACCTGCGGCTCGCGGAGGCCAGGTAACCACACCACACTACACGTACCTACAATACACTACACTTACATTTACACTACACGTACATATACACAGTACACTACACATACAGCTACACCTTCTAGAACTTAACATTATTTAGGTAGCGGCTCTGTGTGTGGGATGTGTACGACGAGCATGGAGTACGCATGTAGCGTGCTGTGTACCGAGTGCACCTCTACTTTCAAATAATAATTGTAGTTGGAAAAAAAAACAACCAAAAAAGAAAAACCTCCAAAATAAGACTTCACAATGCACAATTTTGTTTCAAAAACCATACTATTGAACCGATTTTGATAAAATGTATATTATGAGCACCTCTGAGGTATAACCTACGAAACAAAAAAGAATCATCAAGAACAATGAATGATCACGTAACAAACATATTTCGGTTTATTTTTTTCCGCTCAGTATCTGTTCACCTGCAAGTATTGTTATGATTGGTACATAGATAGGCGCGCACAGCGTCAAGCTTTATTTCATATTTTTCCAAACTATAGGCGAAAACTTGTAACTAGCCTCGTAATTTATATAAATGTATAGTTTATTTAAGTATTTAGGCTGTAAGTTTTCCTAAAAATGTAAAATAAAATAAATAAATAATCGTGTCGCAGGCTGCAGCTGGAGGAGCGGCTGGCGGCGGAGGCGCGCGAGCGGCGCGCGGAGCCCCTCGAGCAGCGCTCCGCCCCCGGCGGCCCCCCCGGCGCCACGAGGGACCCGGTGCACTTCCAGCTCGGCGGAGACAAGTGAGCGCACACACTGTGTATTACAACACACATTGTTTCGATTACTACGAGTCAGCATTTTGCTGCAGTACGCTGTATTTTGAGTCGCAATAAACGCAGGTACGGCGGAAGTGAGGCCGCATCTTTCATCTTTTTGCCAGAAAAAAGTGTGTGTTTAAGATCACACGATAAATGTGCGATTTTAATAAATACGAAATGAAAGTATAAGACGGACACAATTATTACGTTGGCTATGTATATCTTTGTCACTACTTTAGTCGGTTCGAGCCAATATTACCCGAAGAACGTTACATAGTCGAGCGTGACGGCTCATTCAATACTTACAAAATAAAGTGCTCAGCTCGTCTAAATAAATATTCACTTTAAAAACATTGATCGTTTCAAA
Source organism: Lycia hirtaria (assembly GCA_947563715.1). NCBI lineage: Eukaryota > Metazoa > Arthropoda > Insecta > Lepidoptera > Geometridae > Lycia > Lycia hirtaria. The sequence goes on from OX387376.1 coordinate 23,348,488, forward strand.
TGTTAATACGAGTACAGTCAAGTGTAGTGTACATGTACGAGTACATACGAGTACAGTCAGGTGTAGTGTACATGTACGAGTACATACGAGTACAGTCAGGTGTAGTGTACATGTACGAGTACATACGAGTACAGTCAGGTGTAGTGTACATGTACATACAGTTATGTTGTGTTCGTTTCCAGCGTGAACTGGACGGGCGAGGATCTGTCCCGCTCCCCCCACTCCCAGTCGCAGCCGGCGCTGCGCGGGAGTGCGCGCGGGGGCGGGGCGCCGCTCCCGCCGCCGCGCCGGCCGCTCTCCTCCGGGCAGATGGTGCGCTCGCGCAGCACCGACGTGGTGCCGCAGGACGAGTCACGCCCCCTCCCCCTGCCCAGGACACCCTTCACCAAGCAGAAGCTCTTACACGAAGGTACACTCCACTGCACTCCCCTCTCCCCTCTCGCCAGTCTCTCCCGAGCACGCGACCATAACATGAGGGTAGATTCCGATCCGAGTTCATTGGATCACGACACATTCCGGGCTTCAGCCTTCCCAGACCCCCTCCCATGAAGGCAGATTTCAACTTTCTCGTCATTAGAGGCGCGAGCTGCCAATACGCGCGGTCACCCGCCGGTCACCCGCCGGACACCGTATGAAGGAAGCTAGATGTCGCCCCTCTCTCCTTCCTACGTGCTGTAATCGACTGTATCCTGTATTGTTTTTCAAACGAAAAAAATTGATCAAAATCGGTCCATCCGTTTCAGAGTTACGATGCCACATACAGATACACACGTCAAACTTATAACACTCCTCGTTTTGAGTCGGAAGCTAAAAATATATGTACGAGTACATCCGTATTGAAAAGATCGCGCGTGCGCAGGGGCTCTAGTGTTCGTAGCGCAGATCTGTGGGTGTCTGCACGGTCTATTCTTGTATCGGTTAATATCAGCCGAAGATAAAGATTGCAAAAGTGAGTTTTTTTGGCTCATTTCTGTCTAATTATTTCTAAAATGTAGCAGTATCACCTTTATCATCATCTCAGCCATAGGAAGTCCACTGCTGGACACAGGCCTCCTCCATGGATTTCCGAAAAGATCGATTAGAAGCGGCCTGCATCCAGCGTCTTCCCGCCACTTGTATGAGGTCATCTGTCCATCTCGTGGCTGGTCTTTCCCGCTGCGTGCGCCGGTGCGTGCTCTCCACTTGAGAACTTTTAAGCCATTATACCTACCTAACATTAATCTACAACAAAATTAAAATAACAAAAGCCGTCTCGGAACGCCGGACAGATGAGAAACGCTATTATATATATATGTATATACAGGAAAACACACCTTTTTAATTATTTGTAGACGAAGAGCACCATCTCTGATTGTACAGTCCTACCTGCGTCGCCACACGCGCTCGCACATGCCGGGCGAGCTGAGCCGCGCCCGCCGGCTGCTTCGCATCGACAGCTAGCCCTCCTCCATACCGCGATGTTCAATGTTTGTATTGTCGCAGATCAGATAAGGCCAGAATGAGTAGCGACACGAATATATATATACTATACGGGCGATAAGCCGATTCATACAGACATGTTAGTGCACACTGAGCTCATCTCGATTCCATAATTATGTTCACAATTGGGCTAGCGATCGAAGTGAGCTAAGGGGCCCCTTACTACCAAAAATTACATAAGTTTTCAGCGAATAACACCATTCGCTGGGCGACTAGCACGAAAAGCGACATCGTTACATGATTGATATTCCGAAAACACGTACGAAACGCTAAGAATCCACTTCTATTGTACCGCCAAAATGTGGAATGCGCTTCTTGAATTCTTCCCGAATAGTTATAATCTAGGTGTCTTCAAATCGCGAGTGAATAGGTTTCTTCTAGGCAAGCGCGCTCCATCGTATACCGTAACTGTCGCTTAACACCAGGTGAGTTGACGGTCAAACGTAAGCCTATTTTCGAAAAATAAAAGACTGGCTTTATATGGAAGAAACATTTAGTTTTCCATTTTAAACAATTATGTCAGATATTAGCCTAGAAGTTATCGAAACAAAATGTGGTCTCAATAAAAAATAAATAAAACGGACAAGTACGAGTCAGACTCGCCCACCGAGGGTTCCATACAAACTAAATAAAAGGGGAAATCATATATTTATTTTATATTTTCCTTCATAAACCGAAAAATATACATCGTAAAAATATTTAACACATTTCTTGCTCACCACTCGGATCCGAGTGGGGCGGGGCTATAGTAGTGGCGCCTTCCACTCGGATCCGAGCAAGCGTCCCGTTCATTTTGTAGTAGTCAGTAAACCGCCAGCGTTTGAGGCAGTCAATGTTGCTTTGCGCGGCCACTCTGTACTTAATCAAAATTCGCCTAAAAAGTTTTGGTTCCCAGCTGAATGTGTTAAGAATGTGCTAAGAATGTGTTAAAAACCTGTTTTAGCTTATGCTAATGAGGCTCTTTCATATGATACCCCACATCGTTCCTTTTGAACAAAATATTTTAATGTTTAGAAATTTTATTGACACAATTAATAAAAATAAAAATAAAAAATATTTTTATATAATTGTATTATGACATGTTTAAATTGACATTTGATAATTAAGTATTTATATTAGTAGTTTTAAAGATCGATAGCGCCCTCTGATTTGCACGCCTCCTCAGGCATAACATGAAGCACATTAAAATTAAGAACACCAAAAGCATGTTATCACTCATGCTTAACGCAAATAAATTTACTTTGACTTTGACTTTGATGATACGGTTAATTCACTTTAAAATTTGGGCCCTCATTCCTTGCATAGAGACTATTTTTTTGTGATTAAATTAAAAATGTCCAGTTTTCGGATTTTTTCCTATATGTGTACTCTAACACAAGCTTCTTGCCAAATTTCAGAGTACTAGGTCAACGGGAAGTACCCCATAAGTTTTGATTCCTCTGTGAGTATCAAAATGTGCGTTTTCTACGACATATTCGGCTGTAACTTTATATTACGAAAACTGAGAAATTTTATTTTTCTTTCTGTAGCAAGATACTATGGATCTGCGTATATAGTTTTAATTTCAACTCGATACCTTCACGCGTTCCCGAGATAAAGGTCTTGACACCCGGACGGACGGACAGACGGACAGACGGACAACAAAGTGATCCTATAAGGGTTCCGTTTTTTCCTATTGAGGTACGGAACCCTAAAAACAGATGAATTGAGAACCTCCTCCTATTTTTAAGTCGGTTGAAAAGGAGGGAAATTTACTAACATAAAAAGGTTTTGATATTTAACTAAACATTCGGTGCTTAATATTAAACAAAAAAATTAATTTATTTAAATATCGTATTCTCATTTTGGTTAGAAATGTAAAATTTCTTTGATTGGTCTATAGGTGAAAACAATTTATGGCTTCTTTGTATCCTAGATTCATTTACCTATATACTTTGTGTATTAACAGATAGATAGATAGATGAACTCTTTATTGTACACACCTTAAAAGTAATAACAAAGAACTTAAATAGACTAGTGCAACAACAGGCGGCCTTATCGCTAAAAGCGATCTCTACCAGGCAACCATGGGATGGATAAAAATATAAATCAGACGGGGCGTGCAACGAGATATTTAACAAGTAACATTATAAACTATAAATGTCATTGTTTATATACATAGACATACATACTAATAGTAATTACATATTAATACTTATATAGAGAGGAATAATATACTAATAAATATTATAATTTAAAATAATAATAAATACAACATACTCGTACGTTATACATTACAAAAATAACATACTTAGAATAAATAAATAAGCATCATTTTGACAAACCCTAAATTATTTATCGACTAGACCTTAGACATATAAAACAAGTTGACCCGTTCTTTAAAAATAGCGAGCGAAGGAGATTTTCTAATTGACGCGGGTAAAGTGTTCCATAGCTGTACCGCCTAGACTGCAAACGACTTAACATAAAAAGTAGCACAACGTGAAGAAGGAGTCTTTAGAGAGAGGGTATCTTTAGATCTGAGAGGTAAGGGGTGGGAAGAGTGCCAGTGAGTGAATTCATGTTTCAAATAGCGTGGGGTACATAGGTTAAATAAGATGCTGTATAGAAGAGAAAGTATGTGAGCATTCCGGCGAAGGCGAATTGGTAACCACTTGAGTTTTTCACGAAATTGAGAGATGTGATCATATTTGCGTAAGCCAAATATAAATCGTATGCAGTAATTTTGGAGACGCTCAAGTTTGTCTAACTGGTTTCCTGTGAGATCAAGATAGCAGGCGTCGGCATAGTCAAGGACGGGAAGAGAAGAGAATGTGCAAGCGTAACTTTAGTGGCCGTAGGCAAGAAATTACGAAGTCTTAGTGAATACAAAACATCAGGCGGATGAGAACAATTTGCAGCTGAGCAATTGAATGTGCGTATCCCAGCACAAGGTGCAATCGAATATCACTCCAAGGTTTTTTACTGATTCGCTGAATGGTATAACTATTCCGTCAAAAACAACACTAGGAATTGAAGTCCAGTCAATTGTAGAGGTTATTCATGGACTACCTATAATAATAGACTGTGTTTTTGTGGTAACCTGTAAGCCGCATGAGTTGCTCCATTCAATAATCTGGCGGAGGTCAGCATTGATAGCAGAGATGGCGGCGTCGAGCTCGTTAAGTTGAGTTTGAAGATAAATTTGGAGGTCGTTTGCATAAAGACGGTAGGAAGAAAACAACAACAGCTGTTTGACAGAAAATAAATAAATACCGAATAGCCTGTCAAGATTTAACAAGATTTTACATCGGTTAGAGCTACGATCGACCACCAAGTCACCTGATGTTAGCGACGGTGTGGCCGAGGATGGAGCTCGTCGATTTAGAAGATATATATTCACTGTAGCCTTGAGAATACGTAGATGTGAAGGTCGTGAAGCTTATGACGATAAGGGTTGACGGTGACGGGTACTCATCTCGAGTACAATCGACCCCGACATAGTGCGCTGTAGTGGAACAGGTTCAACTAATAATGCACGGACTGAACATGATTGTTGCAAAAGTTTGTGCTCGCGAGGTCTCTTTCTTCTCAGAATTACTAGTTTAAAACATAATCTACACTAATATTATAAAGAGGAAAGATTTATATTTTTGTATGTTTGACAAGAAATCACTCAAAAAGTACTGGACCGATTTCAAAAATTCTTTCACCACTAGAATACTACATTCTTCTTCTTTTTTGTATTGGACCCGCATTAAAGCATTTGCCAGTGTCAAGTATTAGGATTTTTTCAAGTTTCTTGAATAAAACAAGTTGTAAATGTTCTATGGTACGTTCCATTTCGATTGGCAATAAAGTTCGTTGACCTTTGAGTGGTCTAGCAGAGATGACAAACCTTTTATGACAGTGATTATAATTCATTTTATTTTACTTAGCAGTATGTTTAATTTACAGGAGTTCCCGTAGATAGGTACCAACAGAATATCAAATATTCTGCCGCTAAGCAGTACCTAGTAGGTAGTTTGAAGTTTTTAAAAGGACTTTGTTACTCAACGTTGTAGGTACCTAGTACCTACTAGTGCAACAGGGATGCGCAGCACAGGTGTTATAACTTACCATCAGGAGAGCGCCAAAAAATAGTTAGGCACATAAACAACGAAAGCACCTACTTATTTAATGCCATTTATTTAAAAGAGTAGATACATATATATTGTCATAAATAGGGACACGAATTCTGTGATATTGTCATTCATTGCCATCACTTAATTCTTCACTGTCTGTGGAGCTCTCTGAATCAGACGAATTGTTTGTGACATTAATTATGAATCTGTCGACAGTTTTATCTATTGTAGCATCAGTTCCATGTATTTTTTCAATAACAATAAATAAATAACAACAAAACAGTAACAAAAATATAACAGATTCAATAACTAAAATTCAACAAAAATATTTACGAAACAATGAGAACGTATACACGCAAGTGCTATCCGAACACGTCTGAACAAAATGGCGGCGTTGCTTGTCACGCGACCGAAGGTGACGCATCTCTGTTGTTTGACGTAACAAAATCTGAACTTGGATGGAAAAGTGACTTAGTTTGCGTTTTGTGTTATTTTCGAGAAGTATTTTGGCAAGTTTTACAAAAGGTGTTGTAATGATCTGTACATAATACATAACCTACATAAATTTGGCTTAGGAGGCCGTATGTAAAATTTTGGTCGATTTCGCAATTTTAAGTGATTTTACAGACATTATTTCACGGTCAAAAAACATTTTTTCCACAAGTTTAAGCACCTTGAAAGATCAATTTAATTTGAATACAGAATTAATACAAAAATAGGATATGTTTAGATGCCCTTAGTTAAAAAAAAAAACAATGTATATTCTTATAAAAACAAATATAAGTACGCGGTGCTAGTGACGCGATATCATTTTGTACCCATTGCCGTGGAGACCATGGGCAGCTGGGGTTCTGAAGCCAAAAGCTTGGTTTTGGAATTGGGGCAGCGGATAAGGGAGACTTGTGGCGACCCCCGCTCCGGATTTTATATAAAAAACAAATAATAATTTTATAAATGGAGAAAACGTAAAATCAAGAAAATTATTCAGCGCTAAAATGCATCAAGCACATCCACGCGCCCTCACTGTTACATGCAATCTGAAGTTGGTTGTCATATCTAGACAACCACTTGACCAATTCTGTTCATTTTTACCACAAGTTGTTTTACCTACCGACCAAATATCATTATAATCGATTGGTAATTAACGCCGCAATAAAATTCCCCCCTTTTTATGGAAACCACCCCTCTTATCAAAAACAGCCGATGACAAAAAAAAACATAGAACCTAATACACCAAGTTTCATCAAAATGGGTTCAAAATTACGCCCTGTACTCGAGTACGAACATACATACAAATCACAAACTCACAAACAAACTGACAGACGAAAGAAAAGGACATTGTCCACTTATAAGGGAATTATGGCTTGGCGTGGACAGTGACTTTCAACCAAAATAAGATATATATTTAATAGTTTATGTCACTAGGTAATAGAATATTATAATAACTTTGTAGCAGAGTGTTCGCTGAGACTGTTTTCCTATATGTGAAATATGTTGATGACTAAAGGGTTTTTGAAAAAAAACTACTAGATATTGATTTTATTTTTAATCTGAATCGTACGTTAATAATACATAATCCAGAAACTGGGCAGGAGGAGAAATGTTAGTCTCGTACCTTGCCCAGCTTAAAAACCATATCAGCGTCATCACATGTGCGCAGCAACCTACTGTCCTTCGGCCCACAATACAATTACAACAATATTGTTTTATTGCCTGTCTACCATCAGCATTCTCATGTAATATATATACAAAGTATACTTTGCGGCTAATATGCCGGCTTTGTATTTTTGCCCGCAACAATCGGGCATTTTCAGCCGAAGGTAAACCTTCAAGTAGGTTGCTGGCAGTTTCCCTGCACACTTCAATTGTATAAGAACCATCATTACGAATATGTTCGCCGTAATATGACCTTGCTTGTTTTAATTGGTAGGTCCCACATGCTATCAATATTAATTCATTGTAGTCAAGCCTAGGAAACGACACATTATGTAGGTTGACATTTATGTTCAGAAACTGTGCACGCCGTCTGTTTAAATTGTTTTGTTCAACAAAATCAGCTAAATCATTATTTATATTGTAGTTGATATTTATTATTTCGAGTATAGTACCTGCGTCCGGCCTATCACAAATTCTTTTGTGGAATTTATTTGTCAAAGCTGCAGCTACTCTAAAATCTGTCATAGCATGTTTAGATGCTCTATTAAAAAATTCATGTCGTAATAACCTAAAAGACTGTTTGAATATGCCATTGACGGCTTCTACTACCCAACGACATATTGTTACAGTCCTAGATTGATTTCCAGCAAGAGTTGATAATTGGATTTCACCTTCTTCGCGGGATGCAGGTACATGAACAGAGAAATTAAGTTGTTCTAATAGGGGCAAACAGTCTCTGAAACCCCTATCAAAAATGAAAACATCCCCAGCTTGAAAATATTGCCGTAGGGGCTTAGATTCATCACTGAATTCTTTTTGAATTATCTGAGCATCAGAAGTTGTCGCTGGATAGGGACCCATAACATCTATAATATAACCGTCTGTACAAACAATCACAAATGGCTTCATTAGGTTCCTATACTTGTGCAGGGAGTAAGTATCCTTTTGATACAAATAATTAGAGCTTTTCTGTACATACAAATAGGTTCCATCCATTATAACAATTGGTATTCCTTCACCGCCAAATAGTCCATTCGGGATCAAAAGATTGCGTGATGCTATTTCAGCTCTGGTTATATTATTTATACCCAAGTTTCTGGGAACAAAATCTTCAGTAATTATTTTGCGGGCCTCATTTATTAGTCGCATCAATGTTGTACGTGGTACATTTAACAATTTAGAGATCCTCTCGTCAGTGTCTCCTGTGCGTAATTTTAACAAATATGCAGCGAGGGCCAACTCTCCATTTCTTCTCTGTAGCCTTGGAACTTCTCCATATAGCTGCGAAAACTGTTCTTTAGACAAACCAATCCAATAGTGTACAGTTTCATCTTCCATCGATGCAATATTCGAAAAATCTAACATTAGGGCTCTCTCATTCACAAATGTTGCAAAGTCTTCAATGTGAGCAGATGTAAAACTGTGTATGGGTTCTTGAACAGTCTCCAATTCGTGCCAATTATCATTGTGAAGATGATAACTACATATTCTACATGAGTCTGGCACATAAAACTTAAAATCGGTGAATAATTTTACTCTCAACCACTTGGGAACCGATAATCTTTCAGTTGAACTGCATTCTGGGAAGAAACAGTGTGCCTGAGTATCTGGAGCTCTTGTTATATTGGGCAGATTAATAGTAGGTTGGGTTGATCTGCTGGAATGTGGTGCATCAGATGGTCGAGATGCAGCTCGATCACTCCTCTGCCAACAAGGATGACAAATACGATCAGATCCTCGTAATTGTAGAGGTCTTATCCATTGTACTATATTATTTCTGATACGTGTCTCGCGTTCCGTATTTGTATGTAATATGTGAGATCGTATACGCAAGATTGACGTCCCACAGTTAACACAGACTTGTCGATGGTGACTTGCACTTGTTGTGGGCTCTTCTGTATTGATCTCATTCACATCTGATTCATTCAATGCCAAAGTCCAACAAGAGTGGCATATTACACCATCTCCAACCTGTAAAGATAAAAAATAAAATAATGTGACAGAGCTATTGAACTTTATAGTTATGGTTTAAAAAAAATGAAATAACAGACTTCAATCAGCATGTTTCCACATCATTATATTGATAAAAAAAAAACTTAAATGGATATGTTATTCTACCAACTTTCTAGTTCCCAAAGTATGAGCTTTGCTTAGTTTCGGCTAGATATAAGTATAAAATATATTTATTCTATATAACCAGTAAGTTTAAGTAAGCAAGAACATTAGGTATCAATAATTTTGAAGTTATATCAATATGCTTTAAGATGAAGAAATCAATTATTATGCAAAATGATGCAACTTACAGTTCGCGGGGCAATCCATTGCCGTATAATAGACTGCACTTCTATGAGATGTAGGTTATGACTTCTACGTTCTGTAACATTTATGCCACAGTTAATGCATCTAGATGCATACTCGTCCGAGGGAGTGGTTTCCACGGTTTCCATGTCCGTAATCATGCCAGGGTCGTCATTATGAGCGGAGGTAACAGAGTCCATAGGCAGGCCGGGTTCGTCGTGATAAGCAGAAGTATCGGAGTTAGTGGGCGGGCTAGGGTCGATATGAGAGATGTCATCGGTGTCCGGGGGCAGGCGAGGGTTAATATTAAAATCCATTCTCCAAAGCAAGTACAAAATAAACGAAACACTAAAACACAATCCACAAAATAACACCGAAATTGTCAGAAAACAATAAGCAAACATTGAACTTTTTAATTCACGGTTGCTGTGTTACCATCACACAAAAACCCAAAAAATCGATTATCAAATCGAATCCATTTTTGTAACCGATTATTTCGAAAAACCCTATATTTTTATTGTCAGTCAGCCATTGTGACATTGTGTACATTGTGACTAAAAGTATCTATAAAGCAAGTGTCTATGGAGCATGTCAAACGCTAAAATATCTATTTAATAAAAAATCTTAAATTGAGGCTATGAACAATCGATTAAGTCGTTAAAAACAGGAAGTAAGAGAATGGCAGCACTGTTTTAATGTGAGCTATCTAAAAAAATAAATAATGGTGCGGAATAGTAGCATAAATACTAATTAAATGAACTTTTAATAATTTCGACTGGATACAAAAATATTGTACGACAATTCTTTTTAAAATTAAATATGCCCGTTGGCATACATATATTTTCGTGAACATCTTGTTCATGCTGAGCCGAAAATGGACAATGTCCTTTGGCTAGTTGATGCAGAGACGCTTCGCTCGCTCGGTTAATAAAGTATAACATAGAACAATTTTAGTGCGATAAACACCCTTTTTACAAAAATAACAGACAATAAGTCTAAAGATCATGAAAATTTGACAAATAAATAAGTCAAGTGTGTTCTAGTACTATGTAGAGTTGTAATAAAAATCGATGAAAATTAATATTTTTGTGATCAATTTTGGTAAAATTTTAAGTTAAGCTCATTCTCATCACTCTTAAAGGCCGACGAGGGGTCAACGAACTTTATTGCCAATCGAAATGGAACGTACTATAGTCACAATCTAAGTCACGTATACAGTCAGTCAATTCAATTTATAAGTCGAGTCCTGCTTCAGTAAAGTGGTGGCGACTTTAATAGAAGCTTCTATGGAGTTTTGCCAACAACGTAAAATCACACGTTTTACTGCTTTATTTCACTTGCCCACACTCACGCACTTTTTCGAACACTTAATAAATAAAACACCACTTATTTTTATATCATTAATGTTCAAAATAACACAAGTTTAGGAAAATAAAACAAAGCAACAACACGTTATTAAGACGTTCCCGCCAAAGCTCCGAATACTACATTATCCCTGAGGGACATTATATTTAATACCAGAAAAAATAGTGATCCTTACTAAAACTTCATTAATATAACCCAAGGTGTAAAAAAATTAGCCATAAAATGTCTTTCATCGCATACGCTGCTCAAATTATTGATAATAGAACAAAAAAATATTCTACAATATTAAAGAACATACCAATATCTACAAAAAATATCCCAATAGCATATGTCGAACTATTGTTATTACGTCACTATAACTACTTTTTTACGTTTTAAAAGTTGAAAGAAATACCGACCAAAATCAGATCAAATTCAAAGCATTTATTTGCAGAGACATGGATAAAAATGCAGATGTAAAGATATGTACATAATAGTGACCACTATGGCATGCAATATATATATAATATAAGAACATTACAATATTTTAATTACTAATTTAATTTCGCAATGTAATAATTATTTAACAATTTGACATTTAGGAATTCCTGAATAGAATAATATATCATAAACGTGCTGTTACAATACCTTACAATACCTACAAATGTTGTTGTCTGGATTTCGTCAATATGATTATTACAATAGTTTATATTCAAAATGTCGAAGTTGGAATTAATATTTTTAAACGTCATAATATTTGTTTTGTCAATGTTGATATTTAGATTATTATTATGAAGCCAGTCAACTATTCTAACCAAAGCATTATTAATTTCATTTTCATGATCTCAAGTTTTATTGTCGGTAAAAAGAGCAGTACTATCGTCGGCGAACATGACTATAGGTTGATCTATGGCGGTAGGGAGGTCAATAATATAAATTAGAAACAATAAAGGACCTAATATACACCCTGGTGGGACTCCATACTTGACTTCTCTACAATCTGACATGTATTTAATTTGGATTCTAGTTTTCATATTCAGTCTAGTTATTTCGGTATATTGTAACCTACTAATCAAGTATAATGCTATTAAACTTAATGCATTCCCTCCCATGCCATATAGTTCCAATTTTTTAGTTAAAATATTATGATCGATGTGGTCAAATGCTCTCGACATGTCCGTGTAAAGTGCAGTTACTCTTTTCTTCTTATCGTGCCCACTGTAAACTTTTCTAGAAAATTAAGAATTCTAGGTCTATTGATTTTTCTTTACGAAATCCTTTTTGCTCTGGTACAAAAATATTATTTATTTCGAAATATTTGTTGATATACTTAGTCTGGCCATAAATACTGTTACAGTTAAAAATAAGAAAGATATTACGTTTGAATTTGGAATCTGTCATTTTTATACGATTTTTCATTGAGTTTTCTAATTTTGGCGCCAATACATTGTACAATATTTTGCGATATTAAAATGGAGTGGGGTGATAAAGAGAACCGAATCGCTGTGATTGCATTACACAAAGTTGGTATGGAGCCAAATGCAATTTTTTAAACTCTCCATACGCTTGGTATTAGTCAAATGTTTGTGTACCGGGCTATTAATAGGTACAATGACACCTCCTCTGTTTGTGACAGAAAAAGATCTGGCCGTCCACGTAGTGTTCGTACGAAAAAGGTGGTCAAAGCAGTAAGGGAAAGAATTCGAAGAAATCCTGTCCGAAAGCAAAAGATTTTATCTCGGGAGATGAAGATAGCACCCAGAACCATGTCGCGTATTTTAAAAGATGACTTAGGACTTGCAGCCTATAAGAGACGCACTGGTCATTTTTTAAATGATAATTTAAAAAAGAATAGGGTGGTAAAATCGAAACAACTACTGAAGCGGTACACAAAGGGAGGTCACAGAAAAATTTTGTTTACGGATGAGAAAATCTTTACAATTGAGCAACATTTTAACAAACAAAATGACCGTATTTATGCTCAAAGCTCTAAGGAAGCTTCCCAATTAGTCGACAGAGTGCAACGTGGGCATTATCCGACTTCAGTGATGGTTTGGTGGGGTGTTAGCTATGAAGGAGTGACTGAGCCATATTTTTGTGAAAAAGGTATCAAAACATCGGCACAAGTGTATCAAAATACCATTCTTGAGAAGGTAGTTAAGCCCCTTAACAACACCATGTTAAATAACCAAGTATGGTCCTTCCAACAAGACTCGGCGCCAGGTCATAAAGCTCGATCCACGCAGTCTTGGTTGGAAGTGAACGTTTCGGATTTCATTCGGATTTCGAGCTGAAGACTGGCCGTCGTCTAGCCCTGATCTTAATCCGCTGGATTATGATTTATGGTCAGTTTTTGAGAGTATGGCTTGCTCTAAACGCCATGATAATTTGGAGTCCCTAAAACAATCCATACGATTGGCAGTGAAGAATTTTCCCATGGAAAGAGTGCGTGCTTCTATTGATAACTGGCCTCAACGTTTAAAGGACTGTATTGCAGCCAATGGAGACCACTTCGAATAAGCTTTTATATTTTAAATTGTTTTATATTTATGTATTAAACTAACACACTGTAAAAGTAATAAATATTATTTGCAATAAAAAAAAAAATTCTTTATGACAATATTTATGGCAAGACTAGGTATTTATATAAGTAGGTATATTTATCATGTTACCCATACCTTTGTATTAATCCTTATCCAAATAAATTATTTCGTTTTCAAGACTGTTGCAATACCTGTTGATTACTTTTGGAATTATTCAAATCCGACATTCCATTTAAAAGATATTACGAATTTAAAAAATACTAATAGAAAATAAACGCCGTCGCGCCGCGCGCCTCCGCGCCGTGGCTGATGTGACCACCACGCAGCGAAATACGTTACTCATATTTGAGTAAACATAGACAAGTTTCGGCGGGCAGTCACGACGGGCCGGAAGGATGGTTAATAATAAAATCATTGAATTTTAAAACTAAAGACGTTTATTCGCCATGGTGGCAGGGCTATAACTAACTTACCCAACATGCACATATTTAAAATTAGAAATTACAGTTAAGCATAAAAAACTGTAACAAAAAAAGGATGGCTGGCGGGTCCCGTGCCAGGGCGTCGGGAATGTATTATCAAGTGGTGAACTATTGCTTATTCTGTGGTCAAGTCGACGATTACTATTGATTTAATGTAAATAATTAGAAAAGTGAAATGATCAAATGGAAGGCATCGGTGTACATAACTCCTCCCTCCTTAAGATTAAAATTATCTGATGATGTAATCTGAGGATAATTTTTATCAAAGAAAACACATAATTCAAATGCTATGCTTAATAAAATCTTAAATGTAACATGTAAAAATAGTAATACACAAACAAAATTAAGAAGATTTAAAATTAGAGGCACTTAAAATTAACATTGTTTTTAGTTCATAAACGCATTTTTCATAAAGTTTTTCACTTTGATTGATTTTCACTTCGACTGATTTTCACAAATTAATTAGGTAACTTTCACTTTGCACTGGCTCTACATGTAAACACTAAATTGACTGGTACGGAAGTAGTAGACTGGAACTAAATCAGGAACTATGATGATCCAGCATTAAGTTGGATGACGTTGTATGAGTAGGCTTTGTGAGCAGTGGTCTGACCTTGCACTGTGAGGAGAGGATAGGGTTAGGTAAAGAAATTTTTTTTTTGCGTGAGATATCCTGAACAAGACTATTCTTAACTATTGTTAGCTCTGACAAACTATTTCTTAATTGCTCCGAGACTATTATAGAATAAAATTGTACAATTCTAAATAAAGTTATTAGGTATTCAGATTGGTGACACTAATCAAATATTCTTATATTTGTTTTTACAATAATGCTTAAACTAAACCTGATACTACTTAGACATTATTAAGACATTTAAAATGAAGCAAAACTAAAACTAAGTTATGCCTTTTGCATGGGGATTATGAGCGCTGACAAAATGATGCGAGATTTTTTTCCTTGACTTAAAAACAGTCATATAAGTTGCATTATATTTCTTTCTAACGTGATAAACTTTGTAAACGCCAATCCTTTCTGTTGGATCTTTGTGTCTAAATTTAAACTTCTTGTTTTTAATTTGTTTAAAGAAGTTTTTTCCATGATTTCTACAATTCAGGCTGTCATTAATCAAGTTCAGACTCAGAGTAAATCTTTGTTGGTCTTTTATTTGGGTGTCCTGTAGACAGAATTTAGTATCATGGGTGGTTGTTTCCATGTTTCTTTTCCGATCTGGTCTAGTTTTAATAGAAGTCTTATTTGGTATTTTGTCTGTGAGGGTTTGGTCTGTCTTATTACAATTTGTGAGTATCTGTTCTAATATATGTTGGTCAGTTAGTCCATCTAGTTTTGTTTCAGACAATGGAGTCTGATTAGAATTTGTTTTGAGTTCTGTCAGAGTTGATGAATCAGTCAAGTCGTTATCGCGATCCAAATGGATGGTATCAGTCATGCTATTGGAATTAGTATCACACTGTAAGCTCAGTGAGGAGTTTTCAGTCTCATTTAGCTGGTATTTTTCAGGTGTTTCAGAGACTGAAAAGTCATGTCCAATTTTCTTTGAAAGATTTTTGCAGAAAATGCTTTTCTTTTGTAATTCATTCAAAGGGTGAGAGTTAGTGACTTTATTTACTGGTTTTATTTCAGTTTTGAATGATTTTTCAAATTCTAAACTCTGGATTGGAATGCATGAGAAGTTATTTTCGTCACTACGAGCTTGAACCGAATCGTTTTTTATAGTTTCGCCTTTAATTTGAAGTGGTTCTCTACATGCCTGCACCAGTTTTTTGTCCTCTTTTATGGTTATTTGTGTTCCCACGTTTAAGTTTGAGTGTGGTACTTTTAAATCTGGGTGATAACTTTGTGTTGGGGTTTGTACTGTTTGTAAACTTTTTATAGGCAAATCGGAAACTGGTTGGATGAAATAATTTGGGACTGGTATTGAAAATCTGTTTGAGATTTCCTCTATAGCAACATATAAAGCATGCTGTAAGGTACTGCATCCTTTTGATCTGATAAGATTAACTAGTTCAATTGGTAAATTGTACAAGAATTGATTCATTGCCAATCTGTTAAGTCTTGCTGTTTTCAACTTTCGCAAATTCTCGTCGATGTTATTTAGATTTCCAACTAGAGTATTTTTCGCTTGTTGGATTCTTGCGCAGAAATTTGCGTACGACTCGTCATTGCCAATTTGCAATGAGCCTATTTCTGTTGGAATTGAATTTTCGTAGAGTATTAAATGTCCATATTGTTGTATTAGTAAGAGCTTCAAGTCAGTCCAAGTTTTCAAGTCTGTGTCTGTCGAGATTGTAAAAGCTGCATCTCCAGTAAGATGGCTAGTGAAAACATAGCACAAGTATAGATTTTGTTCTGGATTATTTTCTATTTTGTACAGATTGTGTATATTTTCGCAAGTCTCTATGAAATTTTCTAATGAGTTTTTAATTCCGTCAAATTCTGGTATAGATGAAAATAATTCATCGGCTACTAGCCTGAGGGGCGAGTCTTTGGTAAATGGCATTATGTATTCATATATCTATAAATCTTATTATAAACTTAACATATATGTATAATACATAGCTTATGGGACCTAATAGCCTAACTTAAATAATTTTCTAAATATATCATTCATACATAAAACACAATTGAATTTTAAATTGTGTATATATGTATTTACTTCTAAACTATTACACACACACACAAACACAAACGATTTTAAGTATCGTGTTTAGGTGGTCTGCAATTCCTACATGAACTTAATACTAAGTAGACCAGATTTTTATAGTCTACGGACCTAACTCTATCTTACGACACGATTTTGAGTAGTCTTCTAATTCTTACGACACGATTTCAGTAGTCATCTAAATCTTAACTAAGTCATTATGAAAACCGACGATTTTTAGTACAGTCCAGGAAACGACACCTTAGTAAAATAAGAGAAGGACATCTCACGTTACATAGGTCTTGGAATAGGCAGGGCCATACGTAGGAGAAATGCTTATATTGAAATTTCTCATACATATGGTAGGACATGCAAGGAACAGTGATGGGGAACCACTCACAAACCGTCCGCTGCCCTCCTGAGTATATAGCTGCCGGCGACGTCTGCAGTCTCCAATCCAACAGGAACCTCGTACATTAACTTTTTTTGCGCGACGCGAATCATGCCGAATTTATTTGTTTTGTGGTTCTAGGATTAAGGGTGGCATTTTCGTTCCACCAGAGAATTTGATCCGGATCACTTTATAAAATGCACTATTCCCGAAATCCTTCACCGGCTGACAAGTTTCGGCGGGCAGTCACGACGGGCCGGAAGGATGGTTAATAATAAAATCATTGAATTTTAAAACTAAAGACGTTTATTCGCCATGGTGGCAGGGCTATAACTAACTTACCCAACATGCACATATTTAAAATTAGAAATTACAGTTAAGCATAAAAAACTGTAACAAAAAAAGGATGGCTGGCGGGTCCCGTGCCAGGGCGTCGGGAATGTATTATCAAGTGGTGAACTATTGCTTATTCTGTGGTCAAGTTGACGATTACTATTGATTTAATGTAAATAATTAGAAAAGTGAAATGATCAAATGGAAGGCATCGGTGTACATAACTACATATTTTGTTAACTTCTCGCTGACACGTAATGACACTTGCGAAAAGAAGACAGAATTTGAGACGATGATCAAAGTTAAGTAACATTTTTCGTTAAGGCCGAAAACACCTTACATCGCGTGCACTGCGAAAAGTATTCATCCCACCAAAAACATTTCAAGTAAAATTGGTTGCCATGTCTCGCATTGTCATGCCACTTTCATTGACAAAAAGAAATCAGATGAAATCTGACTGAATTTGAAAAGCCAAGCTGCTCTCTACAAAGTCTAACACTACAATATTTACCTCTGTAAGCCTTCAATCTTGATCAAAAAGCATGGCTTGGCCGTTTTCCGGCTGTCAGTTACAAACATATGTCGCATAACATGTCGTACATGAACTTCTAAGGAAGAAAAAGTAAGAGAAACTAAAATCTCTGCTCTTGAATGATGTATAATTGTAATAGTAATGTAATAGTTCCATTAAACGACTCAAATTCGGCTATTCAAATTCAGTCAGATCTCATCTGATTTCTTTTTGTCAGTGAAAGTGGCATGACAATGCGAGACATGGCAACCAATTTTACATCAAATGTTTTTGGCGGGATTTCATTTCTTTTTGTAAGAGACCCTGTAATTTCTGCAACGTTTTATTTTAACGGAATGTATTTTCCTGTGCATCTGTTATTTTTTCGTCTGTTCGTCTTATTTCCTTTTTATAGGAATACGTGCTTAAAAACCAACTTTAGATTATTCATGTATCCGGACTATTATTAAATAACTTAAATTCTTAACCTAATTAGTACCCCTTCTTTAACAAGATACCCGTCCCGAATCCAAGCTTCTAAATAAGCTCTCGGTTGAGAGTATTATATTTTTCTGTGTAAGTAAGTCCCTAAGTACTACCTAAAACAAACCAAATTTTCAACGAAAGTTGAATATGTATAATACAAACCCATATTTACTAAACATAAAACGAACGAAAACGCACTATCCATCCATAAGTAAAAGGATGTATGTATAAGCAAAGTGCGCAAAACGATAGCGTGTGCTAAAGTCGATCACGCACGCCATCTAGCGTCGCCGTTAGAAACTAACTATCATTAGTGTGTGAGTGCCAAAAGTTGACGTATTTTACATATGAATTAAATCTATAGTATAACTAATGAAACTTTGTTTATTTTAAACATGTACTGGTTACTTTTTATCCTGAAAATTTGGACTCTCTATAGTTATCCATATCGAAGTTATGTTATGTTAAAAAAATATAGACAAATTCACCCTTTAAAAGGTTGGAGGGTGAAAGTTACAAATATCTTATTTTTTCTGTTGTTTATGTACCAATCGTAATTTGCATACCAAATTTCAGCTTTCTGAGACTTCAGGAAGTGCCCTATCTTTTTGTTTACACTCAGAGGGTGTACCCATAAATAGGGGTTGGAGGGTGAAATGTAAAAATGTCTTAATTTCTTCGTTATTCATGTGTAAACATTAGCTTACACGCCAATTCAGCTTTCTAAGACTTCAGGAAGTACCTTATATTATTGATATATTACTGATGAAAATAACGGGATAACGGGATAGTTAAATGTATTTTATTTTTCTTTTATGTTTTTGACTAAATAATTTGTTTTATTTTTAAAATTATTTATTTGATGTTTTTTTTAAGTTTGACGATAATGTGATTCATTTAATGTAATTGGTCTTCAACCGTATTAATTGAATTAAATAAATAAATAAATAATAACCCCCAAATAGGGTGAAAGTTACACATGTCTTTATTTTTCTGTTGTTTGTGTACCAATCTTAGTTTGCATACCAAATTTCAACTTTCTGAGACTTCAGGAAGTGCCCTATCTTTTTGTTTACACTCAGACGGTGTACCCACAAATAGGGGTTGGAGGGTGAAAAGTAAAAATGTATTAATTTCTTAGTTGTTCATGTGTAAATATTAGCTTACACACAAAATTTCTGCTTTCTAGGACTTCAGGAAGTACCTTATATTATTGATGAAAATAACGGGATAACCCTCAAATAGGTGTTGGAGGGTGAAAGTTAGGTAGTGGAAAGTTAAGCATTGTTTGTGTGCAAATTTTAGCCTACATACCAAATTTCAGCTTTCTAGGACTTCAGCAAGTCGTTTATTTTTTTAGTTAATCAATGGCAAATCGGCGTATTTTAGGTATCAATAAAATCGAAAGTATAAAAGCTAGATACAAGGTTTTTTTTTATTTGTATCAGTCCACTGATCACACTTGATCCTGAAAATTTGAACTCTCTAGTGTTATCGGGGCCGAAGCTATGAGGGTCTAAAAATCCGACAAATCGCTTCGAGTCCGACGAATCTCTTCGTGTAAAGGTTGTCCCGACCGTACGTACCCGCTCGCTAACATGGCGGGGGCACGGCCGTGCCCCCAGATAATAAAACAAAATTGTGCAAAAATATTAATGAACGTAGTACCTTTTTACTATTACGTATACACTTTTACTATAGTTTTGCGACAGGGATAAATAAAGGATTGAAACGGCGAGTAAAAGATTGAATGAAAGGTCCAAAGTTTTAATGTAATAGGGATATTGAGTTTTTTCATTTAGATTAACTAACAGGTATAGATGAAAACTGCTACTATAGTTTTGCTACTTAGGTTAAATAAATGGGTTAAAAGGTGGGAGTAAAAGTGGGGTGCAGTGAGTGCAGATAGGAGCGTGACATGAACGATTTTTTTACGCGTACGAAGTCGCGGCGGGCAGCTAGTCTTGGATAAACAAAACGACGTAGATAGAATGACGATATGCTCAGTGACTGAGGGAATCGTGCCAAAAATCTGGAAGTCGGCGATCATTACTCCTATTCACAAAAAAGGAAACAAACGGGAAGTCACTAACTATCGCCCAATTTTCAAGCTTTGTGTGCTAGCAAAAGTCTTGGAAAAGGTGGTCCATAATCAGGTATAATCTGCTCTCAAGCATGCCTTTCTACCGCAGCAACATGGATTCCTAAAGGGAAGATCAACTGTTAGCAATTTGTTGGCTTTTACTGACGTTATCTCATTGGGGATGGAGCGTGGAGGACAAGTTGAAACGATATATACAGATTATAGCAAATCATTTGATAGAATCGATCACGTGATACTGCTTCAGAAGTTGCACGCAGCAGGTATTCATGGAGATCTCCTTCGATGGTTCGGTTCATACGTGGATGGTCGTTGCCAAACAGTGGTCCTAAATGAATTCTCCTCGAATCTGCCACTATCCGCTATCCCATCCGGTGTCCCACAAGGGTCTATCCTGGGACCACTGTTGTTCAATTATTTATTAACGACATCAGTGATTGCTTCCTTAATTCAAAGTTTTTATTATATGCAGACGATATGAAGATATATAAAAAAAATATTTCAATATTCGACTGCCTTCTTCTACAGGAAGACTTAAATCGGTTACAGGAATATTGCCAGGAGAATAAACTAGATTTAAATGTATCAAAATATAACTCCATCTCTTTTAGCAGATCGCGTAACCCATTGAGCTTTGCTTATGAGTTGAATCAGCAACTGCTGAATCGTACTGACCACATTAAAGATTTCGGCGTTATTCTAGACTCTAAAATCCTCCTAGATAAGCACATTGAAAGTATGACGTCGAAGGCAATGAAGACCCTGGGATTTATTCTACGAATCACTAAAGATTTCAAAACTGTCAAATCACTCATGGTCCTATATTGCTTTTTGGTAAGAAGTCAGCTAGAATATGCATCACAGGTATGGAACCCTCGCTATGAACTTTATATCGATAGCATCGAAAGATACAAAGAAAATTTCTACGTTGCATCAACCACAGACATAGACTACGATTACGATATTGATTATGAGAGCTGCACGCATCACCATATGCTCCCCCTGCCTCTGCGCCGGCGCCGTGAGGTGGCAGATCTAACATTCTTGCGTAATCTTATAAATACCAAGATTGATTGCAGTGACCTTCTCTCTCTCTGATTAAGTTACAAGTGCTGACCCGTACTACTCGACGCAATTTCTTAAAAATTCATACTGCGCGACAAATTATAGACAATTCTTTCTTTATTAGCGCTTCTATCACCTTTAACTGTACATTTTTAGAGGATGTCGACTTGTTTACAATGAGACAAAACTATTTTAAACATCGTGCAATATCAAACTTTTTCAAAATTAATTAAAATCACACACATATGTATATACCTAGTCTTGCCATAAATATTGTCACGAAGAAAAAAATTATTTTTTTATTGAAAATAATATTTATTACTTTTACAGTGTGTTATTTTAATACATAAATATAAAACAATTTAAAATATAAAAGCTTATTCGAAGTGGTCTCCATTGGCTGCAATACAGTCCTTTAAACGTTGAGGCCAGTTATCAATAGAAGCACGCACTCTTTCCATGGGAAAATTCTTCACTGCCAATCGTATGGAGCAAGCCATACTCTCTAAAACTGACCATAAATTATAATCCAGCGGATTAAGATCAGCACTAGACGACGGCCAGTCTTCAGCTCTGATGAAGTCCGAAACGTTCACTTCCAACCAAGACTGCGTGGACCGAGCTTTATGACCTGGCGCCGAGTCTTGTTGGAAGGACCATACTTAGTTATTGAACATGGTGTTGTTAAGGGGCTTAACTACCTTCTCAAGAATGGTATTTTGATACACTTGTGCCGATGTTTTGATACCTTTTTCACAAAAATATGGCTCAGTCACTCCTTCATAGCTAACACCCCACCAAACCATCACTGAAGTCGGATAATGCCCACGTTGCACTCTGTCGACTAATTGAGAAGCTTCCTTAGAGCTTTGAGCATAAATACGGTCATTTTGTTTGTTAAAATGTTGCTCAATTGTAAAGATTTTCTCATCCGTAAACAAAATTTTTCTGTGACCTCCCTTTGCGTACCGCTTCAGTAGTTGTTTCGATTTTACCACCCTATTCTTTTTTAAATTATCAGTTAAAAAATGACCAGTGCGTCTCTTATAGGCTGCAAGTCCTAAGTCATCTTTTAAAATACGCGACATGGTTCTGGGTGCTATCTTCATCTCCCGAGATAAAATCTTTTACTTTCGGACAGGATTTCTTCGAATTCTTTCCCTTACTGCTTTGACCACCTTTTTCGTACGAACACTACGTGGACGGCCAGATCTTTTTCTGTCACAAACAGAGGAGGTCTCATTGTACCTATTAATAGCCCGGTACACAAACATTTGACTAATACCAAGCGTATGGAGAGTTTTAAAAATTGTATTTGGCTCCATACCAACTTTGTGTAATGCAATCACAGCGATTCGGTTCTCTTTATCACCCCACTCCATTTTAATATCGCAAAATATTGTACAATGTATTGGCGCCAAAATTAGAAAACTCAATGAACAATCGTATAAAAATGACAGATTCCAAATTCAAATGTAATATCCTTCTTATTTTTAACTGTAACAGTATTTATGGCCAGACTAAGTATATTTCATCATTGTTTTAAATTTCGATTTCATATTATCACTGATCGATATGGCTTAGTAACTTTTAATTATGTATTACTACTATTTATTATTTTAAAAAGTATTTAATTACCAGATGTTTATTGGCCTGTAAACATAAATTCTATTGGTGAAAACTGTAAAGCTTATTCTGTAACATTAATTTATACTATATATATATATTCAAAGCTGTTTGTTTTCCAAAAATAAATATATAAATATCAAGTCGATATCCAGTTCGTACGAATTGAGTTCCGTTCGTATCGTCAGAGTCCAGATTTCTGCCTTAGTCTTAGTACGTGTGCCACGAAACAGTATCTATGTATAACCTTGTTTCAAGAAAATTCTACTATTTTATTTGCATAATATTATTTTTTACCCGACTGTCGATGATAGATAATGTTTTTTGGAGCGTATGTGTGTAGTTTTGTTTAGCGCGCTGTAACACGTAAATTAAATCGTTGGCGAATTTCAATATACAAGCTGACATTAGAGGCGCCTCTGTTTCAAACTGTTCAAGATTATTTCGTCCACGAGGCCGGCTGAACAATGCGGGTAGTCGAATAAATGAATAATAATGAAGCGACAGTGTACCCCCTCCGTTATCTTTTGATGTTAAATTTGTTTAACCCCTGGTACTCGAACTCAACGGACAGTCCGACAGAACACACCACATCTAGTATAGTGGCGAAATTTTGTATGCGTATGTTTGTTTGTCCGTGAGTAGAATATAGCATGTGATGCGTGTGGTTACAGATCCCCCGACGCCGGCGAGCTGCACTCCCCCCGAGGAGGAGTCGACGGACTCCTCGCTCGTGGAGGAGGAGGGCGCGCCTAAGCCGCGCAGGCGCCGCCTCCAGTTGCCCTTCGGGAAGAAAGCCAAGACTCCCGCGTGACCCCCCCTCCCCCTCCTGCTGGAGCGCGTCGGGAGCGGGGCGTCGCCCGGAGAACCGATGTTCTACATCAGTATACTTTCAAAATCCACTTCGTTTAACAACCATTTTAATATGAACCGCATTAATGTGTCGCTGAAAATTAAAAATAAACAAATTGACAATCTCTTCATTTCAATACGGTTAAAAATTTAAAATTAAAGGTCGCTCGTGTCTGCTTTAGTTATCGTGCAGTAATCGAGTGTGGGTAACAGCTATCCTCGTAGCTTGCTCCATATAGAGTGCCAATCTTGTTGTAACATCGTTTAGGAACCAGTGTAGTCGTAAGTGCAGCACCGACTGCCGACTGGCGCCTTCCAGCGCGTGCACGATGTCCACGTCGCCATGGTAACGGGAGCCAGCAACATAACAACCCAACAACGATGTGCCGCAAACCGTGGCGTACTCGAGCGCGGAACTAACTGTCATGTCGTGTTCCATGACACGTTACTCGCGTGTGTTGTGTTGTAACTCGATCGAGACAACACGAGGGGTGTACTGTACTCGTGTCTTGAATCTCATAAATAACAACAAGTCGAAATTAAAACAGTTTTGTTTTCAATACCGGAGCATTCAGCGGTATTACCGATCAGACTATATAATAGTCTATAAGATGATAGTGTTTGTATGTTTGTGCAGCCCGTGAATATTCCGTATGTCGGTTGTCGCAAGCCGCACAAAGTCGCGGCTGACGGCTACACCTCCCGAGTTGACGCGGGAGAACACAACAGGCCTAAAACTTCCCTAGAGAATAATTATTGTGAAAACTTCGTCAATTATATATATATATATATATTATATTATAGTATTGAGTATAGAACATGGAGTTTATATCATTTCTTATAAATCGATTGAATGGGGACAACTTTCGTAATTTTTACCCCGATCACCTTTTTTATGTTATGTATTTTCTACGATTGACCACCAACTCGCCTGATTTTAAGCGCCGGTGTGGCCGAGGATGATGTGTGGCGTCGATCTAGAACACTTCCATTCACTTTAGGTTATTCTTGTTTATCAACTATTTTGTTCGCGATGTAACGGTTGGTCTGGTTACTGACGAGGATAATGCTAAATGTACAGTTTGTTGTAACGTCCCGTCTATTTGTTATAATATTTGCTATTTCCCAGCGTTGTGTGCGTGTGTGCGTGTAGGTATAGCACGTTTGTAGATTGATTTGATCACACTTTTTATAAGAAAATTAATAATGTATATTTATTTAGTGAAATAATATAATAGGTATTCGGTGCAGGCGTCCCGAGGACGTAGTGTCACTGGTGGTGCAGGTGCAGGCGTCCCGAGGACGTAGTGTCACTGGTGGTGCATGCGTCCCGAGGACGTAGTGTCACTGGTGGTGCAGGCGTCCCGAGGACGTAGTGTCACTGGTGGTGCAGGCGTCCCGAGGACGTAGTGTCACTGGTGGTGCAGGCGTCCCGAGGACGTAGTGTCACTGGTGGTGCAGGCGTCCCGAGGACGTAGTGTCACTGGTGGTGCAGGTGCAGGCGTCCCGAGGACGTAGTGTCACTGGTGGTGCAGGCGTCCCGAGGACGTAGTGTCACTGGTGGTGCAGGTGCAGGCGTCCCGAGGACGTAGTGTCACTGGTGGTGCAGGCGTCCCGAGGACGTAGTGTCACTGGTGGTGCAGGCGTCCCGAGGACGTAGTGTCACTGGTGGTGCAGGCGTCCCGAGGACGTAGTGTCACTGGTGGTGCAGGCGTCCCGAGGACGTAGTGTCACTGGTGGTGCAGGCGTCCCGAAGACGTAGTGTCACTGGTGGTGCAGGCGTCCCGAGGACGTAGTGTCACTGATGGTGGAGGTGGAGGAGACGTTATCATTATATTTACTTAGATAATTATTATAATAGTGTTGTAATGGGACACCCTGTACTGGGCCGATAGAATGGCTTTGTTTACATGCTGAACAGCATGAACAGTGTTTAGTTCGACAACTCAAAATATATTTTTTTCGCAATTTCAGAGTTAAAATGATAAACTTTATTTTCACACCATTAAAATACATTCAGAAAAACATACATTTAAAAACTGATGCAACAACTGGCGGTTTCAATTATCTGTTATAGAGATCACTTCCAGGCAACCTTTGGATGGAGATGATCGATAACATAGAAATTACATAGTAATAGTGGGGCTTCTATATATTATCCATAGATATCTAGTTATGCCATTAGTGAAACTCGTTTATTATGAGGAATAACATGTCTCTGTGAATAAACTTATGTTTCCACTCAGTACAGGGTTACTCAGTACAGTTACAGGGTGCCCCAGTAATCCTCTGTAATGTTTTTAATAAATTGTGAATTATTTGTGAAATTTGGAATGTTGAGTCGAACCCACGTCCCTGTCTATTTATATTCGACTTGTGTGAACATTGTTGAAAAATATACATATATTATGTAGGTTTACATTTAAACGGAAGAAGGTCGTATTATAAGTCATTGGGACTATTCTCAAGGCATAAACTAATTAAAATTCCTAATTTAAATTAAAAAAAAACGAATTTCTCAAACTACTTTCATTCGTTTATTGAATTTAGATATTTTAATAATGTTAGTAAGTTGAGTGGTGCTCTGAGTTTTGACCCCCTTGTACAGTTTATTGCCAACATTTAATATGGGATCTCCACTGAAGTGGCGATAGAAACAGCCGTTCCATACATTTTGTTTTGCTATTTCCCATTGCGAAAATAGGAAGTGTTGTGAACCTGCTAGGACTACTCTACAATTATTTTATAAATGCAACATCTCTCGTTGAGGTCTCATACTACGTAGGTATAGCTATGTAGAGTGTAGAGTACCTACGTATAGAGACCGCTCTGAAGACAGAATCAATGTTCGTGTAAATAGAGGCCTAGCCTACTCTAGTATGCTATGAATAGGAAGTGTTGTACGTGATGGAGGATCTGCGAGCGGTGGCTCGCTCATTTAGAAGAGGTGTTATTAGCGGATAGTTGTCGCCATTGTTGTTATTATAGCACTTGTGTCGAAACACACACTCTGATACAATTATATCGAATAAGTACTTAATATCTATATCTAATATGATTTCATTGCCTTTTTGAGAAATGTTCGAAATAATTTCTGCAAAATTTACCAGAAGATTAATTCTTAGTAAAGTGTGCGTGTTGTCGCTAGTGAAATATTTAAAGCCGTGTATTCACTACCAGACAAGTAAACGTCCCGCACATGTAGTACTACGACTGCTTTTGTGGAACATCTTTTTCCTATAGCAACAAATATGACGTTTTATATTATTATAAAATGCTGTTTAAATAAGAATACAGCGCCATAGCGCCATACAAGCAGTGCAATCCAAATGACAAGGACCATTTCATGGAAGTATTTTGCGTCAGTCAAGATGAATTTGATTGACTACGGTCATAGTTAGATAGATTAAGAATGTTTCGCTGCGCTTAATAGAGCGGGTATAAAAATATCGACATTCTCGTACGTGCGGTTTAGTACATCACTAATTAAGTGGCGTAAAACAATACATCATATCATCATGTATTTTACAAATTAAGATATTAGAATTTATCTTCACTTAACGCCAACTTGACGCAATGTCTTGACCGAAAAGACTGAAATGAAGCGGACACGTTTTATACAGCCGAGTAGCGAACACACAAAGTTGATGACTCCTTCCATTGTGATGAAACTTCCTCGAGCACGGTGGCAAAGAAACTTGCTACTCAGTAGTGAGTCCTCCGCCGCCCGCGCCGCCGCGCCGGCCGGTGGCTCGAGTTGTCTGGCGCTGAATGCGCGGCCGCCACTCTAGCCGTTGTTTATTGTATCGCATCATTCCCTGTTGTTGTGTTATTATGATAGCGATATTATTGTTGTCCCTGTGCATTGTTACTCGGTTATATTACTTTTTAAAACGACCTGATGTTGCAAGATGAAGAGATTGCAACGCGTATTTTTTCATAAAACAGGAAAAAATAATTTTTGATATATTATGCACATACATTATCTGGTTTCAAAGTTTTTTTTTAAATTATAATCATGATTAGCTCGTGTTTTTTTCTAACGTTTAGCTTTTAGTTTACGATAGTAAAATGTAAGAAAATTACTCAAAAAAATTAAACCAATCGACTTCAAAACAATGTAATTAACTGAAAAGGGCGAAGTAATATGAAAACAATCAAAACTGGGCTTCTACCTAAGTAGGTACGTAAACCTACTATTTTTTGAGGCCAGTGTCAGCCCCTAAACTATCATCTTCTAAGGCCTTTAGAGACACCGACCTCAAAAATAGTTGATGTACGAACCTACTTAGGTAAACTCCCAGTTTTGATTGTTTTTATGTTATTTCTCCCTTTTCAGTTAATTAGATTGTTTTGAAGTCGGTTTAAATTTTTAAAATCATTTTATTTATTATTTTTTAATAGAATTACTCGTTTTGTTTGAAACTAAAAATAGTATCCACAAAATTTCACTGGATAAGTTGGTTTAATTTTCAAACACACTTCACTACTATTGTAACGCCTAATTGTTACGTTATAAAGTATGGCAGATCCTTTCACATAGTATGAGTGATAAACCTACCGAATTTCGTTCAAATCCGTACAGTCGTAGTCGAAACGCTCATATTTTAAAATTATAAAAGTCCATATCTTGTAAACTACTGAACCGATTAAAAAACTTTAACTTAGGTGAGTCCTAAGTTGAAAGATACTTTATTTAATAAAAATAAGATTTTTTGCAATACGACTTAGTTTCTGCGTAATACGTGGACAAACATACATACACTTATCAAATATGGCACACATGCTTAGAAGCTGGTATAGACTAACATATACAAAAACTGTGCAATTCTGACAATATTACAAACATACAGGTCGAATTGATAGCCTCCTTTTTTGAAGTCGGTTAAAAAAGGAAAAAAGTAGTTGTTTAACATTATATATAATTGTAAAACATGGAGAGAGAATTGTTGAGTGTTTAGAAATCATCCTCACCTGTTGTGTGAACGAATGCAAAGTTGCCTTCATTTATTTCAACAAAATGTTATCCCACAATGGATGGTTTAATTTTCATTTTAACATTGTAATATAACCGAGAGGTTAGATTAATGTATTATACTAAGACAATGAGGTGCTAAAACGTTCAGACTGAACCGTTCGTGGCTCAAATTTTGTATACATTTTACATTTGCTGTCGTCATTTTATTACCTTGTATTTAATATTGCGTTCAGTTCTGGCCTGATATTAAATTATAACATTGTGTGAGAATTAATAAAGTTCTACTTATGTAAGTGTACTGAATTTTAACTTGAATGAAATAGGTACGTTAATATATTGAGATTCAGCTAAGTACGAGATTAACTTCACTGTTTGTTTTGTCGATTAGAAATTGAGATTATTCACTACTTGTCGGATTCGGAAACTACATCTCCATCACTGTCATTTCCATAGAGAATGACAGAGACGAATATATAGATTCCGAATGAGTTCTGTTTACCTCTACAGTAGGGGAACTCATTCGATTTTATATCTCCGTCTCTGTTATTTCCATAGAGAATGACAGATGGAGATATAGATTTCGAATCCGAATAAGTTCTGGATGCCGGGGACTGGTGTGCCAATCTTCATCTACAGCTGAATATTCACGTTCACGAGAAGACGAACGTCACTCAACGTGGAGATATACGTTTCAAACTTTCATCCCGCGCTGACTGGCGACTTTGTTGCACTATACTTTTTCTATACAGTACTTATTGACTTTTTTGACTGTTCCACTGTAAATATATATTTCGACATTTACGTTTAGTAAGTCTTCTCTCGAATATTCAACTTAAATTGTACACTTATTTTATAGTAGCGGTATTTGTACTTTTATTATCAATTTGACCACACATATTTAAAAACAAAATGCCAGATTTATATATTCTTTACTGGTATCGATTAGTTAATTTGCCATTTGTCGAGTTTATCGATTACGTTTAAAACTAAACTAAATGAAGCATTTTTTCTTAATATTTGTGGCCAATATTTACATTTAATTTCCTTTTTTCCCGTACTTAAATATTTACCACAATGTTAAGAGTACAAAAACTACTTAAATGACAAAAATGTGTCCTACAGCCATCGTACATTTTGTCAGTTCATTGTTTTATATATTAATTTGTAGCGTACATATAAGTGGGATCTGCTTTTGGCCAAGCACGTGTCTTTATTAGCATTGTGTTGAATTGTCTTTATATTATTGTTTATTGCACATGTGTGAAGTGAACCGGCCGTGAAGTGGACCCTACGACTATAAGTTGAAATGTGTTATTTATAGAGCTCAGATCTGATCGCGGTGTTATAAAAGACAAATCGTGATAAACTACGTTGTTACATCTTTGAAAGTTAAATAAATCGATCTTAGATTAATGGATGAGTTTTGTTTATTACTATATGCTCCGTTTTTAGGGTTCCGTAACTATGAGAAACCCGTAGGCGCGTCGCCCACACGAGCTGGAGTCGAGGCGGCGTCGAGGCACGGGCGCAAAAGCGGCGCGCCGCTTCTACGTATCCTTCAGGTTCAAATGGCAGTGCGCCCACACACTATAGTCGCGTCGCAGGCGACGTGGAGTCGAGGCGCGGTTGCGGCGGCGTCGCGGCAGGGGTGCAGTGCGCTACCACGCCGCGACTCCACCGCCATTTTGTTATTTTGTTTCGTGCGTAGACGTGTTTACACTGTAATGTGTGAAGGAAGCATAGCCGCCCGCGCCTCGACTCTAACATAATAGGCCAGTCAATAAAGCCTGTGACCTTCATGTAGGTAAGTAGTATCATTTTAGTTTTTTGATAGGTATGTTGTTGGGGTCGTTAAAACATAAACGTATAAAATTTTCCCACCCTGTGGGGTGAACGCTAAGGGCTGAAAGGGGTGAAAAGGGTTTTTTGTTTAAACTTTGAATATTAAAGTCATATGGGGTGGGAATTTTAAAGAATGGTGTAAGAAATAATTATCTATCTTGTATTAAATTTCCCATCTTTTTTGTTTAATGCCAAATTGTTTATTAATAAAATAATAAAAAAGTTCAATTTTTGAATAACACTGGTAAAAAAATCTTACAGGGTGGGAAAGTTAATACAAAGTTGTTTATAACAGGATCAATAAGTTACTGAAGTTTCCACCTTTTTTGTTTACCATAAAATTGGTTTCTAATAAACAAATTAATTTTAGGAACATAAATGTAAAACAGAAATGGGAAAATGGTGCAAAGTGTTTCATTACTGAAAATTGTTTTAAACATTGGTATTAAGCCTAGTATGCATGCGTTATAGTTGTTATTCATTTTATCGTCATTTGTTAACAAATACTAAAAAATCATTGATTTTAGTTCATAAAGCTTGTTTAAAAGTGCAAATCGATTTGAAAATTTCCACAAATTTAGAGATTCAATTGAACAACGATCCTAATGATTGTTTTCAAATTGCAACTTAAAAAAGTAAATAAACATTTACAACAATTGAGAAATTCATCATTATATTCGTTGTAATAGACATTTAACAGAGAATCTTAACAGAAAAATTAAAGAAATAGCAATAAACAATTTTAAATATTAATTACAATAAATAATGACATTAAATTGAAATTATTATTTATAAAAGTCTTTTGATCATTTTTAAAGTACAAAAATATAAATAAGTAAAAAACTGCAGTAAATTAATGGTTTAAATGCCATCGTTGCACGGAGTAAGAATACTTTTTATACAAACTATGTATAGTAATAATAATTTAAGCAATCATCCGAAATTAATGAATTTTAACGTGTACTATAAAATTAAAGTTAAGTCATCACATCTAGGCAAAATTTATAATACCTTACAATTAATATTTGAAGCAGCATTTACGAAAATTAAAATATTTAAACTAATTTCAATCACAATAATCTTATGACATGATATATTTTTGGTCATTTTCTTCCTCGTAAAGACCTGTTTTACACGTTTCTATGTTGCCTCCCCGTTAAAACCATCTGAAAGTCATAACAAATTATTACTACAATTATCTTTTTTTTTAATAAAAACTACGGGTCACTCACGTCTGTTTTGAGCCGAAATATCCGACCATAGTCTGACCGATCATAGACCAGTGCAAGGCGCGTCACCGACCGAGAGTGACGTGTGTGCTGCTCCTTTGAAAAAGACCGCCGAATGCGGTTGAGACTATGGTCGTATATTTCGGCTCAAAACAGACTTGAGTGACCCGTAGTTTTTATTTAAAAATGTGTGAAAACCACGTTAATTTCCATAGTAAAAACTACAATTATCTATTTGAAATAATTCTTACATACCAAAAAGGGCAACTATTATAAACAAACTCGAGACATCGGTTTGTTGCAGTTATGTTGCAGTGACACGAAATGGACTCTAAATTATATTTTAATGGCAAAGAATCGATTTGTGACAGAAATGTCACACGGCGCTACAGATGGTTAATACCAATGTTTTTTTTTTTATTATTTAATTTTATTCTCCACAGACACCAGGGTCCGTGACCTTTGTCATAATTACAAACTATTGTTTACTAATTATCGTTACGGGAAAATGATTTTATTTTAATTTAAGTACTTATTACTATGTTGCGTGCATACCACGAGCAAACCAGCGACCCGCAAGCAGCACCCGATCACGAGTATGACGCATGTGCCAGCCATCGCCCTCCTCAACCATATGTTAGGGAAGAGGGCGACCCGCCACACGACGCCGCCGCAAGAAGGAGCCTTCGATGGTGAGCATGAATGCTCAAGGTATGCACACAACTCTTATTTCTAACTACTGAAATACTAGTATTTCTGTGAATGCAGTCACTGGTAGAGCCCGGTTTTAGATGGGGTTTCCAGATTATCTATTTGCCCTCGGTTGATCGGACTCTATCAGCGACTGCACTCACATCGTCTAATTACATAAATCTGTCGCCTACTCTCGGCCCAGGGCCTCCATCACCGCCGCGTTCCGATCTTTAATGGCCATCTCTAAATTGTACTCTCTGATGGTCTGCGGTGAAGCAGCCGACGCACGCCGCACGAATCGACTGATTGCATCGTCTTCGGTATCATCAGCGTAATATGTGAAAGACCCGGTATGCCTTGATATCGCAACAACCGCGTGTGGGACACTCTCGTGCAGCTTCATTTTTGCCTTGGTCTTGATGGCTATAACCGACTCGTATGTTAGTCCCTGAGCTTCATGGATTGTAAGGGTACGTAACCCCACGCCTTCCCCATAGCCCTGGCTGATAAGGGTCTCCTTTTCTTCCTGTGTATGTACTAAGAAGAGGGTGTTGGGGAGGGCGCTGGGTATTTGCGCACCCTTATACTGTCTGTGCTCTAGAGATCTTACACGGGGAGTTGAGGAATATATACCGGAGTATATTTCCCTCAGCGCATACGCAACGTCCATTGGGTTCCGATGTGTGCAGAGCAACTCCTGGCTGATGGTTGTGACCAGGTTTGGGCGATGGTACCTCATTTCGAAGAGATTTTCTCTATCGATATAAGGCAGTTGATTGACATCTCCGATGAGGATGAGTTCGCCAGCACCAGACAGCCGTGAAGCCATTATTATAGCTCCAAAATGGTTCATAAGAGCTTCGTCGACCATGAGGCGTCTGAAGCTCTCTCTTCCAAAACCATTCACGAGTACAGAAGCCATGGTTCGCACCCTGGTTTTCACCAGATCTCCGATGCGATGCGATAGCTTCTCTCTCAGATCTTTTGCTGCTTCTGTCGTTGTTGTGATGATAGCGTCTCTGTCCACCTCAAAGTGCCTTATCACCCATGTTGTCTTGCCACAACCCGGAACTCCGTTGACCCATTGGATCTTTGGTACTGCCCAGTTTTCCCAATTTGCCTCGACATCTAAGTTCCCTTCGATGGTTTTAGCCATCTCTAGGATCTTGTCATCCAGCATTACCTTGGTGCAGCGGGCTGTAACAACCAATGGATCATTCGATGGTATCGCATATTTCGGTCTTCCTGTTCGCCCCGTCTCGGCCTCATTCAGCGCCACAAAGCCACTTTTTGCACTATAAGCTGCCATATATTGTCCCTTCATGGTCCCTCTTATGACTTGGGATGTGTCGTTATTATATATAGCTGCTTCTGCCTGCTCGAGTCTTTCCTTTAGGAAGTTTTCACTTCCTAGCGTGAAGAACTGAAGGATGGTATCACAGTTCTTGAGGTTGACTTTCCTTGTCGCTCTCAAAGTAGCTAGGAATTCAATGAAGGCGTTTTTTGCGTGGCTCTTTGGCTCTGAAGCCAAAATGTAACGGGGAGGGTTGACCTGTCCCATGTCGGCTCTTGTTCGGGCTACCTGAGGTTGTGAAGCTGATCTGAGTGTCATCGCCGTCGAGGGAGGTGGTGATTCGGGTGTGATTCGGAGCAAGTTCTGCGCTGCAGTTCTTACGAGAGCAGCGATGGGACCCACTCTTCTTTCTTGGGTACTGCTTCGATAGGCTGCGACTTTTCCAGCGGCTACTTTTTGTTGTGCTCTTTCTGAACCAGATTGGTTGGACGAATTTGGAACGGGATGTCCCCAGCTGTCTGTTGCACTTATGCGGTCGTGTGTTGGAGACTTGAGATAACTCAAATTCTCTCCCCTATCCTCGTACACGACGACCTCATGATGTGCAGAGGCCTCAGTGCAACCTAGCCGGTCTACGACTTCCGCTCTCGATCGTTCCACAACCATCGCGTCCACACTTATCACCCGAGACGTGCTGTCTGCATTCCTGCTCAGATGTGAGAGCAGTGAGCTAGCTTGTGCGAAAGGTGTCTGTGTCATCCACTCGAGCAGTGCGATCGTTTTGTTTTTCAATCTCACTAGTCGGAATCGATGGCCGTCTACCTCACACACTGGCATAGCATCATAAGACTTCCGCTTCATGGTTGCTTTGGCGGTACTCCCATTGAGCAAACATGCTAATCCAGGCGATAAGCGAACGCGCTTGCGTTTCTGGTTCCGGACAAGACAAAAGCTTATTCCGAATCTTTCTCTATTGCTGTCCATGAAAAGAGCCACACCACGGACCCGGATCCCTGGCACACCTTTATCTGCATTTTCCAAAAGATGTTCGATGGATACGCTTTTTGAGGCTCTGCCGCAGGTCTCACTCTGTGTTGCTTCTATGGGGGTTGGGGTGATGTTTGTTGTGGATGGGAGGGGTGTCTGTGGTATTGTTCTAGGCGTTGATTCAACGGG
This sequence comes from Lycia hirtaria, assembly GCA_947563715.1. Lineage (NCBI taxonomy): Eukaryota > Metazoa > Arthropoda > Insecta > Lepidoptera > Geometridae > Lycia > Lycia hirtaria. The sequence goes on from OX387376.1 coordinate 23,383,630, forward strand.
CGTTGGAGTTATGTTTGTTGTGGAGGAGGGAAGTGTCGAATTTCGTTTAGCCGCTATGCGAAAGGATCTCTCTGCGAACGACAAGAAATACGGTCTGCTGTCTGAATCTGTTAATATTTTGTGCAGATCTGACACTAATAGATTTCTGTCTATCATTATTTCGAGATCCTGCCTTGCTGCCATGAATCTGGGGCAGTCGATGAGCACGTGCCAGACTGTTTCGGGTACATCGGGATCGCACTCGCACCCAGGACTGTTCTTGAGCTTAAATCTGTACAGATATTCAGCTATTCCTCCGTGTCCCGTCAAAGCTTGGACTTGGAAGGGAGTCAACTTAGAAGTTCGCACAACCCGATATGCATTTGCGATATTGGGGAAGAACGTTTGTGTGACTCTACCTTTGTCCGAGGTCTCATACCGGTCCTGCCACTTGCGGACTGATTCCTCACGAATTTTCTTTTTGACGTAGGACAAAGGGATCCCTTCGTAGTCGCTAGAGGTGCCTGTGAGGGCCGCCGATTTTGCGAGTTCATCAGCTCTCTCATTACCGGCGGTACCCACATGCGCTCTCAACCAGAAAAGACGAAGAGATCTACCTTCCGCACTTATCTTGCCAATGTTTTCCTTTATGCCCTTTACCCATACCAATGTTTAAAACAATTTTTCAGTAATGAAACACTGCACCATTTACCCATTTCTGTTTTACATTTATGTTCCTAAAATTCTATTTTTTTTATTTAAACTAATTTTATGGTAAACAAAAAAGGTGGTAACTTCAGTAACTTAATGATCCTGTTATAAAAACTTTGTATTAACTTTCCCACCCTGTAAGATTTTTTTACCAGTGTTATTCAAAAATTTTACTTTTTTATTAATAAACAATTTGGCATTAAACAAAAAAGATGGGAAATTTAATACAAGATAGATAATTATTTCTTACACCATTCTTTAAAATTTCCACCCCTTATGACTTTAATATTCAAAGTTATAAAAAAACCTTTTTCACCCCTTTCAACCCTTAGCGTTCACCCCACAGGGTGGGAAAATTTTATACGTTTATGTTTTAACGTCCCCAACAACACATCAAAAAACTAAAATGATACTACTTACATGAAGGTCACAGGCTTTATTCAAATTCAAATTCAAAATTCATTTATTTCGGGCCAATTGCACCCATAGAAATTTCACAAAATATACATAACATCGCATAACAAAATCATAACTATTTAATTAAAATATAACATTCATAATGTCAATATACCTACATAAGTAGTCAATAATAAAATCATAAACATATTCACGTCATAAAATAAAATTAAAATTAGTCAATATTAAGTGGTCAAAAAATAAAATAAATTAATAATAATACAATAAGAATTCGGATAATAAATAAAAATAACATAATAATTCAGAGAAATGAGTCAATGTGAGGTAATTATATTGCTAGTCTAGTTTATTGACTGGCCTATAAAAACCACGCCCCGACTGTGCCGCGACGCCGCCGCGACCGCGCCTCGACTTACCAGTGAGCGACGCGCCTTATAATTACGCCATGTCCGTATCAAATCAAATCATTTATAAGAAAGTACAATGTTATTACATTATATGAAGAAACGAAACAGTAAAAAGATCTAATCAAAATTGAACAAACAGAGAAAGTTGAACAAATGAGTCCCAAACGAAGCTCGCGGCTTACTACAACCCACTATTTTGGGGCTCTCTTGCGTTGCGATATTACCAGGAGGTGCCTTGTTGCATACAACAAACAAGCTCGCGGCTTGTATCTTGGGGCTCTCTTGCGATGTTACCAGGAGGTGCCTTGTTGCATACAACGCTTCCGGACCATAATGTTGAATTCTCGAAATGTTGAATTCTCAAATTGTTGAATCTCAAAATGTTGAATTCCCATAATGTTGAATTCCCATAATCTTGAATTCGCATAATGTTGAATTCTCATAATGTTGAATTCTCAAAATGTTGAATTCTCAAAATGTTGAATCTGAAAATGTTTAATATCAAAATTTTGAATTTTTATAAATTTTCCCGACGTTCCTGACGTTCCCTGCGTACCTGACGTTCCCAAAGTTCCCTCTGTAAATAATGTAGTGGCCCAAAAAGTAGGTTAGGTTATGTTAGAACATTAAAAACACATCGCGCGAGCCGAGCGAGCGTAGCGAGCGTGCCGCGGCAGCGGCCGGCGAAGCGCTAAATAGTAGATGTGTTTTCGTACTTTAACATTATGAGAATTCAACATTTTGAGATTCAACAATTTGAGACTCAACATTATGAGAATTCAACATTTCGACATTCAACAATTTGAGAATTCAACATTTTAAGAATTCAACATTTTGAGAAATCAATTGAGATTCAAAAATTTGAGAAATCAATTGAGATTCAACAATTTGAGAATTCAACATTTTGCGAATTCAACATTATGGTCCGGACTTAGATCTATATTCTAAGGGTCCGGAAGGCATACAACAAACAAGCTCGCGGCTTGTATCTTGGGGCTCTCTTGCGATGTTACCAGGAGGTGCCTTGTTGCATACAACAAACAAGCTCGCGGCTTGTATCTTGGGGCTCTCTTGCTTTGTTACCAGGAGGTGCCTTGTTGAATACAACAAACAAGCTCGCGGCTTGTATCTTGGGGCTCTCTTGCTTTGTTACCAGGAGGTGCCTTGTTGCATACAACAAACAAGCTCGCGGCTTGTATCTTGGGGCTAATTTTTAGCCGACTATGTAAGAGGATTATATTTTTCAAGTGAATGTTTATGGGTATTATGCCGGAGGCTTGGTGATAATGAGACACGATGGTATCGGTCTAATTTATTGTAACAAATAACTAAGCTTATATTTTAAGTACTACGTGCTAGAGGCCTCCTATCTATATCAGTCATACTCTTACTATCCATGGATGACTTATCATTTTACAATCACGCATCACGAACACTAAGCTATGTGGCTACAGGTAGGTACCTATGTTTCTAAATTATCGCCTACAAGCCTAACCGGCTTGACCGATTTTGATGTGCGAGGTGTCGTTAGATTCGTTAGAACTCCAACGAGCTTTTTCGTCTTTTACAGCGGTTTTGCGCATACTTTCTCATAAAAATGTATGTTAGTAATTTTCTATAACGTCATATGTTTAAATTTAATTAGGAATAATAAATTTGCAAATGCATTCAAATGGTTGTATTTATAATTGTTGATAAATGATAACGTAAGTCGTTCTTATCCTGTCGGGTATTTCATTTTTCTCATTAGCACAGATACTCGTACTTGTGAAGGGAATGTGCCAGGGAGTAGCCACCGCTGAAGTATGATACGGCGGGGGCCCGATGGTCCCTGGTCCCTTCTTTTATGAGCCAGCCGTGGCACGCGGGATAGTGGGGAACCAGCCTCCTTAGGCGGCCGGTTTCAAGGAATAAAACACCATGTCCCAAATAATGATGTATTTAGAAGAGACTGAACACAAATAACAATGCGAAGCACAATATATGAGAGCAGCGCGGGAGGAGACCGAGACGAGTAAGATAACCGGCACTCTTCGGTCGCGTGTCTCTTGTACCGCAAGAGAATTCCCTCCGCGTGTGTCGCGTGCCATGAGATTGCTGGATGCTATCCCGACACGGGCCAAGTACACCCGCCTTACTCGCTTTCCCGCGGTCTCGTGTGTGTGCATGGTATCGCATGTCGCCACACTAGTTTGTTTCATCTGGGCCACAAAAACCTAGGACACGCTAACAAGATCAATGAATCAAATCACTTTTAAGATTTAATTTAAAAATCGTTTAAAATTTTCACGCCAAAAATATTTAACACATTCCTTGCTCACCACTCGGATCCGAGTGGGAGGCGCCGCTACGATAGCCCCGCTCCACTCGGATCCGAGTGGTGAGAAAGGAATGTGTTAAATATTTTTACGATGTATATTTTTTGGTTTATGAAGGAAAATATAAAAAAAAAAAAAATCACCCTTTTATTTCGTTTGTACGGAACCCTCGGTGGGCGAGTCTGACTGGCACTTGTCCGGTTTTTTATTTTTGTGTTTGTTATCTCATAACTTTCGACTATGATAGGTGAACCGATTTTGATGATTCTTTTTTTATTTGAAAGCTAGTGCTTCCCGTGTGGTTCCGTTTCAATTTGGTCTAGTTCTGTTCTGACAATGACATCCTTATGAAGTCGGTTGCTTCTTTTTTTTTAAACAAAATCAGTCCTGAATTCCGGTTGTCGAACTTTAAAAAACCGGAATTCAGGACTGATTTTTCGCAGACAACCCTATACCACCGTGTTCGTAATGAAATAATCTTTATTTTAATTTAACTATAATTCATTAACCAGACCGGTGCAAGTTACTAGTATCGATTTACCTGTTTACACCTGTCTACCCAAGAGTTGTGACGGGAAAATAATAGACAACCTAACGTTTGCATATTCTATGGGCTTCATACTTTCGATTGGTATGGAATTTGTCTATTAACAAAACCAGTGAAATTTTTTTTTTTTAATTAATCATATTCTGGACTGATTTTTTTAGACAACCCATTTGCAATATATTTATTGTCATTTAATTGAATATAAAATACTTTTCATCCAATAACTAGCTCGGTGAAGGTCGTCCTTATAGCGGGATCTTAGACTAATAAATAAAATTAAAGTCCGTTTACAGTTTTTCAGCAGACTTAAAAAATTACAAAGAATTCGACTGTTTTTCTTTTGTTTGTTACCTTAGAACTTTCGACTGGGTGAACCGATTTTGATGATTCTCTTTTTACTTGAAATCTGGTGCTTCCCGTGTGATCCAGTTATGACAATGACATCCATGACAAGTCGGTTGCTTCAGTTTTTTTAACTATAACAAAATGCATATGAAAATGTGCAAAATAATAACTTTTTTGTTAAATTCTATAAGGACAAATATGTAGATTACAACTAATAAAATTGTATATTTGAATACATTCGAAGACCTGCTCTCGACGATTACTCTGCACGGTTACTCTCAACTCTGCGATTAGATGCTAATCTTTATCTTAATTTTTTGGAGTGCGAGACAAAAGTTCAAATGAGCCTATTTTTTTATTTTTTTTATAATCGCTTCAACTTTTGACACTTAATTACAGAACAAGCAAGATAAAAACCAGCGCTTGTTTTGCATCGCTATAAAAGTTGTATTGTGGAATTGATGGCGCTACTGTCCTTATTTCGTTCGATAGTAACACAATCTAGAAGTCAGTTCCTTTGCCACGATAGTTATTTTCCACAGACTTCTTGAGGAGTTGAGGATATTTAAGGTGACGGACGTAGCATCTTATCATCGAAGCGCTAGAAGCATATATAAATATACATGGTCGGCACACTCATACATGGTTGGCACGTCCGGGTGCTGCACGCCCGCTGCATCGTGATGTCGCGACGCCATCCACCAAGCCTGGTCAGAAGCACACTAGCTGCACGCCTCTGCACCCAGTAGGTATAGACGAACACCGGAGCGAGTTCACGTAGCTCCGCATAGAGACCTCGCTACACGGTACACGATATCTCGAACCAGGCTCCTCACGTCATTGGACTCTTCACTGGGTATAATTACGAAAAAATGCGTCTCAATATAAAACTTGCGGATCGTGAACGAGGACGGAATTATCCAAATGATCAAATAAAAGCTTGTATTTTCATGAATGCGTTTATTTTAGAAATGTTCGTGTGTACAAATATTCTACAGATTGGTGTAACGAAGGACGCCCCGGGTGCGGAGCGCAACCCGCCCGCGGCGGGCGCCGAACATTATATAAAACACCGATTTCCAAGTTAAGGAGCCGGGCCGCTGTCGCGTCGCACGCCGTGACTACCCTCAATGCATCTTAACACTAATTCCCAGTTAATTATTATAAAACCACTGGAGTCACATTAGCCTTTTCTGCCGATACAATAAAAACATACTCGGTAATATAACTGCATGATACCGTTCTACTCCTAAAGATTAATTTTATCAATTTTATACAATTTTATAATTGGCCTAACGTGGGACTGGAAGCGAAATAATTAATTAATCTGACTATCAACAAATGGATAGAGTTAAAAGCGATTTCAAATCGGATAACTATAATCATCTCCTGTTGTCGTCTTTAAGACAAAGTTAAAACAGGCAATGTAAACATATCCCAGCAGCTACACCAGGGCTCGGAGCACCACGAGTTTAGAACGTATTCAAAGAAACTCCAAGAGGCGGAATCTACACCATTTTATACAAAACACAAAATCGTATTTAGGAATGTAAGGTTTGGCGAATCGTGAATTTACTGCGAGGTTGTAACGAATGCGAAAACGATATATATCAGTCGAGTCGCCGCAGCGAGGCTTACTTCAGTCGCGGAGATCCAATCTCTCTCCACAGTCCACCCCCTACACGTATTGAACCTAACCCGATAACGAACTGTATCAAGATACTCAGGGGCCATTCGCTCACGGATTATGATAACACATTTTACGTTGTTACTTTGCAATCCAAATAAAAGAGTCAATCGTTGTTAGTTATCTCTGTCACCAACAGGCACAGGCACAGACATAGCCAACAGGCGACCGATGAGAATGATTATTTTCGAACTATGATCGGTAGTTCGCCACATTTAGGACGAGTGAGACTAATACTGTTAGTGTTGCGTCGAAGATGAAATCGCTAAACGCAGAGTAAATATAAAAGTGGTGGAGGGTGTATCGCGATGTGATCGTGTCGTGTGGTACCCGAGGCGAGCTCCGCAGCGGGCGCTACTGCTGCTTGCACTCGGCGGGGTTCCCCGCGCCGCCGGCGGGCCCTTTCGGGCCCGCCTTCTTCCCGCGGCGGCGCGGCGCCGGCTCCTCCTCCTCGCTCTCCTCGCTCGAGCACTCTTCCTCCTCCTGCAACATGTAGTCAGGGTCTCGTCAAGAGACAGGGGGTGCCTACGTGGCGTGTGCGCGTGCGTACAAAACACGTGTCCTTTGCCCGCGGTCCTACTCATCGTTTCTAAGAAACAAGCGATCGACTGGAGTCGTCAGTTTTCAAGAATAAGAATAAGAATATTTATTAACCTTGAATAACATACACGTGACAGGTAAGTCACAATTACACATATTATGACTAAAATTAACTAAATTTTATGATAATAGCATAAATAAAATGATATACTAATCGATTTAATTTAAATTATGGTATCCAATAAATTTGAATTACATTTGTTTTAAGACTCCAACCGTTAAAACAAGAATAATTAAAAATATCAATACCTATCATTAAAAATATATTATCTAGTTAATTAAGTATATATACTAGTACAACTACATATACCAAAATATTACTATATTTTAGCTACGCGTAACTGTGCTTGCTCTGTCTTTGTAAAAAATGAGGATTTTGAAAGATCCATTTCCATATATTCACTTAATTGATAAAAAGGGTTATTTTCAAAGAAAGATTTTAATTTAACGTCAACGTCTTAGTATCGCTTGTCTTCATTCTATGCGTTTAATTTTTGCCAAAAGTAGACAAAGTGATGGTCGGCGTCGCGGAGTGAAGCACTCGCGTGCTTCGCCGGGAGCTGGGATCGAGCCTGGACAGAGCCGGGACCGAGGACAACGAACAAAGCGACAGTAAGGACAGTAGTGACAGTTACCTCGTGGATCGTGAATTCTTCAACCATCTGCATTCTCACAATTTTAACATGCAATTAAGGATAACAAAATAAAACACTCGTAATACAAAGCATACAATTTAATGGTCTCCATAAAGACATGCCAAAAATAAGCCATTACCGTACGCGAGCGAGCGCAGCGCAGCGCTTCAGTAAAAACATATAAATAAAAATATACATCTATACTATACCAAACTAGCTATTGTCAACGTTTACACCCTCCATGGAGGAATCACAGGATCGCAGGATCGCAGCCGTCCCGTGAGGCGGGACCTTACTTTTGGCACGAGAGATTCGATCCGATCGTTTCCAGGGCCGGGAACACGGGGCCCCGTGTCCTACACGCGCCACTTCTACACTACCGTCGACCGGGAACACGGGGCCCCGTGTCCTTCACGCGCCACTTCTACACTACCGGCGGCCGGGAACACGGGGCCCCGTGTCCTACACGCGCCACTTCTACACTACCGTCGGTCGGGAACACGGGGCCCCGTGTCCTTCACGCGCCACTTCTACACTACCGGCGGCCGGGAACACGGGGCCCCGTGTCCTACACGCGCCACTTCTACACTACCGTCGGCCGGGAACACGGGGCCCCGTGTCCTTCACGCGCCACTTCTACACTACCGGCGGCCGGGAACACGGGGCCCCGTGTCCTTCACGCGCCACTTCTACACTACCGTCGGCCGGGAACACGGGGCCCCGTGTCCTTCACGCGCCACTTCTACACTACCGGCGGCCGGGAACACGGGGCCCCGTGTCCTTCACGCGCCACTTCTACACTACCGGCGGCCGGGAACACGGGGCCCCGTGTCCTACACGCGCCACTTCTACACTACCGTCGGCCGGAAACGATCTACACTTCGATGGAATGACACCGCTTACATATTATAGAGTAGAAAATAAAATATAGCCTTAGAGAATATTAATATCACATGACAATTTTCAAAGTACACAAACGAACATGTAAAATCCGTAAACAAAAATAGACACTATAATTACTGTAAATACAAATAATAAACAAAACGAGAATATGTATAACTAGAAATGCAATATAGTCATCGTGAGAGAGCCGGCGACCGGCGGGCGACCGGCGAGCGACCGGCGAGCGACCACACGAGCCACTGGACCCTGCGCTTCATCTCTCGGGTCGAGCTCGACCCCAACCCTCACAAACGATATTCTAAAACATATTTATCTGATTCGCGATAAACCATGCATAGAGAGAACCGAACGTGCGCCAGCCTCTTCACAGCTAGCGTGCGAGGCTAGCGGAGACCCTACAGACAGTAGCAGAGATACGAGTGATCGCGCGCGTCTCGGGTTCCGTGGAGCGAGCTCGACTGGAGTCGAGTGGAGGCGGGAGGCGAGGAGGCGAGGAGGGGCGGGGCGGGGCTAGTATGAGAGGAGCGGCGCGCGTCAGTCCTCCGCGTCCGAGACCTCCTCGGTGCCGGAGTCCTCCTCCGAGAACGAATCCTCCTGAAACGAGATGAGCGCGGTTGGTGGAGCGCACCCCGCGGCAGACGCGCACGATACACGACCTCTACCCGAGCCAAACACGCGCGCCCTACACTGTACTAATGCACAGCTGTACCGCAGTACACTGTACCGCAGTACATTGTACCGCAGTACACTGTACGCGACACACGTGCCAGATATCACACGATTCATTACGGACCCCGCACACGATCATCTGACACCGTCTATGTCGACAGAGTGTCGGGACGCTCCTGATACGCTGCAGTCCAAATGCCTGCTATGTGTACTGTAGAAACCGATAAAGCATTGCTGATATAGGTCATGCTTTATGGATAGCAATAGAAATGACAATTTGTAAGAGTAAAATTATATAATTGACGGCATTTATTTAAAACCGGCTGCATTTTATGTTAGGAGCTAAAATGTGGCCGAATCCTGCTATTTATTTGCTTTTGCTATTTTGATATTTAGTGACGATTGCAAATGATCGTGTCTGGTATCCCTCACTAGTATCACGTGCCATGGACGGGCCCAGCAAAAAAAAATTGTGCAAGACACAGATTACCCTGATCCACAATCAAACTAACTAGGCACCATGTATTAGTGAAAGCTGTGTCCGCCGGTAACACGGTCTTGTATGTAGACAGCGCTAACAAATTGGCTGATAATTTGATTTCTACATTTTAAACTCATAAATTTAGAATGTTTGTTTACTAATGAGGCCAAAAAAATACTATATTTTTTTTAAATACTTTATATTGTTCATAAAATGTCCTTTAATAATTTCAACTCGCATGGATATTTTAGTTACGCGTAACACGGCTCAGGTGCTTATAGGTAGATGTCGTTACGACTCACCGAGCGATAAATTTAAAAACCCAGCTGGTTTTCTGCTTTAGGTGAAGTTATTTGTTATTATTGCGACGTGTTCTTGATTGATATATGATTTTACTTGTATTTATTTATTTTTATATCTGAGAAACAGTATATCTGTAGAAGCGCCATCTAGCCATTTTAGTTTGTACTCACTCGAAAGTAAGCTACAATTTAGACAATCGTGATGATGACAATGTGTACAATTGAAGGTGATTTGATAAACAATTACTTATTTACGGCAATTATTTATTTTTACAATTTTATTTTTGACGTATTCCTGTAGCATGAATAAACGAATATGAATAAACTTAGCGGCGGACACAATCTTGTTCAGCATTAGCAGTCTATAGTTCTGTATTTGTCCATGATTACAATATGAGACACATTCTTGTTCAGCATAAGCGGTCTACAGTTATGTATTTGTCCACGATTACAATATGAGGAACACTTGTGATACTTCATGTCTATTTATGTTCCACTCAGTTTTGACAGTGTATTGGACTGGAATTAAATTCATATTTTGGAGTCTGTGGGATAATCTGTGGTCACACTCAGTAATAAAATCGTATTTATCTGGCACATACAAATAAAAAAAAATAGCTAAGGCATTCTAACAAAATCTCTTCAACACTTATACCAAATAAAAATTAAGTAAATAATGAAGGAATATGGTAGAATTTGGCCAAGGTATAGGAAATACTGTAGCGTCGTCTGTCTCGGGATTGCAAATAAAATAACTAAGCAAGCTTGTCTACCATGCAGATATAACTATGGAACGAAGATGGCTGCAGAATTCACTCTTTCAATACTTAAACACTTATTTATTTATTCGCGTCAGAATCCGGGTGTAGCTAAGGATTGGACTTGGATGCAGTGTTTATAATTAAATAGAACTAAAGCTAAAAAAGAACAAAATGCTGTAGCATTTATATACAACTAGAACAAAAACAATAATACAATTTGCTTCAAACTCCAGTCTGTTTATAACTTATTTTTTGTGCAATAAATGTGATGTGTACCTGTCTATTGGATAAACTATTATATTTTTTACCTGACTGCGTAAGGAGGGTTATGTTTTTCGAGTGTATGTATGTTTGTATGTAAGAATATATGTACCTATGTATGGATGTGGGTATGTATGTATGTATGTTTCTATATGACACCCTACAGCCTAAACAGCTTGAATGATTTTGAAGTGCGAGGTGTCATTTAATTGCTTTTGTGCAGTCGGGTATTTTGTTTTTAGGCTTCCGTACCTCAAAAGAAAAAAACGGAACCCTTATAGAATCACTTTGTTGTCCGTCTGTCTGTCTGTCTGTCCGGGTGTCAAGACCTTTATCTCGGGAACGCGTGATGGTATCGTGTTGAAATTAAAACCATATACGCAGACCCATAGTCTCTTGCTGCAGAAAGAAAAATCAAATTTCTCAGTTTTCGTAAAAAATCAGTTACAGCCGAATATATCGTAAAAAACGCAAATTTCGACACTCACAAGAGAATCAAAACCTATGGGGTAATTCCCGTTGACCTAGAACTTTGAAATTTGGCAAGAAGCATTGTGTTAGAGTACACATTTAGGAAAAAATCCGAAAACTGGACATTTTTAATTAAATCACAAATAATTGTGTCTTTATTTATTCAAGGAATGAGGGTGCAAATTTTAAAGTTCTTTAACCGTATCGTGTGGGGTATCATATGAAAGAGCTTCATTAGCATAAGCTAAAACAGGTTTTAAATATTTTTACGATTTATATTTTTCGGTTTATGAAGGAAAATATAAAAAAATATATGATTTCCCCCTTTTATTTACTAGTTTGTACGGAACCCTCGGTGGGCGAGTCTGACTCACATTTGTCCGGTTTTATTCTTTTAATATACATACTTGTTAATTTAACAATTAATTTGATAGAATAATTGTGGTAACTCGAGTGACTTAATTCATCATCATCATCATCTCAGCCATAAGAAGTCCACTGCTGGACATAGGCCTCCCCCATGGATTTCCAAAAAGGCCGATTGGAAGCGGCTTGCATCCAGCGTTTTCCCGCCACTTGTATGAGGTCATCTGTCTATCTCGTGGCTGGTCTTCCTACGCTGCGCTTGCCGGTACGTGGTCTCCACTCGAGAACCTTTCGGCCCCATCAGTTCTATGTGCTATGTGCCCTGCCCACTGCCACTTCAACTTGCTAATCCGCTGTGCTATATCGGTGACTTGTACGTCTACGTATCTCTTCATTTCTGATTCGATCTCGTAGAGAGACTCCGAGCATAGCCCTATCCATAGCTCGTTGCGTGACCTTGAGCTTCCTTATAAGGCCCATAGTTAGGGACCACATTTCAGTGCCGTATGTCATCACTGGTAAAACACACTGGTTATAAACTTTCGACTTGAGGGACTGGGGAATATTGGACGAGAAGACGCTTTTAAGTTTCCCGAACGCTGCCCAGCCGAGTTGGATACGACGATTGACCTCCCTCGTAAAGTTGGACCTGCCTAATCGGACCGTCTGTCCTAGGTAGACGTATTCGTCAACAATTTCAAGATATTGGGGTGGGCACTACATATGGGCGTTCGACATAACCTTCGTTTTGTCCATGTTCATTTTTAGGCCCACCCGTTGGGAAACTCTATTGTGGTCTTCGAGCATCGTACTGAGCTCTTCCATCGACTTTGCCATGACTACTATATCGTCGGCAAACCGAAGGTGAGTGATGTACTCGCCGTTAATATTAATGCCGAGCCCTTTCCATTCCGGAAGCTTATAGGCATCTTCCAAACCGGCGGTAAACAGTTTCGGAGAGACAACGTCTCCCTGCCTCACGCCTCTTTTCAATGAAATTGCCTCTGAGTTCTGGTCTTGTACACGGACTGACATGGTGGCGTTGTTGTACAAACACTTCAGCACTTCGACATACGATAGTCAATACGGCATCGCTGGACAGCCTCAAACACCGCCCAGGTCTCGATCGAATCAAAGGCTTTCTCATAGTCCACAAACGCTAAGCAAAGGGGCAAGTTATACTCTTCGGTCTTCTGTATCACTTGCCGCAGCGTATGGATGTGGTCTATGGTACTATAGCCTTTTCGGAAACCGGCTTGTTCGGGAGGCTGGAAGTCATAAAACCTGCGTTCAAGACGATTCGTGATGACCCTTGAAAACAGCTTATAGACATGGCTCAGAAGCGAGATGGGTCTGTAGTTCTTCAGCAAAGTGTTGTCTCCTTTTTTGAAGAACAGCGCCACCACGCTTCTGTTCCATGCTTCTAGCGTTGTACCTTCAAGCACGAAGGAATTGAAGAGCCTCTGAAGGACTTTCAGTACCGGTGTTCCACCCGCTTTCAGTAGCTCTGATGTAATTCCGTCGTCGCCCGGTGCCTTGTTGTTCTTGAGCTGTTTCAAGGCCATCCTAATCTCGTACAGGCTGATGTCCGGGATATCTTCGGTATAATGTCGAGTCAGTTTGGCTCTTGGATCTTTACCCAAACTGCTAACAGGTTTTACGACCGATGTGTATAACTGTCCATAGAACCTCTCGATTTCCCTCAAGACTTCTGCTTTGGTCGACGCTATACTGCCATCTTCCATCTTCAGCTTCGTCAACTGGCTCTGCCCAATAGACATGTCTTTTGCGAACACTTTGGAGCCTTTATTCCGCTCTATCGTCTCTTTAATACGTTTAGTAGTACTCTTTAGTATTAAAGGTACGGATGTCGTGTCGCATAGACTTTGATATGAGTCTATTTAGCCGCCTATATGACTCGGCGTTACCGGAAGACTGCAGTTGCAATGAGCGTCGTTCAGCCATGAGGTCGAGGGTATGGCTCGAGAGCTTTTGCGGTCTATTTCTACGGTGGGGTTTATAAAACTTCGCGCCCACCGTACACAGTTTCCACAAACCTGTTATTGATCTCATCCACCGATGCGCAGCTCTCCAGGCACTCGAAGCGAGCTGAAAGCTCTCGGGGTTTTGGATATGGGCGCGAGTGGGTCGGATTGTAGACTTCATCATACGGGACCTCTCAAGTTTAACATTAATATTCAAAGTGCCTCGTACCATTCGGTGATCACTTCCGGTTTGAACCATGTTGATCACAGAGACATCATTGAATATTTGTTTCTTGGTGGTCAGGATGAAGTCTATCTCATTTCTCGTAGAACCATCGGGACTCAACCAGGTCCATTTCCTATGAGGTGGCTTCTGGAAGAAAGAGTTCATCATGAAGAGTCCCTCTTTCTCCAGAAAGTCGGCCAACCTCTGTCCCCTGGGGTTCCGTTGTCCATATCCAAATTGCCCCACTCTCAACTCACTTTCGCATTTCCTGCCCAGCTTCGCGTTGAAGTCCCCCATAACAACATTAAAATAGGTCTCAGAAGTGTGTATGGCCCTACTAATGTCCTCATACATCACCTCCACCTCATCATCCGAGTGTGCCGAGGTCGGTGCGTATACCTGGATGACCTTCAACGAATATCTCTTGGATACTCTGAGTATCAGGTACGCAACCCTGCTCGATACACTGTCGATGGCAAGAATGTTGTTAACAAGAGACTTGTGGACGAGAAACCCGACATCACCTTGGGACTGTTGGTCGCCCTCCCGGTAGTATAGTAGGTTACCGGATTGCAGGATTATCGTGTCCTCACCCTCTCGTCGGACTTCTGATAACCCTAGGATATCCCAATGTAACCTACTCATTTCTTCTTCCAGCTCAGCTAGCTTCTCGTCTGTCCTCATCGTGCGAATATTGTGTGTTACCAGGGCCAGTCGTCGTTTATGCAGGGGGTGGTAGCCGGATCTCTTCCGGAGATTCTTAGCACCCCTTGCTCCGCCGTGACCGGGACCGCTACCGTAGCCCGGAATAGCGGAGCTGCCGGGGACTGGGGGCCTGGTTTTTTCGTTGATCATCATAGGGGGTTTTGCCATTACTCGCCACGCTTGGCATGCGGGTTGGCGAGCGCAGTGGGTAGCGTTTTCCGCAGAGGATGCTGCTGCCCATCTCTGGTAGCATTTCCCTTAGCCGGTTCTTACGGCACCCACGGGAAGAGAGGGGGAGGTACTATTCTAAGCCGGTACCCCACGGCAAACGGTGACTTAATTAATAATAATATATGATCAGCTGTTTTCTTTTATTAATGTAAAGGGTTTTTAAAACATTAATTAAGGGAGCATTTTATCCGATATATGTATTTATTTATACGAGCTACATTTGAGCGTCCGGACACACTGTGACGGCGGCGACACCGATCGTGCCGGGCAATATTAACAATCTAGTCAAACCTCGACAGATAAATCACTGAATGATCATTGAATGCTCAGCATTTGTTCAGTACCAAGTGACTACGAGTATTTCATGTAATGTTTAATGATTTACAAATGAAATACATATAATAATAGTGTATGCACTATCATACAAATATATGTACATCTCAGTTATCAACTATTCCATGTCATGAATAATCTGTATGTATTTGTAAGAAAAAAAAAAGCTTTTTATGCAATATCCACTTTTTTGTTTGTTTTGAAATAATACTTGATATTAAATTATTCATATTATAGAACTGTATATGGCTGCATATAAATTTCAAGCAGGGTAGATCTTTTGTTTATGGATTAACACGGTAGGTAGTTTTTTGTAACAGCAGGTTCATTGTGTGAAACCATCGTACATCCAGTGAACCTACACAGCTACATAACTACATAACATAACTATTGTTAGTGTTCATATTGAATATATTTACAATATGTACAGTGTGAGATGATGAATCAAGTTGACGTATCCATCTACCAACAGTAGACCCTCAAACACCAAAGTGTTGTGTGCATTAAATTTACATTACATTAAATCATTGTATGAAGAGTGAAGGTGCTCCTAAAGTCAATATTTTGTTAGTGAAACATGTGCTGCAGTTGTGAGGTACACTCCAGCAACGCAAATTGTGTCTCAATGACAACCGTGAAGGGGAGGAATGCACTCCAGCCTCAGTGTTCCCTAAACTAATATATACTCATACGACCCGGGTCTCTTCGAGATAACAATGAAAAGGCATCGTATAGACAACTTACGGCTCTGTACCTGTTCCTTTAAGAATTTCTGTTGTATACTAAAATGTTGTGTAATTTTTACACATTTATTTGCATGCGTATACATACAGATAGTTAAATCGTGCTAGGTAATAAAAAATAAAAAATCGTGGATTACAAACACGACAATTCACGAAAATACGAGTTGCGGTGCGACCAAATGTTTCAAACAACTAGACTCGACTTGGCAGGGGCCACTGCCGTGCCCCCCGATATCCAGGGCGAAATGTTAGGTAGTTGATAATTATTTATAGTCACGGACCCGCTATATTGGAGTCGCATGTTGTGCGTGTGTATATGTGTGTGTGCACGTTAGTGTGTATGTAGATAGATGTACCTCCTCCTCGTAGTCGTCGTCGTCCTCGTCGTCGAGACCCTCTCCGGTGTAGAGCAGCACGGCGCGCGACACCACGCGCTCGCGGATGTAGTGACCGATCTCGAAGTCGGCCGTCAGCAGCGCCTGCGCAGCACGACCGCACATTAACGTCACTCAACAACTCCGTCAGCCTCCTTCACACCACACCGCTCTACGTCACACGCTATTGGGAGGCCGGGGCCCGACAGTGTGACATCGCATGACAAGAGGGAGAGTCTTAGGCATTGTGACGTAACACATGTAAAAACCCTGGCAGCAACCCTGGTATAGCGTCAGAAGACGAGTGGTCAGTACCTAGCGTAGAGTCAGTTAGCAACCCTGGTATAGCATCAGAAGGCGAGTGGCCGGTACCTAGCGTAGAGTCGGTGGGCAACCTTGGTATAGCGTCAGAAGGCAAGTGGTCGGTACCTAGCGTAGAGTTAGATAGCAACCCTGGTGTAGCGTCAGAAGGCGAGTGGTCGGTACCTAGCATAGAGGCTGTTAGCAACCCTAGTGAACCGTCAGGAGACTGGTCGGTACTTAGCGTAGAGTCGGTTAACAACCCTGGTGTAGCGTCAGAAGGCGAGTGGTCGGTACCTAGCGTAGAGGCTGTTAGCAACCCTAGTGAACCGTCAGAAGGAGAGTGGTCGGTACCTAGCGTAGAGTTTGATAACAACCCTGGTGTAACGTCAGAAGGCGAGTGGTTGGTAGCTAGCGTAGAGCCGGTTAGCAACCTTGGTGTAGTGTCAGAAGGAGAGTGGTCGGTACCTAGAGTAGAGTCTGTTAGCAACCCTAGTGTAGCGTCAGGAGAGTGGTCGGTACCTGTATGTCGGAAGCGAGCGTAGAGTTGGGGTCCTCGGGCATGGTGGGCGGCGAGAAGAAGTTGAAGAATGAGTCCGCCTGCACAGACTTGGTGATGGTGCGCACCGAACCGCGCGACTTGTGCTTCTGCTTCTTCTTTATCGTCTTCACTGTTACATTCTTGCCTTTTTTCCAGTTTATTTCGCAGCCCTACAAGGGGTATCTTAATGTAGTTCACGTTATTCATGAAGTGGGTATTTGGTTTAGGCGTGTTCGTGGATTCAGTTGGTAGTGCATGTTTGGATAATCATGTATTCAGTGCTTGGTGATAGATATGGTCATCATGTCCACTTTTACTTAGATAACTAAAACCTGTACAATAATTATATGATGTACATTTCGTATGCCGTGTTGAGCTTTATATGACCAGCCACGCTAGTACAAAACTGAGTTCAGCATATAATGTTGTAATTCTATGTTTGTGAGGAAGGGAGGTATTTTTATAAGTTAGTCTTACGTTAGTTACTAACGTTGTTGTTACACATCTTTAGGTATGATATTTAGGTAAAAATCGGTTTCCTCCAGCTGTATGGACAGATCTACACACGTCTTCACACATCTTGATCTATCATTTAAAATTATATTTACGGTTTAAAGTATTATTCACAGAAAAGATATCAATAGAGTTAGTGAACAAACCTTGCATGAGTAAATCTCTGGTCCTTCGAACTCGAGTGGGTTCTCATCGTCTGGTTTGCACTTCATGGAGTACTCCTTGGTGAGGACCGTGTTGGTGAAGTAGTCGTTGGATGCAAAGTGGAACTCCAGCGTGAACCCGATGGGCTCCTCGTGCATTTGCACTGCACACAACACAACAATATCAATGAGTGCAGTGCAGTTCATACTGTAAACGTACACGTGTTAATATCTTCAGTTGGTAGTGCATGTTGGATCGTCATGGCTTTCAGTGCTTGGTGATAGATCAGTCATCATTTCATATTATTATTAGGTGATAAATAAGAATTTGAAAATAATTTGCAACTAGAGTTACACATAACCGACTTTTTAGAACTGTTTTAAAAAAAATACTGGACCTAAATTAAAAAGAAATAGTTAAAGAAAGCGAGATCACGTCTCTTTCTAAAAAAAATAAGGGCATTGTAATCTGTTCACAACAAACAAAATTATCTGGGGAAACAAGGATGAAATACAGGCAAATTGTTTTTTTTTTTACTTTAAAAAAAACACTAAGAATTTCAAGAAGGTTCATACACCTACTTCTGATCTGCCTGTTCCTTTATTTTTTCAGAATAAAAGTACCAAATATGTTAGGTATCATGAACCCAAATCTAGTTTAATCATATACTAGTATACTTTGAATTAGTCATATAGTTCCCGTCACGTAAAAACAACGCTGAGCAACAGTGGAGGGGATGTGTCTGCGCATGTGTACAATCACGTCCTAAAGTCTAGCCTCTTGCTACATACTAGGTTATTGTTTTATAATTCCAGGGTAACAACAAGTATATTACAAGCTCCTTAGTACTTAAAATGTTTTAGCTCCGTAGAATTAAAAATGTTTACTAGAGCATTGTTTTTTGTTTCGATCTATTTAAGTAGCATGAAAATTTATGGTATGACTTTAGAACTAATAGAGTTAAGATTTCATAATTTTTTACATAGATAGGTCTTATTCTAGGTAAGCTATGTGTAAAATCTTACATAGAATTCCAATACTTTCCAAGTGAAAAAAACCGGACAAGTGTGAGTCAGACTCACCCACCGAGGGTTCCGTACAAACTAGTGGATAAAATGGGGAAATCATATATATTTTTTATATTTTCCTTCATAAACCGAAAAATATACATCGTAAAAATATTTTAAAACCCGTTTTAACTTGTGCTAATGAAGGTCTTTTATATGATACCCCACATGATATGGTTAATTCAGTTTAAAATTTGGACCCTCCTTCCTTGCATAAAGATACATTTGTGATTAAATTAAAAATATCCAGTTTTCGGATTTTTTCTTTAAGTGTGGTATATATACACAATGCTTCTTGCCAAATTTCATAGTTCTAGGTCAATGGGAAGTACCCGGTTTTGATTCCCTTGTGAGTGTCGAAATGTGCGTTTTTTACGACATATTCGGCTGTAACATTTTTTAACGAAAACTGAGAATTGTGATTTTTTTCTGCAACAAGAGACTATGGATCTGCGTTTATGGTTTTAATTTCAACTCGATATCTTCACGCGTTCCCGAGATACAGGTCTTGACACCCGAACGGACGGACAGACGGACAGACAGACGGACAACAAAGTGATCCTATAAGGGTTCTGTTTTTTCCTATTCCTATAAATTCCCATATAAAATCACTCACACATTTGAGTTTTAATATGTCGCGTTTCGTTTCATCCACTGCGCACATAGATGAAATGTCATTGATCCGCCTTGGGTGCGTAAACTAGATTTCTACGTTGTCATAAAAAATCCTAACAACCTATATAAAACCATCGTTGTGCAATAAAAGTTGCGTGTGCGACTGTACTTTGAGGGAAAAAGAACACAATCTCAGCGCGGGAACAAAGATCGAGTGACGAACAAATAGCGTGCGGTCAGCTGAGCGTTCCCCCCGTCGCGCCCCCTTCATGCCACCAATTAGACCAATACGTTTTATCGGTCCATGACCATGAAGCATGAAGGGGGTGAGCGGGTAAATAGCTTAGCGTTATTTTTACGTGGCGGGAACTATAAATAGTATATCATGAGAAGTGAGAACATCGTAAGGGCAATGACCATGAGAACAGAACCTTCGGAGGCGAAACCAGTTTGAAACAGAACTATGTTAACATACTTATCCAATATGTTAAAATAATAAGTTCACAAGACATTTAACAAAATTATTCAACTTTTCCTTTCATATTCTTAAATAAATAATAACTATTTATTTTCTTCACAACAAAATTAATTATCTATTATGGTAAGTAAACAATAAATTATTTTATTTTATTAATAAATTATTTGTTTGAACTAGCGCAACTTATTGTTGATTTATAAAGTTCACCTTTGATATCTAGCAAGGTCTTTAGAATAGGTTCATCGTGTTCCTGCATCATCTCGGCCAACATTGATACATTCCTAAAGATGGTGTACCAGAAGTCCGGTATGCCCTTCACATTGGGGTCCATGGGTGGCCTGCAATCAAACAACCTATTGAAGGAAACAAGAACTGTAGATACACTGAACGAGTCATGTCAGTGGTTGTCAGTTGGTAGTGCATGTTTTGATCAATCATGATCTCTCAGTTATCGGTAAGATGATCATCATAATGATTATTAAGGCATAATAAACCTGATTGTTAAATAGTCATCAATAAATAGAAATTCTTCTACATAGATAAACTTTCCCGCACAAGTATCATGGACATTTTCGACTCTGTACATTTTATGTTTAGGACATAACTACAAGTCCATTTCATGGGGAATCTTGAATAGGAATCACGGCTCTGGGCAGTTGCTTCGTCACTAAAGTACGCATCAGTTTGGCGATTATGTGCCATATATATTCCAGTTTTTGTCAAAGATGTTTTATTGCGTTATTTCATATTATGGTTTATGTACACACGCCACTGGGTTTGATCATACGCAACTGCGAGTCAGCGCCAGCAGTCCGAGACTGCGTGACGCAAACATAGCCAAATCGGTCGCTGGCCATGTTGTCGGCACTGTGTGGATACGCCATTATGTGCCAGGAAAAGTGGGCGCGCCGTGTCTGGATGCCCTTGTGGTGATACTGGGCCAATGTTCTTCTAATGTCGCCAACAGTATTTCTATCGAGGTGCATATAATCAGTGGTGTGACTCACTCTGCCGGCTTGTCCTCCTCCTTCTTGTCTCCGTCGGTGATGTTAGCGCTCTGCACTGCCTTGGCGAGTTCCTCCTCTTCGTTCTCGTCGCGCCACGGGTTCACGCACTCCTCGTCGTTGGGCTCGTAGCCGCCGTTCACGATGTGCGCGCGCTGGAACCACCACACGACCCAAGTCAACTCTCACCTGCCGCTGCCGTACCGAGCCTTACACTAGCCTGATTATTACGATCTAGTTAACGTCTTTTACAATTTTAATCTCTAATATTGCTATGATAGCCTGTCGGAAATGCCTACGAAAGGCACCCGGCCAATTTATAACTTGGAGGAAGTCATCCTAATGTTATGTTAATAAACGAAAATCACTCTACCTGTTCGTAATCTTTTCACGGCTAAGCCAATGGTTATTAAATTTGGTACAGATTTTTTGTTTGCCTGATCGGCTAACTATCGGCTATCGGTATGACACTAGACATGGTTGTATGCTATATTTTAACATCGTCATCAGCACCGTTATCACCGCTGTCATCACTACGGTGGTAAAACCGCAGACGCAGCTAGTAGAATATATTCTATCATTATCGTCATTATTCCCAGTTTTCCTCAATACGCGGGTGAACCCGCGGGGCACAGGGAAGCTAGTAAGAAATAAGCAGTAGAGTATCGGTGTAAAGTGAGCGCGTGTCGAGGGGAGGGGAGGGGAGGTGGCGGTGCGTACCTTCTCAAAGAGCGGCTTGTATAGTTTCTCATACTTGCACTCGAGCGCGTGCACCTCGCTGTAGAACTTGGCCTCGATGTCGACGAACTCCCGCTGCAGCGAGCGCAGCGCGCGGATGCGCCGGCGCACGCTCGCCGGCAGCGACGCCAGAGCCTCCGCGTGCAGACGGTTCGTGATGGCGGCCAGCATCTCATTGCGCGTGTACCCGCTGCGACAACACACACAAACCTCACTATATTATATACCATCTCATCTTACGGAACATCGGCAGCCCTTTGTATCCCGGTTATAGGCTGCTGGGTATAGGCCTCTCTTATCACACCATCTGCCTCGATCCCGTACCGATCGAGTCCAGGTTCGACTCGCGATACACACAATCGTTCAACTATATTGCAGCCGGACGACCTACGCTTCAGCAATCACTATGAGCCTTACAAGTAGGATAGGAAGTACCTCCCAAGTCACGGTCAACTTATGGAACGGGTTCGAGTGTTGCGAGATCTAATAAGAGAATCAGATGCGTAGTCGTATCTACGAAAGTCAGACATTATTAACCTCCGCTCCGATAGTGACCGACACACGCCCCGACCAGTATTCCAGCGCGAGCGTGCGCGGTGCGCTAGACATGACCCGCTTCTACTAAAATAGCGCACTTTCCAAACAAATAAACAACTTGCGCACAAATTGCCGTGTAAATAGACGCCTCCATCCTCACTGCTTATCTGTTTATTGCTACGAACATTATACGTCTAATATTAGGTAGTATGTTTTCAAAAATATCAAGTCTTGATATGTACTATCGTCGAATATGCCTCATAATGAAACAATCTTTTTTTTTAAAGATTATAAATGCACATTGTTTAGAATAATTTTAATAAAATAACTGTTTATTACGAAAAAGTTCGTTGGAGGTTACGAAAAAAACGAATTATTTTTTTTTGCGAGTTTTTTTTACAACTTACATAGAAACTTACATATCCCTCCTTCTTATGCAGTCAGGTAAAAATTAGTTTTTTCGTAACCTCTAACTAACGAACTTTTTCGTAATAAACAAGTGTTTTTACTTTATTATACTAGAATGCGTATTTATAATCATTTACAGTGTTTTACAGAAGAATAAAGACAAGCTTAAGTACAATTTAAGAAATAAAGAGAAGTTGTACATCCCAAAGACTAAGTAAAAACAGAAAAACAAGGGCGTCACATAAAAATATTAATGTATAATAAGCTGCCAAATTGTATTAGCAAACTTGATTAATTAGTATATTTAAGCAGAAATCAAAATCTTTCTCCAAAAAAAATTAAGTGAATAACATATGGAAATATCTTTCAAAATCCTCATTTTTACAAAGGCACAGTCACGCTTAGCAAAAATTAATATCACTTTGGTATTTGTAATTGTTCGTAGTTTTTTTACTAAATATATATTATATACTAACTAGTATATATTATATACTTATTTAACTAGATAATAAATTTTTCACTCCTCTTGCTCAAAAAGTCCGTCATTGTAGCGTACTAGAGCGAGGACAAAATAGCATATTTTTCTCTAGGGGAAAAAGTATTATTTTGAAATCTGTATTGGATTATTTTATTTTCTCGCAATCGTAGTGAAAAGTGGAGTGTACACACGGCGCTAAAAACCCATCGTAACTCGGTTTCTATTTACTCCCTCGCTACTACCTCATTACAATGGGTTTTTTTAGCCCCTTGTATAACAATCTACTATTTAATGGTAGGTATTTAATGGTATTCAATGTAGGTATTGCGTTTTATGTCAACTATCAGTTCGATTTTCTCCAGTTAGCTTAAATTGTTACTAGTTTTAAATTTCAGCTTAATCAAATTCTTAATATTGGTAGGAACGATCAAATATCTTGATCAAGCATACAAACACCAAATAATAAAACAAATGAAGTTTCTGTTTTATTTGCATATACTGCTTGTAAGCTGCGCTCTCAGATTGGTAGCTACGCTCCTCCCACTGAGGGGTGAGCGGGTGAAAAACGAATTTGAAATTCTGATTAGAGCGCGCCTTAACTAATAGAGATAAAAACGTATACTTTTACTATAGTTTTGCGACAGGGATGAATTAAGGGGTTGGAACGGGGGGTGTGAAAGTTCCAAGGTTATAATGTATGTTTGGGATATGAATTCCAATTAATATTAACTAATAACGGATATAAACGAATACGGTTTGTAACATAAAATTTTGATAATGACATGAACAGAAGAAAAATTATAATAAGTGCTTGAATTTGAATTTAATATAAGAAATTACAATTTCACATAAGTAGAAAGAAGAACTAAATTTACAATAAAATTATACTTATGCTTCGGCAGTTACTTGGATTTACATACATTGATTAATTATGATTTTTTAAGAGGTTACAATTTTTATATTTTATATAGTTCTGTGCACATAAGTTGACATTTTAAGATCTAAAAATAATAAATTTGCGTTTGTGTATAAATTAATGAATTGGTAGATAAGTAATGTTATTGTTTCTGTGTGTCCATGTAATGATGCTAAAAAAGTAGTTTGCCTGTGTAGATGATTCTAATGCATATTGACTTCCTTCACTAGCAATTAAACACTTGCATTGCTATTTTAGCAAAAACAGAGATACTTATAAATTATTTAATTTAAGATTACAATTTATTGTTCAAACCTGTTTTGTGCAAGGAATAAATGAATTAAACGGTTATTATAGTTTTGTGATGACAGGGATGAATCATGGAGTTGAAACGGGGGGTAAATTATTATATGAAAGTTCAGGGTTTTAATGTTAGGGACATGAAATGTAACAAGAAAATGTGATAAATACTTTATTGTATTTCTTATATATTCATAGTGGTTTTCAGAGGATAACCGTGGTCATATGCCACCCACTGTATCAAAACTATACATCCTTCAATGTAGTATCTTAAATTTAGAAGAAAATTCGTTGAAATGCAAATAAAAGCACATGTTACGGCAGTTGAGTGAATTCAAGAGCCAAGACCCAGTTAAAAGATAATTCACTCGTATTCACTGACCAAGTAGAGCATGAAGCACTGACTAGCGAGATCGATGACCCGCAATCGCGTCTTGGGTTTTGTGCTCGATTTTCGATAAAAAATACTCTGATTGAAACATGCGATATGATAAAAATTTCAGCTAAAATCATGTCTGGACTTTTTTTAGCATGACTTGTAATTATAGCTCTGAACTATTTAAAATAATGTATTAATGTATTTTTTGGCATATCATTAAATTGACAATATATTGATAACCAAAGTATCTTATATCAAAAGAAAAACAAAATACCCTACTGCAGAAAAGCTGTTTTTGCAGACTAATTTACGATTTCGTTACGCTTGATTCGCTGTTAAATGTAGTTTTTGTGAGAAAGTATGCGAAAAATAGCTGTAAAAGATTATAAATGCGCATTCTTTAGAATAATTTTAGTAACTTGTTTATTACGAAATTATTATATTGTTTATGTATTAAGTGATTACTAGAGTAGTGTAGGTAGGTAATATCAAGGAACTGGTTGTGCTGTGTTGTTATGCTTACATGGCCTGTATGATGTATATGTTACTGTAAAAGCCCGAATATTGGTAAATCTTAGGTTTTACCAGTAAATCTTAGGGTTTACCAACACGAGTCGGTAAATGTAAGAATATGTAAAAAAGAAACGATTTTATCGGGCTTTTACCGTTAGAATTTAATACATGCTAGGTTTTACCAGTGACGGTTGGTAAATGTTAGTTTTGGAAATAAAACAATGCATATGTTACTGTATTCGGCTTTTACAGTAACATATATAATAACATTTGTTTGATTGAACGATGTAGCTTGGCGCAACGCAGTCTTAGGTATAAGCAATAATTTCTTCAGAGATTAGGTTATGTTTTTTTTTTAATACAAAAAATAAAAAAAAAACCATAACCTAATCTCTGAAGAAATTATTGCTTATACCTATACCAGGATCAACTAGTTTGGCCTAGCCTAAACTGGTCTATTATGCATTGTTTTATTTCTAAAACCAACATTTACCAACCGTCACTGGTAAAACCTAGCATGTACTAAATTCTAATGGTAAAAGCCCGATAAAATCGTTTCTTTTTTACATATTCTTACATTTACCGACTCGTGTTGGTAAACCCTAAGATTTACTGGTAAATCCTAAGATTTACCAATGTTCGGGCTTTTACAGTAACATATATATTACACAATCAATCTTGACAATCATATTATAGGGAATTAATAATCGGTAACTACTCAACTAAAAATATTATTGTTACAGTTGCATGTTCTTAACTGCTTTTTTTATCAGCCCTGTTTGTACAAACTGTCCCATTGGTGGGAACGGGCCATCTTCTCATTGTGAGAAGGGTTAGGCCATACTCTGCCACGCTGGCCAAGTGCGGGTTGGCAGACTTCACCGTTTGCAACTTCAAACGGCAATCAACAATACGAACATAACTTCGAAAAGACAGAGGTGCGTGCTGTGGGATTCGAACCCAGGACCTGCGGATCGCAAGTCAGACGGTCTCACCACTACGCTGCCGGAAACTACACTTAACTGCTTGCATCCTTACAAAGACTATATTAACAAACATAATATGATTGTTATAGTTGCATGTTCTTAACTGCTTGCATCCTTACAAACCAGGATTTGGCAGATTACTTAATGTTAATACCAACTTTCAAATTTCTATTTGAAAAACTTCGTTTTCTTTGTAACCTCAAAGGTTACAAAAAACGCATTAATTTTATTATTTTTATGAGATATTATTATTACAAAAAAATATAACCTATGAACCTCAGGAACTGAAGACAAATCTAACGACACCTCGCACATCAAAATTGGTTTAGGCTGTAGGCGATCATATAGAAACATCCATACACTCGAAAAACATAACCCTCATTCTTACGCAGTCGGGTAAAAATAATACATGCACTGAAATATGAACAATGGAAAGATCAACACTTTACTGCTGATATTAAATTAAATTCGTCACTCTACATTCTATTCGGCCAACATATAGAAAACAAGTATTTTCAGCCCGAGAAGCAATCATGCCGTGCCCATGAACAACATGGGCCGCAGAACCCATTTTCAAAATTTCATTCTACTACTTTCTCGGCAAAACTTATATGCATATCTATGAGAAATTACAGCTTTCTAGAACTAATAGTAATTGAGCAAAGCCGCGGACAGACGGACATGCCGAAACTATATAGCCCATACAGACTCACGCCGAGAAAGCCCGAGAAGCGTAAATGTGAGAGGTTTCTCTACGTCTCTTTCTCGGGCTCGCCTGTTCTCCGATCGGTGTCGGAATTTTTGCCCGCTTCAAAGGGTGTCTTAGGCGAAAAAAGAGAAGACTATCACATTCTTCTTCGGTCTCAGTGCGAACTAGGAAGCGAAATCAAGTATACGTGCGTGTTTATCCGTTGCCATCGTCTGGGTCTTATTTATTTTTTTTGCTTTTTGTTTGAAGCTATAATAGGCTATTGCACAAATTGCCAAGGCTGCTGCAGTCGTCCATAGCGGGTGGGAGCGAGAACATAGTGAGTGTGGAGTGTGGACAGTTTATTAAGTCTTGGTAGAAGTCCCGACGAGACTTCTTGCCGAGACTTCTCGGCGTGAGTTTGTACGGGGCGTAAGGGTTCCTTGTTTACTATGGAACAATAAAAACGTACACTCAACACCTTATCAAGTGTAACAAAATCGCAAGTTAGACTGCAAAAACTTCTTCTCTGAAATCAGGTATTATAGGTAATATAGATTCTTGGTTAGAAAAGTTCACTAATCATGTAACACTTAATTTTTAGGGTAAAAGATATGCCAGTCCATCTACATAATAATTCTGCTAAATTTTGTCCAAATCCATCCAGTACTTTCGCCATACAAAGAAAAATGTTGAAATTTGCCTCTGTATCAATAGTATCCATCCATCCTCGATCTAATTTTTTCAAAAATATTTAATATACATGACAAATAAAGTCTTGTACCTATCTTTATGGAAGGTAGATTGCCATCTGAAGCCCAGCTCAATTAGCAATTTAATAGTTAAAGCGGCATGTGTCACTGCTACCCAAAAGACTGATGCTTGTGAGCCACATTCCAACCACAATGGGTGACTCATCTCTGAAAATGAGCACATGGTGGGAGTGTGCCTTTGACTTATTATGTATTTAACATAGTAAAATAAGGAAATCATTTTGCTCAAAGTAAATTGAAATTAACAAGGAGTAAAATTAAAAATAACAACATCTCACACACTAAAATTGGTGAAGATGTTTAAGCTGTATGGGGTAATATAAAAACATACATACCTATGTACATATCCACATACACCAGAAAAATATATCCCTCCTTCTTGTGTGTCACAGTCCAGTAATAACATTTAAATGTACATTAAATGTTTTTCAGGTGTTTCTATGTATGTGGATGTGTACATATTATGTATGTTATTTATAAGTTAATAAGAATTAGTAAACTGGAATTTTCTTTTTACTATGGAAACCAACGTGGTTTTCACACATTTTAAATAAAATCTACAGGTCACTCACGTCTGTTTTGATTTATAAAAAAAAAACTATGAAACTAGTCAGATTTTTCGACTCAAAACAGCTATGAGTGACCTGTAGTTTTAATTTAAAATGTGGGTTTTTTTTGGTAGTGCCATGATGTGAAATGGTTATAGTATTATATATTATTCTTATTATATATTAATATTTATTATATAATCTATTCAATATATTCCTAACTTGTAAGGGTTCCATAGTAAACAAGGACCCCTATAGTTTCACCATATCTGTCTGTCTGTCCTCGGCTTTGTTCAGACTATTAGTACTAGATAGCTGTATTTGGCATGTATGTGCACAGTAGTCATGCTAAAAGTTGTATAAAAGAAAAACTTAAAAAAAGATGGGCTAACTAACATACACAAAATGGGGATGAATTATTTTTTCTCATCTCCCCATTGTGTGGGGTATCGTTGGAAAGGTAATAAAATAACATTAGGGGTGTACAGATGTCATTTCTCAATTTAGGGATCTGTTTGAAAAGATTCAGCTTTGAAGGGTTAAGTCAAGTGTCCCCCTTCCCCCACCAACTAAATGATTGACTGTGGAGATATGAAAAAATTCATGCTAATAGCATATTATGATGAAATTAAAAGGATATTACTAAGGATAAGGGATATATACATATAACTATCATGAATAAGTAGGCTTTACAAGTTTACGAGTAATAGTTAATCAACTTTAAAAAAACTGGATAAGTGCGAGACAGACTTGGCCACCGAGGGTTCCGTACAAACTAGTAAATAAACATCGTAAAAATATTTAAAAACCTGTTTTAACTAATGCTAATTAAGCTCTTTCATATGATACCCCACATGATTTTAATTACGGTTAATTCACTTTAAAATTTCGACCCTCATTCCTTGCATAACGACACAATTTTTTTGTGATTAAATTAAAAATGTCCAGTTTTCGGATTTTATCCTTTATGTGTACTATAACACAATGCTTCTTGCCAAATTTCAGTTCTAGGTCAACGGGAAGTACCCCATAGGTTTTGATTCCTCTGTGAGTGTCGAAATGTGCGTTTTTTACGGCATATTCGGCTATGACTTTTTTTTTACGAAAACTGAGTAATTTTATTTTTCTTTCTGCAGCAAGATACTATGGATCTGCGTATATGGTTTTAATTTCAACTCGATAACTTCACGCTTTCCCGAGATAAAGGTCTTGACACCCGGACGGATGGACAGATGGACAGACAGACAACAAAGTGATCCTATAAGGGTTTCGTTTTTTCCTATTGAGGTATGGAACCCTAAAACTTACATAGAGAAGATATGGAAATATTGTGTAAAATGCATTAAAACTAACATGAGTCAACCTGCATGTTTACAGTATCCCTATTTTAATTTCACATAAATTATGATAGTATGCTTGAATCCTACTTTGTGCATGGCAAGACACACACTTGACCGCTTATTCATGCTTCACTGTAGAAGTAATTCAATCAACAAATTTTTAATTTAGAAACCAATAGCAAATTCATTAAATATTATATCATAGTTTGTCTTGAATAAAAGCAAGCAATATATATTATCATGTCAAACCCTTATTGAGTGCAAAGCTTTCTAATATGCACTTGACTAGTACATTTACATTAAATGCATGCTCCAAAGATAGATATTAGCAGTTTACAGAGTTTACTGAATACTAGGATAAATTCGAACATGCATGAACATGCTAATAGGTAAATAAGAAGAGGAAAAGCTAACTTCATAAATGTTTACATTTGTGTTAGGACCTGTATGTTGGGCTACAACCAAAGAACTCTGAAGACACACAATTGGCTTTCCATAGACCACATTTCTATGTCACAATTAATAATCATACACGACAGAACCATGTGATGTGATCTAAAAAGCCGATCATATGTAGATAACCTATACAAATAGCAAATCACCCTTTCAATAGATGTTGGGCCAGTTCTCCGCTGCCAACAACTTCTTCCTCATCTCCGGTCTCCACCTCAGACGTGTGGTCGTCGCCTGCGCGCTCTACTGTGCCCATTATACTTTCTACAACAAAAATTGTCGGTTATTGCGGCGGCATTCGCGCCACGTTGAGACACATACCGGCATTACAAAATACAACTTAATTTAATTTAGTATTCCATTTACATTACTTCAATCGATATAAAGTGGCACTAATATGATCGCCGAGTGATATACAGCACAAATTCACTAGTAAAATATAATGCGTAGTTGTACAAATCTCTGTAGGATCGACCACATGGCAGACATTTATCTTGGGTTAAATACGTCGTGAACTGCACTTACGGTTAGGTATTCCACTTGAGATACAACTGAGCCAACAACGAAACAGATGGTCAAGCACAAAAACTTTTATTTTTGATAATAATCCAATTTTAAAACGTACCTTTGTGCCGACAAATTTGAGAAAAGAAAGATGGCGACAGAAAACTCGGCAAATGAATGAAATACTGACTGATCTGAATGAAGTGAAATGAAGTTTGATTTGAATTATCGAATAGCGTGAAGTAAGGCACTTTATGACAAACGGAAGTTTTGAAAAAGTTTGGTGTTGAGATGTTGATTCTTAATTTATCTATGGGTTTTTAGGTTTTGTGAAATTGATATCAATGCCCAAATTAAATACTGTGATATTTCTGTATATATTTTTGGGAATATTTTTCAGATTATCATAAACCATAATTGCAATTATTTATTTAGAAATTGTAAGTTTATTTTCGCAGTTCAACCAACATTACAAAACGATAATTGTTATTTAAAAATGCTGCCTACAGGATGCATTGAAATGTTTTGACAATTTTTTACCCGACTGAATGATGAATAAAGAAAATGCGTTTTTTTCGTAACCTGCAACCAAGTTTTTCGTAATAAACAAGTGATTTTACTTGAAATATACAAATGAATACGCATTTACAATTTTTTACAGCGATTTTACGTATTTCTCACAAAAAACGTATACTCAACAGCGTATAAATCGTAAAGAAATTGTAAGTTAGATTACAAAAACTGTTTTTCGTAGTCAGGTATTTTGTTTTTAGATGTTATACGATGATTTTTCTGTCATCATCATCTCAGCCACCAGAAGTCAACTGCTGGATATAGGCCTCCTTCATGGATTTACAGAAAGACCTGTTGGAACTTCCAACTGCTGGTCCTCTTACGCTGCACTTACCGGTTAGTGGTCTCCATTCGAGAACTTTGCGGCCCCATTGGCTGTCAGTTACACGTGCTATGTCTACCCACTGCCACTTCAACTTGCCAATCCGCTATGCTATATCGGTGACTTTTGTACGTCTACGTATCTCTTCTAGACTATACTGTAGATAGGTACTAATTATTATATTTCAACAAGGGACTCTTATAGTTTCGCCATGTCAGTCTGTCTGTTTGTCCACGGCTTTGCTTAAAGACTATTTAGTACTATTAAGCCTAGTTTGGCAACAGTTTACATTTAAATGATACGAATAGATAAGTTAGCCAGCTAAGATTAAAATCATTTTTGTGTATTTTTACTTGAATAAAACATTATTATTATTATAGTACAGTAAAAGCTCTTTATACGCGGGGTATACGTTCCGTAAATATGGCGCGAATACAGAAACCGTGAATATGGCATGGTAATTTATATGGGATTATAGGGGAGGGGTTCCTAGATGACAAAATAAAAAACAAATATATATTTAAAAAAAAACATTTTAATTGAAGTTTGATTTGAATTAATCAATATGGGTCATATTGATTAATTTACAGGCGTATTGATTAATTTAATTAATTTATTTTTTTAATTTAAGGGCGGACCGTCTAATATGAGGCAGCATTTAACAATAAACTTTATCCATTGAGTAATAAGGTTGCTTTACTTAAACATTGTTTGCTTACATTACCAAAAACACCGACCGCGGCGAAGGTGGTTTATATCATAGGAAAAGCCAAACCAATTGTACAACGCATGGGCGTAGCTATAACTTTCTCATGGGGGGGGGGGGGGGGGGGGGGGTCCACGGGTACAAAAATTTACTCCTTGCCTCTTTATTTGCGCAGACTATACGTAGACGAGTACTGGTTTTTAAATGTCAATCTTAGTTTAAAAACATTAAAATACACGAAAATTAAGCTACGGACAAACGTATAACAGTAAATAAAGTGTATAAGTAACGTAGGAACATTATTAATTCATATTATACTAGATATTATGATTTCACCCGTTTTAATTAGTTTAAAGAGCGCTCAACATTTGCATGACCCAAGTAAACAAATCATAGGCAATATGTATGCGCGAGCGAAGCGAGCGCGAAAATTGTTGTAGTGTTTTTATAGTAACATGATTTATTTCTCGTATTAGTGAGTCCACAGTAGTTCTATGGTAAAATAGTAATAATGCGCGAGCGAAGCGAGCGCGAAAATTTTTAAGGTTTTTAAAATGAAATCTTGGAAGTGATTTGATTCATTGATCGTGTTAGCGAGCCTAGATGTTTGTGGCCCAGATGAACCAAACAAGTATATTAATGTGTTAAAAGAAATAATGGAATACCCGACTGAATAAGAGGGACTTTTACGCTATAAAAATTATATATACAACCATTTGAATGCATTGATTGCCAGTTTATTATTCCTAAATTTAAACATATGATTTTATAGAAAATTACAAACATACCTACGCGGTACTCCCTTGCAGGTGGAAAATATGTTTTGGTTAGTGATTATTTTTTGGTGAAGTATTTGCTTGTATTAGCACAGCATGTTAAGAGTTGTTCGATTTTATTAACGAAAAAATTTTTTTTATATAAAATTGGCTTGGATCGATTCTATATAAAATTGAAATTTTTGTGGAATATTTGTGTTTACATAAGATAGATCTATGACTGATTGCCAACTCGCCTGATGTTTAACGATGTTATTTTCTAGTTTTACGAAGGACGTTTTTTTATGAGTTTATTCAGTTATTTCATATCTTTAAAATGTGGCCATGCGCGAGCGAAGCGAGCGCGAAAAATTTTGAAGCATATTAATGCTTCAAAAACATACTTAAACAATGTAAGTTTTTTGTAAGAATAAAAATGCGTAAAATCACTGTAAAAGATACAAATGCACATTCTGTATAACAATTAAAAATAAACACTTGTTTATTACGAAATAATTCGTTAGAGGTTACGAAAAAACGTTTTTTAATTTTTGCCAGAGATGTATTATTATTATTACAAAAATTATATGCTTTACACTGCGCGTAGTCTGACTCGCATTTTATCAATTATTGTATTTAAATTTATTTTAAGCTCGATCTCAATATTATCGAGAAGGCCACGAAATATTAAAATATTGCTAATTTAAAAATAATTAGCTAGCTGATTATTGGCAACTTTGGAACCACGGATGCTTGCACACAAAGGTAAAAATGTTTGAATGTGTTGCAGTTTTTGTCTATGTTGCTCACGCAGTACGTTTGTTTACATTATTTCTACGCAGTACCATCTTAGTGTAGTACACTTACTTTTCCTAATTCCCTACTCAGTAAAGTATGTTTTACCGTGTTTTAAATGCATATGTGTGTGGTTTTGTCCATGGGCGTACCCAGCTTCTGGTCTAGGGGGGGTCAGTCAGGGGCAAGTCAGA
Source organism: Lycia hirtaria (assembly GCA_947563715.1). Lineage (NCBI taxonomy): Eukaryota > Metazoa > Arthropoda > Insecta > Lepidoptera > Geometridae > Lycia > Lycia hirtaria. Next base: position 23,417,655 of record OX387376.1, read on the forward strand.
TTTTTAGGTCAGATTGTCCGCGGCTGTTTTGTCATACACACTATACAAAAACACCTACATGAAACATAGCGAGGAGGGGGGAGGGAGGGGGATTGTAACCATTTTGTTGGTTAGTAATAAAACATAACGCGAGCGAAGCGAGCGCGAAAGTTTTTGTAATTTTTTATATTAATATGCTTTATTTCTCGTATTAGTGGGCCCACAGTAATTCTATATTAAATTAGAAAAATGTTAAACGCGAAAATTGAAAAGGTTATTTAAATGAAATCTTGGAAGTAATTTGATTCATTGATCTTGTTAGCGTGTCCGTGAGAAAAATGGAATAACCGACTGGATAAGAACGACTTTTACGCTATAAAAAATTATAAATATAACGATTTGAATTTATTGATCGCAAATTATTATTCCTGATTAAATTTAAACTTATGACTTTATAGAAAATTACAAACATACCTACAAGATACACGCTACTTTCTTGACAATTGGGAATCAATTTTTGCTTAGTGATTGTTTTTTGTCAATTATTTGATTGTATTAGCAAGTTCACAGCACTTTAATAATTAATACAAATAAACAAGTATATATATTAAAAGAAAAACTAAGTACCCGACGTGTAACTTACGATTATGTTGTAGAGTCGCAGAACCGCTGTGCTGTAAAAACTATAAATGCGCATTATTTAGAATAATTCTAGTTTAGGCTTTCCGTTTAGGCTTGTAGGCGATCTTATAGAAACATACCCACATACATACATACATTTACTCGAATAAACTTAACCCTCTTTCTTATTCGGTTGGGTAAAAATAATAGGAAACAATCAGGCGGAGATCAAGTTCGGAGAATTTACAACTTTCTGAGACAATGACCCTCAGGTCTCTTTCCGAGACCGAGACCTACAAATACCTTGGTATGTCAGAGTCGTTGGGTATAGCGGTAGAGGACATTAAAAAATCCATGAAGGAGCGTTTCTTTTGTCGCCTGTCAAAAGTACTTAACAGTCTTTTGTCAGGTGGCAATAATGCACGCGCCTCCTCCTTTGGCATATTAAGGTGGACTCAAACTGAGCTGGACGCCCTGAATTGGAGGGTCCGTCATCAACTGACACTACATCGCATGTTACACCTCATCGCATAGGGGGGGGGGGGGGGGGGGGGGTTGTATTTTTATTGTAAAAAACTTAGATTTAAGATATAAATTGAATAAAGAGTATAATTTAATATTTATTAAATTTTAGGTATTCATGTGATGATTTGCTGTTAATGTTGTCACAGTACTGACATGAATTTTTATGGCAAGAATAATAGCACCGTGCATTTTGCCAGTGTCTACTGCGCGGTTTATTTAAAAGTTAGCACATAAGGCCCCGTTTAAACTTTGATTAGTAGGTAATTAGGCGAATTCATTCATTTTCTGCGAGTTTCCAGGGGGGGGGGGGGGGCCCTGGGTACGCCCATGGTTTTGTCCCTTCGTTTCTATGTGTTCTATAATTAACAGAGTTTTCTATACAGCCCCCGTATTCTGAACCCATTCGGTTTCGGAATCGATTCGATTTGTATATCTCCGTCTCTGTCATTCTCTATGGAAATGACAGAGACGGAGATATACAAATCGAATCGATTCCGAAACCGAATGGGTTCAGAATACGGGGGCAGATATCATTACGTTTCTAGGTACGTAAATGTCGTTCATATTCTCTAGTGGATATATGATAAATTATTAAAAAATATAATTCAAAAAATAATAGTATAAGCTAAAAGTGACTGGAATCAAATGGGTTGTTCGCTGGTTATCTCAAGAGGAATTACGAAGTTATAAAACATTTTTTACAAGCGAAAAACTGAAATGGCAAATGCAATAAACGTTACGTACGTTTATTGCATTTGCCAATACAAAAATTAAAAAGCTACTGCGTAGAAATTGTAGGTGCGGAATGCGGATAATTTTGTTCCATTCCATACAATGTTAAAAATGTTTGTGTTATTTTTGTAGAGATGTGTTGAAAAAGTGCTTGAAGTCGATTAAGTATATACTAAATAAATATGCCACCTACAGTGCAAAATAATGAGCCTGAGAGAGACAAACGGCCACAACGGACTGGCGAAAGGAGGTTAATTTGCGAAGCAATTGTTATTAGTATTAAAATAAATAGTATTTTTTTGTTATAGTTAACTATTACACACGATTTTTTAAATTGTAGGTCCGAGTTGGTGACTCGAGTGAGATACTGCAACACATTACCAGATATTCCTTTTGATTTGAAGTTTATAACGTACCCTTTTCCGTCGACCCGTTTCATTCAATACAATCCTACGTCGCTTGAGAAGAATTATAGGTACGAAGTGTTGACAGAGCATGATTTAGGAGTGCATATAGACTTGATAAACCGTGACATCTACCAAGGGGACGGTAACGCAGTACTAGACCCGGCGGACGAGAAGTTACTTGAAGATGACGTTCTTACCCCACAAGATTCGAAACGGTCTCGTCACCACGCTAAGAACGTGTCATGGTTGCGCCGCTCTGAGTATATTTCAACTGAGCAGACTCGGTTCCAGCCTCAGTCTATGGAAAAGGTATGAATTTATTAGTATCTGTCTTAACAAAGTTAGAATATTTAGCTTGTTCATACTCTTACACTATGTTATAAAGAGACTAAAGGGTTTTAACTTGAAGTTCACACATCTTGCCTTGCTCTACTGTTTCATGTGTCATAGAACACAAACAAACAGAAGTACAGCTGAGGTGTTATTATAATTAGCCAAATGAAGGTAATTGTGTGTGTTATTATTAACTTCTATGGGCACAACTCAACCATTCCACCACATCATTTAATACTCCTAATAATAGTTGTATCAATAAAACTAAGCAAACTTCACTTACTCTTTCAGGTTGAAGCAAAAGTCGGTTACAATGTCAAAAAGATCTTCAGTGAGGAAACTCTTTACATGGACCGTGAGAGTCAGATCAAGGCTATCGAAAAGACATTTGATGATAACAAGAAGCCTATAGAGAAACATTACAGTAAACCCGGGGTCACTCCAGTAGAAATCATGCCTATGTACCCAGACTTTGAAATGTGGAAATACCCATGTGCTCAAGTTATATTTGACACAGACCCTGCACCTTCTGATAAGAATATTGCAGGACAAATCGAAGCTATGTCACAGGCTATGATTAGGTGAGAATTGTTTGTTGTTGTCTCACATTGTTGTTAAACCACTAGGAGAGATCTTCTACGTAACAAAGTTTGCTGCTGTATTCATGGTTGAATGTACAATATGCTGCAGTATATGTTAATTGTAGGTTACATACAAAATGATTACCTAAAAGTAGTTAAAGGAGGTCAAAATATAATCTCAGGATAATCTCAGTCAAGCCACTTTTTAATGAATAGATTTATGGCTTTGGGTAGTATGAAGCTACATACAGACCATATATATACCAGATACCAACATCAAATATAACTTTCTTGTTTTTGCATTGGGGCCTTAAAAATTGTACAACCTACTGAAAATTGGAGTTGTAATGGCTATTGTTGTTTTGTTGCAATCATAGGCTGTAGACACAATTGGACAGATTTTTAGATAGAAAATCATCCAAAACTAATGCACTTCCTGAATGGGTCTTTCCAAATAGATATAATCTAGGTGGCTTCAAATCGCGAGTCAATAGGTTTCTTCTAGGCAAGCGCACACCATCGTAGACCGTAACTGTCGCTTAACACCAGGTGAGTTGACGTTCAAGCGCAGGGCTATCGTCGAAAAAAAAAAAACTAAGCAACAAACTAGATGTAGGATTTTGAAAAGTGTGTAAAGTGTTCAGCGTTCAGCCATATATTTAGATATGTAATTAAGTATGCAGATTCACAAAAAATTAACATTTTTCAAATAGAAAAAACATTTCATTCAGACAAATGCAACGTTATAAATTTGTTTTAATTTAGTGCACTTCACAGTTTCACTAATTATATCACCATTCTTTATCCAGAGGTGTGATGGACGAAAGCGGGGAACAGTTTGTTGCATACTGCTTACCCACAGAGGAAACTATTCAGAAGCGTCGTCGAGATGTCACCGAGGGCATCCAGTACATGGACGGGGACACATACGAATACAAAATGGCTAGAGAATACAACTGGAATGTCAAGAGTAAGGCCTCTAAGGGATATGAGGAGAATTATTTCTTGGTCAGTTTTATTTTTATTTAATTTAAGGGTCATATTCATATTTCATATTCATATTTCATATTCATATTTCATATTCATATTTCATATTCATATTTCATATTCATATTTCATATTCATATTTCATATTCATATTTCATATTCATATTTCATATTCATATTTCATATTCATATTTCATATTCATATTTCATATTCATATTTCATATTCATATTTCATATTCATATTTCATATTCATATTTCATATTCATATTTCATATTCATATTTCATATTCATATTTCATATTCATATTTCATATTCATATTTCATATTCATATTTCATATTCATATTTCATATTCATATTTCATATTCATATTTCATATTCATATTTCATATTCATATTCATATTTCATATTTCATATTTCATATTCATATTTCATATTCATATTTCATATTTCATATTCATATTTCATATTCATATTCATATATTTCGTAAAGCCAATTTATATGTCAAATTGTATATATGGTATAATTAAAATAAAATAAGATATTGTATGCAAAGGTATTCTCCATAAATACCCAGCAAAATCACATAATTATGTCATGATGATAATATTATTATATAAAATAAGGAATGTCAATTTAGAATAAATTAATACAATGAAAATGTCATAACCAAGTTAAAATTATATACATAGAGTATTTTATGTTAAACTAAAAAAACACCATAGTCGTAGAATGTTTGCTCAATAAGCCAACGTTTCAGCCTAGCCTTAAAACTTAGCAGAGTAGGAGCAGCTGTGACGTGTGCTGGTAGGTGGTTGTACACTTCGGGTCCCATGACATGTGTCAGTTTACTTGTCTTTGTCAATGTACGGGTTATGGCAGTGAGGCTGCTCGCATTCCTTGTGGGGTAACGATGGTTGTCACCACGCAGTTCATAAGAGTCAGTGAAGTTTATCCTCACATATATTGCAACCTGGAGTATAATCTTTGATGGCAGAGTAAGGATACCTAAACTCTTAAAATACGGTTTTGCAGACGTTTCCTCGTCCACTCCCACAATTGCACGAACAGCACGTTTTTGTAGGCGAAATACTCTTTCCCACTCAGCACATCTTCCCCATAGCTCTGCACCGTACTGCACGAGCGAATGTACTGTGGCGAAATAGCAGGCACGCGCAATGTCCACAGATGCAACTTGAGCTACTCGTCGTAATGCGAAGCATGCGCTTCCAATCTCTCCTCGTAGTTTATGTATGTGGTTGTCCCATGTTAGGCCAGCATCAACCTCGAAGCCAAGAAACGTAGTTGTATTCATCTGACTCAATGGAGTGGCTCCGACCAAGACTGTTAGAGGTCTGATTTTGTGACCTGAGAGGTTAATGTGGAGAAAGTGAGTCTTTTTAAGATTTAGGGCTAGTCCGTTAGCGCTGAACCACTCTGCAAGCTGTGATGCCGTCTCATTGAGTTTCAATTCCAGACTCTCTACAGAAGGCGCTGTAACGATCGCTGCCACATCATCAGCGTACATAAGAATTTCGGCTGCAGTTACTGCATCTGGCAAGTCATTGAGAAGCAAAGAGAACAGCAGGTTTGATACAGATGATCCCTGAGCTACGTCCATGGTCGAACTCAATGGATTTGACCTTTCTTTGCCTGCGTCTCCGACAACGATCTGTGCTCTATTACATAGTAAACTTTTGAATAATGAAAGTGCTGCTTTTCTTATCCCGTAGTGTTGCAGCTTTGTGGTAAGTACTTCGTGATCTGCGACATCGAAGGCCTTCGAGAGGTCACAGCATAATACAGCGACTTGCAACTTAGGCCTGCGGTCTCGAGCAGCCATAATCTTCTGGATTAGACTGCGTGCTAAAGACGTTGTTGAACGTCCTGCCCGGTAGGCATATTGCCTGTCGGAAAGAGCGTCTGTAGAACTCAAGAAGTTCACAAGCCTACTGCTCAGCCCGTTCTCGAGGACCTTCGCTATCGCAGGGATTATCGACACTGGTCTGTATCCATCTATGTCTTCTCTTTTACCTTTTCCCTTGAAGATGGGGGCAACTTTACTAACTTTAAGAGGTTCGGGATATATCCCTTCGCTAATACAACAGTTAAACAAAGCTGCTAGTATATGCGACAAGGGATAAGCAGCAGTTCTTATAAGTCTCATATTTATGTCGTACACGTCTTTAGAGACTTTTGGCAGGATGCGAGATGTTATGATTTTGTGTACCTCTTCTGTGGTGAACATCTGCAGCCTGAGTGAACGATCGGCCTCCGGCCTCGCTGCACGCAACATCCTGAGTGCGCGAGTGATGTCAGCGCGAGGTGCTCCTGAGGCAGCGGCTGCTGCCAGAAATCTGGCATTTGCAAAATTGAATGCTTCCTTTTTTGTCTCGAACTTTATGCCATTCAAGTCCAATATAGCATCAGTCATCAGTCAGTCGTGCATCAGTCATATCGATTTTTATGGAGTTATTTTGTCCTCTCTCTTTATTTACTACTTTCCACATTGCCTTCGATTTATTCCCGCTGGTTATTATGCTGTTCAAACTAGATTTTTTATGTCTAATTAAATAATCGTATCTATTTTTCATGTCAATAATTATTTCGTCAATGTTTGCGTCATTAGGATTACATTTTACAATTTCAATAATGTCAAATAAAAGTGATTTGAATAATTTTACATCCTGGGTTACCCAGGATGTGTCATGTCTATTTCCGACTAATGTTTTTTTCAGCGGAAAGCAAATATTAAACTTACTACTTATTATATTGATAATAGTAGTAGTCAAGTCAGCTGGAGAGGTATATTTTGATAATATCTCAATCCAATCGACGCTAGCAATCGCAGCTGTAAAATTAAAATTATTATTGTCGTTGTAGACTCAGTTAAAACTATAGGCGGGTTTTGATACTCCAGACCTACATATTATCATTTTTGCTTTGATCGCATGGTGATCACTTAAGTTAGTTACTAGACACGGCGCTTCGACTGATCCCTCCGGAAGGTTCGTGTACAAGTGATCGAGACAAGTTGACGTGGTGTTGGTCACTCGAGTGGGAAAACTGACCATATTCTCCATTCCATATACCGCCAGCAGCTCTGCTAAATTCTTGGACTGGCTGTCCATTTCTAAGCAGTTGATATTACAATCACCTACAATCATACAATTTATACCTAGTTCGTTGACTTTTTTGAGCAAACGTTCTAAAGCATCTAAAAAGTCGTTAGCACTAACTAGGTTTGTGCGGTAGATACAAACAATTGAGACATTAAACTCTATAGCGGATATTTCACACACCATTTCGACCGAAAGTTGTGTTAAATCTAAATTTTCGACACATTTTACGTCTCGTTTTATGAATATACACGATCCGCCATGTTGTGCCTCTTTCCTACAATAACTTGATGTCAGTTTATAGCCATCTATATTCACGCACATGAGCTTAGACTGGGATAACCAGTGTTCTGATAACGCTAATATATGGCACATCATATCACTACGTAGTAGCACTTCCATACGAGCTGGTTTTCCTCCGCCTAGTGAAGCGATGTTTTGGTGACATACAATAATGTTTTGTATATTCGTCGCCGTCCGTAATAGCGGTGCGGGTGAGTCATTCGTGGCTGAGCTACTAGATGTGTGCGCGCTGCGCTGCGTCGGAGTGACTGGCGCTGGCGTGGACCGGCCGAGTGCTCGCCCCGCACTCGCGGGGCTGTCTCGGAAACCACCAGTCTGCCACTTTTACACCCGGCGGCCACGCCGCTGGGTTACATAGTTTTACATATAAACTCTCAGGGAAGCCTATTGTAAACGCTGCATGCTTATCTGTTTTGATATTCCTTTTTTCGATAGTATAATCGTCACACTTTTTAATCTTATTTATATATCTTCTTATGTTGTCGGTTGTCGTTTCAGGCTTAAATGACCACGTTTGGATATATTTCCGTCGCTCGATTGTCTGTAGTTCGTCATCGGCTTCTCCCGATCCTGTTAATATACGGCGTTGTTGTTTTTTACCAGACCGTTTACGAATAACGGTATGCCAGTCGACCTGTTTCTCGTCCGAATCACCTAAGTTGTCATATATTGCAGTTGAAGGACGCGCAGCGTTTTTGACTGCTCTTTGTAGGTAGTTCCACTGTTTTCGTTTCGGCTCACGTCGGGCGTCGTCGGTGCGGCTGAGGTCTCACTATTGATCGCTGAGCGGGGTTTTTTAGACGCTGTAGCGCTTACTTTATTTGTGGTTGCTGCATACCCGGTGCCTGCAGTAGAGGGCGGCGCAGACGCAACCTTTAATCGCGCCTGCCGGAGTGGGCGCTGCAGCGCTGTTGGGGTAATAATGTTCGTCGGGCTTGGTTTCTGTGTCGAGTTTGACGAGTTACGCTCTACTAGGGATTTCAGACGTTTTATAGTATCGACTTGGCTTGAAATTATCTCACCTTGTTGGGATATTTTCGTATTTTGTTCACCGATTGCGGATTTCATGGATCTCATTTCACTCAGCATGAGTTCCAAAGTCTTTTGGAGGTCACGAACAACAATTTCAAGGTTTTTATCGTCATTTTCTATTTTTAACTTCAAAATACGCACGAGCAAGTGTTCACCCGGGGACGTTCCTCCACCAACGGTCATTAGTCTAAGTTACACTAATTAACTCATAACAATAGATCAGAAGTAGAGTTTATGTATGATATTATCTGGACTAGTTTAGCAATAATATTGACATATAGAATTACAAACAGTGTTAATGGGGAACACTGAGTGCCAACTCAAAAACTGTCGAGAAAACTTCCAACATCACCGTTGAATATGTCGCAAAAAACGACACTCCTATTTCGACACTCGCAAGGGAATCAAAACCTATGGGGTACTTCCCGTTGCCCTATAACTGTGAAACTTGGCAGGAAGCATTGTCATATAGTACATATAATGGAAAAAGTCCGAAAACTGAACATTTTTAACTTAATCACAAAAATAGGGTCTTTATGCAAGGAGGGTCCAAATTTTAAAGTGCTTTAACAAATACTAATAAAAATAATTTATTCATTATGCCCAAGTTACAAGTCAAGTTCATAATAAATTATGTCAAAGCATGGTTGATAAAACTATATATATTTTTGTATATTTTTCGGTTTATGAAGGAAAATATAAAAAAATATATAATGATAAATGATAAATTCGTTTATTGAGATAAAAACGGAAAAAGACCAATTACAATTATCTCACAATATTCAAAAATTATTCTTAAACAAATGTCTGAGGATTACAAAATATTCATTATATAAATACAATATCATTTAAAATGTCAATACAAAAATGTCAAATGGGCAATACGCCTAGCATGTCAATACAAAAAAATAATTATGTAATACAAAGTAAAATATACCGTTCAGGTAAGTACTCAGAGTACCAAGTCAATAAACTCAAAGGTTATCGTCAAAGTCCAATGAATCATCAGGCTTTTTACACCTGTCCCATTGATCCAATAGATTTTCACAATAAGTCAAAGAGGTACTTAAAATAGTCTACCAGTTATCACAAAAGATGTCACAATCAGAGTTGGCAGCAAGGAGTGCGTTTAAGTGGCGACGGGCACGTAATTTCCCCCTTTTATCTACTAATAACCCTCGGTGGGCGAGTCTAACTCGCACTTGTCCGGTTTTTTCCATATCCATTCCATTGTTAGTTGTCAATGGCTTTATAATAGTTTTACATAATGTAGGTTCATCCACCATCAATTCTTTACCATAATCATAAAAGTAAACATGATGGACCCTATGTGTGTGTTATGCAGGTGGTCCGCAACCACGCCGTGTACTACAACGAGCTGGAGACGCGCGTGCGGCTGTCGAAGCGTCGAGCACGCGCCGGCGTCGCCGCGCAGGCGCTCACCCGGCTCGTGGTCACGCACCGGCCGCTCAGCGCGCCCGAGCACAGGATGCTGCGCCTCCGGGAGAAACAACTCGAGCCGCAGCAGGTAACACACACCAAACAACAAGTTACGAACCACAATAAGTAACACACACACAAACAGTAACAAGTAACTCGCACAAACTGCAACAGGTAACACACACAAACCATTTTATTTTGACATATGCTTATCTTATATTATGCTTATATTATCTTACATTATTGTATGTTTATATACTTGACATTAATTTTTTTATTATATATTTTTATAATTAGTTGGTATGATGTAAAACTAAAAAAATGGTAAAACGCTAGATTTCCGCCATCGGCATGACAACACCAACTGTTTTATTAGAACAACCAAATTACACACAACATTGTGTGTAATTTGTTTGTTCTAATTAATAACCTTGTTAATTTTGTACCAATTAATATCGGTCAGTGTCTTACTATATAAATAAATTGGATTGTACCTACTTTAGGAGCTTGATTGACGTATCAAAAGTGTATATATATTGTACCTAATTGAAATAAAATGAACTGAACTGAACAACAGGTAACACACACAAACAACAACAAGTAACTCACACAAATTGCAACAAGTAACACACATATACATCAACAAGTAACATATATAAACTGCAACAGGTAAAATACTCAAAACTAGTCATTTGACCTGGATTTCAAACATTATATTTATCAGTTAGGTCAAGAAAATAAATTTGTCTTATTTTTAGCGTTAGTTTCTAGTCTTTCGAAGTGGCCCCAGGCTATTCTCCAACATCATCATCTCAGCCATAAGAAGTCCACTGCTGGACATAGGCCTCCTCCATGTATTTCCAAAAAGGCTGATTGCGCGCGGGTTGCATCCAGCGTCTTCCCACCACTTGTATGAGGTCATCTGTCCATCTAGTGGCTGTTCTTCCTACGCTGCGCTTGCCGGTGCGTGGTCTCCACTCGAGGGCCATCAGTTCTCAGGCTCTTAATGAAGTGATTATGTGACTTAAAGGCCTCTGATCAAGCATTCACTAATACTTGCTGCAAACTATAAAAAAAATATTCTTGTGTATTTTGTGTAAATGAAAAGTCAATTTGTAGCATAAAAAGTATTAGATAAGATACTGAGATCCTGACAAGAAAAAATTGATCCTATGCAAAGCTATGGTGTAAATTGAAAAGTTATAGTAGTTGGAGTACTTGTGTTGTTTGTAATGTTTATAGTGTAGAAGTTATAGTAGTTGGAGTACTTGTATTGTCTGTAATGTTTATAGTGTAGAAGTTATAATAGTTGGAGTACTTGTATTGTCTGTAATGTTTATAGTGTAAAAGTTATAGTAGTTGGAGTACTTGTATTGTCTGTAATGTTTATAGTGTAGAAGTTATAGTAGTTGGAGTACTTGTGTTGTCTGTTATGTCTATAGTGTAGAAACATTTATATTGTTCTAGAATCTAGAACAATATAAATGCTTCTACCCCCTCCGCGGGCACATGGCAAAGGTCACGTATTTATTTGCCCCCCGCGTATGGCACGCCCCCCCGCGATTTTTTTGATTTTTTTGCCGCGCGCTATTAAAAAATTAATAAAAAATAAAATTTGTATGAAAACTATATATAAAATTAATATCACTGTAATCCTACTGAATAAAGCTAACTGATATCCAACGCATATGTATTTTAATTAAAAAAAGTATCCCCTATCTAGGCTTAAAGTTGAGCATGCGATTTTTTTTCACCATTTTTTACGAAAAAAATCATATTAAAAAATATTAAAAACATTTCATACATATTATTGTTTTTTTGGCTTTAAAAAACAACAATATACAGATATCCGAGAAAAAATAACATCGTCCCATACATTGTTTAGATTAACAAGATCGTCATAAAGCACGTGCGGTTCAAGTGGCCAATTAGGACGGTCGTAAAAACGGGTCATGCTTACAAAATGTGAACTTGATATTCTTTAAGTTGGAATGGCTTGTAACTTTTGTTTATGAATAGTATAATTTATGAGCTTCTGGTTTTGTAATGGTTTAGTCGATAAAAATGTGTTTTATTTATCTATTAGAGACCATAAAAAACCTCGTTTCGGGCTGATGATAATGATGATAGATAATTGAAAAAAATACGCGAAGTCAATTAGGACGTTATTGAGCAAAATGGGTTGCTTTATTTAAAAATCTGTATATGCAGTCTTATTATTAATAACATAACAAATAAAAAACATGCAACATACATACCTGTTGTAATTGAAACTATGTTTCAAAATCGGCTATAAATACCGACGGCGGACATCTGGCACGGCTTTTCGGACACTATTGTTCGTTCGACATGTATGCGTTTAGATTCATATTTGTGATTAATATACACATCACATACTTAATTTAACACTTGTATCGTATCACTGGATATATATCGGTCACATATTACTATTAATTTTGAAGTATATAATGAAACCTTATTTTGAAAAAAAAATCACAACATAAAAGTCACAAAAAAAACACTCAAATTTCGGCACAAAAAAGGTCCGTCGGCGTTCGGTTCGAAACAAATATTTCGATTTTTTTGATCACACAGACATGTATTTGACACTGTCACTAACTTTATTACTGGTTTTGCCACGTGTAAAACATAACAAAATATGTATTTAATCGAAATAAATACATAAAATCGGTATTTATAAATAGATGGCAAGAGCGGCCGCCATTACGTGTTTATAACCTTGACCGCGCGCGTCATTCTGATGCAATTTACACAGAAATTTATTTCGGAAGTATCAATTCTAACGTATCTGATTGGTAGTTTGTCATTTTGCCTGTCTATGAACGAGTTAGAGCAGAAAAAAATATTATGTCATAGTTAACTGGCGGGGAGTACAACAAGGAGAGGAATAACGATACGCTAGCGTATGGCATGCCAGCCAGCGCACAATGGCGGGAAATACGCTGGCGTATTTAATGCCTCCTGAGGGGATATACTATAGATCTAGAATCTAGATTGTTCAATAATATGATTTGAATAATATTCAGGAAGAAGACGAGGAAGAGGAGGAAGACGAAGACGAAGAGGAAGAAGACAAACAGGAGGGAAATGGGGAGAAGGGAAGGTAATTGTGGTTTTGGACGGACCTTTTTGATTCTCGACAATCCAAGGTTAACACTATAAAACGATGGTGCTGCCTGCGTCGTTCTCCGTTTCGCCCCGGGGCACGGGGGGGGGGGGGGGGGCACATCGTGTCAGCTGCTTTCTGAATGTGTCGGTTCAATCTGCAATAAATAATAAGCGTGTATGTATTCGCGGAGTTTCTGATAATAGTCGATTCGGGCTATTTACTTACAGTACCTCTTGTAAGTGGAGCAAGTCGCACCACTTGCATCATTTGTATTCTCATCTTCGTCTCCATCTTTACCACTGTCTTGTCGCTATTGTGCCAGTATCCTCGGTTGGCTCGGGTGGGTGCTGGCGGGGACTTGGGGTGCATACCCCAAGTGGGATGTCGGTGCAGGACTCATCGCCCCCATCTCGAATAACAATAACACGAGGTATGTTATTGTTATTCGAGATGGGGGGACTCTACATTTGGTGATGTCATTTAAAATATTGTTATTTAAACATTACGCTAATTATAGTATGTTACGGATACAAGATATTTTTCTCCATTAATAGCTGGTAATAACTCAAGATGCTATAGTTTCTTCATATTTCAGGTCTCGTTCCCGTTCCAAGTCCGCTTCCAAGTCGCCGGCGGGCTCGGAGCGATCGCGCTCCAAGTCCCGCTCCAAGTCACGATCAAAGTCTCGCTCCAATTCACGATCGAAATCCCGTTCCAAGTCACGATCGAAGTCTCGCTCGAAATCGCGCTCGAAGTCTCGGTCGCGCTCCGGCTCCGGCTCGAGGAAGTCGCGCTCCAGGTCGGGCTCACGATCCGGCTCCGGGAGGTGAGTGCAGTTTCTCTCTCTTAACTCTGTACTTCACTTTGAACTCGTAACTTTTGCTACACGAAAGACCTTCATACGACATAGATCCACGTTTGACCAACCAACTCGCCGAAGTTAAGCGACGTGGGGGCCGAAGATGGATCTCGTCGATCTAGAACATTATGTACCTAATCAATTGGAAATCCTTGGACCTTGGAAATTACAAAATAGTAGTTTTCAGGACACCGAGATGGTGGTAGATCCTATCTCGTTTTTTAGGAGTACTCTGTGAGATAAAGAGAGCAGCAATAATAAAAACTTTTTACAAAAAAATTTAACCTCCGAAAAAACTGAAAAGCATAAAATAATAAACCTTTTTTATTTAACTTTAATAACTAAGTCATTAAAGTATACCTATAGTATAGTCATGTAAGTATACCTAAGTAATTCACCAATCATGTAGTTTATATGAATATTGTTTGATCGTCAGGTCTCGGTCCGGGTCGCGGTCCCGGTCCCGGTCCGGGTCGCGGTCCCGCTCCGGGTCGCGCGCCAGCTCCAAGAGCGGGAGGGGGTCTCGAGCGAGCTCCAAAGGCAGCGATAAGGTAAGGAACTACACAACATTCAACACAACTGAAAATTATTTCAATTCAATCCTTTATTTGTCCGTATTACAAATTGGTAGGAATGATTTATCAGGAAATCTTATTAACTAACTATTTTTGTTAATGTTGCTTTTTACAATTATCCACAGAAAATGTCAAACGTCACAACTAGAATAAAGCTTCTTATTCAAGGCCAAACTGATTTGTTAACAAAATAAAAATGCTATTGTGTATGTATTAAAAATATTGAGATAATTTCATTTATACAAAATAGTATTAAAATAATGTCACTATGGAAATTAACGTGGTTTTCACACATTCAATAGTATAATAGTAGTGGTAGTCGGATATTTCGGCTCAAAACAGACGTGAGTGACCCATAGGTTTTTTTTTTTTTTTCGAAAATAGGCTTGCGCTTGACCGTCAACTCACCTGGTGTTAAGCGACAGTTACGGTCTACGATGGAGCGCGCTTGCCTAGAAGAAACCTATTCACTCGCGATTTGAAGACACCTAGATTATATCCAGTCGGAAAGACCCATTCAGGAAGCGCATTCCACAGTTTGGCAGTACGTACAATGAAAGTGGAGCCAAAGAGTTTCGTACGTGTTTTCGGAATATCAACCATATAACCAAAGACTTACAAGACTCCTAATGCGATACAAAATATTGTTCCAAAAACTTAACACCAAAATCAGGTGTTTGCTAATGACAGGTCACAAACGTCATTTAATCTTAAACGTCATCTCATCGCAATCACTTCTCAATTCTTACGGTGCCAAGATGGTGAACAATCTTGTAAAAATTACAAACTTCTTTAAAAAACTATGGAAAACATTATCACCTTCCATCTCTAAGTAGCAAAAATATATTTCTAACAATATAAAAAGCGAAATGAAACAAGTTTTTACGTATTTGTAGCTTATGTTCGTATCTCACCTATGACCACGGATGCTCCAGTGTTTGAAAAATCGGGTCTTAAATTATGTGAAATATACGCGATGAAATTGTTGAAATTTATTTCATTTCAATAAATAATATTCGTGAATATTAGTATAAAAAGCATTTAAGCATTTCATTTCATAAATTGATTTTATTGCTTAAACAAATTACTGCAAAGAATTAGAGATGGGTCGATGTAATAAGTTATCGATAACAATTATTATTTTTACGGACTTCAAAAACGAGATTATCAGTTAGCTTATATTTTTCTTATATGTTACCCGCATGATTTCGTCATTTAAATTGATTTAAAATTCCTTTCAAATCTCAAAATCGGTCAGTAGTTTGGTTTTTAAAACAAAATTGCGAATTTTGAAGTCTGTTATTCTAGTTTTGTAAACTATAATAATTATGATATGTGAATCATCATCATCATCTCAGTCATAAGAAGTCCACTGCTGGACATAGGCCTCCCCCATGGATTTCTATAAAAGCCGATTGGAAGCGGCTTGCATCCAGCATCTTCCTGACACTTGTATAAGTTCATCTGTCCATTTCGTGGCTGGTCTTCCTACGCTACGCTTGCCGGGGCGTGGTGTCCACTCGAGAACTTTTCAGCCCCATTGGCCATCAGTTCTACGTTCACTGCCACTTCAACTTGCTAATCAGCTGTGCTATGTCGGTGACCTTTATACGTGAAACATGGTATTTGATTTTACGATAAATGTTTTTTTTAATTCTTAAACTAACACAGCACCATGCTAACTATTCTGTTTAGATTTTCTAGTTGGTGCTGTACAAGCAGAACATTGGGCATATAGTAAGGCGAAAATGATCCTTGGTGGAAACCGAATTCTCGCTTAACAATTTGTTCAGTGAATTTCCACAATAAATGTAAATACATAACAAAAACAGGGCGCCAGCGTTTACAACATTGAGCAATACCTTCAAAGGTTACTTTGAATTATAAAATCATGAAATTAATAACATTTATTCAAATTTAAATTTATAGTCCCATAGAGAAGTTGGAATCACAGAATGTTCAAAATAATTTTCATTGAAAGTATTTAATATGGTTATGAAAAACCCAATCTCTATTTTTGATTTTTTTGAAAATTTTACTACTGCATTTTGTAGCTGCTCACAAAACACAATTATGTATAAAAATTTGTTTTTATAGGGTTAATAGTCTCCGAGTAAAATGACTGTGACATACGGACAGACAGACAGACGGACATGACGGAATTATAAGGGTTCCCCGTAGTTACTACGGAACCCTAATAAAACGATGTTTCTTGAAACATTACAAAAAAAATTCAAAAGAAAAAATTGGTACCTATAATTACTTATCGATATCGGTACTTTAATACCTCTTGGTCTATCTCTGGCTTAATGTCATTAGGTTTTTTTTTATTTATTTCAGTATTGCCAGTATATGCTTTCTCAATTTCCCTGTATCATTTGTATTTACCTATACTATATTGTTTGTAAATAGGTGTGAAAATTTATTTATTCAGTAGAATTTAATCAAATTAATTTAGTCCATTACTGGTGCTACGAATTAACCATTGACATACTTATCTAAGTATTGTGATAAATCCATTAGATTTCGAGAGGCAGTAATGTGTTAATGAATACGGAGGACAAAAATAGTGCTACGTTAACCACAATGTAGGAATTCTGCTATAATAAAATAAACATTTGCTGTTTTATCCTATTTTCAAAAATGAATTCCGAATGAAATAGCTTGGCGTGGACCGTTGTACTCCAACAAAAAAACGTAATATATGTTTACCTGACTGTCAACTGATGCGAAAGCAAAAATAACCTTCGTGATCTTAACCTACATTATGTACACATTTATCACGCACACGCACACACACACACACACACACACACGTATGTTTCGCCGTAGCATAAAAATATAGTATTTCCAGTCACAATTACTTTGACTCTTATTCTTCTCAACAGATCGTGCAACTCAAAGTCAGTGTTAAGGCCGGCTTAAAGTTTACTAAAATAAAATATGACATATCAAAACTCAAATTGAAATGAAATGAAGTTTATTGGAAAAATAACTGCGAATGACTTCTACTGAGCTACTGAGTTATTTTTTTATGAATGAGGTATTAGTCGATTCATTGCCGTTGTGACACCAGTTATATGACGTCACAATTTGTAAATTGCATGTATAAACTTATTTAATAAATACTATTATCATGAACTGTATTTTTTATTTACAAATAAAATACATTAAATTCTTTCATAAGGTGGTGAAATAGGCGCCGCTGCCTGTTTCGCTCGCACGCGGCACCCATAGATATAAAATTATTTAAATTACTGATTTCATTTTTGATTTCAGATTTTCTTTCAGAGTCATAAGAACACTATTACAATGTATTAACAGTAGCTGTTATTTTATATGTGATATTTTGGCCGTGATAAACGTGTAACCGACAAAATTATCACGTTTATACCTAAATTTCGGTCAAAATAACAAATATAATAATTTTATAGTTTAAAAAACTGAAACAACAGACTTCAAAGTTACTATTATTTCAGTTATATGATTGTATGAATCTCCATGTACCATTCTGACTTTAATCATGATTACCCGATCAAATCGGGAGATATCCTTTTCAAAGGCAACTTTGTAGATAAATTTGGCAAATGGACGTGTATCTACGGTTAAAAATAAATTTATAAAAAAATGAAGTGTCAAATTGAAAAAATAAAATTGGCCCGAATTTAAAAGGCGGTTTGTATGGAGATTATCCTTCTGGGTCCTATGTAATAGGGCGAATTCTGTGCATATAACGATGTCGCTTTTTCATGCTTCTTGCAGTCCGATAGAAAAATGGGCATGGGGGAATGAGATCATGCAAAGCAGACGCACACTCACCGAAATGTATACGATAAAAAACCGACAAACTAGCTACTTTGCGACGATGCTCCAGACTTTGAAGCTTAGTCCGGACAAGGTAATCGTCACAAATGAGCCTCTTAGCACGCCTCTCAATGGTCTCTAACGCCTCTAGCTGGTACTTAGCAGATCCGTCCCAAAGGTGCGAACAGATGCACGACCGAACTTGTGCTTGGTATAGCGTAAGCAGCTGTTCCGGCATGAAGTACCGACGCACCTTCGAAAGGATACCCAGCTTTTTGGCAGCTAATTGAGCCTTAGACTCAATATAGGAGCCAAAGTTAAGGGTGGACGTCAGTGTTACGCCTAAGAGCTCGAGGTGGTCCTTAATCGGTATCGCAATATCCCGGAAAGTAGGAGCCAGCTGGAATGGGCTCCTTTTTGCAGAGAATAGACACGCCTGCGTTTTAGCAGCATTGAATTTGACTAGGTTGGCATCGCCCCACTCGGAGACTGCCTTAAGAGCCAAATTCAAGCGCTCGACCATTGCCTCTCTAAGAGCATGGGTTTGAGGTACACTGGCTCGCGCGCTGGATATGTAACTCTCAACAACGGTGCTGTCGTCTGCGTACCCAAAAATACCGGGTTTTAGCAGACCATTAATATGCAGCAAATAAAGCGTAGCAGAAAGCACAGACCCCTGGGGAACACCAGCATTGATAGCCATTCGGTCAGACGAGCAGCCATCAATGACTACTCGTAGTGACCGGTCCCGCAGGAAGTCCGATATCCAAGCCATAAAACTGGCGGACAGTCCATATGAAGGAAGCTTGCTGATAAGGCTGTCATGCCAGACCCTGTCAAAAGCCTTCGAGATGTCAAGGGAAACGGCGATTGCTTCCCCGTGCTTCTCTATGGCTTCACTCCAGATGTGGGTGACGTACGCTAAAAGATCTCCAGTAGATCGATTCCGCCGAAACCCGTATTGACGATCACTGAAAAGATCATTGGATTCAAGGTACGTCAATCGTACCTAGGTGGCGAATAAAAAGGCGTGACTACAGCGAAGACAATATCTCCAAGTTTATATCGAGCATTAAGAGCCTTTCTTTTTCCGAACTATACGATATAGAAAATGCTAATGACGCATACAACAACTTTTCTGAATTGTTTAAATTATTTTACGATTTATGCTTCCCGCTAACAGAAAAAACGATCAGAGGTACTAAAAGGCCTAAGTGGATATCGCGAGGACTAAAACTATGTAGTAAAAAGAAACGTGTACTGTTATGGCAATACAGGTTACACCCAAACGTGTCCAATAAAAATAAGTTATTAAATTACACAAAAATGTTTAAAAAAATTACCAAATTAACCCAAAGAGCACAAAATGACTACGCTATAAAAATGGCAACAAATAAATCAAAATGTACGTGGAATATAATCAATAACACAAAAAATAGGACACCAAAGGAATCTGTTAGACAAATAAAAATAAATAACGAAATTATAACTGACCCAATCAAAATGTGTAATGCATTTAATGACCATTTTATTGATAAAATAAAACCTATACCGAACAATATCCAAAACCATAAATTGTTAATCTCAAGCAGAGTAAATTCAATGTTTTTTTCGCCTAGCACTCCTTATGACATTTTAAATATAATCAATTCTTTAAAAAATACTAATAGCGTAGGGTACGATGAAATTTCTACTAACATTATTAAACGTGTTGCTAAATATATATGTGGACATTTAAGTCATATTATGAATCTATGCATATCCTCAGGTACATATCCAGAAGCATTAAAGGTTTCCATCATTAAGCCTATATTTAAAAAGAACGATAGGGAATGCATAGATAATTACAGGCCAATATCTCTTATACCTGTTTTTTCTAAAGTTTTTGAGAAGTATATCTATTCTCAAATTTACGGATTTATCGAAAAAAACAATATACTTTGTCATGAACAGAAGGGTTTTAGAGAGAAAAGAACCATAAATATGGCCATACATGATTTTTTGCTAAATGTGATTACACATATGGATAAAACTAAACCAGTCTGCGCAATTTTCTGCGACATGACGCAGGCTTTCGACTACGTTCAACACGATATACTTCTGGATAAGATGGAAGCATACGGTATCAGAGGAAATACGCTAGAACTCATGGAATCATATCTAACTAGTAGGAAACAGATCACAGAAATCACTAAAATAGATATATCAAAGAAACAAGAAGTGACATATAGATCCCAAGAGCGGTCTCCTACATCCGGTGTGCCACAAGGCAGCGTAGTAGGCCCCATTTTATTTATAATGTATATAAATGACCTTCCAAAATCTATAGACCATCCGACGATTCTCTTTGCAGATGATAGTACAGTGACAATTAAGTGTGAAAATAAATTGACATACGAACATGACATAAATAATAGTCTGAAATCAATTATTCAATGGCTAACTGACAATAACTTAAAAATAAACTTAGATAAAACTAATATAATGCACTTCCGTCAACGAGCAGTTCAAGATAAAATTACGGTTCAGTATAATGGCACCATGATAAAAGAAGTAGAATCTACTAAATTCCTCGGTTTAACAATAGATAATAAACTGAACTGGAAAGCTCACATAGATCTACTGAGTAAAAGAATTAGTTCTTCGGCATACGCGCTGTCTAAACTATCTTTTATTATTAACAAAGATGCGTTGCTAATGGCATATTATGGACTAACAGAATCTGTTCTGCGGTATGGCATTATTTTCTGGGGGAACTCTACCGATAAAGAAGTTGTTTTCAAAGCCCAGAAAAGATGCATCAGAGCAATATATCATTTACAAAAAACAGATAGCTGTAGGCCCTACTTCCTAAAAAATAAAATTCTGACATTGCCTTGTTTGTACATATTTGAAATTTCTATGTTTGTTAAATTAAATCCAGATTTATTTGAACGCCTGGTTGATAGGAACAATCGTAGGAGGCGTAATAATTCCAAACAATGTGTGCGTTATGCTAAAACTACTCTGATGGCTAAAAGCGTCTTTTGTATGGCTCCCATTATATATAATAAAATACCGAAGTCTATCAGAGAATTAAATAATTACATGTTTAAAAAGAAAGTGAAAATATTATTGCTTGACAAATGTTATTATACAATTACTGACTTTTTAAATGACAAAGATTTGACATGTGTGTGACATTATTAATTATTGTAAATTTAATTTGAAATGTAAAATACTGACATTTTATTATTATTATTTATTTATTCTTTAACGACAAAGATGTGACATATATAATTAAATATTTTTTATTTTGAAGGTAATTTTGACAATTATGAATTATTGTTTTATCTTTGTGACATTTATTATTATTTCTATGATTTTAATTGTATAGTTTAATTACATTTGTACGCCATGAGTTGGCAAGAACATGTGTTCCAAGTATATGTTAAGATCTCTATACCACTTTGTATGTGTGTGTACTACCATGTTCTGACAAATAAATAAATCTTGAATCTTGAATCTTGAATCTTGAGTCAAAAGCCTGTTATTGAGGATACGTTCCATTGTCTTGCAGAGAATGGACGTAACCGAGATAGGCCTGTAGTTAGCAGGGTCAGCACGACTACCTTTTTTGGGCACAGGTTGCACGTTAGCAACCTTCCACGATTTTGGCACTTTTCCAGTTTCAAAAGAGAGGCGAAAGAGGCGCGTCAGTACTGGAGTCAACTCGCCTGAGTTGACTCGCTCCCTCACCGGGAGCATTCACTTGTAATGTAACATTTATAGATTCGACTTCGAGCATTACATTACAATAATACCTCCCTCACCGACGAGCACTTACGTGTAATGTAACATTTTTTTGAGCATTACATTACAATACTACCTCCCTGACTGATGAGCATTCGCGTGTGTAATGAAACATAATGGATTTGATTTTGCGAGTCAGGGCTGCCAGATATAAAAAAGGAGTGATCGTACATCTGCTTTAAAAAAGTCGTATATTAGGGGAAAAAACAGACAAGGCGAGTCAGACTCGCCCACCGAGGGTTCCGTACAAACTAGTAGATGAATATATAAGAAATTATAAATTTTGTTATCATTTTCCTTCATAAACCGAAAAATATACATTGTAAAACTATGTAAAAACCTATTTTAGCTTGTGCTAATAAAGCTCTTTCATTGGATACCCCATATGATACGATTTAAGCACTAAAATTTAGACCCTCCTTCCTTGCATACATTTTTTGTGATTAAATTTAAAATGTAGAGTTTTCGGATTTTTTCCTTTATGTGTATTATAGGACAACGCTTCTTGCCAAATTTCACAGTTATAGGTCAACGTGAAGTACCATAGATGTAATTAAAAGGGGGAAGATAGGGCACGCTCTAATGTCACGTACTTAAATATTATTGGACTAGAAACAATTACATACAAACACACCCACACAACTACATTTTAGACGTCGTGCTTCATATGCGTCAACGACCGAAATAGAGAGACATACGCGGGCAGTAGCGGGAACGAGATAACAATTACGTAGTCATAACAACTTGGGATCAAAATACAATTCGGGTATTCCCCATACACCGAAAGAAATGTAGGTACCGTCAACAAATAAGTTTAGAGAAATAAAATAATTAATTATTATATTAGCTTCTGACCCGGCTTCATTCACGTACCTATATATTATCTTTGTTATTACGGGTTATTAGTAGTTAAGTACTACGTAACCGGAAATAACTTATTCTAGATATTGACATGACAAATTAAATCAAAATACGTACAATAGCTTGTGTGAACGTTATTAATTAGAATTTTTTGATTTATTAAGTGTTCACGATGTAAGTAGGATAAAAAAAGTATTTAAATAAAAAAATAACCTTTATTGCTTACGATGTAAGTAGGATAAGTTCACTCTGGACAATATCCATCTGCTAAGTTTGCATAGGTTTTGATTCCCTTGTGAGTGTCGAAATGTGAGTTTTATATGACATTTTCGGCTGTTTTTTTTTTTACAATTACTGAGAAATTTGATTTTTCTTTCTGCAGCAAGAGACTATGGATCTGCGTAAATGGTTTTAATTTCAACTCCATACCTTAACGCGTTCCCGAGATACAGGTCTTGACAGACAGACAACAAAGTGATCCTATAAGGGTTCCGTTATACCGTTATGTCAATGTAAGACTTAAAAATAAAACAATAGTTATAAATTTTGTGTTTCTGTAAAAAAACAAGGGCCCCAAGTTTTTTTCATGTTTTTTTCACATTTTTGCAATTAGTAATAATTAGTAATAAAACACTAATAATGTTGCAATTTGCAACACTATCAGACATTGTATCATTACAAGGTGCGCGCTGTAATGCTCGGTTCTCCTCCTTCACTGATGTATTGTATCATTACAAGGTGCGCGCTGTAATGCTCGGTTCTCCTCCTTCACTGATGTATTGTATCATTACAAGGTGCGCGCTGTAATGCTCGGTTCTCCTCCTTCACTAATGTATTGTATCATTACAAGGTGCGCGCTGTAATGCTCGGTTCTCCTCCTTCACTGATGTATTGTATCATTACAAGGTGCGCGCTGTAATGCTCGGTTCTCCTCCTTCACTGATGTATTGTATCATTACAAGGTGCGCGCTGTAATGCTCGGTTCTCCTCCTTCACTGATGTATTGTATCATTACAAGGTTCGCGCTGTAATGCTCGGTTCTCCTCCTTCACTGATGTATTGTATCATTACCAGGTGCGCGCTGTAATGCTCGGTTCTCCTCCTTCACTGATGTATTGTATCATTACAAGGTGCGCGCTGTAATGCTCGGTTCTCCTCCTTCACTGATGTATTGTATCATTAAAAGGTGCGCGCTGTAATGCTCGGTTCTCCTCCTTCACTGATGTATTGTATCATTACAAGGTGCGCGCTGTAATGCTCGGTTCTCCTCCTTCACTGATGTATTGTATCATTACAAGGTGCGCTCTGTAATGCTCGGTTCTCCTCCTTCACTGATGTATTGTATCATTACAAGGTGCGCGCTGTAATGCTCGGTTCTCCTCCTTCACTGATGTATTGTATCATTACAAGGTGCGCGCTGTAATGCTCGGTTCTCCTCCTTCACTGATGTATTGTATCATTACAAGGTGCGCGCTGTAATGCTCGGTTCTCCTCCTTCACTGATGTATTGTATCATTACAAGGTGCGCGCTGTAATGCTCGGTTCTCCTCCTTCACTGATGTATTGTATCATTACAAGGTGCGCTCTGTAATGCTCGGTTCTCCTCCTTCACTGATGTATTGTATCATTACAAGGTGCGCGCTGTAATGCTCGGTTCTCCTCCTTCACTGATGTATTGTATCATTACAAGGTGCGCGCTGTAATGCTCGGTTCTCCTCCTTCACTGATGTATTGTATCATTACAAGGTGCGCGCTGTAATGCTCGGTTTTCCTCCCTCACCGATGTAATGTAACGTTACATTACACGTGAATGCTGTGTATTATGCTTTTTCCACGAGAAATGTTTTAGTATATGTTTAAAACTTGATGGCTCATTTGTGTTTATTATTTCCTTTGGCAAATGATTATAAATTAAAGGAGCCATATATAGAACACTATTAGCAGTGCTGTATTACGATTAGGTCAAGTGATTTTATGCTTATGTCTTGCAGATTTCAAATTAGAAAAAAGATTAATATTGTTTCGCACAAACATCACACACTCAAAGATGTGTATACAAGGCAGTGTCAATATTTTTAAACTTATAAGATATGGTTTGCAGCTATCTCTTTGGCGTACCTTACAAATCGCCCTAACACATTTCTTTTGTGCCTGAGTCAGTATTCAGACTCTTTTTCTGTACTATTGCTCCAGAATATAACTCCAAATCTAAGCAAAGATGAAACATATCTATTATAAGCTGTTAGCACCGTTGATTGACTAACTCTTTTACTTAACATGTAGAGCGCATATGAGTGCTGATTCACCCTGGCCCGAAGGGAGTCTACATGATCCTTCCAATTCAAATTGCACTCAATACTTAAACCTAAAAATGTTGTCCTATTTATAATTTAAATTTAGTACTACTCATTTTAGAACAACTAGTGTATTAGTTAGAATAACTGTGGACTTGCACTGCCGATCTTACTAAGTGGGAGAAGTGTAACACAATGATGAGTTAGAATAACTGGAACTGCAGCGATATCGCGGGGTGTAGTATTATCCAGAAAAAAATGTTAATAGGTCATTATAGTTTAAAAAAACCGGACAAGTGCGAGTCACCGAGGGTTCCGTGCAAACTAGTAGATAATAATAATAATAACGTCGGTGAGTGGCGACACCGCGTACCCCGATGTTTCCCTGGGGCTAAATGAGACCCCTGACCTCCAGCTTGCCTTAACCTTAACCAGCTTCATAATCCGAAAAATATACATCGTAAAAATATTTAAAACCCGTTTTAGCTTATGCTAATGAAGCTCTTTTAAATGATACCCCATGATACGGTTAATTCACTTTAAAATTTGGACCCTCATTCCTTGCATAAAGACACATTTTTTTTGTGATTAAATTAAAAATGTCCAGTTTTCGGATTTTTTCCTATATGTGTACTATAAGACTATAACACAATGCTTCTTCCCAAATTACATAGTTCTAGGTCAACGAGAAGTACCCCATAGGGTTTGATTCCCTTGTGAGTGTCGAAATGCGCGTTTTTAGGGTTCCGTACTTCAAAAGAAAAAAACGGAACCCTTATAGGATCACTTTGTTGTCCGTCTGTCCGGGTGTCAAGAGACCTTTATCTCGGGTTATTAGCTGTAACGTTCCCGAGGTAAAGGTCTTGACACCTGGACGGACAGACAGACGGACAACAAAGTGATCCTATAACGGTTCCGTTTTTTCCTTTTGAGGTACGGAACCCTAAAAACTGAAAAAACCGACTTGTAACTAGCTAACGGTGATAAGTATACGCGACTTGCTGTTCACTTTATTTTTATTTTGTTTTTAAAACCAAAGTACTAAACCGATTTTGATAAAATTTATATGGGACCACCTCTGAAGTATGACCTACCAAATCCAAACAGAATCATTAAAATCAATGCACATTGCGATGATGGAGATCGCGGTGATGGAGGCCCTGGGCCGAGAGTAGGCGACAGATTTATGTAATTAGACGATGTGAGTGCAGTCGCTGATAGAGTCTGATCAACCGAGGGCAAACAGATAATCTGGAAACCCCATCTAAAACCGGGCTCTTCTCGGATTAGTAAACAATAGTTTGTAATTATGACAAAGGTCACGGACCCTGGTGTCTGTGGAGAATCAATGCACAATTGACGGAGTAATCGGTGAATAAGCATACAAAAAAAAACAGGAATTGATAACTCCTTCTTTTTGGAAGTCTGTTAAACATAGTAGGTAGATTAGGGGACGATAAATCGATCTTGCTAGGTTTAATCTTTAATGAACCCGGGTTTGCTCGTATTTTCAATCATAAATCCGCCCAGGTACTTGTTATTAATTTCAGCCCGTAGTGTTCCACTTTGGTAAAGGCGTCCCTAATCGTAACGTATATCTAAATTATCTAATCCGGAATCCATTTGTATGAATCTTACTTGCCCAAATCTGTTCCAAACAACTGTTTCATTTCTGATGTTTTGATTGACAGAGTTTTTGATTCCGATAAGTTTATTAGCCATACATTTAATTTTCCCGAACAATTATTAGGTCAGGTTCGTTAGGTTTCTGATTGATTATACCCAGAAACCTTATTTACAATGAGCGTTCGGTATTAAAACAAATAACTCGTTTTCGGGGAAATGATATTTGATATTTCGGATTATAGAGAGGTAATCCTTCCTGACTTCTCTTTTATTAGCGGTTTTGTGTGTTCAAATATGTCGCCTTGTTGAATGTTCCTTTCCGTGTGTAGGGCTCCAGAGCGAGCTCGAAGGCGTCGTCGGGCGCGTCGTCGCGTGCCTCCTCCAGGGGCTCGGGCTCCCGCGCCTCCTCGCGCTCCGCCCCCCGCTCCGAGAGCAGGTCTCCGACCGGCTCCAAGCAGGTACTGTACACCGCATCACTCATACTGTGCCACCTGGAGGCATCGCTCCAGGCAGGTACTGTACACTACATAATTCATAATTCATAATATGTTTATTTGCGCATATGGGTGTACAAAAAAAATAAAAAACAGTTGAAATGTCGTATAAATAACAGAGCTCCATATCCGACCTTACGGCATGCAAAAATAGTAATAACATAAAATACCTAACATAAAGATCAAAGAGAATACAAACATAGATGAAATTGTACTCTCAGTCACTAATACAGTATTTAAAAATAGAAATCATTGAATCTCAGTGAAATAAACCAAAAGCACATACCTTCAGTCACAAACAAAATTCATAGTTGAAAGAAATCAGTTCAATAGTACAATTTATAAATACCGCACGCTCATTTTCTTTTCATTAACAAAATTCAAAAACAACAACAATATATACCACAACACATCACAAGTTTTCAGATCCAAGTAATTTACATACGTCACAAATGTCAAGATTTAAAGCCATCTACACACGATAAAATTATTGTTTTTTTGACAAATGAAAATACATAAAGATGTCATACAATAATATAAAGTCTATGTAATATAAAAGTCAGTTTAGGTACTAAATTATGTCAAATAGATTATAAAGATGTCAAGTCGATTATAAAAGAATGTCAAAACAAACAAATAATGTCCAATTAATATCGTGAGTATTTTTCGGGTTAATTAAATAATAAAAAAATGTCATTTACAGAATGTCCAATGGATTATTAAAATTTATCATTCAAATATTCAGTAACATCGTAATATGCTTTTTCTAGGAGAAAACATTTCAGTTTGTATTTAAAAATGTGAATATGGGCTATATCGATTATACACTGCGGCAAATGATTATAAATAATAGGTGCCATGCACACTACACTGTTATTTAATAATGCTGTCTTATTCAGTGGAATATTTATTTTATGCTTATGACGTTTACTCATCAAATTACTATACAAGTTCATGTTTTTGCGTACAAACATTACACATTCATAAATGTAAAGACAGGGTAGTGTTAAAATTTTTAGACTTTGGAAGTGGGGCTTGCAAGTGTCTCGTTGTCGTAATTTACAGATGGCTCTAACACATTTTTTCTGCGCCCTAAAAGCATCTTCATTTTTTGAACTATTCCCCCAGAATATGACTCCGTACCTAAGAGATGATGAAATGTAAGCATTATACGCTGTGAGGACTGTGGAACTACTAACGTTTTTGGATAGCATATGAAGTGCATATGAGTACTGATTAAGTTTGTTTATTACACTTTCTACATGGCTTTTCCAGTTTAGATTATAGTCAATGTTTAAGCCTAGAAATTTAGTTGTCTCGATAGATTGTATTTTATGTCCAGAATATGCAATGTCCAAGTTATCCAATTTATTTATTTTATTTCTAAATGTCATTATATGCGTCTTTTTCAGATTAGCTTCCAAATTATTCATAGTCATCCATTGTATTATGTTGTTAAGCGTCATGTTGATTTCATTCTGCACGTTTGAATTGTCTTTGCCAGTGAACAGTACAGTACTGTCATCCGCAAAAAGAATAGTCGGGTGCCCCGTAACAGTCGGAAGGTCATTGATATAGATAATAAACAAAAGTGGACCTAGCACGCTCCCTTGTGGCACACCATATTTGACATGTTGATAATCCGATGTATATATGAATTCCTTTCTCAACCTTGGACAAATTTTGGTTACTTGAGTGCACTGCAACCTATTGGAAAGATATGATTTTATCAATTTAAGAATATTTCCCCTGACACCATATTTATGAAGCTTGTCTAAATAGCACAGTGTGATCAACATAATCAAAAGCCTTAGTTAAATCCATGTATAATGCGCAAGCAGGCACTTGTTTGTCTAAACTTGTCATAATTACTTTTAAAAAATTGTGAATAGCTTGATTTATTGTTTTATTTTTGCGGAAACCTATTTGTTCTTTAGCAAACAAATTGTTTTTCTCAAAAAAAATTGATAAGCTATTGTAAATAACTTTCTCGAATATTTTGGAAATAACCGGAACCAATGCTATTGGTCTGTAGCAACTCATATTTCGTTTATCATCCTTCTTGAATAGTGGCCTAATTATAGTTTTTTTTAGTTTTTCGGGAAAGACCCCAGCACTAGTACATAAATTTATGATGTGACTTAGTACATGGGAAATAGGACTACAGTCACTCGTACTGTGCCACCTGGAGCTGGATTAGCTACGGAACCCGAATACATGCGTGTCTCGCCACGGTCTTGGCCATTTATTTATTTACAATGAATGTATTTGTTGTGATGCAATTGTTATCTGCAGGTGTAGTATATGTTGTGTTGCAGGGTTCCCGCAGCGGGTCCGCGTCGAGCGCCTCCTCCCGCCGCAGCGGCTCCGAGTAGACCTCTCGTCTCGCGCGGCACGCGCCTCCCTCCTAACTCTATACACACAAACACACACACACACTCTTATGACAAGAAGATTATAACAATTACCATATTCATACAGGACTTTTGTAATTCATTTATGGGGCGGTAATTTTAACATTAGGCGAGTTGGCGGTCAAACTTACATACATCTATTCCGTATTAAACAATGTATATGGATAGAAGTTCCTGTGTTAACTGTGTATAGACAAATGCACACTGAATGATGCTTTTAAGTAGGCTTTTTAGTACCGCTGGGGTGAGTCAAAACAATTTTGCGACACCTCACGTTTTTTGTTTTTAGCTCCACAGACACCGGGGTCCGTTACATTTGTCAATTATATTGCTAAATACATACATTGTTACGGGAAGACAAGATTTTTCTTTTTAACTTACCTTTTAGGTAAAACACATAACGTTCAAATAAACAATTTTATTGAATGAGAATGTCATCCTAATAACATTACTGTTACAATGTATACAGAATATATTTCATTCTGACATCTGTTATATATTTTATAATCGATAATATTCCCATTATTTATAATATCTGTGATGGTCGTAAAGATAAATGATGCTCTGAATGTGTCGTACAGTTGATGCTCAGTTGTCTTTTATATGACATTTCTTATTTTATTTAGTAACATGTGGTGCCGTCCTCGGCGAGTGCACTTACAGCGCGTCCTGAGGACGGGAACTATTCTGCGAAGCGCGCGAGCTGATGCCGAGCTAGAGAAGATTTGAGTTTTACAAAAATGAAATAATAAAGCATAGTTTATAAAATGAATATGGGACCATCTCGGTAGCTTTCTCTATACACACATAAAAATATACGCTACGAAAAAGACCCAGGGGACACAGCCCAATAAGATGGTCCGACCAAGTGTCACAAAATCTGGGCATAAAAATCTCTGATGCAATACATCAGGCTGAGGATCGTATCGTCAGAGATGGAGAGATCTGTCGTCATCTGCCACACCATGGTTGGGAGCACCACGACGCTCAGCAGCGAGTAAACGAATGGAGGAGGAGGAGGATTTCATATTATTAATAACATAAATGAATTTTCAACCGACTTCCAAACAGGAGGAGGTTATCAATTCGACTGTATTTTTTTAATGTTTGTTACCTCATAACTTTCGACTGGGTGTACCGATTTTGATGTTTTTTTTATTTGAAAGCTGGTGCTTCCCGTGTGGTCCCATATTGGTCCAGTTCTGACAATGGCATCCATGAGAAGTCGGTTGCTTTCAGTTTATTAAACTATAATTATTACACAACAATATTCATAGAGCATGCTGTGTTTACAACTGGAAGGGCGTATGCATTTCTAGTATGTTTCCATTTAAATATCATTTATGTATATGTCCAGTTTTGTAAACCAATAAAATAAAAAACCATTTTAATGACATTTCCATGGGAGCTATCTGAAAGTATATCCTTTCAAAAATATAATTTTTCAAATCGGTTTTCGCGTTACGCGGCAAAAAACAGAAAACGCGAATTGTTAACCTTCTTTATGAAGTCTGTTAAAAATGGTTTTGTATGCGAGCGAGAGAGCAGCGCCATCATGCTCTGGGCCCCGAGTCCAGTTTTCACTAGAGAACATCTGTGTCGTCAGACGGGCTCCACGGGGGGTGGGCCCGTGCCCCGCGGCCCGCGGCCTTCCCCTCGGCCGCGCTACCAGTGAACATGAACATTGCGACTACAACTCTAGTGGAAACTGCAAGTCTCTCAAGATGACAGTTGAGCTAGTTTGTTTCCGTGTTATCTCGAGTACCTTCCGTGATGTTATCGAAGTTCTGACCCCGGGAGCCAGCCACCGGTTTTCTGCCGGAAACTGCATCGTAAAGGCTTTCGGCCCTGTAAGCAGCTTTAAGACCAAAGCTCGCCTAATAAGTTTTTATTAGTTTATCTTATTTTCACCCGACTGCGAAAGAAGGAGGGTTACGTTTTTCGAGTGTATGTATGTATATTTCTTTGGCACGCCCTAGAGCCTAAACGGTTTTTTTATGTGAGTGGTGTCAATAGATTCGTCTTAGTCGCGAGAGTGACACTGGGTACATCAAAATTAAAAAAAAAAAAAAAATAGGATTTTTGGCGGCAAAAAGTAATCTCAAAAAATTAATGTTTTCAAAATACATCGAGTGTGGTATCAAAATAAAGAATTTTAACGGTGATTACGAATATATATATAACTTATATGTTTTATTTGGAGTTTGGAATAGGAAATGCTAATAAATCACATCACACTTATAATATAAATGCGAAGTTTGTTACTTCTTCACGGTAAAACGGCTTGACGGATTTGGCTGAAATTTGGCACACAGGTAGTTTGTAATCTGAATTAACACATAAGATACTTTTTATCCCGGTATTCCCGCGGGAACGGGTAAAACAGGATTAAACCTATTTCCTACCTCAAAAAATCACCGACAACTATTTACTGTTCCATTATAATTATGTTTTAAGGTAAGGAGAGGGGAGAAGGGAGGGTGAGGGGAGAGAGGTAGGGGGGAAAGCCAAGTCCTGTCCTGTCAGTGAAGATGAGTAACATATAACATATCACAGAGACAAACGGGAGACTACCACCATACTAATCCTTACTAATTAATACAAATATAATATACATTTGTGTATGTACTTAGTCTGACCATAAATACTGTTACAGTTAAAAATAAAAAAGATATTACATTTGAATTTGGAATCTGCCATTTTTATACGATTGTTCATTGAGTTTTCTAATTTTGGCGCCAATACATTGTACAATATTTTGCGATATTAAAATGGAGTGGGGTGATAAAGAGAACCGAATCGCTGTGATTGCATTACACAAAGTTGGCATGGAGCCAAATGCAATTTTTAAAACTCTCCATACGCTTGGTATTAGTCAAATGTTTGTGTACCGGGCTATTAATAGGTACAATGAGACCTCCTCTGTTTGTGACAGAAAAAGATCTGGCCGTCCACGTAGTGTTCGTACGAAAAAGGTGGTCAAAGCAGTAAGGGAAAGAATTCGAAGAAATCCTGCCCGAAAGCAAAAGATTTTATCTCGGGAGATGAAGATAGCACCCAGAACCATGTCGCGTATTTAAAAAGATGATTTAGGACTTGCAGCCTATAAGAGACGCACTGGTCATTTTTTAACTGATAATTTAAAAAAGAATAGGGTGGTAAAATCGAAACAACTACTGAAGCGGTACGCAAAGGGAGGTCACAGAAAAATTTTGTTTACGGATGAGAAAATCTTTACAATTGAGCAACATTTTAAAAAACAAAATGACCGTATTTATGCTCAAAGCTCTAAGGAAGCTTCCCAATTAGTCGACAGAGTGCAACGTGGGCATTATCCGACTTCAGTGATGGTTTGGTGGGGTGTTAGCTATGAAGGAGTGACTGAGCTATATTTTTGTGAAAAAAGTATCAAAACATCGGCACAAGTGTATCAAAATACCATTCTTGAGAAGGTAGTTAAGCCCCTTAACAACACCATGTTCAATAACCAAGTATGGTCCTTCCAACAAGACTCGGCGCCAGGTCATAAAGCTCGGTCCACGCAGTCTTGGTTGGAAGTGAACGTTTCGGACTTCATCAGAGCTGAAGACTGGCCGTCGTCTAGTCCTGATCTTAATCCGCTGGATTATGATTTATGGTCAGTTTTAGAGAGTATGGCTTGCTCTTAACGCCATGAGAATTTGGAGTCCCTAAAACAATCCATACGATTGGCAGTGAGGAATTTTCCCATGGAAAGAGTGCGTGCTTCTATTGATAACTGGCCTTAACGTTTAAAGGATTGTATTGCAGCCAATGGAGACCACTTCGAACAAGCTTTTATATTTTAAATTGTTTTATATTTATGTATTAAACTAACACACTGTAAAAGTAATAAATATTATTTGCAATAAAAAAATAATTTTTTTCTTCGTGACAATATTTATGGCAAGACTAGGTATACGCACACATGTTATATGTACATGTATTAGACAAGACTATATTAACTTAAAATTACAGGAAAAAGAAATACTAAAATAAGTATAAGTACGTAAACATTGCTAATAGACGGCAACACAGGTAAAGTTAAATCAATGAGCGCCTACAGCCTATAAGGCTTAACTGATTTTGATGTGCGAAGTGTCATTAGATTCGTCTTCGCTCCCAGGGAGTCATATACTTATATATGTATAATAATACATCACTCACAAAAATAAAAAAATGCGTTTTTTCTTTACCTACAACGAACTTTTTCGTAATAAACAAGTGATTTTACTACAATTATTAAAAAAATACGCATTTATAATCTTCTATAGTGATTTTACGATCACTTTCTCACAAAAACGTACACTCAACAGCGTATTAAGCGTGACGAAATCATAATTAAGTTAAACTGTTTTTCTGCAGTCGGGTATTTTGTTTTTCTTTTAACATAGATACTTGTTGTAGATAGGAGTATACATAGTAACAAAAACAAAATGATTTGTAAAATACATATATTATTTTATTAGTGCATTAAAGTATTGTTTCTTACAAAACTTGTCCAACATTCTAAACAAATATGGCGTTTTACGACATTCTCATGGCGATCACAGCGACTAATATTCAAAATAACGAACATGGTAGCTAGTCCGCCATATTTGTTTACATTATTTAACAGGAAAGGAAAAACAAATCTTCACACAGAATATGAAACAAAATAAAATACAAATACTGCAGTTTAAAATAATTTTGTTCCCGTTTGTTGATTGTCATTTCTAACACGACCTCGGTTTAAATAACAAAACCATAATTTTATTTCTTAGATATTTTTATATTAATTATAATAAATTTATTTTTTAAATGTAAACAAAATACGCACACAATCAATATATTTAGAGAATACTTCATGTGAAGGCCGTCAACAAATGTATGTTTGAGTCAATAATTGTCTGTTCAAGGGCGCCACATTTGCTTGCCATTCTAAATTAATTACTTATCTATAATTCCGCAATAAGGCGACATCTCATTCATTTGTGATCAGAATATAATTATTCAGTTAGTAAATAAAATAAATAAATGAATATCGCATTCAAACGAAGCACAAATTCACTAAAAGCATATTAAAATACAATAATTTGATGAAACCTCGATCAAAACTTTAATTAGACATTCTACTACATTTATATATAATAGTATATCTATGAACATATTACACTTTTTATGGTGCTTGCACATAACGAGTTTTTAAATAACATTGTTCTGTAACATTTTATCGTAATTTTTTGTAAAATTTTACAATGTTACCAACTCCTGTGTGGAAGCACCATTACACAATCAACGCGGGTAACTTTGCATCTGTCGAAAACTGTGCCCTCGAATAAAATCTGTGTATCTCGGGGGATATTCTTAGAAATAATTTTAAGAATTTCTTTCATCTTTTAGTTATAGCTTTTATGAAGAAGTTTCACAACGATACAAACATAAGGAAACTGCCCATTCGTCATATTACAACTAGTTTATATGGTCACTATGATGAGATATGGACGAATTTACAGATTTTATCTGAGTATAAAGCACTTTAGAGGCTGTCTAATGTTACCCGAGATGACATAAGTAATTTTGATTAAAAATGTAGCTGTTCTAGTAATTCGCCGCTTATAAAATATTGAGTCGGTCCTAATTATAATATAATTAGTAATGGAGTACACAGCCTCGTCTACAAGATATATGAAGTAGTAACATATGGGCATGCTGTGATTCTTCTTATTGTTTTTATACGTTTACAAGATATATGCAGTAGTAACATATGGGCATTCTGTGATTCTTCTTATTGTTTTTATATGTTTTATTCATTTTCTTCTATAATAAAGTAAGGTTAAGTTATAATATGTAGTTTAAAGAATCAGTTTATTACAAACTTTTATTCAAACTTGCCACGGCAATTACCTGGTAAATATCTAGCGCTAATAGCGCCGGTTGTTTACAGCTAGCATTATGCTGAGCTGGGGCCGGATTGTGACAAAAACATAATTTTGTGACCTATTTTGTGTGTATGATTTTTTATTTTCTGTGTGTTTTTGTTACAATAAAATTATGTCTATGTCTATATCTTGCAAAAAAGGTTGTTACTAAAAACTTGTTTTAGTTTAACATATTGTTTAAGTATAGAAAATGTTATTTCTATTATTTGATTAACCGGAAAAAAAAACTCACGATATTAATCGGTCAAAAGAGCGATGTCTACTGAGGTGCATGTGTAGTTGTGTACCCTGAGGATGGGACTCTGAGGTGCATGTGTAGTTGTGTACCCTGAGGATGGGACTCTGAGGTGCATGTGTAGTTGTGTATCCTGAGGACGGGACTCTGAGGTGCATGTGTAGTTGTGTATCCTGAGGATGGGACTCTGAGGTGCATGTGTAGTTGTGTATCCTGAGGATGGGACTCTGAGGTGCATGTGTAGTTGTGTATCCTGAGGACGGGATTCTGAGGTGCATGTGTAGTTGTGTATCCTGAGGATGGGACTCTGAGGTGCATGTGTAGTTGTGTATCCTGAGGACGGGACTCTGAGGTGCATGTGTAGTTGTGTATCCTGAGGATGGGACTATGAGGTGCATGTGTAGTTGTGTATCCTGAGGATGGGACTCTGAGGTGCATGTGTAGTTGTGTATCCTGAGGACGGGATTCTGAGGTGCATGTGTAGTTGTGTATCCTGAGGATGGGACTCTGAGGTGCATGTGTAGTTGTGTATCCTGAGGATGGGACTCTGAGGTGCATGTGTAGTTGTGTATCCTGAGGACGGGACTCTGAGGTGCATGTGTAGTTGTGTATCCTGAGGACGGGACTCTGACACTCCCGAAACCGGTTGGAAGACATCGCTCATTTGACCGACTAATATCGTGAGTTTTTCCGGTTAGTCAAATAATATAAATTAATACTCACGGAAGTTTTAGTAATGTTATTTCTTTAGTACTTATGATTATATTATTAACCCCCGACGCAAAAACGACGACGTTTTATAAGTTTGTCGTGTCTATCTGTGGCAGTCTGTCTGTGGCATCGTAGTTCACGAACGGATTTTGTTTTTTTGTTGTTTGAAAGGTGAATTAGTCAGGAGTGTTCTTAGCTGTCTCATCAAAATCAGTTCAGCCGTTTTTTGATGTGATAACGTCTTATAAATCGATGAACGCCGGCTGCACGCACGAAAAAGCATGACTCATTTGAGCCGAGCGTGCAAGCGAGAGCGCGGAACAAGCGATAGAGAGGCACAATCGGCCTAAGCGTTCGGTTTGTGACTCATTTATCATGACGTTATCACGTAAAATTATCGTCTGTAAACCGACTTTACAGACAACTATTTTTTGTCGGGGTTTTTGAGTTACTTATACTTGTTATTTTAATCGTTAAAAGCACCCCATGACGGCAACATTAAATATAATGTTGTAATGTACCTTCAGTCGTAATACAAGCTTGCAGGCGACAACACATCTTTTATTTATCGTCCCAAACATTTAATGTAAAGTGAACCTTAACTACACCACCAAATGTTAAAATAAGTAATTTTGTAGTTAACAAATAAATACTCGTTTCACACTTTCCCGGACTCCCTGTATCGGGGATGTCATGAGGCACTTTCAATAGAGCTTCGCCTCCAAATCCCCGAGGGAAATGAGGCAATAAAGACCGCAGATGATACGAAAGGGGAGCTAAAAAAACCTTTGGTGCTATCAAAGGTTGGCGGCGCTGTGGTTCCTCCAGCACGTGGAGTGGGACCCGACCTACGGGGAGGTCATCGACTCCATCGTTCGCAAAATGTTGAAAGCATCCCGTGGACCCTCGAACGGGTTGAGGCTGAGATGCAGAGTGCCTTCAAAAAGGGCCGCGACAACCACGACACGACAGTGGTGTTCCAAGTAACCCCTGGTCTGCGCGAGGTCCTGCTCCGTAAGGGGACTGTCTACATCGGGTGGGTCGCCACTGAGGTAGTTGTCTTTATCCGGGTGACCTGTTGCAAGAAATGTCAACAGTACGGGAACCCGGACAAAGTTCTGTCGCGCCAAGGAGGTAGCCTGCGAGCTGCGCACACGCTACGAACGACTGTTTAAAATCGGATTGCTTAGTAAGCAAAGAGGCAAACATTTGAAAATTATTAACATTTTCGAAATTACATACTCTCAAATCCGTTATCCATACATCAACACAGGAAAAGTACGCGACACGCTGTGTGCGTACCCAAGTGTACGCGCACAGCGTGTGGCGTACAGTGCGCAGCGTGGCCGTGGCTGGCAGTGGATTCATTACCAAGCAGACTTAAACTTTCACACGTCTGCAGACTTTTTCTTCTTCTTTTTTGTATTGGACCCCGCGATTAGCGATTTGCCAGTGTCAAGTATAGAAATATTTTCAAGTTTCTTGAATAATACAAGTTATATAGTGTTCTAGTCACAGTCTAAGTCACGTAAACATTCATTTCCAAATTTAAGTCTTGCCTCAGTAAAGTGATGGCGACTTTACTAGAAGCTTCTATGGAGTTTTGCCGACAACGTAAAATTACATGTTTCACTGCTTTATTTCACTTAGCCACACTCACGCACTTGATCGAACATTTAATGAATGAAACACCACCATTTTTATAGCATTAATGTTCAAAATAACACAAGTTTAGGAAAGTAAAACAAAGCAACAACATGTTACTATGACGTTCCCGCGACTGAATACAATGTGTCAACATAATTTAAATTAACAACTACGGTATGTATTTGCTGGATCCCCGTACATCGCCACGTGTGTACTGCACACGCGCTTAGCGTGCTCGCTCTACACATGAGCGGTATCAAGAGACAGTACAATACGTAACAAACAGTTATAAGTTAATTTTGAGCGAGCTCCTCCTGCACTATGTCGAGGTAGTGCGGTGTGAAGACCGCCTTGTTGTGCATCACGTACCGCAGCAGGGCCCCGGAGAGCGCGGTGAGGTCCTGCGCGAGCGCAGAGAGCCCCCCCGGCACCTGTCGCTCCCCGCCGCCGCACACCAGCACCACGCGCAGGAACTCCAGCACGCGGGTGCCTGCCTCGTATACACACCGCCGGAATATTAACACGCAGTGACATCGTTCAACATTCCTATAATGAACATCTAACTAATAGACTAAGAGCGCGCCGTAACTTTGTTTTGTCATGAATCAGTTTTTACGTTCAAACATAAAACTTGGCCGATTAATGTAAGCTCCAGGTTTAGGGCCGGCAACCAAATTTATTTAACACTAGTACAAGTATAAGTCGCATCTTGTTACTCGATGAGGTGATTGGTATTATTTTTTGGCGCCCTAAAATTAGGCCGATTCACGAAAGCTCCAGGGTTAGGCGAGGCAACCCAAATTTTTTTGGCACTTCTCGATAGGCTCTTTCGAATGTACTATGTCCCAACTTGTTACCCGATGAGGTGTTGGGCACCCTAAAAAGTGGTCACATCTTTGCTAACTGTACAAAACCCTCCAGGTTTAGCCGAGGCAACCAAATACATTTAGAGACACCTCGATAAGTTGAGTCATCCTAGATAGGTCACATCTTGTTACCCGATGAGGTGGGTAGACATACGGCGCGCTCTTAGTCTATAACATACTAAATACACTAGAATTGAGAGCCTACTTTTGAAGTCGGTTAAACATTAAACCGATTCTCGTTTCATGTTAAGAAAGGTAGCTCTTGAAAACCCCCTATTAAACATATACCGTATCTATGATAAAATATGACGTTCTTGTTTGGGGAACTCCACGGACAAAGCTAACAGACTAAGCAAGGTAAGGTAAGTAAGCTTTATATTCTAAGATTTAAGATGTTTACCTTCCCTTCGGTATATGTCTACAAATATGCCTTAAATGAAATGATTTGTATGTTCATATATTTATTTTCATTTAATGATACACACTAGATACACGTCACTATAAAATATACACGATTATGTAAATGAATTTGAAAAAGTTACCAAGACCGTGTCGAGACACGAATATGGTAGGTTTCGACACAACACGACCTACACGCGAGTACTTATTAGAATCGATGTAACGAGAACTGGTTTAGTGTATAACCGACTATACAAAGGAGCAAGTTCTCAATTCAACTGATTTTTTTAAGCTATTTGTCGGATTTTCCCACTTATCTTAAGCAAACTTAGTTTACAGCGACCCGATCGGGTAACTTTTATGACAATGGACACAGTTATGATGACCATGACTATTTGTTACTCTGGGCTTCAACAACCGCTTTGATCGGTTGAAGTTTGATCGATGAAGTTCACTAATGCCATGAGGCTATTTGTGGTCTGGCAATAGACATGATGATCATGTCCAGTGTCATACAAGTTAGCCGATAGGGCCGGAGGTTCTTAAATCTCTCGATTTTTGAGTGGGGGATATTTCCTTCAAAAAATTTGGGGGATTTTTGTAGGGCGCAACCTATCGGCGAATTTTGGAAAAACTAACTAACGCGCTTACCCAGAAGAAACCAATTGACTCGCGATTTAAAGACACCAAGATGATATTTACTCACGCACTATCTGGCGCACCCTGTGCTGTGGGTCCGCGAGTGAGAGTAGCTGCGTGCGCACCAGCTCCTCGGTGTCGCGTGTGAGCGGCGCCTGACCCATGCTCTCCAACACCTGCTCCGTGACCGACACCACCTCCTCAGCTATCGACGGGAGCACCGCGCGCAGCTCGCTGGGAACGAACACCACACCTATGTACAGTTACTGTTCTAATATCATTTTATGTCTCTATTTGAAACTTGGAACATAAACACACTGTCTAACATTTTAATGATTTACAACGGTCGACGTTGAAGATGTCGAAACCATATTGTCGAGTTATTTACAACGGTCGACGTTGAAGATGTCGAAACCATATTGTCGAGTTATTTACAACGGTCGACGTTGAAGATGTCGAAACCATATTGTCGAGTTATTTACAACGGTCGACGTTGAAGATGTCGAAACCATATTGTCGAGTTATTTACAACGGTCGACGTTGAAGATGTCGAAACCATATTGTCGAGTTATTTACAACGGTCGACGTTGAAGATGTCGAAACCATATTGTCGAGTTATTTACAACGGTCGACGTTGAAGATGTCGAAACCATATTGTCGAGTTATTTACAACGGTCGACGTTGAAGATGTCGAAACCATATTGTCGAGTTATTTACAACGGTCGACGTTGAAGATGTCGAAACCATATTTTCGAGTTATTTACAACGGTCGACGTTGAAGATGTCGAAACCATATTGTCGAGTTATTTACAACGGTCGACGTTGAAGATGTCGAAACC
This sequence comes from Lycia hirtaria, assembly GCA_947563715.1. Lineage (NCBI taxonomy): Eukaryota > Metazoa > Arthropoda > Insecta > Lepidoptera > Geometridae > Lycia > Lycia hirtaria. The sequence continues at coordinate 23,458,842 of OX387376.1, forward strand.
ATATTGTCGAGTTATTTACAACGGTCGACGTTGAAGATGTCGAAACCATATTGTCGAGTTATTTTAATTAAAATAATTTTTAAAAAGAGCCTTTGTTATTTGTGTAAAATAACAAAGGCTTGCGTACACAAAAATACGAGCAAGCCACACTTTTGGAACAAGATACAGAGTTTGCAGAGTTAGGGCTCGCAGAACAAGGGTCATGACTTTTTATCAGATCTGATTACTTTTTGAAAGTGTTCCTATTGTAGCTATTGTTCCTACAATAGGAACAGTTTCTTCTGGCGTTCCTCACCGCACTCGGTTACCGCACACGGTGTCACGGCTTACCGTGACACCGTGTAACCGAGTGCGGTCATGGAGGCAGGATTCACATCATCTCAGTAGACATTTACAAATTGTTGCGAAGTCAAGGTTCCGGACGAGAATGGCGTGATCCACCACATCGAATGCTTTTGAGAAGTCAAATAATGATCACTTAAATATAATTTTGTAAGCGTAAGAACGTAGTCAAGTTTTAGTTTTTCAATCTACAGCCTGCATTTAAAATGTTTAACGATCATGTTAGTTTTATACTTTATAATATAAATCATTAGTTTTTCAGTGTTATATAGTTTATACATGAAGAAGGTGTATAAACTGGATAAACTGGATAGAGTATGACATGCGTGTGAAAGCTATAAAAATAGAGACTTACAGAATTAAATTGCAAAAGGAAACGTGCCATGCCGAGCCCACCTAGTGTGAAAGGAAACGCACCATGCCGAGCCCACCTAGTGTGAAAGGAAACGCGCTATGCCGAACCCACCTAGTGTGAAAGGAAACGCGCTATGCCGAACCCACCTAGTGTAAAAGGAAACGCGCTATGCCTAGCCCACCTAGTGTGAAAGGAAACGCGCTATGCCGAGCCCACCTAGTGTGAAAGGAAACGCGCTATGCCGAGCCCACCTAGTGTGAAAGGAAACGCGCTATGCCGAGCCCACCTAGTGTGAAAGGAAACGCGCTATGCCTAGCCCACCTAGTGTGAAAGGAAACGCGCTATGCCGAGCCCACCTAGTGTGAAAGGAAACGCGCTATGCCGAGCCCACCTAGTGTGAAAGGAAACGCGCTATGCCTAGCCCACCTAGTGTGAAAGGAAACGCACTATGCCGAGCCCAACTAGTGTGAAAGGAAACGCGCTATGCCGAGCCCACCTAGTGTGAAAGGAAACGCGCTATGCCGAGCCCACCTAGTGTGTAAGGGCAAGAGAATGATGAGAGTATAATACACACATGTCGTTCGAGGCGAGCTCCAGTATGATTGTGATCCGCTGCTTGAGTGTCTGCTTGTGTTGCGCCTGCGCACTCGGATCGGCGCTTACGCTGGGGCTGGCCAGCATCAGCGACGCGACGCACTCCAGCCGGAACACCTGCCCGCTGAGGTCAGCGAACCGAGCCGCGTCTAGAGTCATCGTCTGGAACAAATAGTTGACCGAGCGATCCAAGCGTGCAAAGATCAACCGACAATATTTTCTTACGCGTGTATTCCGAATGTATAGTTCCCGTCACGTAAAAAGAATGCTGGCGGTTTATATGCGCATTGAGCGTTTTATCGGTCAAATTGGTGGCATGAAGGGGGCGCGACGGGGCGAACACTCAGCCGGCCGCACGCTATTGGTTCGTAACACAGAAGACAGAAGTAAATAGAAAGGGCTTAAACACAGTATTACGCAGAACCACTGTCGGCAAACTCACACAAGTAAGATATCTATCGTATTTTGCACTACAAATGTAATTATTATCACATTGGCATTTTATAGTTCAGTTTACTAAGCACAATAGTCAAATACAGCTCATTTGAAAATACACCTTAAATTCTAAGCGTGAGTCTTCATTTTGGCATTAGATCTCTATATACTTATAACTTTTTCATTGCAAATCAACATGACACAAACTAGTTCTGCATTACACGCTAGATGTCATCTAAATTAATTTTAACTGATAAAGTTCTTAAGTTCTTAGAGTTAATGTCGAAAATTACCTAACGCAACTTCATGTTGAGTTGAGTAGCGCTAACCTAATTAGTGCAAATTATACTTTATTACTATAAGGATTTAGTTTTATTTTGACTGTAACAATAGAATTAATTTGTGATCCTCCAGAAATTGTTTTATTTCGTTAAAAAAAAACCGGACAAGTGCGAGTCAAACTCGCCCACCGAGGGTTCCGTACAAACTAGTAGATAAAAGGGGGACACAGTATTTTTTTCATATTTTCCTTCTTATACCGAAAAATAAAATAAACATCGTAAAAATATTTAAAACCCTGTTTTAACTTATGCTAATAAAGCTCTTTCATATGATAACCCACATGATACGGTTAAAGAATTTTAAAATTTGGGCCCTCATTCCTAAAGACACTATTTTTTTGTGGTTAAATAGAAAATTACCAGTTTTCAGATTTTTTCCTATATGTGTACTCTAACACAATGCTTCTTGCCAAATTTCATAGTTCTAGGTCAACGGGAAGTACCCCATAGGTTTTGATTCCCTTGTGAGTGTCGAAATGTGCATTTTTTACGACATATTCGGCTGTAACTTTTTTTAAATGAAAACTGAGAAATTAGATTTTTCTTTCTGCAGCAAGATACTATGGATTTGCGTATATGGTTTTAATTTCAACGCGATACCTTCACGTGTTCCCGAGATAAAGGTCTTGACACCCAGACAGACGGACAGACAGACGGACAACAAAGTGATCCTATAAGGGTTCCGTTTTTTTCTTTTGAGGTACGGAACCTTAAAAATAATAAAATAACACTTACCTGTAAAATGAAATGCCTCCATCTGATACATTTTTTGTAGTGCTACTATTTTTGCGTTCTAAAATGGCACAGTATGGCATTATTAAATTGTTACACGTCCACTTTGAAGTACTGTCTCACTCGAATTACGAGCTCAACTGGTGCCGGTTCAAGTCTGCTGACCTTAACTGTGGTGGTCGGAAACCGCCTACATAGCATTTCTATTAACTTCTGTCTTCTGTGGTTCGTAACTCGATCCTTGCTTCCCGCGCTGAGATTGCCCTTCGTTTGCTCCCAAATTACAGTCGCACACACAACTTTCTTTGCACGAGACGGTGGTTTTTCATAGGTTGTTAGGTTTTTCTCTATAACACGGAAATTCTGTCTAAGCACCCGAGGTGGATCAATGACATCTTTGTACGCAGTAGATGAAACGGAACGCGAGATATTGAAACTCATCAAAGTTGTGCGTCATTTTCTGTAGGAATTTTCCGATTTTTATTTCTTTTCTCTTCTTTAACCTTACATAATATATAATAAGTAATAATTAACCTTACATAATATATAATATATGATAAGTAAGACACATCTATGAAAATGTTAAGTCTAAACTCAATTAGTTGTAAACTAAAGCCATACCGGACATGTTCCAGCTTTAAACTATTTTATATTTTAAGAAACAAACTTATCTATTTGTCATCCCTGCACATTCCATAGTACTCGTACTAACCAGCTAGTAATGTACCTATTTGTCATCCTGCACATTCCATAGTACTCGTACTAACCAGCTAGTAATGTACCTATTTGTCATCCCTGCACATTCCATAGTACTCGTACTAACCAGCTAGTAATGTACCTATTTGTCATCCCTGCACATTCCATAGTACTCGTACTAACCAGCTAGTAATGTACCTATTTGTCATCCCTGCACATTCCATAGTACTCGTACAAACCAGCTAGTAATGTACCTATTGTTACTCATTTTTATTTCTTTCAGTGGGTCACTCATCATTGATTATTTTATATGACACAGAGCGTCCGTTGTCATGAAAAATGGGCGTGCGTGTCGTGTCACGCCACGCGCAATGTAGGGTTCCGTAGTTACATAATATCATAATTTATGTGACTCTAAAACAGGCTCTCTTGTTTGAGTATACGAACATACGAGTTAACTTATGCAAATTTAAATGAAATATTCATTTTTGACTTGTCTAAGTAATTATTTTAAGTTGGTCGACTATAACTCGATAACTTATAAGGTTACTTAGCTGTTATAGTTTTCCTTTTAATTTCATCATATTATATTCTACAAGCATGAATTTTTTTCATATCTCCAAAGTCAACAGTTTAGCCGGTACCGGTAGACACCCGGGGACACGGGACACGTGACTCTATCAACAATAATCACTTCAATTATAGCTTAATATTTCGCAAACGAATCCCTAAATTGAAAAATGGTTTTCGCACATTTCCAATGGTTTTTGATTACCTATCTAACGATACCCCACACGATGGGGTAGATGAGAAAAAAATATTCAAACCCACTTTACGTGTAGTGCCGTGGTACACCAAACACTTGTATAATAATGTTTGTAGTGTGTGTTACCTCTGGATAGGTATTAGATCCGTCCCACTCCAAGAGCTCGAGATAGGCCTTCGCCAACGTCTGCGCGGTAACGTTCCTGATGATGTTCACGTCGGTCACCGGTATACTCAGACCCGTCTTGTCTATGTGCCGTTTGAGCCACTCTCTGGTGTGTTTCAAACCATCTGTAAATTGAGAGGTAAGGGTTCTAAACATAAATAGTAAATATCATTATTAAGTAAATTAATAATTAAGTGTTTATTATTAACAAAATATATATACCATATACGAACTGGGGGAAATACCCTACTCATCGAAAATATATATACCATATACGAACTGGGGGAAATACCCTACTCATCGAAAATATATATACCATATACGAACTGGGGGAAATACCCTACTCATCGAAAATATATATACCATATACGAACTGGGGGAAATACCCTACTCATCGAAAATCCCCAACAACGAACAAATTCTACAAAATTGAGGCATTCGTATACAAAGTTTCGTCAAGATTGCACCTCCACGTTGTTCAACAAGTTACCACACGCCACACATGTACCACAACGAGCTGAAACTTTATCGATTAGGATCCTATGATTCAATCTACCGAAAGCAATCTCAATCTTGGAATTATGATCAGTTTATGATCAGTTGCTTACTATCATCAACGGGTAGGTAGGGTAGGGTTCCGTACCTCAATAGGAAAAACACGGAACCCTTATAGGATTACTTTGTTGTCCGACTGTCCGTCCGTCCGGGTGTCAAGACCTTTATCTCGGGAACGCGTGAAGGTATCGAGTTGAAATTAAAACCATATACGCAGATCCATAGTATCTTGCTGCAGAAAGAAAAATAAAGTTTCTAAGTTTTTGTAAAAAAAAGTTACAGCCGAATATATCGTAAAAAACGCACATTTCGACACTCACAAGGGAATTTAAGGGTAGTACCTATGGGGTACTTCCCGTTGACCTAGAACAATGAAATTTGGCAAGAAGCATTGTGTTAGTAGAGTATAGGAGAGGGACACATATAGGAGAAAATCCGAAAACTGGACTTTTAAAATTTAATCACAATAAAATAGTGTCTTTATGCAAGGAATGAAGGTCCAAATATTAAAGTGAATTAACCATATCATGTGGGGTATCATAAATGAAAGAGCTTCAGTAGCATAAGCTAAAACAGGGTTTTTAAATATTTTTACGATGTATATTTTTCGGTTTATGAAGGAAAATATAAAAAAATTATATGATTTCCCCCTTTTATCTACAAGTTTGTACGGAACCCTCGGTGGGCGAGTCTGACTCGCACTTGTCCGGTTTTTTTATGTAGAAATAGCTTTGTGCTTGACCGCCAACTCGTCTGACGTTAAGCGACATTGCGGTATACGATGGAGCGCGCTTACCTAGAAGAAACCAATTCATTCGCGATTCCAGATTATTTCTATCGGGAAAGACCCACTTAGGAAGTGTAGTTCCACAATCTAGAAGTTCGCACGACGAAAGTGGAACCAATGCGTTTCGTTCGGGTTTTCGGAATATCAACCATGAAACGGTGACGCTTTTTCGTGTTTCTGACTGTCCGATAGATGATGCAGACCAGATGTACCGAAATGAGTCCGATAAGCTAGCAAGTTTGCGGCGGTGCTCCAGCTTTGCACGATATAGGTGTTCACTGTTTAAGACTAAGTTGGACAGAGTCAACTTTCCATTCCCTTGAAACCCATGTTGATGCTTATTCGGCTGATTAAGTTATCATTAAGTTTAAGGTGGTACAAAAAAAATTAGGCACTAAGGTTTCCAATACATTAGCGATGCGCGGTAAAATGAGGCACTAAGGTTTCCAATACATTAGCGATGCGCGGTAAAATGAGGCAGCTAAGGTTTCCAATACATTAGCGATGCGCGGTAAAATGAGGCAACTAAGGTTTCCAATACATTAGCGATGCGCGGTAAAATAATAATAATAATAATAGGTTTAAGTTTTTTATAATATTTATATTTTTGTATTTCTATTGTAAAAAACTTAGATTTAAGATGTAAATTGAATAAAGAGTATAATAATAATAATAATAAGAAAAAAAAAAAAAGACAACCGCTGACAAGACCTAAAATTTTCGTTTATTGTGTGTTTTTTTATTTATTTTATTGGTTTACATTTCTAAAGATACATTAAAACGTTACTACAAATATGAAGATCTCAAGAAATATATATTCTTTGCGAAATAATAAAAACCAAACTCAAAATACCATAATATATAAACCTGACATCTGTTGACAACTGTCAAGTATTTGTAAAATATATATAACTAGCAAAATACATGATAACACGGCGAAGATTAGGAAAAACCACAGCGGATTCCACAAATGCGCACCTTCCACCACCGCCCGCCCCATCGTCTCCGAGCTCGTCGTCGGGAGACGAGTATCAAACCTCCCGCGACATCTCCACGTCGAGTGATGGGAGCGGGCCGACGCCGCCGCCGCCACCAAGATCTGCGCGACGGAGTCGTCCACCGCCGCCAGCACGCCTGGGGCCTACAGCGGGGTCCACCCCGCTACCTTCGGCCTCCGCTACTGGCGGAGTAGCGCGTCGCATGAGATGGTCTTCACAAATCAATGAAAACGTCATGCGCGCCTACTATGAGGCGACAGAATCAGAAACCAACTTGACGGCGTACCGGTCTAGAATACTGCCTTTGTTTCAGACTCTTGAGCCGACCGTCACCGTGACTGTTCAACGATTATCGGATCAAGTGCGAGCTATCCAGCGACTCAAGTTGCTGGATCAGTCCGTGCTCGATCGGCTTCGCCTGGAAGTGATGTCTGCTCGTCCAACCCCCGTGTCGGCGAGGGATCCGTCGCCTGTCGCGTCGTCTGCCCCGTCATTGGCTTCAATGCCGACCACGGTTGCGACACTTGTGACGCCGGCTGACCCCGCAGCCGACGAGGGGGACGTTACGAGTAGTGTTTCTAACCAGGTGAGTGAGCAACTGAGGAGCACTCTGGAAGACGTGATTTCTCAGTACAGATTCGCACCTGACTCTAGGCCACGTTTACCACGCTTGCCTACCCATAGAAAAAATCTAGCACTGATGGGAGCCTTGAATGCATTGCTAGTTCCGTATATTCAAACTAGTAGAGATTTAGTTGATACTCACTCGATCTTATACTGCGGTGCCATTGCGGTGTGTCGAGTCGCACGTGTTAAATTTCCGGACATTAGCCGTGCACCGCGACGCACCGGAGATGTACCCGCGTGGCAAGTGAGAATCGAGCGGCGTATTAACACATTCAGGACTCTCATTGCGAAGCTGATCTGCTTCAGACGGGGGAATAATCGCCCCCGAGTAATGCGTTTTGTGACTCAGGCATTTGCCGGGACCGGTATTAGGCCGCAACACTACCTAGCCAATGTCACGGAACGCATCGACTATCTGAAGCAGAAAGTCTATGCATGGGCGAATCGTATTCGTCGCTACAGAGAACGTGTGGATAGATACTGGCAGAATCGCCTCTTCCAAAGTGACCAAAGAAAGGTGTACCGAAGCTGGGAGGGAACTGAGCAACGTATGAGCGACGGACAGCTACCGGATTCTGACGCCATGACTAGTTTCTGGCGTGGTATTTGGTCGATGCCCGTCGAACATACGGAAGACGAGTGGATGAGAATTGTCAAGCGTGAGTGCGAAGACATTGAACCCATGGGGTCTATTTTAATAAACCCTTTAGACGTTAGCTGTGCGATCCGTACGACACAGAACTGGAAAAGTCCTGGGCCAGACGGTTTGCACAACTTTTGGATAAAATGGACTCGATGCTCACACGATCGCTTGGCTACCCAATTCCAAGATGCCCTCGAGCTCGGTTCTCTTCCTGCCTTCATGACCACCGGGGTCACCTTTCTGCTCCATAAGTCCGGTAGTACCACGGAACCAAAAAACTACAGACCCATCACATGCTTACCAACCATCTATAAGCTCCTTACATCCATTCTGAGAAATAAAATTTATACGCACTTAGTTGCGAACAACGTTTTGGCTTCTACTCACAATGGATGTAAGGTTGGGTCCCGTGGTACTAAAGAGCTACTCCTCATTGATACGGCTATTAGCCAGCAAGTCAAACGGAATAAAGGGGCCCTCTCTGCTGCTTGGATTGACTATAAGAAGGCCTATGATTCGGTGCCTCACTCATGGCTTGAGAGGATCTTAGAGTTGTGTAAAATTGATGCAACTTTGAGATCCTTCTTAGCCACATGTATGAGGCAATGGACCACAGTCCTTCGTCAACCAGGCAGTAGAGATGGCTCCTTTACACCGCAGGACTTGATAAGGATTGACCGTGGCATTTTCCAGGGTGACAGTTTGAGTTCATTGTGGTTTTGCCTGGCACTGAACCCTCTCAGTATTCTGCTGAAGGATTCAGGTCTAGGCTATCGGCTTCGTAGGGGGGGTGAAGTTATTTCTCACCTGTTGTACATGGATGACCTCAAACTTTTTGCATCGAAACGACAAGACTTAATGACGTTGTTAAAAACAACAGAGGTTTTTAGCAATGCCATTAAGATGGAGTTTGGTGTAGACAAGTGTGCGGTCGTTCAGGTAGAGCGAGGGAAAGTTGTAAATTCTCCGAATTTGCAACTTTCTGAGACAATGACTCTCAGGTCCCTCTCCGAAGCCGACACCTACAAATACCTTGGTATGTCAGAGTCGTTGGGTATTGCGGTAGAGGATATAAAAAAATCGATGAAGGAGCGTTTCTTTTGCCGCCTGTCAAAAGTTCTTAACAGTCTTTTGTCTGGCGGCAATAAGTCGCGCGCCTTCAACGGTTGGGTGATGCCTCTATTGTCATACTCCTTTGGCATACTAAGGTGGACTCAAACTGAGCTGGACGCCCTGGATAGAAGGGTCCGTCAGCAACTGACATTACATCGCATGTTACACCCACGTTCGTCTGTTATGAGACTACATTCCGCGGAAGTGGGGGGGTCGTGGCTTTTTAAATGCCAAGAACCTTCACAACCGTGAGGTGTGCAGTCTCAGGGATTATTTCCGCAACAACGAATGTGGGATGCATTGCGATGTAATGGCAGTTTACAAGGGCCTGACGCCTCTCTCCTTGGCAAAAGAGAACTGGCGCAAACCAACTGTGCTCAGCATGGAAGATCGTAGGGACGTATGGAAAGGCAAGGAGCTACACGGGAGGTTCTACCGGGCCTTAACAGGACCCGATGTAGACCTTCTTGCGTCGGTGAACTGGTTACGCTTCGGTGACCTCTTTGGTGAAACTGAAGGGTTTGCTTGTGCGATTGCAGATGAAGTTATCAAGACGAACAACTATCGGAAATATATCATGAAAGACGGTACGGTCGACATTTGTCGGGCATGCCACCGTCCCGGAGAGTCTCTCCGACATATTATTTCCGGTTGTTCGCATCTTGCTAACAGCGAGTATTTGCACAGGCACAATCAAGTAGCCAGGATCATCCACCAGCAACTTGCTTTTCAATACGGCCTTGTTGAGTCCGAGGTGCCGTACTATCAGTACGCACCAGCGCCGGTTCTTGAAAATGGCCGTGCTTTGCTTTATTGGGACCGTTCTATTATCACAGATAGGACTATTGTTGCCAATAAGCCTGATATTGTGATTGTAGATCGTTCCCAACGCCGGGCAGTGCTCGTTGACGTCACCATACCACAAGATGAGAATCTCGTGAAGGCTGAGAAGGACAAGCTCAGCAAGTACCTTGACTTGGCTCACGAGATAACCGCCATGTGGGATGTTGACTCAACGACCATTGTTCCGATAGTCGTATCGGCAAACGGTTTAATAGCGAAGAGCCTTGACCAACATCTTAAGAGGCTCTCGCTTGATGGTTGGATCAAGGGTCGGATTCAGAAGGCGGTCGTCCTAGACACGGCACGAATTGTCAGGAGGTTTCTGAGTCTGTAGCCCCTACCGCCAGCAGCTTAGGCCCTGCCCCGCTGTTGGCGGCATTCTAGGTTTAAGTTTTTATTGTTTTTTATATAAATATTGTAAAAACTTAGGCTTAAGATTCATAAATAAATATCTGAATAATAATAACTTTATTTGCAAAAACAATTTTACGTATAAAACACTATTTAAATACATTCAATTTTAACTTAGGTAAAATATAAATTATATGCCTGAACTAGGTATTCCTGTTTGTCAGGCGAGAAGTAGGCAAACAATAATTGTATTATAAAATCACTTATGAACTATGTTTTTTATATACTATCTTAAATAATTTATAACAAAAATAATTATATAAGAAATCTAAGCAAACAATGCACTAGGCAAACTAATCGTAAACTATTAATAACTTCTCTGTATCTTCATAGGACATGCTTTGGAGAGTCTCACTAACGGTTTCTTTACATTTATTATAAGTGAGGGAATATATGTAATTTACAGAATTTATTCTGTTGTATAGAAGTGGCCCTAGAAATATGTAGAATTTTTTAGTAAAGGCATGTTTTGTTATCCTCTGAGGGCAAACAATATCTTTCCGTCTTTTATTAGTTAGGTCAATATTGTAAGGAAGGGCTGCATGCTGTTTTAGTACTATATTTTTTATGAATAATTGCCGAACGGTTAGTACTTTACAGGATTGATAGAGGAGGTTAGTGGGAAAAAGGAAATGCCGAAAAGTCGATACCTTCAAAATCGCTCGCTGAGCTCTCTCGACGGTTAGTAATAGTGTCTTTCCCCCTCCACCCCATACGGTTATACAATACGTTAATATGGATTGACACAAAGCCAAGTAAACTTGTCTGACTAACTGGGGATCAGCAATACTTCGTAACTGTTTGAATACAAATATCATCTTCCGTACTCTATTACAAAGTGCTTCAATATGTGGTTTGAACGAAAGAGTTTCGTCAATTATGACGCCCAAGTATTTTATTTTATTTGTAATTTTAATATCGGGACATTCACATTTGTCTTGGCTGGGGTCTTTACAATAATGAGAATACACTTTGGTGATGTTTTGCGCAGGTGTTGGTTTTCGCATTGAAAACTTAATGTATTTTGTTTTGTCTGCATTAAGCGTTAGTAAATTGTGCTGGAACCACTTGTTAACGATATTGAATCCATATTGTGCATGCTTGTAAACTTCATCTTCTGAGTCAGCCGAAAAAAGTAGAGCAGTGTCGTCGGCGTATGATATGACTATGCCATGATTCAGTTTTAGATCGCAAATCGCAAATGAGGCAACTAAGGTTTCCAATACATTAGCGATGCGCGGTAAAATGAGGCAACTAAGGTTTCCAATACATTAGCGATGCGCGGTAAAATGAGGCAACTAAGGTTTCCAATACATTAGCGATGCGCGGTAAAATGAGGTAACTAAGGTTTCCAATACATTAGCGATGCGCGGTAAAATGAGGCAACTAAGGTTTCCAATACATTAGCGATGCGCGGTAAAATGAGGCAACTAAGGTTTCCAATACATTAGCGATGCGCGGTAAAATGAGGCAACTAAGGTTTCCAATACATTAGCGATGTGCGGTAAAATGAGGCAGCTAAGGTTTCCAATACATTAGCGATGCGCGGTAAAATGAGGCAACTAAGGTTTCCAATACATTAGCGATGCGCGGTAAAATGTGGCAACTAAGGTTTCCAATACATTAGCGATGCGCGGTAAATTGAGGCAACTAAGGTTTCCAATACATTAGCGATGCGCGGTAAAATGAGGCAACTAAGGTTTCCAATACATTAGCGATGCGCGGTAAAATGAGGCAACTAAGGTTTCCAATACATTAGCGATGCGCGGTAAAATGAGGCAACTAAGGTTTCCAATACATTAGCGATGCGCGGTAAAATGAGGCAACTAAGGTTTCCAATACATTAGCGATGCGCGGTAAAATGAGGCAACTAAGGTTTCCAATACATTAGCGATGCGCGGTAAAATGAGGCAACTAAGGTTTCCAATACATTAGCGATGCGCGGTAAAATGAGGCAACTAAGGTTTCCAATACATTAGCGATGCGCGGTAAAATGAGGCAACTAAGGTTTCCAATACATTAGCGATGCGCGGTAAAATGTGGCAACTAAGGTTTCCAATACATTAGCGATGCGCGGTAAAATGAGGCAACTTAGGTTTCCAATTGTGACCGGGTTCTCGCCACACTCGAAATTAAGTGTAAGAGTAAATAGAAACAACAGAAAAAAAAGTAAAGTTGTTTATTTATAAAAGTTTTTTTTTTTTATTAGTCCAAAGTTTATACAAGTATTAAAAATGGACGTCGCTAATCGTTCGTTGCGTTTTATTCAACAAATTATCTAGGGAGAAGGAGCGGTGAAAACCGTCCCACCTCTAATTTGATTCCACAATCACACTTAAATACTAAAGTATACTAAATACTAAAAATACAAGAACGAAGAAGCTAAATTAAAATGCCATCGTTCCTTACCATCAAGCTTCATGAAAGAGTGTAAATTCAATTAAAGAATTTGTTGATTACCTAAATCAACAAAACATTACCAGAAAATTCAATGATTACTGGATGGCCCCACAGTGACCACCAGAATTTATTACCCAAAAATTATAGCAATTATTACTATGTTGTCTATAGAGACAAATACACAAAATTGTCTCGGCTTAAGACCAGACTTTCCACAATACACAGTAAATTCCACAATACACAGTAAATAAATTTAAGAACTTCGGAGAATATTAAATCAGTAGATTTAATATTAGTGTAATGTTTATGAAAATAAATCACCACGACCACTTGCCTCTGTATTGAATCGTCATCCAATAGAGAGTAAAGGGTTGAAGTATAATGCCTACAATATCAGAATGTAGCTGAAATAAAGGTAGAAGTTAGTATCCCCTTTATCACCCAAATATATAACTAAACTCAGGCCACCTGTTTTATATGAGGCTGACCCGGTTAATATACCGTACAGAGTAATGTCACACTACGGACACCCTCAACTGATTTATCCGCATCATCTCAGACACAAATATTCCACGACTGGGCATAGTTCCCTCCCATGAATTTCCAAAATTACCTATTGGAGGCGGCTTTAACTAATACATTTGAATAGAAAACTCAGTAAGTGAGGTTTTCTACCGATCAACATCAGCAACGTGAAATCATGCCGCCGTTAAAGAGCAAAGTTTTCACATTACATTACCACCATGGAGAAGTGCCTCCGCAAAACAAAAAACAACAGGATTACTCTCCTCCTACGTCATCAGCCTCCAGCACCAACTTCCACCCGCAACATCTTAAATGCGCCTCGGTTCAAGACACTTCCACGGAGTAAGCCTCCTCGGAACATCAAGAGGGAAAAGATAGAAACAACCTCCAAGTCAGGACCAACATAAAAAACAAAAACCCCTACAACAAAAACACATCATTAGTGTTATATATTCATAAATTATCACTTCACAACATCTTTTTAATGTTAAAAACTCCACTCACCTTAAAGCAGGGGTTGAGTAAATGAAAATATCCTTAGCCAGAAAAACAATTGCACGCCATAGGAAAAGATGGACGCTGCCTTCAACAACCTACAAATAAAATTACTAATTAAATCACCAATCTACACACACAAGGACTAAAAACACAGTTTCACCACCATAAAAACTATTCTCACCTCACAAGACAAATTTAAAGGTCTTTGGAAAGATTTCTAGACGTAGACGCCATCTGCGTCTAGTCCTTTTCAGCTTCAAGTCGATACCACCCGACGCGGCTTCAAAAATCAAAGTAAAAAATGGCCGACCAAATCTTCCCTTCACAAGAAAAAGGCAATTTTTCGATCACAACAACATAACGACGATAATTCTAACTTCCCTCCTAGACAACAGCTAACTTCATTGCGGAACGATAAACAACAACCTTCAGATAATATAAGAACAGATAAACAATAATGTGATCACTTTGTGATGTCGCCGTTCACTGGCTTATTATAGCATTCATTACCGCTCAGCAAACCAGAGAAATGCTAACAAGGAATGATAACAACATAAACAAACGAAGAATGCGACAGTCTCTCGTTTTCAGCTCATACTATTTTCGGTAAGTGGATTCACTTACGAATACTCAAAAAAACAGGGTTACACAATACATTAGCGATGCGCGGTAAAATGAGGCAACTAAGGTTTCCAATACATTAGCGATGCGCGGTAAAATGAGGCAACTAAGGTTTCCAATACATTAGCGATGCGCGGTAAAATGTGGCAACTAAGGTTTCCAATACATTAGCGATGCGCGGTAAAATCGATATTCTAACTAATATTACAAGAGCGAAACTAACTGTCTATTGTCTGTCTCTCAGTCTGTTGTTACCATTCCCCGGCTGGACGGCTGACCCAATCGTTATTACATTTAGAACAGAGATTCTTTAGGAGCTGGAGAAGGACATAGGCTATATTTTATCATCATCGTCGCTTATCACCAGTACGCGGGTGACACCGCGGGGCGCAGCTAGTCGGTCTATATGTTTTGATGTTATTCAACGTGTATGATTTCGGTGTAGGGACGCTCCCTCCCCGAGTGCGAGGAGAGGAGAGCGCACGAGCGTACCTTCAGTGACCTTGAGTATTTCGTCGAACTTGTTCCGTTCGTAGAGCACACTCTCGTGCTCCACGTGAGGCCGCATCATGGCGATCAGCGTGTTCGCTAGGTCCAGCTTCAACACCTCCAGCGTCTCCAGGATCGCGCGGAATATCTCCACCTGCATACGTCACATACACATGAGGGTAATTTATTACTTCGCTTTGTAACAGGTACATTTAGATTTTGGTTCAGGTTAATTTCATATTTGTTTCAGGTTAATTTCATATATTTCAGATTAATTCTGGTTTGTTTCAGATTAATTCATATTTGTTTCAGTTTATTCTTATTTGTTACAGGTTAATTAAACTTTCATTTCAATTTAAACCACAAACCTAAAAGTTGCTAGGTACGCACAAGTCCAACAAAGGGTAGGGAAAGAAATGTCTTTTATTTACTCGGAGAGAGAGAGAAAGAGAAAGGTGGTGGCATCAACTCACAGTGTCATCCAATTTAGTGATATCCTGTATAATTTCGTCCCTGGCCGGCGCCGCCATCTTGGCCATCAGGTCTATGACGAACTCGGCGTACTTCCTGAAGTCCAGGCTGTTGTTCTGCGCCTGCTGCTTGATGAACTCCGAGTCCAGCACCTCCTCGATCATCTCGCGGATGCGCGTGTGCCGCGGGAGTAGGATCGAAAACAGACCCTGGCGCCAGGGAATCATTCAGGTCATACAAATACTACTTGCGTCCCGCGGCATCTCACGGGTAGTGAACAAATGCGTAAATGACGATGATGATAAAATACAGCCTTTTCCAGGTCGCAAAGAATCTCTGTGCCAAATATCACAACCATTGGTTCAGCCATTTAGCTATGAAAATGTAACAAACAGACAGAGAGACAAACGGACAACAGACTTACTTTTGCTTTTATAATATTAGGATACAGTTACAATCTCTAAGTAAATATGATGGGAAAATGTCCAAACGAATGTTACATATTACTTATACACACATATATATATATAATATACACATATACATATTTATGCCGATCATCCCGTTTCTACCAGCGCAGCATAATGATGAAAAACTGTGATGATATGTATACATATATGTATGTTTATATATACTAACATATGTTTTTGCATGCCCCGCGACGACAGCTCCCTAAAACTATGTCATAAACTACAAGAGCTTATTCCATTTGTTGAATAGAATTAATTTACAATAAAACCGGACAAGTGCGAGTCAAACTCGCCCACCGAGGGTTCCGTACAAACTAGTAGATAAAAGGGGGAAATCATATATTTTTTATATTTTCCTTTATAAACCGAAAAATATACATCGTAAAAATATTTAAAAACCTGTTTTAGCTTATGCTAATGAAGCTCTTTCATATGATACCCCACTTGATACGGATAAAGAACTTAAAAATTTGGACCCTCATTCCTTGCATAAAGCCACATTTTTTTTATGAATAAATTAAAAATGTCCAGTTTTCGGATTTTTTCCTATATGTGTACTCTAATACAATGCTTCTTGCCAAATTTCATAGTTCTAGGTCAACGGGAAGTACCCCATAGGTTTTGATTCCCTTGTGAGTGTCGAAATATGCGTTTTTTACGACATATTCGGCTGTAACTTTTTTTTATGAAAACTGAGAAATTTTATTTTTCTTTCTGCAGCAAGAGACTATGGATCTGCGTATATGGTTTTAATTTCAACACGATACCTTTACGCGTTCCCGAGATAAAGGTCTTGACACCCGGACAGACGGACAGACAGACAGATAGACAGACGGACAACAAAGTGATCCTATAAGGGTTCCGTTTTTTTCTTTTGAGGTACGGAACCGTAAATATTAAATCAACTTCAAAACAATTCAATTAACACAAAAGGGAGGAAGCCATCTGATGGTGAGTATATAAATAAAACACACAGAGAGAGAGAGAGAGAGTGGTTTACATAATTACCATTGAGTACTATTTGCTTTGGATGCTTCTATTACATTCGATAGTATTGCATAGTAATCAGTTTAATGACAAACTAGCTGTGCCCCACAGTTTCATCTGCATAGTAATGAAAAACAGTGAAGATGGTGACAAACAGACAGACATATAGTTACTTAAACTTTTAAAATATTAGGTAGGATGGTATCTGTTACCTGTTTAACATCTTCTAATAGTACAAGAGCCTGCTTGTACTCCGGAGGGTCCGAGTCGAGCTGCTCTCTCAGTATGTCGAAGTATGCTTTATGCATGGTCTCCTTCACTAGCTTCTGGTAACTGAAACACAAACAAAATCACTCCTTATCTCTCTGATCTAATCTTAGTGATCTCTCTCAGACAACAGTTATAGTGATCATTAGCAGTCCTGGCTTTGTCAATAGGCCGTATAGGCCGCCGTGTCAAGACATTTATCTCGGGAACGCGTGAAGGTATCGAGTTGAAATTAAAACCATATACGCAGATCCATAGTATCTTGCTGCAGAAAGAAAATTAAGTTTCTAAGTTTTCGTAAAAAAAAGTTACAGCCGATATATTATCGTAAAAAAACGCACATTTCGACACTCACAAGGGAATCAAAACCTATGGGGTACTTCCCGTTGACCTAGAACAATGAAATTTGGCGAGAAGCATTGTGATATAGTACACATATAGGAAAAAATTGGAAACTGGTCATTTTTAATTTAATCACAAAAAATAGTGTCATGTGGGGTATCATATGAAAGAGCTTAATTAGTATAAGTTAAAACAGGTTTTTAAATATTTTTACGATGTATACTTTTCGGTATAAGATGGAAAATATAAAAAAAAATGATTTCCCCCTTTTATCTTCTGGTTTGTACGGAACCCGCGGTGGGCGAGTCTGACTCGCACTTGTCCGGTTTTTTAATTTTCGATAAGAATGAGTTTCTATGGATTTAACGTATAAAACAAATATATATATATATAAACAAGTTCACTGGTTTTCTCATGGTTTTTTATACTAATACGTTAAATCCCTATAGGAACGCATTATTTTCTAAAATTATCAATCCTAGGTGCCTACTGTAACTGTACCTTTTTATCTATATTTCCCTACGTAATTAATATGATTTTGAACTGGACTAGGGTATCAATTTTCAAGATCAGTAGGGGCGGCAAAAATTTAATAGCCTACTGGCGGCAAAAGTATACATCCGGCACTGTAATTTAGAATGTTTATACACATAGGGTAGTTCTAAATAAATCAGTTGTTGTCCAGCATTTCGTCGCTTTAGAGCTTGTTTGAGATAACTACCATTGGTAAAATTTTACAGGAGAAGAGTTTATGTTCTATTTTTTCGAAATAGCTATATTTTTAAGGCGTGAAAGTCTTTTTAGGGTTCCGTACCCAAAGAGTAAAAACGGGACCCTATTACTAAGACTTCGCTGTCTGTCTGTCTGTCTGTCTGTCTCCAGGCTGTATCTTATAAACCATGATAGCTAGAAAGCTGAAATTTTCACAAATGATGTATTTCCGTTGCCGCTATAACAACAAATACTAAAAATTAAAAAAAAAAAAAATTAAGGGGGGTCCCCATACAATAAACGTGTTTTTTTCGTATTTTTTTGCTCAATATTAAAAACGGTAACAGGTAGACGCTTCAAAATTTCACAGAATATTTACTTGTATAATAGCTTTCAAAATAAATAATTAAATAACAATAAAGTAAATATTAAAGGGGGGCTCCCATACAACAAACGTAATTTTTAAGCAATTTTTACTCGATCTTAATTAACAGGTAGAATATTTTGAATTTTGAATCTTGAATATTTGTAAGTAAATATTTAGAAATATATTAACTATAAAAATAAATACCTAATCTAATACATAAAAACTCACAAAATGAAAATAATCCGTGCATCTAAACGCGGTGCGAGCGCCGCGCCGCGAGGGGGGTTACATCACGGAGCGAGCCATAGCCGCGCGTATTCGCGCGAGCGTCGTCATGCTACCCGGATGTGTATCGAAAACCTACCTATAAGTTTGCAATTTACTACTTGGAATTTCGTTGATTTCTCGTTATTTTATAAACAGAACTAAACTTTATAATATTATAGATGATAGTACGGAACCCTTCGTGCGCGAGTCCGACACGCACTTGGCCAATTATTATTTTAACCGACTTCAAAAACGGAGGAGGTTCTCATTTCCTATTTTTTTTTGTTTTTTTATTGTGTTTGTTACCTCAGAACTTTCGACTGGGTGAACCAATTTAGATGATTATTTTTTTAGAAGCTGGTGCTTCCACTTGGCACGGGAAGCTGGTGCTTCCCGTGTAGTCCCCTTTCAATTTGGTCCAGTTCTGACAATGGCATCTATGAGAAAACCATATATTCTCAAATTTGCATTAAGTATGTGCGCGACAAATGAACGAATAACTCAATATCACGCCAACCAATTTCGATGATGTTTTTTAATTGAAAAGGATGTACTTCAAGGGTAGTTTGATGAGAGTTTGGTTAGGTTCTGATTATGGGATCCATCACAAAGTAACGGAACTCTTCAATTCTTAGAAGCAATTAACGATACTCGGCCGAATCTTTTACATCCGGATATTTGAGTCACCTACCGTAACGTCTTTATGGTCAAGTACTTGTCGTAGTCGAATATGATGATCAATGGAACTCCTTAACGGCTTACAGTAAGGTTGCGATCTGTGCCAGAATTAGAAATTCTGGCACAGATCACATTGTCGAAAGACAGATTTCGTAGTCTCGATATTGTGTAGTAGTTTATTTAGCTATGATGTGTAGTTTGTGTATTGTTTTGTAGAAGTTAATAAAGGCACTTGCCCGTTAAAAAGCATATTTTTCTGAGTTGATCGACTATTACTCGTTAACTTGTAAAGTCAACTTACCCGTGATAGTTTTCCTTTTAATTTTACCATATATGCTACTCGTCGGTTTAGTGCTTGTGTAACACAACCGCTACATTTATCGAAAATCACTTTTAAATGCAGTCTTGTTAAGGATTAAATTTCAGTTCTGTTGGTTTAAAAAAAACAAAAGCTTTTGCTTTTATAACTACAAAAATATAGTTTAAAATTTATTTGTTTCACGACAACGTAATGAAAATTTCGTGCTTGTTAAACACAAGTGCAACGCTTAAGGAATCCACCACCATCGCAACAAAAATTTTGTGCTTGAGTAACACAAGTGCACTCATCGACCAATCACAGTTCACGACGCGATGTCCGCCATTTTGATTATTTCGTCACTCTGGCTTGAGTACGTGCGTAAAGCTTGTGTCGCTGCAGCTAAATATTTATAAAACAAACAATTTAATAGTGTATAAGTGCTAAAATTATATCAAAATAAAAGAAAATAATGTCTACAAGTAGTTATAAAGTAAGTACTTTATAATTCACACTCTATTCCGTAATGAGTTTTAAACAGGGTTTTTAATGAACCGCCAACTTAAGCCCAAGAGTAAGTTTATTATTATTATTAGGTATAATTG
The DNA here is from genome assembly GCA_947563715.1 of Lycia hirtaria. Lineage (NCBI taxonomy): Eukaryota > Metazoa > Arthropoda > Insecta > Lepidoptera > Geometridae > Lycia > Lycia hirtaria. The sequence continues at coordinate 23,479,241 of OX387376.1, forward strand.
AATTAATTTTGTCAAGTTTAGAAAATTTCTTAATTCATTAAAGCTTAATAGTAGAGTGGCACCGCTGTCTTGCTGGCAAAATTATTGAAATTACTTTTGATAAATAGGTATACTTCCTTCGGATTCATAAGAACACTATTACATTTTTTTAACAAAAGCTGTTGTTTTGACCGAAATAAACGTATAAACGTCAATTTTTTTCCCGGATTTTTTTTCTTTTATACGTTTATTACGGTCAAAATAACAGATATAAAAGTAAAAGGTACTCCTCCTTCTGTTACCACGTGACCATGTGGTTTTTATTTTTCTGGTTTGAACTTAAATCGGAGCACTTTAGACCACTTTTTAGACATTTTAATTGCAGAGCGGCACAAAAACAATATGGTTTGGGCGACGGACCGACACTAATCTACATCGATAGTCTTGGAAGTCAACATTACGCCAATATAGGTAACTAATTCTCCAAAAACATCTCACCTTTCTCTCACCATCTCAACTAAGAAAACCTCAGTCCGGTCAGTCTTCGGATGGGTGACCGTGAATGGCATATCTTTCTGAGCGCTACCGTGGGTCGGATGACACGTTATATCCCGGTTGTTTGTTCTTAAAAAATAATTATAGTTTAATAAACTGAAGCAACCGACTTCTCATGGATGCCATTATCAGAACTGGACCAAATTGAAATGGGACCACACGGGAAGCACCAGCTTTCAAATAAAAAAAGAGTCATCAAAATCGGTTCACCCAGTCGAAAGTTATGAAATAACAAACATTTAAAAAAAAAAACAATCGAATTGAGAACCTCCTACTTTTTGGAAGGCGGTTGAAAACCTGTTTTAGCTTGTGCTAATGAAGCTCTTTCATAATTGATACTCCACATGATACGGTTCCTCCTTCCTTGCATAAAGACCCTAATGACATATTTTTTTGTGAATAAATAAAAACTGTACAATTACAATGGAAATTCCATTATAGATCGGCTCAGTTTATCTCATTTGTTCTAAGTAGTTCAAAATTGAGAAAAATGTTACCTTAATACAACCTGTATATACAGGTTGTATTTAGCACTTGTGTCATACAAGCACGAAAAAAATAATCAGTCACAGATAAGACATCTGCATTGTGGTTAGCCACAACTGTGGAGTTGTGGCTCCACATTCGAAATTATTTTTGTGCATGTTTGTTCCACCTCCATATAAAAACCGTAAAATAAGATATAATTCATTACCATCCATAGAAAAAAATGATTACAATCGATTAGTTAGCCGTGGGGTACCGGCTTAGAATAGTACCTCCCCCTCTCTTCCCGTGGGTGCCGTAAGAACCGGCTAAGGGAAATACTACCAGAGATGGGCAGCAGCATCCTCTGTGGAAAACGCTACCCACTGCGCTCGCCAACCCGCATGCCAAGCGTGGCGAGTAATGGCAAAACCCCCCCTATGACAGACGACAAAAATACCAGGCCCCCAGTCCCCGGCAGCTCCGCTATTCCGGACTACGGTAGCGGTCCCGGTCACGGCGGAGCAAGGGGTGCTAAGAATCTCCGGAAGAGATCCGGCTACCACCCCCTGCATAAACGACGACTGGCCCTGGTAACACACAATATTCGCACGACGAGGACAGACGAGAAGCTAGCTGAGCTGGAAGAAGAAATGAGTAGGTTACGTTGGGATATCCTGGGGTTATCGGAAGTCCGACGAGAGGGTGAGGACACGATAACCCTGAAATCCGGTAACCTACTCTACTACCGGGAGGGCGACCAACAGTCCCAAGGTGGTGTCGGGTTTCTCGTCCACAAGTCCCTTGTTAACAACATTCTTGCCATCACAGTGTATCGAGCAGGGTTGCGTACCTGATACTCAGAGTATCCAAGAGATATTCGTTGAAGGTCATCCAGGTATACGCACCGACCTCGGCACACTCGGATGATGAGGTGGAGGTGATGTATGAGGACATTAGTAGGGCCATACACACTTCTGAGACCTATTTTAATGTTGTTATGGGGGACTTCAATGCGAAGCTGGGCAAGAAATGCGAAAGTGAGTTGAGAGTGGGGCAATTTGGATATGGACAACGGAACCCCAGGGGACAGAGGTTGGCCGACTTTCTGGAGAAAGAGGAACTCTTCATGATGAACTCTTTCTTCCAGAAGCCACCTCATAGGAAATGGACCTGGTTGAGTCCCGATGGTTCTACGAGAAATGAGATAGACTTCATCCTGACCACCAAGAAACAAATATTCAAAGATGTCTCTGTGATCAACATGGTTAAAACCGGAAGTGATCACCGAATGGTACGAGGCACTTTGAATATTAATGTTAAACTGGAGAGGTCCCGTATGATGAAGTCTACACTCCGACCCACTCGCGCCCATATCCAAAACCCCGAGAGCTTTCAGCTCGAACTATCAAATCGCTTTGAGTGCCTGGAGAGCTGCGCATCGGTGGATGAGATCAATAACAGGTTTGTGGAAACTGTCCGTACGGTGGGCGCGAAGTTTTATAAACCCCACCGTACAAATAGACCGCAAAAGCTCTCGAGCCATACCCTCGACCTCATGGCTGAACGACGCTCATTGCAACTGCAGTCTTCCGGTGACGCCGAATCATATAGGCGGCTCAATAGACTCATATCAAAGTCTATGCGACACGACATCCGTACCTTTAATACTAATCGTATTAAAGAGACGATAGAGCGGAATAAAGGCTCCAAAGTGTTCGCAAGAGACATGTCTATTGGGCAGAGCCAGTTGACGAAGCTGAAGATGGAAAATGGCAGTATAGCGACGACCAAAGCAGAAGTCTTGAGGGAAATCGAGAGGTTCTATGGACAGTTATACACATCGGTCGCAAAACCTGTTAGCAGTTTGGGCAAAGATCCAAGAGCCAAACTGACTCGACATTATACCGAAGATATCCCGGACATCAGCCTGTACGAGATTAGGATGGCCTTGAAACAGCTCAAGAACAACAAGGCACCGGGCGACGACGGAATTACATCAGAGCTACTGAAAGCGGATGGAACACCGGTACTGAAAGTCCTTCAGAGGCTCTTCAATTCCTTCGTGCTTGAAGGTACAACGCCAGAAGCATGGAACAGAAGCGTGGTGGCGCTGTTCTTCAAAAAAGGAGACAACACTTTGCTAAAGAACTACAGACCCATCTCGCTTCTGAGCCATGTCTATAAGCTGTTTTCAATGGTCATCACGAATCGTCTTGAACGCAGGTTTGATGACTTCCAGCCTCCCGAACAAACCGGTTTCCGAAAAGGCTATAGTACCATAGACCACATCCATACGCTGCGGCAAGTGATAAAGAAGACCGAAGAGTATAACTTGCCCCTTTGCTTAGCGTTTGTGGACTATGAGAAAGCCTTTGATTCGATCGAGACCTGGGCGGTGCTTGAGGCTCTCCAGCGATGCCGTATTGAATATCGGTATGTCGAAGTGCAGAAGTGCTTGTACAACAACGCCACCATGTCAGTCCGAGTACAAGACCAGAACTCAGAGGCAATTTCATTGAAAAGAGGCGTGAGGCAGGGAGACGTTGTCTCTCCGAAACTGTTTACCGCCGGTTTGGAAGATGCCTATAAGCTTCTGGAATGGAAAGGGCTCGGCATTAATATTAACGGCGAGTACATCACTCACCTTCGGTTTGCCGACGATATCGTAGTCATGGCAAAGTCGATGGAAGAGCTCAGTACGATGCTCGAAGACCTCAATAGAGTTTCCCAACGGGTGGGCCACAAAATGAACATGGACAAAACGAAGGTTATGTCGAACGCCCATATGTAGTGCCTACCCTAATATCTGTGGGGAACTTCACTCTTGAAGATGTTGACGAATACGTCTACCTAGGACAGACGGTCCGATTAGGCAGGTCCAACTTTACGAGGGAGGTCAATCGTCGTATCCAACTCGGCTGGGCAGCGTTCGGGAAACTTAAAAGCGTCTTCTCGTCCAATATTCCCCAGTCCCTCAAGTCGAAAGTTTACAACCAGTGTGTGTTACCAGTGATGACATACGGCACTGAAACGTAGTCCCTAACTATGGGCCTTATAAGGAAGCTCAAGGTCACGCAACGCGCTATGGAGAGGGCTATGCTCGGAGTCTCTCTACGAGATCGAATCAGAAATGAAGAGATACGTAGACGTACAAAAGTCACCGATATACCACAGCGGATTAGCAAGTTGAAGTGGCAGTGGGCAGGGCACATAGCACGTAGAACTGATGGCCGATGGGGCCGAAAGGTTTTCGAGTGGAGACCACGTACCGGCAAGCGCAGCGTAGGAAGACCAGCAACGAGATGGACAGACGACCTCATACAAGTGGCGGGAAGACGCTGGATGCAAGCCGCTTCCAATCGGTCTTTTTGGAAATCCATGGGGGAGGCCTATGTCCAACAGTGGACTTCTTATGGCTGAAATGATGATGATGAAATTTTTAATCTTTCCCTTATCCACATAATTATTCCTTTTTTCTAAGATTATCAGTCTGACGAGGCCTCTACACAGTCGATGTAATAGTATCTGCTAACATTCCGCAATACAATATAACTTGGTTCTACCCTCATTATATTGTTGTTTTCTGAGGGAGACACAAAACAAGTATTTATGGATATGATTGTTAATGTTAATTATGAACAAAGTTTGACGAGTCCATATTAGAAACGTGACTTTTATGACAATAAACGATATTTATTCTATTCTATTCTTTAGCTTTTATACTACAGATTTAATTCACATTTAAAATACGTCAACTTTGCCACTGCACTGATGGTTAGACCGGATTATATGCAACATAACAAGCTTGAAATATGCATGAAAAATGGGTAAAATATGCATGACAATTGTTAAAATATGCAACATAAATGATGAATTTTAGAATAGTAAAAAAGGGAAAAAATGCCCTATTTTTTTTACTTCTAAATAAACATTAAATCAGTAAATTACGCATTCGTTCAAAATTTTACAACCTTGTAGACTATAAATTATAGCTTATAATAATATGAATACTCAGTACAATTAAACGAACAATTTTTTGTGTAGGTATAAAGAGACAATTTTTGTAAGACATAATTTTACACTTCTATGGTAGGTTACCGTTTTTTTTTTGTAAATACAGCGAAAATATGCATCATCACAAAATCACGAAAACGTGGTAAATATGCAAATGCATATAATCCGGTCTCTACTGATGATAGTTCGTTTGCCTAGTTAGTTTCTAATGGCGACACTAGATGGCGTGCACGTCGATTTTAGAACACACTATCGCTTTTGCGCGCTTTGTTGTATTGAATTGCATTGCAAAATTAATACTCTTGCTGCGTACCATGCTTTTTGATCAAGATTGAAGGCTTACAGATATAAAGTATTGTAGCGTTAAGACTTTGTAGAGTTAGTGGCTTTGCTCTTCAGATTCAGTCAGATCTAATCTGATATCTTTTTGTCAGTGAAAGTGGCATGACAATGCGAGACATGGCATGGCAACCAATTTTACATGAAATGTTTTTGGTGGGATAAGACATTTTCTAAACTAGACAAACTGAGAATCAATTATATCCTTCTGCTTCTAAGACAATACTGATAACTGCAAAACACTACTGACAATAACAATCCAGTACTTATATGAACTCACTCTTGGGCTTAGGTTGTTCATTAAAATTACGGTTAATTAAAAACAACACCCTATTTCAAATTAATTACGGAATGCAGTGTGAATTGTAAAGTACTTACTGCTCAGTTTACGGCTGTGTTTGCTTTTGGAACCTTTTGTACTTCGTTGTAGATATGTTTCTCTTCAATCCTGATGTAATTTGAGCACTGAAACACAACTAAATCGTCTGTTTTATAAATATTTTTCGACAGCGACACAAGTTTCGTGCATGTACTCAAGCCACAGTGACAAATCAATCAAAATGGCGGACATGGCGTCGTGAACTGTGATTGGTCGATGAGAGGTCTTGTCTGACTCAAGCACAAAAATTTTGTTATGATTTTAGGTTTATATCAAGGGTTGGACATATCTTAAACAAGCACGAAATTTTCATTACGTTGTCATGTAACAAATAAATTTTAAATCACATTTTTGTAGTTTTAAAAGCAAAAAGTTATATTTTTTTTTAACCAATAGAACTTAAATTTAAGCCTTAACAAAACTGCATTTAAAAGTAATTTTCGATAAATGTGGTGGATATCTCAAACAAGCACTAAGGCAACGACTTGTTGGTTTTACTTCTAAACATTACACTAAGGAATAGTATAAGAAGCAGCTGCATTGTGGTAACATTAACATTACCACAATGCAGCTATTATTATTACATTTATTCAGTTACCTATTGTCAGGAGGTTCAAAAGGCTCCAGCTTGAAGTCCTTATCGACTGCGATCTCATGTGCCAGCGCCATGTTCTGCATGCCATGAGCTGCTTTCATGATGTCTTCCAGGGTGACAAACTGTGGCGGAGAGGCTCCGGTGATGGACGTACCCCTCACACGGAACTGGATGGGTTCGTTGGCATAGTAGCTGCTGTTTCTGCTGCCACTGAAAATATAAAACATTCTAATGTATAGTCTGAGCTACCATACTTGCTTTAAAATAAATAGAACACTGAAAAGACTGCTGACAAACAACAGCTCTGATTTCTGTTATTAAAATGTTTGTTTATTATTAAACAGGTTAAATGGCACACACTATAGACAATAAACAATTATAAAACCATCTACATAATTATATTACTTGCACTTGCCAAAAACTACATACATATGTTGCAATTTACGTAGTTTAAATAAATTAAATGTCAAACGTAGGTATTGAATATAAAAAATATTCTCAGTCAGCTGTTCCAGTTTCTTTATTTATTGTTTATGGACAAAATTATTCTAATAAGATTTAATACATATAATTGGTGAATTACAAACCTTGATCCAGTAGGCACAGGTTGTGAAGGAGTCCTGTTATTGGTATTGTCTTTGTCAGAGGTCTGCGAGTTAGACCCTGACGCCCCTTCGCGTTCACTCATCGCGAAATATTAAAAAAATTAGCTTAATCAAACTATTTTATATACTTGCCACGTCGGTCAGTGGCTAAAACTGGCTTTCACAATCTCAGGTAAAGCCTTTTATCACCTCAACCCATAAAAGGTAGGTGGTATTCGAAGGCACAATATCAAAAACTTCGCATCATCTTAGCAATCACCTTGACTCATAATAACATAACCTAATTTTTTTAACAAAAGAATCGAGAGTTTTCTCTGGCGTCTAAGGCTTAAATTTATATTTGTATCGATGAGTGTGTAATCAACAGTTCATATGTGCGTTTGAAATTGTTTTCAGCGGGGGTTTTCTATAGTTTTAGCATGAAAATCACAGATGTTTTGGTAAACTTGACAATTTTGAAAATCTGTGGAAAAACGTCAAATTATTTATTTACGGTTCTTTCTTCTTCTTCTTTTTTGTATTGGACCCCGCGATTAGCGATTTGCCAGTGTCAAGTATAGAAATATTTTCAATTAGGTTTATATTACTTTTAACAGTAAGTAATAATTTTAAAATAATATAAAGTATTATGTAGTAGGGTATTGTTTCTAAGAATAGTAGACCTCGCGAGTATAACTCAATTTTACCCGAGTGCGTAGGAAGGACCTGGGGGGGTGGGTGGGGGAGGGTGTGTGTGTACATGGTAAGAAAATTTCAATTAATTTTAAAATTTATATTTAATTTGTTTTCGAGCAGCATATTAAATTTGTCCGGTTATTCGTCACCAAATCATAAAAGTTTTTACATGAAAAATCGAAGTTAGTAGGTACTTATACTTATAACGCAGCTTTTACTAAAGAAATAGGAATAGGTACTCATTCGGTTTCTTTCCTTGCTCCATGCTTGTTCCATTATGCTGAATACACGCTCGCAAGAAGTATTAGAGACGGGAATGGAAAGAACAAACGTGACAATTTTTTTCAATTCGGAACAAGGATTAGTAAAGAAGTCAACCCACCGTAAACAAGGCACACTTGAACGCAATCCAAAGAGGCTTTGCCCAGAAGATCTGCAAGTCGTACCGTACTGTTTCCCTAAAAGCAGCACTTGCCCTCTCAGGTTTATTACCCTTAGATCTGAGAATACAGGAAGCAGCCAGCCTGTACAGAGCGAAGAAGAACTTGTCTCATGAGTACCTCCCACCAGAAGTGGAGCTCGAACAGAATGTAAGCTACTTGGACCAGCCACACCCGTCCTCAATGACATCTCTAGAGTTCGAGTTCCTAGAGAACATCTCTAATCAGTTAGAAGGACCCCAAATCTACACAGATGGCAGCAAGATAGAGGGTCAAGTTGGAGCTGCCCTGACCTGGTGGGAAAATGGCAGAGAAGTTAAGTATTCGACTTTCAAGCTACACTCTAAATGCACTGTCTTCCAGTCGGAACTTTATGCTATTTACCGAGCGATTCAAATGGCGATGACAAGCAGAGATCCCGAGGTCAATGTCTTGAGTGACTCGCGTTCTTCACTTGAACTGCTAAGGAATCCTAGAGTAAGTCACCCCTTGGTAAAGGGCATAAAGGAAAACATTGGCAAGATAAGTGCGGAAGGTAGATCTCTTCGTCTGTTCTGGTTGAGAGCGCATGTGGGTACCGCCGGTAATGAGAGAGCTGATAAACTCGCAAAATCGGCGGCCCTCACAGGCACCTCTAGCGACTACGAAGGGATCCCCTTGTCCTACGTCAAAAAGAAAATTCGTGAGGAATCAGTCCGCAAGTGGCAGGACCGGTATGAGACCTCGGACAAAGGTAGAGTCACACAAACGTTCTTCCCCAATATCGCAAATGCATATCGGGTTGTGCGAACTTCTAAGTTGACTCCCTTCCAAGTCCAAGCTTTGACGGGACACGGAGGAATAGCTGAATATCTGTACAGATTTAAGCTCAAGAACAGTCCTGGGTGCGAGTGCGATCCCGATGTACCCGAAACAGTCTGGCACGTGCTCATCGACTGCCCCAGATTCATGGCAGCAAGGCAGGATCTCGAAATAATGATAGACAGAAATCTAGTAGTCTCAGATCTGCACAAAATATTAACAGATTCAGACAGCAGACCGCATTTCTTGTCGTTCGCAGAGAGATCCTTTCGCATAGCGGCTAAACGAAATTCGACACTTCCCTCCTCCACAACAAACATAACTCCAACGCCCGTTGAATCAACGCCTAGAACAATACCACAGACACTCCTCCCATCCACAACAAACATCACCCCAACCTCCATAGAAGCAACACAGAGTGAGACCTGCGGCAGAGCCTCAAAAAGCGTATCCATCGAACATCTTTTGGAAAATGCAGATAAAGGTGTGCCAGGGATCCGGGTCCGTGGTGTGGCTCTTTTCATGGACAGCAATAGAGAAAGATTCGGAATAAGCTTTTGTCTTGTCCGGAACCAGAAACGCAAGCGCGTTCGCTTATCGCCTGGATTAGCATGTTTGCTCAATGGGAGTACCGCCAAAGCAACCATGAAGCGGAAGTCTTATGATGCTATGCCAGTGTGTGAGGTAGACGGCCATCGATTCCGACTAGTGAGATTGAAAAACAAAACGATTGCACTGCTCGAGTGGATGGCACAGACACCTTTCGCACAAGCTAGCTCACTGCTCTCACATCTGAGCAGGAATGCAGACAGCACGTCTCGGGTGATAAGTGTGGACGCGATGGTGGTAGAACGCTCGAGAGCTGAAGTCGTAGACCGGCTAGGTTGCACTGAGGCCTCTGCACATCATGAGGTCGTCGTGTACGAGGATAGGGGAGAGAACTTGAGTTATCTCAAGTCTCCAACACACGACCGCATAAGTGCAACAGACAGCTGGGGACATCCCGTTCCAAATTCGTCCAACCAATCTGGTTCAGAAAGAGCACAACAAAAAGCAGTCGCTGAAAAAGTCGCAGCCTATCGAAGCAGTACCCAAGAAAGAAGAGTGGGTCCCATCGCTGCTCTCGTAAGCACTGCAGCGCAGAACTTGCTCCGAATCACATCCGAATCACCACCTCCCTCGACGGCGATGACACTAAGATCAGCTTCACAGCCTCAGGTAGCCCGAACAAGAGCCGACATGGGACAGGTCAACCCTCCCCGTTACATTTTGGCTTCGGAGCCAAAGAGCCACGCAAAAAACGCCTTCATTGAATTCCTAGCTACTTTGAGAGCGACAAGGAAAGTCAACCTCAGGAACTGTGATACCATCCTTCAGTTCTTCACGCTAGGAAGTGAAAACTTCCTAAAGGAAAGACTCGAGCAGGCAGAAGCAGCTATATATAATAACGACACATCCCAAGTCATAAGAGGGACCATGAAGGGACAATATATGGCAGCTTATAGTGCAAAAAGTGGCTTTGTGGCGCTGAATGAGGCCGAGACGGGGCGAACAGGAAGACCGAAATATGTGATACCATCGAATGATCCATTAGTAGTTATAGCCCGCTGCACCAAGGTAATGCTGGATGACAAGATCCTAGAGATGGCTAAAACCATCGAAGGGAACTTAGATGTCGAGGCAAATTGGGAAAACTGGGCAGTACCAAAGATACAATGGGTAAACGGAGTTCCGGGTTGTGGCAAGACAACACGGGTGATAAGGCACTTTGAGGTGGACAGAGACGCTATCATCACAACAACGACAGAGGCAGCAAAAGATCTGAGAGAGAAGCTATCGCATCGCATCGGAGATCTGGTGAAAACCAGGGTGCGAACCATGGCTTCTGTACTCGTGAATGGTTTTGGAAGAGAGAGCTTCAGACGCCTCATGGTCGACGAAGCTCTTATGAACCATTTTGGAGCTATAATAATGGCTTCACGGCTGTCTGGTGCTGGCGAACTCATCCTCATCGGAGATGCCAATCAACTGCCTTATATCGATAGAGAAAATCTCTTCGAAATGAGGTACCATCGCCCAAACCTGGTCACAACCATCAGCCAGGAGTTGCTCTGCACACATCGGAACCCTATGGATGTTGCGTATGCGCTGAGGGAAATATACTCCGGTATATATTCCTCAACTCCCCGTATAAGATCTCTAGAGCACAGACAGTATAAGGGTGCGCAAATACCCAGCGCCCTCCCCAACACCCTCTTCTTAGTACATACACAGGAAGAAAAGGAGACCCTTATCAGCCAAGGCTATGGGGAAGGCGTGGGGTCACGTACCCTTACAATCCATGAAGCTCAGGGACTAACATACGAGTCGGTTATAGCCATCAAGACCAAGGCAAAAATGAAGCTGCACGAGAGTGTCCCACACGCGGTTGTTGCGATATCGAGGCATACCGGGTCTTTCACGTATTACGCTGATGATACCGAATATGATGCAATCAGTCGATTCGTGCGGCGTGCGTCGGCTGCTTCACCGCAGACCATCAGAGAGTACAATTTAGAGATGGCCATTAAAGATCGGAACACGGCGGTGATGGAGGCCCTGGGCCGAGAGTAGGCGACAGATTTATGTAATTAGACGATGTGAGTGCAGTCGCTGATAGAGTCCGATCAAACGAGGGCAAACAGATAATCTGGAAACCCCATCTAAAACCGGGCTCTACCAGTGACTGCATTCACAGAAATACTAGTATTTCAGTAGTTAGAAATAAGAGTTGTGTGCACACCTTGAGCATTCATGCTCACCATCGAAGGCTCCTTCTTGCGGCGGCGTCGTGTGGCGGGTCGCCATCTTCCCTAACATATGGTTGAGGAGGGCGATGGCTGGCACATGCGTCATACTCGTGATCGGGTGCTGCTTGCGGGTCGCTGGTTTGCTCGTGGTATGCACGCAACATAGTAATAAGTACTTAAATTAAAATAAAATCATTTTCCCGTAACGATAATTAGTAAACAATAGTTTGTAATTATGACAAAGGTCACGGACCCTGGTGTCTGTGGAGAATAAAATTAAATAAAAAAAAAAAAAAAACCCACCGTAAACCCACTTGATTTTCTTCAACGAGATGTGGCTGCATCTCACGCAAAAGTCCAACCTCATCGTAAAGTTTGTCACTATCTAAGTCAATATTTAACAACGGTCATGGGCGTAGCTATAGCTTTCTCATGGGGGGGGGGGGGGGGGGGGGGGGTCCACGGGTACAAAAATTTATAAAAATGTACTACTATTTGCCTCTTTATTTGCGCAGACTATACGCAGACGAGTACTAGTTTCTAAACGTCAATGTTTATAAAGTTATAATTATAATCTTTATATAATTATCTATAAGTTATAAACATTTAAATACACGAAAATTAAATTACGGACAAATGTATAACTGTAAATAAAGTGTAAAAGTAACGTCGGAACAATATTAATTCATATTAAACTAGAGGTACCCTATGACTTCACCCGTTTTAACGAGCGCTCAGCAATTGCATGACTTAAGTAAACAAAAACATAGATAATAAGCATACGCGAGCGAAGCGAGCGCGAACATTATAGTAGTGTTTTTATAGTAATATGATTAATTTCTCGTATTAGTGAGCCCGCAGTATTTCCATGACAAAATAGTACCTAATAATGCGCGAGCGAAGCGAGCGCGAAAATTTTTAAGGTTTTTAAAATTAAATCTTGGAAATAATTTAATTCATTGATCGTGTTAGAAAGTGGCCCAGATGAACCAAACAAGTATAAAAGTGTTTAAAAAAATGAAATATCCGACTGGATGAGTAAGACTGACTTACGCTATCAAAAAATATAAATATAACAATTTGAATGCATTGATTTCAAATTTAAGCACGGCACTTTAAGTCTTGTTCGATCTTTTCGAAATTTTTAACGCAAAAATATTTTTTTATGTAAAATTGGCTTGGATCGAATTGAATTTTTCATGGAATATTTGTGTTTTTTTTTACGTAAGATAGATATACGACTGATCTCCAACTCGCCTGATATTTAGCGATGTTATTTTCTAGTTTTACGAACGAAGATCTTTTTATAAGTTCATTCAGTAGTTTTATATCTTAAAAAATATGGGTATGCGCGAACGATCGCTTCGCTTTGGCGCGCGAAAAATATTGAATCAAATTAAGTAAACTTTAAATAATCGGTCAAGTGCGAGTCGGACTCGCGCACGAAGGGTTCCGTACTATCGTCTATAATACTACAAAGTTTAGTTCTGTTTATAAAATAACGAGAAATCAACGAAATTCCAAGTAGTAAATTGCAAACTTATAGGTAGGTTTTCGATACACATCCGGGCAGCATGACGACGCTCGCGCGAATACGCGCGGCTATGGCTCGCTCCGTGATGTTACCTCCCCCGCTACCCCGCTAAACCGGCGCTCGCACCGCGTTTAGATGCACGGATTATTTTCATTTTGTGAGTTTTTATGTATTAGATTAGGTATTTATTTTTATAGTTAATATATTTCTAAATATTTACCTACAAATATTCAAGTTTCTACCTGTTAATTAAGATCGAGTAAAAATTGCTTAAAAATTACGTTTGTTGTATGGGAGCCCCTTTAATATTTACTTTATTGTTATTTAATTATTTATTTTGAAAGGTAATATACAAGTAAATATTCTGTGAAAATTTGAAGCGTCTATCTGTTACCGTTTTTAATATTGAGCAAAAAAATACGAAAAAAACACGTTTATTGTATGGGGACCCCCCTTAATTTTTTATTTTTTTTTATTTTTAGTATTTGTTGTTATAGCGGCAACGGAAATACATCATTTGTGAAAATTTCAGCTTTCTAGCTATCACGGTTTATGAGATACAGCCTGGAGACAGACAGACAGACAGACAGACAGACAGACAGACAGACAGACAGACAGACAGACAGACAGACAGACAGCGAAGTCTTAGTAATAGGGTCCCGTTTTTACCCTTTGGGTACGGAACCCTAAAAAGAGCAAGGATTTTCATAATTTCCAGGATATTTTGGGGGAGGGTAGGTTGAACCCCTAAGCCCCCCCCCCCTGCTTACGGCCTTGTTCACAACTTGTCAGATTCAGAATCGGCCTAGAAACTATATCTCCATCTCTCTCAATTTGTATAGATATGACAGAGATGGAGTTAGGGTTTCTTAAAAAGTATGTATATTAAAAAAAACAAAATACCGTCAGCAGAAAAGCAGTTTTTTGCAGTCTAACTTACGATTTCGATACTTTTAATACGCTGTACCGTTGAGTGTACGTTTTTTGTGAGAAAGTATGCGTAAAATTGCTGTTAAAGATTATAAACGCGCATTCTTTAGAATAATTCTAAAAAACACTTGTTTATTACGAAATAGTGCGTTAGTGATTACGAAAAAACGTTTTATTTTTATTTTTGAAAGAGATGTAGGTATTAAGATTACAAAAAATATAGCCTACTTATGACACTTTGGAAACGAACACGACTGTAATGACACATCAACCTCGCTCATCAAAATCCGACAAACCGTTCAGACTGTCATATAGAAACATACATACATACCCGCATATATACATACACTCGAAAAACATTACCCTCCTTCTTACGCAATTGGGTAAAAATATATAGTTTCCATTTGATATACGCGTTTGTAGTATGCGAAAGACGAACATGGGTCATACTGCATCTCTTTAGCTAAGCTGTAGTTATGCACACACATTACCGCACATCAGGTTTTTATATATATTTTGTAACATGCCATCCGCGATACCTATTCCGGAATTTTGACAGCACAATTTTTTTTTCGGCCAATGCCATGGGGGGGGGGGGGGGTCCGGATCCCCTGGACCCCCCTCTTATATACGCCCATGACAACGGTGCCTCTTCGTTCAGAAATTTTTAAATATTTTAATTAAAAATTTTTTTTAGTAGTGTTTTTATAGTAATATTATGCTAAATTTCTCGTCTTTGTGAACTCGCAGTACTTCTATGTCAAAATAGTAAAAATGCGCGAGCGCGAAAATTTTAGTGGTGTTTTTATAGTAATATGCTAAGTTGGTCAGTCTTCGGATGGGTGACCGTGAGTGGCATTTCTTTCTGAGCGCTACCGTGGGTCGGATGACACGTTAAATTGTAGGTTCAGCAATCGTCAAGCCAAGTCAGAGGCTTTTCGGCGTTTTAATAACACTGACAATAGGGCTGGCCCCTCAGTCTATACGAACTTACTTACTAAGTTTGTGAATTCAAAACATCATTAAACCTATTTACTTCTACCTCCATGGTGCCGAATTTATCATACAACCTTTTTTAACTAGTGAAAAACTCAGACTCAAAACCTTTTTTTTTGCGCTTTGCGCGCGCCATTTTCTTTTCACGACATCAAAGACAATAGGGCGAATTCTGTGCACGACATATTGTTAAAACTTGGTTAAAACCTTAAGTTAGAAACAAGATATTTGAAATAAGTCATTCTATTTTTGTATTTTTGTATGTTTGACAAACTATCACTCAAAAACTGCTGGACCGATTTCAAAAAATCTTTCACCACTAGAATACTACATTATCCCTGATGAACATGGAATATATTTAATACCAGAAAAGATAAGGGATCCTTACTAAAACTTCAATAATATAATCCAAGGTGTAAAAAAATTAGGCATAAAATGTCTTTCATCGCATACGCTGCTCAAATTATTGATAATAGAACAAAAAAATGTTCTACAATATTAAAGAACATACCAATATCTACAAAAAAACATCGCGATAGAATATGTCTAACTATTGTTATTACGTCACTATAACTACTTTTTTACATTTTAAAAGTTGAAAGAAATACCGACCAAAATCAGACCATGTTACCTATACCCAAAGACTTGCTGTAATAGGGCGAATTCTGTGCCTATACCTTTATATTAATCCTTATCCAACTAAATTATTTCATTTTCAAGACTGTTTCAATACTTGTTGATTACTTTTTGAATTATTCAAATCCGATATTCCATTCAAAAGATATTGCGAATTTAAAAAATACTAATAGAAAAATAAACGCCGTCGCGCCGCGCGCCTCCGCGCCGTGGCTGGGCCCTTATTCCGTATGACCATCGGCCGCGTTCACGTACGTAACGTGAGTGCATTGACAATGAAAATTAGCCTTTAAGTTTAAGAAGTCAAAGTCTAATTTTCATTGTAGACGCACAACGTCAAATTCACGTTATGTGACCCCACGCAGCGAAATACGTTACTCATATTTGAGTAAACATAATATATTTTGTCAACTTCTCGCTGACACGTAATGACACTTGCGGAAAGAAGACAGAGAATTTGAGACGTTGATCAAAGTTAAGTAACATTTTTAGGTTTCCGTACCTCAAAAGGAAAAAAAACGGAACCCTTATAGGATCACTTTGTTGTCCGTTTGTCCGTCCGTCCGGGTGTCAAGACATTTATCTCGGGAACGCGTGAAGGTATCGAGTTGAAATTAAAACCATATACGCAAATCCATAATATCTTGATGCAGAAAGATAAATCAAATTTCTCAGTTTTTGTAAAAAAAAGTTACAGCCGAATATGTCGTAAAAAACGCACATTTCGACACTCACAGAGGAGTCAAAACCCGTGGGGTACTTCCCGTTGACCTAGAACTCTGAAATTTGGCAAGAAGCATTGTGTTAGAGTACACATATAGGAAAATATCCGGTAACTGGACATTTTTAATTTAATCACAAAAAAATAGAGTCTCTATGCAAGGAATGAGGGCCCAAATTTTAAAGTGAATTAACCATATCATGTGGGGTATTCATACGAAAGAGCCTCATTAGCGTAAGCTAAAACAGGTTTTTAACACATTCTTCGCCCCCTGCAGACCCTTCACTTCAGCTGGGAACCAAAACTTTTTAGGAGAATTTTGATTAAATAAAGATTGGCCGCACAAAGCAACGTTGACTGCCTCAAACCCACAAAGGTTTACTGACTAATACAAAATGAACGGGACGTATGCTCGGATCCGAGTTGGAGGCGCCGTTACAATAGCCCCGCCCCACTCGGATCCAAGTGGTAAGCAAGGAATGTGTTAAATATTTTTACGATGTATATTTTTCGGTTTATGAAGGAAAATATAAAAATAATATATGATTTCTCCCTTTTATTTAGTTTGTACGGAACCCTCGGTGGGCGAGTCTGACTCGCACCTGTCCGGTTTTTAGGGTTCCGTACCCAAAGGGTAAAAACGGGACCCTATTACTAAGACTTTGCTGTCTGTCTGTCTGTCTGTCTGTCTGTCTGTCTGTCTGTCTGTCTATCTGTCTGTCTGTCTGTCTGTCTGTCTGTCTGTCTGTCTGTCTGTCTGTCTGTCTGTCTCCAGGCTGTATCTCATAAACCGTGATAGCTAGAAAGCTGTAATTTTCACAAATGATGTATTTCCGTTGCCGCTATAACAACAAATACTAAAAATTAAAATAATAAAATTAAGGGGGGTCCCCATACAATAAACGTGTTTTTTTCGTATTTTTTTGCTCAAAATTAAAAACGGTAACAGGTAGACGCTTCAAATTTTCACAGAATATTTACTTGTATATTACCTTTCAAAATAAATAATTAAATAACAATAAAGTAAATATTAAAGGGGGGCTCCCATACAACAAACGTAATTTTTACTCGATCCTAATTAACAGGTAGAAACTTGAATATTTGTAAGTAAATATTTAGAAATATATTAACTATAAAAATAAATACCTAATCTAATACATAAAAACTCACAAAATGAAAATAATCCGTGCATCTAAACGAGGTGCGAGCGCCGCGCCGCGCCGCGCGTATTCGCGCGAGCGTCGTCATGCTGCCCGGATGTGTATCGAAAACCTACCTATAAGTTTGCCATTTACTACTTGGAATTTCGTTGATTTCTCGTTATTTTATACGATTTTCTATTATAGATGATAGTACGGAACCCTTCGTGCGCGAGTCCGACTCGCACTTGGCCGATTTTATTTACATCTTACATCGCGTGCACTGCGAAAAGTATTCATAATAGAACAAAATTTTGTGCAAAAATAGAACGAAGGTATCAATAATTATTTAGTATAGGTCCAAAGTTTTAATGTTAGGGAAATAAAGTTTTTCATTTAGATTAACTAACAGATATCAGATGAAAACGGCTACTATTGTTTTGCTGCTTAGGGTTAAAAGGTGGAAGTAAAAGATTGTATGAATGTTCCGTGCTTTTAATGTTAGGGACACGAAATGTTGTATTTAGATTAACTATCAAATATAAACGAATACTTTTATTATAGTTTTGCGACAGGGATGAATTAAGGGGTAGGAAAAGGGGGTAATTGATTGTGTAAAAGTTCCAAGGTTCTAATTTTGGGGATATGAATTCCAGTATTTATATTAACTAACAGGTGCAAACGAATACTGTTATTATAGTTTCGTAACGACAAGGACGAATACAGAGTTATACACGGGGGTAGGGCTGTTAAAAGATTACACAGAAGTTCTAGGGTTGAATGTTAGGGCGAGCGGGGCATGAGGGAGCAGTGCTGGTGGGAGTGAGGCATTAGAGCGATGGATGGGTGAGTATGGGATAAAATAAGCGAGGTGGGAGAGAGTGTGGAGCGGGAGTGAGGCGTAAGCGAGGTGAGAGTGGATGGGATTACAGTGAGATACAGTGAGAGGGGTGGGATTACGGTGGAAAGGGGTGAATGTGGAGCAGGAATAAAGTGGGAGTGAAAGGGAGCAATAGACTCGGGCTGGGAGCAAGGTGGGAGCGAAACAGAAGCGGAACGGTATCGGTGTGTCTGTCAGGGGATGCAGGAACGGTGAGTCAAGTGGGGTGCGGTAGGCGCGAGGTAAGAGCGGGAGAAAAGCAAGGTGTGAACGGTATGAGTACAGGAGTTGAATGAGAGTGAGACGGCATCAGGGTTGAAGCGAGACATGATTGCCAAACTCGAGGAAACTATTAAATTTCAGGCACGTGCCTCCGTTAGAAACGAAGTCGAAATAGTTGGGATCCCGGAGACACATGATAACAAAATAACAAATATAATATTAAGTACTAGGGCTAGGTCTTTTAATTGCGGCCTTATCGCTTCGAGCGATCTCTTCCAGGCAACCATGAGGGGGTGATTTTCAGATTTTTGGCATTTATCGATCTCAGTCCATTTCAAATATTAATAACTTTCAACGTCATTAAATAATGCAAGTAAACTCCAAAATAATTCAATACAAAGTAAGGCATGTGGTGCAGTGAGTGCAGGTAGGAGCGTGACATGAACTAATTTCTTACGCGTACGAAGTCGCGCCGGGCAGCTAGTATAAAATATACGCCATACCTACTTATAGATATCTTGTGAATTTCAAACTTTAAAATCGTTTAATTTTTTTAAAGATTATTTTTGATGTAGGTAATGTTACCGAAAGATTAATGACGCTTGTGCCATGGAAGTTAGGACGGCCCCTTGTGTGGGACGCCACGTGCGTTGCTACTTTAGCACCGTCTCATCTTCCTGAGACACGGAGTAGGGCTGGCGCTGCGGCTAATTCGGCGGAGCAGCACAAGCGGCGTAAATATGTTAATCTCGGTAGAGGTTACATATTTGAGCCGTTTGGTGTCGAAACTTTGGGTCCGTGGGGACCGGGAGCTCATCTCATTTTCAAAAAATTTATCTGAGCGCCTGATCGATGCGACGAAAACCATGCGATGTGACCAAAATGCTGGCGCGTATCTGGCCCAAAGCATAAGCATTGCCATTCAACGTGGCAATGCGGTTAGCATGCTGGGTACGCTGCCAACTGGTAGTGGGTTTGAGCATTTGGATTATCTTTAGACCTTTATCGGTCTGGGGTGATCGATGTGCATTTTAGGGTTCCGTACCCAAAGGGTAAAAACGGGACCCTATTACTAAGACTTCGCTGTCTGTCTGTCTGTCTGTCTCCAGGCTGTATCTCATAAACCGTGATAGCTAGAAAGCTGAAATTTTCACAAATGATGTATTTCCGTTGCCGCTATAACAACAAATACTAAAAATTAAAAAAAAAAAATATTAAGGGGGTCCCCATACAATAAACGTGTTTTTAGGGTTCCGTACCCAAAGGGTAAAAACGGGACCCTATTACTAAGACTTCGCTGTCTGTCTGTCTGTCTGTCTCCAGGCTGTATCTCATAAACCGTGATAGCTAGAAAGCTGAAATTTTCACAAATGATGTATTTCCGTTGCCGCTATAACAACAAATACTAAAAAATAAAATAAATAAAATATTAAGGTTATTAAATATTATTATTAAAATATTATTATTATTAACGTGTTTTTTTCGTATTTTTTTTGCTCAATATTAAAAACGGTAACAGGTAGACGCTTCAAATTTTCACAGAATATTTACTTGTATATTACCTTTCAAAATAAATAATTAAATAACAATAAAGTAAATATTAAAGGGGGGCTCCCATACAACAAACGTAATTTTTAAGCAATTTTTACTCGATCTTAATTAACAGGTAGAAACTTGAATATTTGTAAGTAAATATTTAGAAATATATTAACTATAAAAATAAATACCTAATCTAATACATAAAAACTCACAAAATGAAAATAATCCGTGCATCTAAACGGTGCGAGCGCCGCGCCGCGGTGTGGTGGTGGCGCGAGCGCGAGGCGGTTGCTAAGTAACGGCCGCGCGGGTAGCGGGGGAGGTAACATCACGGAGCGAGCCATAGCCGCGCGTATTTGCGCGAACGTCGTCATGCTGCCCGGATGTGTATCGAAAACCTACCTATAAGTTTGCAATTTACTACTTGGAATTTCGTTGATTTCTCGTTATTTTATAAACAGAACTAAACTTTGTAGTATTATAGATGATAGTACGGAACCCTTCGTGCGCGAGTCCGACTCGCACTTGGCCGATTATTTTCGTATTTTTTTGCTCAATATTAAAAACGGTAACAGGTAGACGCTTCAAATTTTCACAGAATATTTACTTGTATATTACCTTTCAAAATAAATAATTAAATAACAATAAAGTAAATATTAAAGGGGGGCTCCCATACAACAAACGTAATTTTTAAGCAATTTTTACTCGATCTTAATTAACAGGTAGAAACTTGAATATTTGTAAGTAAATATTCAGAAATATATTAACTATAAAAATAAATACCTAATCTAATACATAAAAACTCACAAAATGAAAATAATCCGTGCATCTAAACGCGGTGCGAGCGCCGCGCCGCGGTGTGGTGGTGGCGCGAGCGCGAGGCGGTTGCTAAGCAACGGCCGCGCGGGTAGCGGGGGAGGTAACATCACGGAGCGAGCCATAACCGCGCGTATTCGCGCGAGCGTCGTCGTGCTGCCCGGATGTGTATCGAAAACCTACCTATAAGTTTGCAATTTACTACTTGGAATTTCGTTGATTTCTCGTTATTTTATAAACAGAACTAAACTTTGTAGTATTATAGATGATAGTACGGAACCCTTCGTGCGCGAGTCCGACTCGCACTTGGCCGATTATTATAATAACATTATTGCAATAAAGAGTTAAAAAAATCACGCATCCAACCACGACAGCCTTCGAGATTTTCCGGAAGTTCCAATATTGAAACATTATTACAATTCATAAAAGTCAATTAATTATTTTTATGTTAAATCAAGACAATATTTATAAATTAAATTATGCGCTAAACATCATTGTCACAAATTTCAGCTTTCTAGCTATCACGGTTTATGAGATACAGCCTGGAGACAGACAGACAGACAGACAGACAGCGAAGTCTTAGTAATAGGGTCCCGTTTTTACCCTTTGGGTACGGAACCCTAAAAATGATATTGGGTTCCGTAGATCGCAACCGATACGTCTGACACAATATCGTAAGTTTCGAAAAAATAAAGTTAGTTCAGTCAGGTTTTTTGTTTTCATAGTTATTGAGTATTTTGACCCAATTCTGGATAGCATCTTCGAAAAACGCCGGTTTCTACTTCAGCAACACGCACGAAGCTCCGATGGTGCGTGTGTGATACTATGCCTTGTATACATATGTATAATTGTGTCATAGATGTTATATGAATTGAAATACTGCGTACTAACAGGTGAGTTGGTGTTCAACCGTAGATCAAATTTAAATAAACAACTTATTTTTATAAACTTGCTGAAAGCAAAATGAGACGCTCGGAATGCAAGGATGCAATCTAACTTATCCACAAATAGAACTAGCAACTCATCTAGGGACGCAAATGCTGCCGCCGGATGGGATTGCTTTTTCAGACTATTTCATTTTAAAATAAAGAAAATGGAGGTACTTAATTCTCTAACTTCCGCTTATAACAGGCCAGATGCACTGTGCAGTGTAGGTATAATGATACAAGTACAATACGGATTGCCGGCGCGGCCGGACACTGCAGTACTGTGCCGCGGGCCACTTCTGCCACAAGAGATATCATCAATACGGATTGCCGGCGCGGCCGGACACTGCAGTACTCTGCCGCGGCCCACTTCTGCCACAAGAGATATCATCAATACGGATTGCCGGCGCGGCCGGACACTGCAGTACTGTGCCGCGGGCCACTTCTGCCACAAGAGATATCATCAATACGGATTGCCGGCGCGGCCGGACACTGCAGTACTCTGCCGCGGCCCACTTCTGCCACAAGAGATATCATCAATACGGATTGCCGGCGCGGCCGGACACTGCAGTACTGTGCCGCGGGCCACTTCTGCCACAAGAGATATCATCAATACGGATTGCCGGCGCGGCCGGACACTGCAGTACTCTGCCGCGGCCCACTTCTGCCACAAGAGATATCATCTACACGAGATGTAGTCTGAGTAGGTATTACGAATAGTAGATCTCGCGAGTACAAACTTTTGCTAAATTACTTGTTGTAAGAAAGTCTCTGCTCGCAAAGTCTACTTACTTATATTTGTAATATGTACCTATAATCTATAGGAAAAAGCCAAGTTTCTATATTATAAGAAAAACAAAATATCTGACTGCAGCTGCAGAAAATCAGTTTTTGCAGTCTAGTGCACCATTTCGATACGCTTGATATGCTGTTGAGTATGGAGCCACGAATAGGCTTGCGCACTCTTGGTGCGGAAGTCTAAAAATCAAGAAGAAACATGTTGAAACATGTACATAAACAACACATACCTGTATGCTTTATATTGGGGCACTTGCGTTCTTAAAACCAGTGAAAGAAAGATGAAATAAGTCTAATTTCCGAGCTGAAGTTCACAAAACTATATTTGAAGGTAAATAAGCAGTCTCAATTTATATTTCGAAAGTTCTTGGCGCAGGTAAATTAATATTTTCTTTTTAAGAAAAAGCCGTTTAAATTTTTACCATTTAAATTGTGTGCATTGGTCTACATTATTATGGCACTACTATTCTACTTTTCATACAAGTATAAATTTAGAAAACTCAAAAATCCTCTTACAAACAAAAAACTAGATCAAAATCGGTCCATCGTTTGAGAGCTACGAATACTATGCCACAAACAGATATACACGTCAAACTTATAATACCCCTTTTTTGGGTTGGGGGCTAGAAACTACTAGTAAGTATATTATATTACTTACGTACATCTTAAACAATTTTAGGCACACGGAATTTGCATTTACATGTTAGGCAGTATTATGTACTTAGTACTATTAAAGTGTTATGTGGCACTCTGGTAAAAGTTGAGGAGTTTTATTGAATAAGTAGCAATCACGTCACGAACTGAACCAATTAGAATTTATTAGCACTTTAGAGGCAGATTAGACCCAGATTAGAAATGTAGATGGTCCCGGACAAAAACCAGACTATAGTTCACGCCAACGTGAATGGCACTGAATCTCACCGTGGTTTAGCTGAATCTACAGGGCTGTCAACCCAACGTGGTTTAGCTGAATCTACAGGGCTGTCAACCCAACGTGGTTGGTTGGTGGCTGGCATTATAAGAGCTGTAAAAATATTTTATATTTTACTAAGTCCAAAATATTTTTAGTCAATAATGGACATATTTGACTAAAAATATTTTAGTTTTTTCCGCTTTATCTTCTTACTTACTCGCTTTTATTCTTTTTTAATCAACTTTTTAGGGTTCCGTACCCAAAGGGTAAAAACGGGACCCTATTACTAAGACTTCGCTGTCTGTCTGTCTGTCTGTCTGTCTGTCTGTCTGTCTCCAGGCTGTATCTCATAAACCGTGATAGCTAGAAAGCTACAGAAATTTTCACAAATGATGAATTTCCGTTGCCGCTATAACAACAAATACTAAAAATTCAAAAAAAAAAAAAATTAAGGGGGGTCCCCATACAATAAACGTGTTTTTTTCGTATTTTGTTGCTCAATATTAAAAACGGTAACAGGTAGACGCTTCAAAATTTCACAGAATATTTACTTGTATAATAGCTTTCAAAATAAATAATTAAATAACAATAAAGTAAATATTAAAGGGGGGCTCCCATACAACAAACGTAATTTTTACTCGATCTTAATTAACAGGTAGAAACTTGAATATTTGTAAGTAAATATTTAGAAATATATTAACTATAAAAATAAATACCTAATCTAATACATAAAAACTCACAAAATGAAAATAATCCGTGCATCTAAACGCGGTGCGAGCGCCGCGCCGCGGTGTGGTGGTGGCGCGAGCGCGAGGCGGTTGCTAAGCAACGGCTGCGCGGGTAGCGGGGGAGGTAACATCACGGAGCGAGCCATAGCCGCGCGTATTCGCGCGAGCGTCGTCATGCTACCCGGATGTGTATCGAAAACCTACCTATAAGTTTGCAATTTACTACTTGGAATTTCGTTGATTTCTCGTTATTTTATAAACAGAACTAAACTTTATAGTATTATAGATGATAGTACGGAACCCTTCGTGCGCGAGTCCGACACGCACTTGGCCAATTATTTTTATTGAATAACTATCTGCCAGATTAGGGAACAGTACAAGTTTTATCAAAATCGATTCGGGAACAGTAAAAGTTTTATCAAAATGTAGGTAACATTTCAAGATATGAACATTTTAACTTTTAAAACATAAACATTTCATCAGCTCAATTCAAACTACAGGGCGGATTTGAACGATATTTGGTAGGTTTATTACTTATACTATGTAAAAAGATCTGACATACTTTTTATCAAAAAAATTTGGTGTTACAGTAGTTGCGAAGTATGTTTAAAAATTAAACGAACTTACCCAGTGCAGTTCGATCAATCAAGTTTTTAGTTTCACGCAAAAAGAATAAATGCCATTAAAACGAGTAAATAAAAATAATTTAAAAAACCGGACAAGAGAGAGTCAGACTCCTCCACCGAGGGTTCCGTACAAACTAGTAGATAAAAGGGGGAAATTATATATTTTTTATATTTTCCTTCCTGTTTTAGCTTGTGCTAATAAAGCTCTTTCATATAATACCCCACATGATACGGTTAAAGCATTTTAAAATTTGGACCCTCCTTATTTTATTTATTTAAGTATACAAAACAGAATATAGCCTTACATAATATAAGATAACACGTGATAATCGATCAGAACCAAACTATAATCCAAAGCATGTATCATAATATGAGCAAACACATTTTAGGTATTAAATATTAAATTGAAACAAAGGTAAAAAGAGATATAGAGGCTGTGAATATTTTGTAACTTTACATAGGTGAATATGTGTAAACAAATCTAAATTTTATTCATTTTGCAATTGATTTTATGTATTTGGTATAGAGGATATCCTTCACTGATTTAGTATAACATGAGAGTTTAGGAGTAAAAATATCAATATCTAGCTTATTATTAATACAGTCATTATACTGCCGAGCCATATCCTTACTAGCGGATTATAATAGGAAATATTGTTTTTAAAAGTTTGTAGCGCGAAAAGATAAAGACCTTCCTTGCATAAAGACCCAATTTTTTTGTGATTAAATTAAAATTGACCGATTTTTGGATTTTTTCCTATATATGTACAGGAAGTCAACAGGAAATACCTCATAGGTTTGATTCCCTTGTGAGTGTCGACATATTCGGCTGCACAGAATTCGCTCTATTTACTTAAGTCTTTGTTCGGCTGTAACTTTTTTACGAAAAATGAGAAATTTGTTTTTTTTCTGCAGCAAGAGATTATGGATCTGCGTATGCATATGGTTTTAATTTCAACACGATACCTTCACGTGTTTCTGAGATTCAGGTCTTGACATGGACGGACGGACAGACGGACATACGGACAACAAAGTGATCCTATAAGGGTTCCGTTTTTTTCTTTTCAGGTACGGAACCCTAAAAATTAAATCAACTTCAAAACTGAAAAGGTATCAATCAAACTGTATCAATTGTTATTTCTTACAATTGATAAATAATACCGACAAATGAAATCACAACTGGGCATCAAATAGGTATGTACCCCACCCAACTAGCAAAATCAGTACTTATAACGATCTCAAGACTATTTATATTGGCACTTATAAGAAACTTGTAGCATACTACAAAGCTGGATTTGGGTGCAGTTATAGGAGCATTAATTTCTATAACTAACTTATAATCTACTCACATTATGCTACGAAGCCCAGTATTACACTTGACTTGCGAAGTTGTTTCTAAAACGATGTCAGGTAACACATTTATAAGCACACGTGCTCTTATTATTGTCTGACCTAAGTATCCTACTTAAGCAATCATAATTATAATGTACTAGTAACGTACCTATTTAAAACTTAAGTACAATTTCTAATGCCATTATTTGTATTATTGTAAGTTAATAACGCAATATATTTTGTATATAGTGTGTGAACTTATGGGGAATTAATTTTTACTGTAAATGTACATAATAATATGGTTAATTTTATGACGCCCTTCGAAAAATAACACATGAAGTATATGTTGTAAAATAATTATTTCATGATACTTACTTAAAATCCGCCATGTTTTAAAAATGCTCTTCATTAAG
Source organism: Lycia hirtaria (assembly GCA_947563715.1). NCBI lineage: Eukaryota > Metazoa > Arthropoda > Insecta > Lepidoptera > Geometridae > Lycia > Lycia hirtaria. The sequence continues at coordinate 23,506,029 of OX387376.1, forward strand.
TACTTTATAGAACCATTATAGATAAACAAGTACTTATAACAGTCTCAGCCTAGACAACTTGCCTCCATTTTAAAACAAAATTAGGGTTCCATATATTGTAACAAAACCTATATTTTAATTTTATAGTTTTGGGATCCAATTGCAAGATGTATCAATTACTTGATGTCAGCTATTTTAACCCATTTCAAAAAAGGAGTGAACCTCCTTTTATACGTATACCAATGGTATTTTTTGAAATATTTTTCATAACTCCATCATTTATCTTTAAAGCGATTTAGATTTTTTTGTATTTGAAAGAATATACTTTTAGATATTAAAAAAATATTTCTATAAATGACCTAAATAACTAAAGATATTATTATAAATAAAAAACTTATTACAGATAAAAACAGAACTCAGGTCACAGTCCCAAGGCAACTTTTAGATTGGTCCCATAGATATTTTATTAAAATCAATTACTATGATACCTACTATTTAAAATTTAATTTGTAGCCAAATATATTGTTATATTATACTTGCTTTCAATAGGATGACCATTATATAGACAATGAATGCACAATTTATAATTATTTTATGTCCGCATACTGGGGAATATACACGATATTTTTGGCTCATAAAAAAGCTTATCACAATTCAATCAGTTACACAAAAACAAAATTAAAATATCATCTTTTATTCAAAATTGTAGATAATTCATTTAAGGCTAGATGAGATACATTAAATTTTATAGCCTATGTTTGTATTTCTTTAACGAATCCCTGATATTTTCATAGTCAGTGGTTTCTTCGATATCAAAATCTTATTCGTCTTCGCAATTTTAAATTTTTTCGTCTTGCGACTGATGAGGTAAAGGTAATGAAATATTTTTGATTGTAGAACCCTCATTTGTTTCACCTGCACTTGACGCACTTGATTTATTTGCTGATCCTGATGAATTGATTCCTGAAGGGTCTGGTTTCACTCCTTCTTCATACTTCTTTGCTATTTTTCTTCTGTAAGCACCGCACTTTTAAATCGTTGCCAATCACTTAAATCCATATCAGACAATTTTTTTTCAAGACAACTAAACATTGAAAATAAATAAAATGGCTGATGTTTACTTATAAAGTAATTGGCGAAGTATCTTATAAGAGTTTTTGATCTTATAGCGTTCTTAATGAGTACTATTACATTTAAAAAAGTCTTGGGTAACGCTTGGAACGCTTGGATAGCGCTTTCTTATAGTGATCTCAGCTAAGTATGATGTAAGATTTTGTTCTCTTACAAAATGCTACTATAGGATCAAAATATTTTTAAGAACTATTTGTCTTACTGTGTCTTATAAGATACTTTTTTTTATAAGTAACTTATAAGACAATCTTGTAGCTAACTATAAGAGTAAGATATAAGATCAAACAGTTTTAGAATATACATGCTTATGGAATGCCATTACTAGTAAAAGTGTCGTATAACTGTTTTAAAGTAAGTCTTGAAGCAAACTAGAAGACTGACGAAGAACTGTTACTTTTGAGTCGACTAAGGCTTGTCAAATGATGTTATAAGGAAAAGTGTCTACAACAAGTCTTGATAAGAACGTTATTAGTATAGATAGACTTATAATTTTTCCTTATAGGATTACTTTGCTTGTTGGGCAACTATATTTTTGTCGATGGTCTGGTCTGGTTTGGTCGATGTCTGTCTAGGACTTAGTTTGTGATAGTTTACGACTGGCCTTGTGGCTCAGTTGGTAGTGTGTATACGTCTACCTGCTGAACTGAAAGGTTGTGGGTTCAATCCCCACCCAGGGCAAACATTTGTGTGATGAGCATGGATGTTTGTTCTGTGTCTGGGTGTTTCTATGTATCATATGTATATATTTACAAAAAAAAAAAAAAAAAAGTATATATATGTATTCTATCAGCCATCTAGTTCCATAGTACAAGCTTTGCTTAGTTTGGGCTAGATGGTGTTGTGTGAAATGTCCACAAATATTTATTATTATTATTATTTATTAGTTTAGGGCCTGGCATCGACCTCAAAAATATAGTTGGAGTACGTACCTACTTGATGCCCAGTTTTGATTTAATTTGTCGGTATTATGTATCTATAGTTATTTCTTTCATTTCAGCTTTGAAGTCGATTAAAAAAAAAAATGTTCGCTTAGTGATAAGGCCGCCTATTATTTCACTAGCATGTCAATACTCTCTTATAGATTATATGAAGTTAAGGTGTAAACAATAAATAAATAATGAGTTTTATCTATCTATCTACTTGCTCAAGCACAAGATACAAATTTTCACATAAATTTAGTTAGCAGTAACTACATAATAATTATGTAGAAAGTTTTTTTTTTTGTATAAACAAAACTAATAACCTACGTAGTAGTTACTTAAACAAAACTTAACACCCGATTGTATAAACAAAACCAATAACCTACGTAGTAGTGACTTAAACAAAACTAAACACCCGATTGTATAAACAAAACCAATAACCTACGTAGTTGTAGTGACTTAAACAAAACAAAACACCCGATTGTATAAACAAAACCAATAACCTACGTAGTAGTGACTTAAACAAAACTAAACACCTGATTGTATAAACAAAACCAATAACCTACGTAGTAGTGACTTAAACAAAACTAAACACCCGATTGTATAAACATAAACAATAACCTACGTAGTAGTGACTTAAACAAAACTAAACCCCGATTGTATAAACAAAACCAATAATCTACGTAGTTGTAGTGACTTAAGCAAAACAAAACACCCGATTGTATAAACGAAACCAATAACCTACGTAGTAGTGACTTAAACAAAACTTAACACCCGATTGTATAAACAAAACCAATAACCTACGTAGTAGTGACTTAAACAAAACTAAACACCCGATTGTATAAACATAAACAATAACCTACGTAGTAGTGACTTAAACAAAACTAAACCCCGATTGTATAAACAAAACCAATAACCTACGTAGTTGTAGTGACTTAAACAAAACTAAACAACCGATTGTATAAACAAAACCAATAACCTACGTAGTAGTGACTTAAACAAAACAAAACACCCGATTGCAAAATGCTTGTGATAGTGAAGAAGTTGTACGGTCACAATTCACATGTGAAGTGTGCTCGGATCCATGAGGTCATACTCATATCCCGCAGGTGTCGGCGCGGCGCGGGCGCAGCATAGATGGCATCGCAACGGGTATATACAACCCACAAACACATTTACTTATTAAATTGCAATCCTCATTACAACGCAATAAAGCGAAAGTCAATTTGCACAGACGTTAAGTATCTAAGTCTAAATGTTATACTAATCTACAGAAACTTACAGCGTTTTTAGGGTTCCGTACCCAAAGGGTAAAAACGGGACCCTATTACTAAGACTTCGCTGTCTGTCTGTCTGTCTGTCTGCCTGTCTGTCTGTCTGTCTGTCCCCAGGCTGTATCTCATAAACCGTGATAGCTAGAAAGCTGAAATTTTCACAAATGATGTATTTCCGTTGCCGCTATAACAACAAATACTAAAAATTAAAAAAAATAAAATATTAAGGGGGGTCCCCATACAATAAACGTGTTTTTTTCGTATTTTTTTGCTCAATATTAAAAAACGGTAACAGGTAGACGCTTCAAATTTTCACAGAATATTTACTTGTATATTACCTTTCAAAATAAATAGCACAGACTGGTAGCATTACAGACTAGAGTGCGTCCGGCTAGCGGCCTGCTCGGGGGTTATAATTAAATGAGCGCGTGCCATTATCAAGGCGGCCAAAAAGTTTGCCTCTTACTACATTTGTTATGGGATAGCGGGAACCCGTTTAGCATCTTAATTAATGTTTTGGATATGGTGGATCCGGGAGAGGAATTAATGAGCTTCTTGCGGGGATGTCGCATAGATATACATATACGTGCTGGATGCCTGCTTTGCTTTATTATGGAAAGGCTAAGCATTTTACCTTAGCTTGCCCAGCCCTAAAATGTGTATATTATTATGTACTTTTAGGCTTCCGTACTAAGAGTGCGGGATCCTATTTGTGAGGCTACGGTGTCTGTATGTCTGTCTGTCCTACGCTTAAACGGTTGTATCTTATAAACGGTAATAGATAGATAGATATATAGATAGATAACACTTTATTAAAAACCACATGATAACAAAAAACAAAGATAACATTAAGTAAGTACTTAGGGCTAGGTTTTTGGGTAATAGATACAGGTTTAAAAATTCGTGAGATTGTAGGGTTCCCTTTGATATAAATATAACAAATGTATACAATACAATACTCTACAATACTAAAACTGATCAAGAGAGAGACAAGCTAGCGTAAATGTTGTTTGAAAATGGGAAATAATAGAGCGATACCTTATTATAGATTACACAAAAAAAGAAACGAAAACAAAATATTTTAGTAACCCGACTACTGAAACATCACGCTCTGAAAAGTATGAAACAAGAAAATATTCTCATCTGAAATTGTTATACCGATTAATGTAATAGGATAACCGCGTGGTGTGGTCGCATGCCGCCTACTGGACCTACCTGACCTACCTGACCTACCGTAACAAAACAATATATTCTGCAAAAAAGCATGCGACCACGGTTATTCTATTCAATTTATCGGTGTAACAAATTCAGATAACAAAATACCCGACTGCATAAGAGCGATTTTTGTAGGAGGCTGTAAGAGGTAATATGTTTCTATACATACATATACACCCACATGCACACATACAAACATAATGTAAATAGGGCGAATTCTGTGCATACACATATATATTATGTATGTAAGAAATGAATTTTGTGCAGATTAAATCACTTAAGTTACATCAATGAAGGAACCCTGATTAAAGTCCATATATCGTTGTAGTGCAACTACGGATCTCTTCATTGCGTACGATCCGACACGCACTTGACGGTTTTATTTGTAATGGTAAAAAATAAATTAGTCTGCTACAGATTTAAGTCAATACAAGCTACGTTCAAGCCGTCGAAACATCAAGAAAACTAAACGGAAAGTGGGAAAGCTAAGTTATAAATAAGAAAGTAGATTCTGCAGTGGCCGGTAGCGTCGGTAAGTGAGGTAACTCTATAAGAGACCAACTTGCAGCTGAACTACCTAAAGCCGCCAATACTAAGCTGTTTGCGGGAATCTCTTTCATTTTTAATGAAAGCTTCACAGAAACATGGTTACTATATCAAAGAAGAAAAAAAACGGGGGAAAATTAAATTTTGGTTGGACGATTCTGAATCGCACGATTCGAGTTTGAGAAAACTAAGTACGCATGTACTATTTTTACGTAGGTAAATAACTACATATGTACATATGTATTATGGCCACAATTGATCTTATAGGTCGCAGTGAAATATTACTAGCCACCCCGTATACTAACAAAACAAGTACGAGTATGTACATTAATAGAAAAACAAAATACCCGACTGCAGAAAAGCAGTTTTTGCAGTCTAACTCACGATTTCGTTACGCTTGATACGCTGAGTGTACGTTTTGTGTGTCTTCTAGATTTACACGTTCCATCCTCGGCTTCACCGTTATTTAGCAACAGGCGAGTTGGCGGTTATGCCGGCGGAGCCTGGAGGGTTGGTGGTAATGAGTCACATGCTGGTATCGGTCTAATTTATTGTAACAAATAACTAAGCTTATATACTAAGTACTACGTGCTAGAGGCCTCCTATCTATATCAGTCATACTCTTATTATTTATGCTAACGTATCCTAAAGATGACTTATCATTCTACATATAATCACGCATCACGAACACTAAACTATGTGGCTACAGCGGTCAAACGTAGATCTATTTACAACAAAAAAGTTATCGGATAATATTTAGGGGTAGAAACAATTGTCAATTTTTTGTACGGACGAGTAGGTAGGTACGTTACAAAGTTTGTACGGACGAGTAGGTAGGTACGTGACAAAGTTTGTACGGACGAGTAGGTAGGTACGTGACAAAGTTTGTACGGACGAGTAGGTAGGTACGTGACAAAGTTTGTACGGACGAGTAGGTAGGTACGTGACAAAGTTTGTACGGACGAGTAGGTAGGTACGTGACAAAGTTTGTACGGACGAGTAGGTAGGTACGTGACAAAGTTTGTACGGACGAGTAGGTAGGTACGTGACAAAGTTTGTACGGACAAGTAGTTAGGTACGTGACAAAGTTTGTACGGACGAGTAGGTAGGTACGTGACAAAGTTTGTACGGACGAGTAGGTAGAGACGTGACAAAGTTTGTACGGACGAGTAGGTAGGTGCGTGACAAAGTTTGTACGGACGAGTAGGTACGTGACAAAGTTTGTACGGACGAGTAGGTAGGTACGTCACAAAGTTTGTACGGACGAGTAGGTAGGTACATGACAAAGTTTCTTCTAAAAGCACATAATTTCTTAAAATATTCCCGGACATCTTAAAATGTTCTTCTTATTTAGTGAATAGACAATATACACAATATAATTATTGTGACGAAGACTTCTTAAATAATATGTACATTATTATGTAACTTACTTCCGTTAGTTTTAGCCAAGACCCGGATACAGCTCAGCATGGTGTCGCTTGTTGAGATCAGATAAATATCTGGCTGTTCCGGATATGTCCGGAAAATTATATTATAGATGTATGGTAACCCTAAGTTAAATAAGTTAAAGGTTAAGAGATTGTGTCCTAAGTCGCGCTTTGAAGGATGTTCCGTAGGCTACCTGTAGTTCTAAGCCTACCAGTGGTGGCTAGATCAGGCCAGGATAGTACATATAGCCAACAAGACGTAAGATTGCAAAATATTGCAACCGGCTTGAAAGCGGTACAAATCTGATCTTTATGAACTAAATTATAATAACTCATAAGTTGTGATTACAAAATGTTCAAAACTATGTTAAATATATATTTTAACCGACTTAAAAAATGGGGAGGTTAACAAGTCGGTTTCATTTTTAGGGTTCCGTACCCAAAGGGTAAAAACGGGACCCTATTACTAAGACTTCGCTGTCTGTCTGTCTGTCTGTCTGTCTGTATGTCTGTCTGTCTGTCTGTCTCCAGGCTGTATCTCATAAACCGTGATAGCTAGAAAGCTGAAATTTTCACAAATGATGTATTTCCGTTGCCGCTATAACAACAAATACTAAAAATTCAAAAAAAAAAAAATATTAAGGGGGTCCCCATACTTTTACATTACCGTATTTTTTTGCTCAATATTAAAAACGGTAACAGTTAGACGCTTCAAAATTTCACAGAATATTTACTTGTATAATAGCTTTCAAAATAAATAATTAAATAACAATAAAGTAAATATTAAAGGGGGGCTCCCATACAACAAACGTAATTTTTAAGCAATTTTTACTCGATCTTAATTAACAGGTAGAAACTTGAATATTTGTAACTATAAAAATAAATACCTAATCTAATACATAAAAACTCACAAAATGAAAATAATCCGTGCATCTAAACGCGGTGCGAGCGCCGCGCCGCGGTGTGGTGGTAGCGCGAGCGCGAGGCGGTTGCTAAGCAACGGCTGTGCGGGTAGCGGGGGAGGTAACATCACGGAGCGAGCCATAGCCGCGCGTATTCGCGCGAGCGTCGTCATGCTACCCGGATGTGTATCGAAAACCTACCTATAAGTTTGCAATTTACTACTTGGAATTTCGTTGATTTCTCGTTATTTTATAAACAGAACTAAACTTTATAGTATTATAGATGATAGTACGGAACCCTTCGTGCGCGAGTCCGACACGCACGTGGCCAATTAATATTTATATTACTTACCGCACAACTCTGTTATTTATAAACCCATTTGATTGTTATTTGTTTCAAAAGACGTATCTACTATCTGTAGCGCAATTCAGTTATTCAAGACCGCTCCGTTGCTGAACCATATGTGAACCGTTTCCCATAGGCCGCCATCTTTTTTTTGATTCAGTCTCTTCTAAGTCATAAAATTGACACATTTGATGAAACGTAACACGTCCTTCGCTCGTTACTAAACCAAAAATTGATAGCAGCCGACAGGAAATGCTTCGCACAAGGTTCAATTACGGATCGCCTCCACTCTCGCGCCCTCCAGATTGGTTCCACATAAACATCAAAATCGGATACTGAAGTGATATAAAAATTAATCTACTGAGATTGGTTAAAAAAAAGCATTTGAAGTCAGTTTTTCAGTTCTTTATTAAACTACACTTAGTTACAATTGGTCGCTAACAAGACTTGTTATTCTTGAAATGATTCAGTTATAATGAACACGCCAGCTATGGTGCGATGGTTTCCGCCAGAGTGTGGTACCGCGTCGCGCCGCGCGCCGCGCCGTTACTGCGTTCATTTAACTTCAGATCAGGGGGCCAAATCAGTTATTCAAAAACGATCCGTAACTGAACCTTGTGCGAAGCATTTCCTGTCGGCTGCAATCTTTTTTTGATTTAGTAACTAGCGAAGGACGTGTTACGTTTCGTCAAATGTGTCGATTGTATGACATAAAAGTGACTGAATCAAAAAAAACTATGGCGGCCGACGGTAAACGCTCCACATATGGTTCGGCTATGGAGCGATAGAGTCTTGAATAACTGAATTGGGCCCCAGATCCTCGTTCTGGGTCGAACACTTGTCATCATTGGCCTGTTTACATCTACATGAGATGATACTATGTAGCGTCCGATTGATAACATCTACGCTCGTGATGGAACACTTGTACACTTGTTCTAATGTGCTTCTATAGCTTCACAATCGGTTACTTGTGGAGTTGCGAGAATTCAACTTGCAATAAAGTTGCAATTGTAAGCATTCACAACTCACAAGCTCGACACACGATTTTTTATGTACATAACCTAATTACTTTGTTTTATGTAATGAGTATCTAATTTTGTGTTTATAACAAAAAATGCTAGAATAACTGATAACAAAGTTTAAGAGTGAGCCTTGCACCCAATGAAAATATTCATGTTTTTAGAGATTATTCAAAAAATAATAAAGAAAAGTAGAAAGTTAATAAACTAATGATGAGACCACCTCGGGAATTTTCTCTTTATAATTATTAAAAAACAAGAATGACGGAGTAATCTATAAACATAAATAACAAAATACAAATACCAGTCGAACATAGAACCACCTCCTTTGAAGTCGTTTAACAAAATACAAATACCAGTCGAACATAGAACCGCCTCCTTTGAAGTCGTTTAACAAAATACAAATACCAGTCGAACATAGAACCGCCTCCTTTGAAGTCGTTTAACAAAATACAAATACCAGTCGAACATAGAACCACCTCCTTTGAAGTCGTTTAACCAAAATCGGTGAAGAGGTTGTGGTCAAGATAAAATGTTGTGAAATCTCTGTTAAAAGAGAAGAAATTTGCTGCGAAGCCATCTGTCGGCAGATTGTGTTAATATTTAGCAGGACCGCTCTGTTGACTCAATTCTGAACGAACATTTCGAATATGAGCACCAGACGTCGCGCGCACAGACTACTTGCAATAAGTATTGTTGCAAAAATATTGTGATCGCGGGGTCTACAGTAATTCGTTGACCTACAGACCGACACAGGGACAGGTGAAACTATGTGTATGAAAGCTTGTAAAATAATAAGGTTCGTAATAAAAATCATGCGTATTACGTATTATATACAACGATTCTTTTTGTACAATGTTTTAAGTTAGATGATAATCAAAAGCCCACATTATGCGAGGGCATTGTTTCCGAAAAGTCCTCTCAGCAGCGCGCGCGGTAGTCGTGGTTCCACCAGCTGCGGAACTCTGTGAAGGTGACCTGGTGGACGAGCCAGTTGGGGTTGTTGAACGCTGTGCACAGAGAACACGCGTCCAGGACCTACGCACACACAGGTACATTGATATCGTTATAATAATATACTTGTATTCTTTAAAAAACATCAGAAAGTTAGGTACGCCATCGATGAGCGAGGTATACTTCGTACTGTGGCCACAAATCGGCACTCCATTCAACTGCGAACTATTGAGTGACACATACGCAAATTGACGTATGTACACACATTTTTACTTATAAACGGTGAATAAGTGCATTTTAGTTAAACAGTGTTTTGTTTCGTTTTCACACGTGGCAGATTTCCGTGTGACAGAAAGTGACAAGTGAGTAAGATTTTAACATGCGTTTTTAAGTAAGACGGAGAGTCACCAACCTGAGCGTCTTTGACGGCGTAATACGTGTTCCATTTGAAATACTGCAGATACCTGGGCGGGTCGTGTACTATCTGGTACATCATCAGAGCCAGCTTATTCTCTCCGAGCGTGTAGGCGTTCAGGAAGGAGTCGGGCGGGAGATACCTGGTATACATATGGTGTAGTTACATTTATAAACCAAATTCAGCCAATATGCAGCAATCAATTGCAGACAGCCAAATAAAACAAGATAAGTACTTAAAAAACTCTTTAAGTTAAACGGTTTCATTGAAAAGAAAAATAGTGATATAAGTAGGTAATGTATTTACTGTATTCTACTAGAGAAGCACTTTCATTTGATTCCCATATTGTAAGTAGGGGCTGTGAAAAAATATGAAAACCGCCATGTCGTGGCGGCGGTCATATTGAATTTAGAATGATACTCAATATATTTCATTGTATTGTCATCTAAATTAAAGGCGTGTACCAAATATCACATCAAATTGTCAATTTGTCAACGGGAAGGGGTTCAAATTTCGGTTACTAAATTTGACCCAAACAAACAAGGTAGCTAAATAAAGCCGTTTAATAGCTCAAAAACCGTTTAACTAGCTCAATAATTAAGTGAACTGTGGTTACATGTCTAGTTTGATAAATATATGACAATAAAATTTCATTGGCAGTGACGTATGAGTGTCCCTTGAACCAACTATACGTACTTATATATATTTGAAAAGGTCGTGTCAAGGATTCATTCCGAGCTGTGAGAGTTGAGAGTGCAGAATATTGGCAACCATCTCTAGCTGATTAGTGGATTAACTGCCGCCGTGGGCTCACTTATGGATACTCATACTCAGCTTTCTCACGTCACGAGTCACGACCTTCAGTTTTCACTTCTAGCCACTGCCAAATCGCACCTCGGGGTGTTTTATTCTACGGTTGCCAATAGCGCTCTCTATTCTACTGTGATCAAACAGACATGAACATAATATTGTGGCAACCACTAGTTCAATGATACCGAATATAGAAGTAAGTGGTTTTACATAACATATTAGATGGCCGTACCTGTCGTACTCAGCCTTTCCATACACGACAGGTACAGCGTTATTTTCATAAGCATATAACACTGTTTTCGTGACGTAATCCTCAGCTAACGAGTCTTCGAATGCTAAATAGAAGTAGTAATTCTTCTTGAGTCTCCAGAAGCAAGGTTTCAAGTTCACCCGCCTGCACTCCATCGTGCCACATTTACCGTACACGTCTATCGTCATGTTATATTGAAGGAGTTGTTTTAATAATTTTTGTATGAAGTGTTCGCGCTTGCTCCTGGTTGTACATTTGTCCAGGAATATGGTGGCTGCTTTTTGTTTAGAGCTGTGCCCGTGCATGATGTCTTCCTTCAGTGGCTCCATGTGTTGCCAGTTTATGTTGTAGCCTAGTTCTTGTTGCTCTGTGTTGTAGATGCTGATGAATCTATATGGGATTGTGGAGTTCGTTCTGAAAAAAGTTAAAAATAAAAACTTTGAAAGGCAACATACGGACGAAAATTTATATTTCAAACAGTTTTTAGGGTTCCGTACCTCAAAAGGAAAAACAGAACCCTTATAGGATCACTTTGTTGTCCGTCTGTCCGTCTGTCTGTCTGTCCGTCCGTCCGGGTGTCAAGATCTGTATCTCGGGAACGCGTGAATATATCGTGTTGAATTTAAAACCATATACGCAAATCCATAGTATCTTGCTGCAGAAAAAAATATTTTTCTTAGTTTTTGTAATAAAAGTTACAGCCGAATGTCGAAAAAACGCACATTTCGACACTTACAAGGGAATCAAAACCTATGGGGTACTTTCCGTTGACCTAGAACTATGAAATTTGGCAAGAACCATTATGTTATAGTAGACACTTAAGAAAAAAATCTGAAAACTGGACATGTAACACACACATAGTGTCTTTATGCAAGGAATGAGGGTCTAAATTCTAAAGTGAATTAACCTTGTTACATGTGGGGTATCATATAAAAGAGCTTCATTAGCACATATAACTAAAAAAATATATAATATATATATATATAAATAAATCAAAAAATATATACTATATTTATAGTATATATTTTTTGATTTATGAAGGAAAATATAAAAAATCTGCCAAGTGCGAGTCGGACTCGCGCACGAAGGGTTCCGTACTATCATCTATAATAGAAAATCGTATAAAATAACGAGAAATCAACGAAATTCCAAGTAGTAAATTGCAAACTTATAGGTAGGTTTTCGATACACATCCGGGCAGCATGTCGACGCTCGCGCGAGTACGCGCGGCTATGGCTCGCTCCGTGATGTTACCTCCCCCGCTACCCGCGCGGCCGTTGCTTAGCAACCGCCTCGCGCTCGCGCACGGATTGTTTTAATTTTGTGAGTTTTTATGTATTAGATTAGGTATTTATTTTTATAGTTAATATATTTCTAAATATTTACTTACAAATATTCAAGTTTCTACCTGTTAATTAAGATCGAGTAAAAATTGCTTAAAAATTACGTTTGTTGTATGGGAGCCCCCCTTTAATATTTACTTTATTGTTATTTAATTATTTATTTTGAAAGGTAATATACAAGTAAATATTCTGTGACAATTTGAAGCGTCTACCTGTTACAGTTTTTAATATTGAGCAAAAAAATTACGAAAAAAACACGTTTATTGTATGGGGACCCCCCTTAATATTTTTTTTTTAATTTTTTGTATTTGTTGTTATAGCGGCAACGGAAATACATCATTTGTGAAAATTTCAGCTTTCTAGCTATCACGGTTTATGAGATACAGCCTGGAGACAGACAGACAGACAGACAGACAACGAAGTCTTAGTAATAGGGTCCCGTTTTTACCCTTTGGGTACGGAACCCTAAAAATCACTTTTTATCTACTAGTTTGTACGGAAGCCTATAATATATAGATTGTATATAAGTTTGTACGAGTCTGACTCGCACTTGCCCGGTTTTTATTTTATCCTTTTAGTTAGCTCGGGTAACTATTGCAAGCGATCACAATATTTGCGAAAATCTAAGATTGTTCTTGTAGGAAGACCGGACATGAAAAGGACAGATGACCTCATACAAGTGGCAGGAAGACGCTGGATGCCAACCACTTCCATCAGGTCTATTTAGGAATCCATCCACGATGCTTATTTTGTGGATGAGATGATGATCATGATGAAGATCGGTCTTTATTTCTCGTCAATGTCTATTAATAAATGCACCACCTTGCTCGTGGAACTCTAGAAGTTGGTTGAATTAATAAATGCACCACCTTGCTCGTAGAACTCTAGAAGTTGGTTGAATTAATGGAAATTGATATTTAGACTCATACAAGTAACATGATGGTAAATAAATGGACGTGATAAAATATAGCGAACAATCTTAGATTGTAACTATAGATAAATGTTATCTGGTCCAGATCCTGATGACAAGAACAAGAGACCGGAGGTTCTGTACGTACTTGTAGGTCCAAGTCCAATTGAAGAAATTATCGTAAACAGGATCACACACTGGATAATTATCCGCAGAATCGTTTGCAGCAAAAATATACTTCTGGTATTTATTCCTTACTGCGGGAAGCTCTTGCGCGCCCGCGCTCACTTCTTGGAGATTGAAGATAACCGCATCAAAATATCGCAAATCACTGAAAAAACTTCGATTCCTAGTAAAATAACAATTATAAACATGACATTTTTTGTCTATAAAATGCTTTTGGCCATATCCCTTTAGTCCCGGTAAAGTACTCCAGATTAATATGTATTTGAGGTCTGGTAGATATCTGGTCACGTTCTTTTGTATTATTGTGTTTAAATTGTCTCGAGTGATAATGTAGCTCAGCAAAACAATATTGAGAATGTGGAAGGAGCACTTGAAGTATCTTAGTAGACGAGCCATGGCAATGATAGCTCCCAAAAAGATAGAACGCTGTAGGAAGAGGAAAGGAAAGGAAAAAGGAGCGATGAGAGAGGGAGAGAGAGCGAGAGAGAAGGAGAAGAAAGGATGAGGGAAAGAAGGGAGGGGAAGGATGGATGGTGAGGTGGATTGGTAGATTGGGTGGAAAGAACAGATAGTCTCTTAAGTTTCCTTGAGGTCTTTAGGCTTGTAGTTATTTTCTTTGTCAATTCTAGATCGAAGAATTTTGGGATTATCTTATTGTTCCTAAAACAAAATCATGTTACTGTAAAACGTGTTTCACTATGAAATGACGCTGAAGTACTGAACTGTGTCAACGATGTATTCTCAAAAGAATGATCAAACTGATTGATGTAGCAATTGTAGAGATGTTTACAAAACTTTTCTTTGTGTTTCTTAGAACAGAATACTTCGAAGAATTTAAGGAAGTCGATAACATTATATGTTTTAAAAGCTAGCTAGGTATATACAATTATACTCGACTGTCAAATTTAGTCTATAGTCTATTTGTGGTCGAGGGCTAAAAACAAAATTAATAATAGTCAGTCTGTCATAGAGAGACATCGATTTCGGTTTAAGCCGAGTATAGTTTGAACTATATTTTCTTCAAAAGCAATAACTAAACATACACGATCTGAGGAAAATCTCTGCATCGGAGTAGGATACATTAAGGAGTTTTACTTCGCATAGTTGGATCATTAAGTAACCAAGTACCTATACTTGATATAGAGTTAAAGTCATGTCCGTTAAGTCATCAATGTTTCCACTAGGTCTAATATAAACGACGTGAAATCTCAGCAAAAAAGTATATGTTCGTATGTAAACTATGTATGTACTATTCGCAAAATTACTTCTGACATATTAGTGTTAGTGTGATTCGCATCAGCGGTGCTAATTGAATAAAATAAATAAATAAATGTAGATATACAAACCCGAAAAATATTGTTTTCCTTTTTGTGTATTCGGGTAAAAAATATAAAAAGTATTCGTACGAGCGCGTCCCCAGGAAAGAATAATTGAATACGACAAAAAATGACATTTGATTGGCAACAATGAGCGCGCCGTGATTCGGGACGACGATAACACATCGCGCGCTCATTGTGCGTGTTGTCGGGCTGACGCGGGTCGCCCGCCAGCGCCGGCCGGCGGACGCGTGGACCGACTCATGCCAGTTTTTACAACGAGCCCGATTAATGTTGCAGCCGAGGATCTGTAGAGGAGAGGATGTGATCGCACGAACGTGTATCTGTAATTGTGTATGTGACACATTTTTCATACAACAGAAGGACATGGCTTTCTAGTCTTAAATTTTATTCGATTTCGAAAATTATTTTTTAATTTTGATACAGAATAAGTACCTATATACCTATATAGAAGAAAAACAAAATACCCGACTACAGGAAAGCGTTTTTTGCAATCTAACTTACGATTTCGTTTTACTTGATAAGCTGTTGAGTGTACAATTTTTATGAGATAAATTACGTTTTTATAACCTATAATTGCGCATTCTTTAGAATAATTCTCCTAAATTACTTATTTATTATGAAAAAGTTCATTGGAGGTTGAGAGGGCTCGAGGGTTTTTCTAGTAACCATTTCTAGGAGTCATCATAAGACCCTTAATAGTTTATAAACCCTTAATGGTCAACATCATATAAATGGAATCAAATTATTGTTTTGTATTTGGAGTATATAATATCACAGTTTCAAATCGTTACGACAAATCAGAAGTTGGCTTTCAATATTTAAGATTTGTAGTTAGGTACAATGACATGATATGTAGGTACATACCTAGTTCATATGTTACAGGTAAAACTAATGAAAGCATATTATGACTGCTCATAAATCCATACTAAAGAAGCCTCTATGACACACCGTTGAGTTTACATTGGTGTCTAATATACGTAGACACCAATGAATTAGTGCTATATTATTTGAGGTATTCTCTGATCCTTACGAAGCGATGTAAATCAATGGTTGTAGCAGAAAATTGTGGACGTCCTCTCGGAAACGCGTTTTTGTAACGAATTTGGTAGATTGTGATTGTGAAGAAGGTGATGGAAAGGTACGGGCTCGGGTCTGCGGGAGCCTCAACCGTCCTCACGTCTGTGACGGGAATTGATTGTCGCAGGTGCTCAACAAATTATATACACAGGTGTGGGGAAGAGGATTATATTAAAAGCTACGAGAAAAAAACTGGGGCTACGCGCAGTGTAAGCTTCCTTGTCAATAGTCAATAGTCAATAGTCAATAGACTAGTTAGTAGATAGTTGTTTGTTGCAATATCGTTATATTTTGATGCTAACGAAAAATATGAGTATTTACAAACTTGTAGACAGTTCAAAAGTTCAGGTGGCGCCATGATCGCTTAGTTGGTTTAAGCAAAACGACTGTTCAGAAGTTTCCTACATCCCACGTGACACACCTGTGGCCGAATTGTTTCCTACATCCCACGTGACACACCTGTGGCCAAATTGTTTCCTACATCCCACGTGACACACCTGTGGCCGAATTGTTTCCTACATCCCACGTGACACACCTGTGGCCGAATTGTTTCCTACATCCCACGTGACACACCTGTGGCCGAATTGTTTCCTACATCCCACGTGACACACCTGTGGCCAAATTGTTTCCTACATCCCACGTGACACACCTGTGGCCGAATTGTTTCCTACATCCCACGTGACACACCTGTGGCCAAATTGTTTCCTACATCCCACGTGACACACCTATGGCCAAATTGTTTCCTACATCCCACGTGACACACCTGTGGCCGAATTGTTTCCTACATCCCACGTGACACACCTGTGGCCGAATTGATAAATGCTCCTAAGAACTGAGTTGGATATGAGGTTTAAGCCACGTCGGATGTGAAAATGAAATTTACACGAAATTTTACTATATTATTTTATATATATATTCTAAGTACATTTCATATGATATACGACTATTGCAATTATTTTGTAAACCCTTCCTAGTGATAGTTTTCCTTTTCATTTCGTTGTTTTGTTTTTGAAGTATGTGCGCATAGAACAAGACAAGTAGAACATCAGTTCACGAGTGGTTGTTCGTGCCGTGTGTTTCCGCCGCTAACTGCAACTAGCGATAAAATCTAACACCCGTATTGGATCCCGTCCCGAATGAACACTACGTTCTAAGATTTAATACGCAGATAAGGCAATATGCGCGCGCATTGTCTGTTGTTCACTACAAGTAATACATACCACTGCAGAATTACTAAACGTTCATTTAAATTAATATGTAGTCTCTTAACTAATAAAAAAATCACTTGTATCTCTTTAACTTGTTACTCTTTACTTCTTTCTTTGTTATACCTATAGAATATACCTATAGTGTGACAAGGACAGCAGCGCCTGCTGTCCTTGTCACACTATTTTGTTCAGTCAAGCCGACAGAACACAGTACATAGTATTATACTTCAAGACGTTAGTTCCTCTTATTTACCACGATAGGACTATAAGTAAACAGACTCTACATAGCAATATTAGAAATTCCTGTTGGATAGTGTATAGTGGAGTTTGTGTTAATTTTTCAGTAACCACAAGCACTTTTTATCCAGTTAAAATTCTTATGTCTAAAAAGTCTCTTTTCAGTTTATCTTGTTCATTGAAACATTAATTAGCATGACATGAAAGTATTTTTGGTGATCGTTTAAATATATCCGTTGTCGAGTGTTCAGTATTCCGTAGGCGGCGGTGATTTTCCAATGAGCGAACTGGCTCGAATGCAAAGACGCAATGTCTTCACCGTTCCTAACGTAACCACGTATTCTGGTTTAATACGCGATAGCAACTCGATTCCGGCTTGGTTTTCAATCCAATAATAAATTGAATGGAATGGGTTTCAGAGAGCATATTGAGTTTTAATATTATTTTATACATTGCGTTTACATATACTATGATTCGAAGTAATCAGAATCATGCAACATGACTCGTGAGTGCCGCCAGATGGCGTTATTGCAATTTCATACGTTTGACGATTTATGCGAACACGATGGAGTGGGTTTAAAAAGATGCAATAACTAGTACTAGACCCTCTGATATTGTTTACAATGTTCAGGCAGTTCTGTTTATTGTCAAAGTGTAGGATTTTTTTAGGGTTCCGTACCCAAAGGGTAAAAACGGGACCCTATTACTAAGACTTTGCTGTCTATCTGTCTGTCTGTCTCCAGGCTGTATTTCATAAACCGTGATAGCTAGAAAGCTGAAATATTCACAAATGATGTATTTTCGTTGCCGCTATAACAACAAATACTAAAAATTAAAAAAAATATATATTAAGGGGGGTCCCCATACAATAAACGTGTTTTTTCGTATTTTTTTGCTCAATATTAAAAACGGTAACAGGTAGACGCTTCAAATTTTCACAGAATATTTACTTGTATATTACCTTTCAAAATAAATAATTAAATAATAATAAAGTAAATATTAAAGGGGGGCTCCCATACAACAAACGTAATTTTTAAGCAATTTTTACTCGATCTTAATTACCAGGTAGAAACTTGAATATTTGTAAGTAAATATTTAGAAATATATTAACTATAAAAATAAATACCTAATCTAATACATAAAAACTCACAAAATGAAAATAATCCGTGCATCTAAACGCGGTGCGAGCGCCGCGCCGCGGTGTGGTGGTGGCGCGAGCGCGAGGCGGTTGCTAAGTAACGGCCGCGCGGGTAGCGGGGGAGGTAACATCACGGAGCGAGCCATAGCCGCGCGTATTCGTGCGAACGTCGTCATGCTGCCCGGATGTGTATCAAAAACCTACCTATAAGTTTGCAATTTACTACTTGGAATTTCGTTGATTTCTCGTTATTTTATAAACAGAACTAAACTTTGTAGTATTATAGATGATAGTACGGAACCCTTCGTGCGCGAGTCCGACTCGCACTTGGCCGATTATTATTTACGATATATTCGGCTGTAACTTTTTTTTTACGAAAACTGAGATCTTTGATTTTTCTTGCTGCAGCAAGAAACTATGGATCTGCGTATATTTTAATTTCAACACGATACCTTCACGCGTTCCCGAGATACAGGTCATGACACCCGAATGGACGGACAAACGGACAGACAGACAGACGGATAATTATGTCATAATCACCGATTTTCACCATTACCACGGGGCATAATTAGCTCATTTATGTTTATAAGTATCTTTTCAAGTAACTAATTAAACAAAAGTTTCTCCTCCCTCCGAATTCTCCAGAATACGCCCCCGGCTGAAGAACAGCGGGTCTCGTGCAGCTAATGAGATTCTTTGGGTCGCGGTTTGCATTCCAGATCGAGACTCGTTCTCTAATAACGTTGTACGGACGCGGACGTGTCACGTCATGATCGAGTTGTCTTCACTCGCTCGCTCACCGCGCCCGCCCGCCGGTTTAACACAGATTTAATTTCACGATTGTGAATAGGATGCTTACCGAACATTTCACGATATTGTCATATAACGATATGAAACAATAATTGAGCCGTCACGGGACGCCGACGCCCCGCCGCCGCCCCGCCGCCGCCGGCCAGCGGTTGCGCACTTTCTCTGTTTTAAAAATCCTGCCTTTTGCATTAGATGCTTCATATCAATATTTTTAAAATATAATCTGGCTAGGTTATTTTGCGTATTACCGCTTATTTAAAATATAAATAAATCATACCTATTTTGTACTTATATATTGCTGTTAACAATATTTACCAGTGTGACTAGTATTACAGTTGTTGTAGCAACCTTACCTTAGTTAGTATATGCAAGAAGCATGCAAGATTCAATGAATTTTGAATTTCTAATCTATTGTAGTATACCCAAAGACATTAACATAGCGAAAAATTGTATGTATGTGCGTATACCTAACAGATATAACAACCCAAAGACAACAGAGATAAGTGGCCTAGTGCGTGGCATGCCAGGCGCAATGTAAGGTTCCGTAGTTGTGCATTATAATTTATATGAACTTAAAATAGTGATATTATGAACATACGAGCTAACTTATGTTAGTTTAAATGAAATTTACACGAAATTTTCATTTTTAGGGCTCCGTACCTCAAAAGGAAAAACGGAACACTTATAGGATCACTTTGTTGTCCGTCTGTCCGTCCGTCCGGGTATCAAGACAAGGAAAAATGAAAAAAAATATATCTCGGGTACACGTGAAGGTATTATGTTGAAATTAAACCCATATACGCAGATCCATAGTCTCTTGTTGCAGAAAGAAAAGTCAAATTTCTCAGTTTTCGTAAAAAGTTACAGACGAATATGTCGTAAAAACGCACATTTCGACACTCACAGAGGAGTCAA
Source organism: Lycia hirtaria (assembly GCA_947563715.1). NCBI lineage: Eukaryota > Metazoa > Arthropoda > Insecta > Lepidoptera > Geometridae > Lycia > Lycia hirtaria. The sequence continues at coordinate 23,526,381 of OX387376.1, forward strand.
AACCTATGGGGTACTTCACGTTGACCTAGAACTATGAAATTTGGAAAGAAGCATTGTGTTAGAGTACACATATAGGTAAAAATCCGAAAACTGGACAATTTTAATTTAATCACAAAAAAATTGTGTCTTTATGCGAGGAATGAGGGTCCAAAAAAAATATTTAAAAAAAATATATAATCTCCCCCTTTTATCTACTAGTTCGAACGGAATCCTCGGTGGGCGATGACTCGCACTTGTACGGTTTTTTTTAAATATCTAAGTACATTTTGTACAGCCTACTTGGCCATGATAGTTTTCCTGTTAATTTCATCATACTACTAATTTGATTATTAAATAAATAAATCATAATATGCTACTAGCATGATTTTTTTATATCTCCAAACAGATCTCTAAATTGAAAAATGGTTGTAGAATACCAAAACCCAAATAAATAAAATATTTTTCAAAATTTTATTTACAACTTTCTTGTTCTAGCCAATAATTTGTTAATTCGAGTACATGCTAGTAATAATATACTAACTAATGATATTTGACATGGCGAAACTATTAGGGTTGCTTGTTTACTACGGAACCCTAAAAATGGCAACCCAACGAGGGTTCTGCTCAGTTATTTTTTGATTGCCTTAAAACTATTTAAAATAACATCGTAATTAGATTGCTAGTTTAGCAACGCTGTCTACGACATTTTCCAATATTGAATATTAGGTTATATTAAGGATACGAAGTACAAGCTACATATAGAATAGTGTTCGTCGTACCTTGCGAATGATGCTCTCTGGAGTGACTCTTGGAATATGATTTGTACAAAGAGCGACGTGAATGTCGTTACAATATCGTTGAACGGGAGGAGAGCATGCAAAAAATCCTTTTATTGAAACTAGCCCTCCCCATACATTATGTATAAGTAACGCGGCTGCTTTCCATTGTTTCACGACATTTCTTTTGGTTTCGATCACGTTTTGAAATTGCAATGCTTACTATAATAGTTGCTATTTCCCGATACTCTGTAAATCGGGAGTGAACTAAACGGATACTTTTATTTATTTCTTTAAACATAAATTAATACACTTTGTTATAAAATCATCTCAAAACCTAGATAAGGTTTGTCTAGATGACCTGTTCTCGTAATATTACATTTAATTACAATATAATGTACAAACAACACAACTTGACTAAATGTTGTGCGTGATCACACAATAAGACAGCTGATGTAGGCATGTAAGGTAGGTACTAAGCACCCATTTCCAGGAACTGTAGGTACTTACATAAAAAATATTCGTAATTGTTTACTTGCACCCTACTCCAGCCGTTGCCGTGAGCGCGCACACCTCTCAATACAGGATGCTCTATTACTATGCGTATTTTTTAGATAATATTGCTTGAGTAAGATTTTAATGTTCTTAATTATTTTATTTTTCAAGTTCATTGGCAATTAATTAGGTTTGGTACAATATACTCGGATTTTCTTTTACCATAACTGTTTTTGAATCAAATACAAATACAAATACAAATCATTTGGTACAACTAGTTCTCGTTTGGTGCTGCTTCGTGTGTTTACGCTACATGTTTTGAGGGTTTGTATTTCAGATCGAAAAACTGTTCTACAACAAAATAAACTCAACTTTTCGGTGAATAGGTATGATTCCACAGTATTGGAGAAGCCCTGGTGGATCGTTTTGGTATTTCTGTTTAATTTTTAGGGGAACTATTAGTTTGAGTAGTCTATACTGAAGATTATAAATTTGGTCCAGAGAAGTTTTATAAGTGCGACCATAGCGACTCAAACCATACGAGATAATACTTTCCACTAGGGCTTTATACATTGTTAATAATACGCCAAAAGGTACTCTTTTTCTTATAGTGTAGAATTTTGCCATAATTGCTCGCAGCCTTGTACACGTTTTATCGATGTGTTTCGACCAATTGAACCTATTGTCTATAACTAGACCTAAATATGTAGTTTTATTTATTTGGTCAATTTCACGACATTTATCCGTGCAAGTTGCGTTGTTCATATGTAAACACTCGTGACCATGAGCTATGACGTTTATTCTTTCTTTGGTCAGATTAGTATTGTGGCTCGACTGCACATGCATGAACTTTGTCTTTTGGGCATTAAGAACGAGTCCAGCATCATGTGACCATTTGCATATACATGTAAAATCCAACTGAATATGGCTTTGAGCAATTTGTTGTAGATAAACGTGTGTACCTTTTCGCTCTTCGCGGCGACATCGCAGCCCATAGTCACTATTGGTGAATGAAGTGGTCTTCGTTGCACCCCAGTAGCAGCAGGTTTGCTAATTTATGTGCCCATTAAGGTGAAAATGAGCTTTATCCGTAAACAAGATGTTGTTAAATGTCGAGAAACGCTCAATTGCCTAGTTTACAAAGTCAATCTGAATTCCCAAGAGCCAGGCTACCTACTGGTATACCACGCCCTCCCCCGCGCCCCTTCGATTCGTTGCGTTCAGGCATTCAACAATTGTATACTCTTTTATACAACTCTTTTGATACACCTTGTACAACTACTTGTTACCGCGATATTCCCACTACTACCGGAATACTCCCCCTCGACATACGGATACGCGAATCAGCGGCCCTATATGAGGTTAGGAGGGGGGTACCCCGTGCAGAGCTAGGAAACATTGAGATGGAGCGCAGGACCGCGTACATTGACACCCCACATCCAGCGCTAAATATTAGTCGAGAATTCTTATGCCTCAATGACGCAGAGCAATTAGTACAAAATAGCCAACATACAGTCATGATCTTTACGGACGGCAGCAAGATTGACGGCAAAGTCGGAGTGGCATTGTCTCTTTGGAGCAATGCTCCCGAGACTAAATGCCAGAAATCGAAACTGTCGTCCTACTGCAATATGTACCAGGCCGAATTGTTGGCAATATTAAAGGCGCTGGATGTAGTTAAAAAACGACGAGAGCAAAACATTGGCATTTATAGTGACTCGCGATCGGCCTTAGAAGCGATAGTGTACAGCCGCTCTCTCCATCCCCTCGTAGTCGAAATCCGAAAAAAGCTAGACTGTCCAAAAGATCAAAACAAGATCGTAAAAATATATTGGATTAAAGCACATGCGGGACTCGAGGGGAATGAGAGAGCAGATGAACTGGCGAAAGATGCAGCCCTAAATTTGAAAACAAGACCCGCTTACGATAAGTGCCCGATTTCATTCATCAAGCGACAAATCTGAAGGGAGTCGCTTGATGAATGGAATCGAAGATACAAGGAAAGTGGAACGGGATCTGTCACTAAATTGTTCTTTCCGGATGTGATACAGGCCTATAATACTATAAGAGTAATACAACCAAAGGGCATACTCACCCAAATCTTTACAGGGCATGGTGGATTCGCCCAATACCTACTTAGGTTCAAGCTACGGGATAGCCCCGCCTGCATCTGTGAGCCCGACAAACAGGAGACGCCAGTGCACGTCCTCACAGAGTGCCCGGTGTATGCAAGGGACAGATTTAACATAGAATTTGAAACAAATGAAAATATAAGGTAAGACAATTTAAATGTAATAATAAAATACAAAAACATCAGAGATAAATTTATAGAATACGCCATAACATTGTGTACTAAAGTAATAAATATAAATAAGTAGATAATATAAATAGATATATAAAAATGCTGACACAAATAAATATTGTCAAATATATGTAAGTCAGTCATACTTAAACCAATAATTAGAAGATAAGCGTAAGTAAATACAAAATGTAAGAACCTGTTTAGCTGATAATATATAAGATAAGATAGATAATAATTAGATAAATTAAATGTTTAGAAGACTAAGATCAACAAGAAAATTGTAAGATGAAATAAAGAAAAGAAATAAAGCATGTCCCTCACCCCCCTTTTCCCCAACAGTATGTATATAACTCAGATAAAAATAAAGACCCCTATCTATAGGGGCAAGGATATAAGAATGATGAATGTAAGAAAGACATAGTATGAAGTAAGATAGAATGAAGTATGAAAGCGATAGACAAAGACTCCCGACCAACAAAAGTCGGAGAAAAAAGGTAGGATAGCTCGCGGGCCGGGCCTATGCGCCCGGACAGAAAAAAAAAACAACAACAACTTGTTACCATGCTACAAAGGTACATATGTATGTATGTACGTAGCGTACCAACCAGCGGTTGTAACAAATAATAATAATAATAAATAAAAGTTTTTTATAATATTTGTTTCTTTTTTATAAGTATATATTTGTGTTGTAAAAAAAAAAAAATTAAGATTATAAATAAATAAATGAGATAATAATAATAAGTTTATTACCCAAAAAACATTACATACACATTTTATAAATTATCAGTGATCTCCAAACTAGGCGGCGTGCCTGTGTTTTGGAGTTCAGAGCCCGAGTTGAGTATGGCAGTTAAACGAAAATTAACCACAAACACTTTGAACTTGCTCACTTAAAATAATATGTAGACAAAATAAATTAAACTATAGAAATGACTTGACTAAGATATGAAAATTGACTGTACTTTATAAATAATAGATTGATAAACTATAATTATACCTACATGAACAGTGAGATTGTGTATGCATGTTAATGTATGTGTGTGTGTGTGTTTGTTGGTGTGGAGGGGTGTTTACATGCGTGTAGGAGAAAGTGTGTGCGTGTAAGTGTAGGCGTGTCAGTGAGTGTGAATGTATGTGTGTGTGTGTGTGTGTGTTGAGTTCACATGTTTTTCGGCATGAACGGAAATCTTTAGATATAAGGAGACTTAAGCAACAATCTAGCAACAATCTAGACACCAGATTATAAGCCGTATCGTCACAAACAAGGGGCTCCCGCAACAATAATGCGAACATATCTGCAATATTCAGTTTTTGTGAGTGTGCGTGTCCCCCGGGGGCCACTGTCTATGACACATGGCAGGACAGCGTCTGCGACGGGGCCCTTGAATACATTACCCACGATATGAGATGTTAGCTTTTTGTCACCATATTTGCTACGAATGTTTTTGGGTGCTCATACATTTTGGATGTAGATGTACATTTTCTTTTGTTTTATGAGAAACTACCTATGCTTCTTTTTCCTGCAAACACCATGTTTGAGATGGATTGATTTAATAATTGTACTTATATATCTCCCCAGATATATAAGTACAATTATTGCGTGCGCTAAATATGGGTTTGTATTATACATATTATTCAACTTTCGTTGAAAATTTGGTTTGTTTTTGGTACTTCGGGACTTATTTACACAGAAAAATATAATACTCTCAACCGAGAGCTTATTTAGAAGCTTGGATTCGGGACGGGGATCTTGTTGTCGTTTCATGGAACTATTACATTATTATTACAATTATACATCATTCAAGAGCAGAGATTTTAGTTTCTTTCTTTTTCTTCCTTAAAAGTCCATGTACGACATGTTATGCGACATAATATGTTTGTAACTGACAGCCGGAAAACGGCCAAGCCATGCTTTTTGATCAAGATTGAAGGCTTACAAAGATAAGTATTGTAGCGTTAGACTTTGTAGAATTAGCAGCTTGGCTTTTCAGATTCAGTCAGATTTTATCTGATTTCTTTTTGTCAGTGAAAGTGGCATGACAATGCGAGACATGGCATGGCAACCAATTTTACATGAAATGTTTTTGGTGGGATTTTATTTATCTGACATAATGACGTATTAAAATACATTGTACGTGTTTTTTTATATAAAGAAAAAAAATATTTATATCCATTTCATATATTTAAGTAAAGTATCTGACTTAGGTATCTGATTTTGACGTACAGATTGCGTATTTCAAAAATTTTAATTAAACTTTTTTAACTTCAAAGTTATAACTTAGGAAGCAGTAAAAAGTAACATATTTATCAGCTTCAATATGTCAGTACAGACAAATATAACTGAACCACTTACTATATCGCTAAACATTAACTTATATCGGGTTTTATCGGAATGTATAAAACGTTCTCCTCTTTCTCGGGGAGGATAATAATAAACATGTTACGGCCAGCTGTTGTCTCGCTAGTACGTACAACATATTACGGCCGGCTGTTGTCTCGCTAGTACGTACATGTTCCGGCCGGCTGTTGTCTCGCTAGTACGTACAACATGCTACGGCCGGCTGTTGTCTCCCTAGTACGTACAACATGTTCTTCATGTTGTGTTTCTTTTTTGTAATTGCTTTTGTTAATTTTAATGGTGTGTCAATAAAGAGTTTATCTATCTACGGCCGGCTGTTGTCTCGCTAGTACGTACAACATATTACGGCCGGCTGTTGTCTCGCTAGTACGTACATGTTCCGGCCGGCTGTTGTCTCGCTAGTACGTACAACATGCTACGGCCGGCTGTTGTCTCCCTAGTACGTACAACATGTTCTTCATGTTGTGTTTCTTTTTTGTAATTGCTTTTGTTAATTTTAATGGTGTGTCAATAAAGAGTTTATCTATCTACGGCCGGCTGTTGTCTCGCTAGTACGTACAACTTCTCTCGTGAATTAATGTTTTAGTTTTGGTGTAAAGAATAAAAACATATACAATACATCTATCTATCTGTCATGTAACACTGCAGAGAAACTAAACACATTTCCTCTAAAACCGAACATCAAGCAAGTATTTTTCATATCATGATATCAGCATAAGTACACACAGCTATACAAACATATGACGATGATTCACCAAATCCGACGTACGAGGGAAATCACTTAGCATATGACAAATAGTTCCGCGGTGACATGCTTTTAGATACAAGCTCGCAATCATGGCAACTCCCGCGAACGGTATTTATGGCTGAGATAAGTGTTTTTGTGCGTTCGAGCGGAAAAATGAGGGGTGTTGTGTTGATTCTGTAAATTCGGGGATGTCGTAGCAAATGTTTGTTCAATGTCGTAGAGCTGCTATGAAATATTCGTAGATGATGCTGTAAAGGACTTTCAAATCGTAGCAAGCATTACGATTTGAAAGTCCTTGCAACTAAATCAGTTTTTATTATATTTTAAAGGAAGATATTCTCTTATTTGTATGTATTTATACATACATACGCTCGAAAAACGCAACTCTCCTTCGGCAGTCGGGTGAAAAATAGTCTGATACGGAGATCGTTCCATTAATGTAAAAATCGGCCAAGTGCGAGTCGGACTCGCGCACGAAGGGTTCCGTACTATCATCTATAATAGAAAATCGTATAAAATAACGAGAAATCAACGAAATTCCAAGTAGTAAATTGCAAACTTATAGGTAGGTTTTCGATACACATCCGAGCAGCATGACGACGCTCGCGCGAATACGCGGCTATGGCTCGCTCCGTGATGTTACCTTCCCCGCTACCCGCGCGGCCGTTGCTTAGCAACCGCCTCGCGCTCGCGCCACCACCACACCGCGGCGCGGCGCTCGCACCGCGTTTAGATGCACGGATTATTTTCATTGTGTGAGTTTTTATGTATTAGATTAGGTATTTATTTTTATAGTTAATATATTTCTAAATATTTACTCACAAATATTCAAGTTTCTACCTGTTAATTAAGATCAAGTAAAAATTGCTTAAAAATTACGTTTGTTGTATGGGGGCCCCCCTTTAATATTTACTTTATTGTTATTTAATTATTTATTTTGAAAGGTAATATACAAGTAAATATTCTGTGAAAATTTGAAGCGTCTACCTGTTACCGTTCTTAATATTGAGCAGAAAAATACGAAAAAAACACGTTTATTGTATGGGGACCCCCCTTAATATTTTTTTTTTTAATTTTTTGTATTTGTTGTTATAGCGGCAACGGAAATACATCATTTGTGAAAATTTCAGCTTTCTAGCTATCACGGTTTATGAGATACAGCCTGGAGACAGACAGACAGACAGACAGACAACGAAGTCTTAGTAATAGGGTCCCGTTTTTACCCTTTGGGTACGGAACCCTAAAGATGGCTCATGAAAATAGCTTATGTTATTAGTCCCTGAAAGTTTTATGATAGCTAAATGATGAACAGTGCATCATAATTAAATAGTTTGCTGCTCCCAAATATTTCCGCATGTTTCTTCCCTCGAAAATACTCCATGTTCCTAATAACCTTTTTATTGTTCAAAAGCTTAATCCGTACGGTCAGAGAGGGTGTAAGTTGGGAGCTGGGAGATATCCCCCTTTTAAGGAGTTAGCACACTCATACTTCATTAATGATTAGTAGGAGCAGAGCAATTTATTTTATTTAGTATTTATTTCAAATATATAAGTTTTAACAATATGAATAACAATGTTCAATAATAGGATACACAAATCGTAGCTACACTCTTAACAATATACTAGACAATACTTACCGAATACTAATTCACTTAGGTATACATACAAACTTACATTTTTATAGTTGTTCACATTTACTATAGCCTTCAATGATCACACATTAAACATTAGTTCAGCAGATAGGTATTTTACCAATTCCAAAATGTAAATAATCGTGTTGGGCCAGAGCACGTAATTTAAATTTGGTACAACTCATTTGAAACACTTTCAAGATTTAAGATAAGATTCTAGCCATTATTATTTATTTTAGATCTTTCGGACGACTCAATACTTTACTATAAATTGTAATAGGCCTGTCATATTCATATTCATTTATTTCGTAATTCACAGTTACACGTCAAAAATTAAATACATCTTTTACTTAAAATAAAGCAGGTATTATTACATTATATCAGACCACACTAGGTACTGGTACTAAAGTACCCACCTTGGTAGTAATTGTCGTAATATTAATATGACATATTGTCATATGTTATAGGATTCACCTACCTTCCGAACTAGTATAAATTCTGTATCTCGAAAGGTAGTTTTCCTCCCGCTCATAGTTTGGTAATATATAAATGCATGAGACAGAGACAAAATTACTTGCTAAAAGCAACCATAGTACTAGTAAAAAGTGCAGACAATATGTTTAGGTTATTATTATATATATTTTTGTATGTTTATATACATTGAAATCTGCAGTAACATACGAGTATTACTGAACAAACAACTTTAATTTGATGTAATTATTTCACCATTTGTCATTTAAAACTTCAGAATATAATAAGTTGTAAATTAACAAATTATATAACAAGTATTATAATAACGTAAACTTACATGAAATATATATTTATATTAGAAATACTTAAACAAGTGCTTCTCTGCAGAAATCATATTTTTTAACTGACTTTAAGAGTACTTATACAATATTTTTATTTAAAAGGGGAAATCAACTTTAATTCAGATTGGTTCCATAGAAATTTCAATATTATTGTTGTTTTTTTTTAATTATAGTAGGTGCACTTATATTATTTTTATTGCTACTAAGGACATCACCGAAAATTAATATTTTATTAGAATGATAATAACCTAGTATGTTAGTATGTGTATCTGATAGGTATGTATATGTGTAAGTGTGGGGGCGGATGGAGGTGTGTGAGGTGTGTGTGGGATGAATGTATGTGCGTTTATGACACCCGAGAAACAGAATGCTTGAACATAATTTCAAGAACGACTGGTATAGACAACCGAAAGATACTTCTTTCGGTCTTCTAGTATATCATCTTTATGGAAACTTTGACGAAAGATGATATATTTTAAATATGGTTACATCTTGTCAATCGTATTGTTTCAACTAACGTTCTACAATAACATTTTTATAAATTGTATATTGTATATTTCACTCCAAGATCTCCATCTCATCTCATCTAATACTTTAACAGTTCTCGGAGAGATCAGCTTATTATTGATGTTTTATAAACTAAAGGAAGAAGGAAGGAGTGGGTAAGTTGGCGCGTGTGAGTGAGACGATATACCTACTATTAATTAGTAACCGATCAAATGTAAAAACATGTTATAATTACAGCAAAATTGATTTTATTTGACCTAGTTGAAGACGGTAAGCACACTAAACCCTGACTTGCCTCATAGTCACAACTTTTTGAAACAGGTGTCGATGTCCACCAGTGGTGGACACGGAAGTGGGGGACAAAGGGTATCATCGGTTCATTGAAAAAAAAATGAAAAATATATTTATTTTCATAAACATAATATAAACTTAAGTAATATGTCTGTCTTTTAAGCTGTAGGTTGTGAGTTCGATTTCCACCATGAATATTCATTTTTGTGTGATGAGCATGGCTGCTTATTCTGTGTTTCTGGATGTTTCTATGTTATGCATGTATTTACAACCAAAAGTATACTGCATAGCTTGACAGGTTTGGAAGTAGGAGGTGTAGTTAGATTAATCTCAACCTCTGATCGTGACAACAGTCTCAATGTTACGGTGAGTACTCGTCAGTATTCGCACTTCTGATTCTGATTATTTTATTATTCGATGTGTGTGTGTCTTTAAAGTGACGTGTACACTGTACACTGGTCAGCAGAATAAATATGTGTTTCATATATTGTTGTAGGCTGGTAGACTTGCAAGCTTTCTGCGCTATTTACTGAACTAATTATACATAACGTATGCCTGGGTTTACTGTTGTCGTCCTAGTAAGGTCTACTATCGTGGTCTCACTTAACTACTGAGTATTACTTATCTTTAACCCCCGACCCGAGAAGAGGGGCCTTATAAGTTTGGCGTGTGTATCTGTGTGTCTGTCTATCATAGATCTCAAACGGGTGGACCGATATGATCTAGTTTGAAAGTATAATAAAAGTACCTAGGTATGTTTCATGAAAATCGATTCAGCCATGTTTTTTTGTGTCGGCCATTTTTGAGTAAACGGGTAGTGAGTGTGCTAACGGCCTCACCTCCGTCAACGGATGAACTCTCTGAATGTCGGCCGCGGAGTTGGGCTAAGTCTATCGATCAACTCATCTAGTGGTTTTTATTTTTTTCGGGTTCTGCAACAAAAATAACTTTGATTGATTTTTAGGTTAAAAATTAAGTATACAGAGAGTAATTATTATCTATGTTACTGATAATATATGTTATTTATTATATTATTGATTGTCTAAATCCTTTCGAAGAAACTCCATATTAATAAATAGTTATGCACATTTTACTTAAAACGTCAATTTATTATTTTAATATTTTGAACCGAAAGGGTTCACACGGACTCTCATTCATTTGTCAATCTGTCTGTCTGTCCGTCTGTTACAAGTGTGTAGAGACTAAGCCGGTGAAGCAACAGAAAACGTTATTTGCACTGTTTAGGTAGATTCGGCCGATGGGGCCAACAAGTTCTCGAGTGGAGAGCTTGCGCCGGCGCACGCAGCGGAGGAACACCAGCCATGAGGTGGACAGAATATATCGTACAAGTGGCAGGAAGACGCTGGATGTAGGCCGCGCGCAATCGGTCTTTTTGAAAATCCATGGGAGTGGCCTATGTCCAGCAGTGGACTTCTTGTGGCTGAGATGATGATGATGATGTAGATATCTATCTACTGACATCTATGATACTGACTCTAAAAACCAAATATATTTTTTTTATTCGACAATAGGCTTCCGCTTGACCGTCAACTCACCTGGTGTTAAGCGACAGTTACGGTCTACGATGGAGCGCGCTTGCCAATATAGGAGAAACCTCTTCACTCGCGATTTGAAGCCCTAGATTATAAGTATATTATCTATTCGGAAAGACTGATTCAGGAAGCGCATTCCACATTCCGCCGGTACGCACAATGAAAGTGGAGCCGAAGCGTATCGTTATATAGCTACTTAACCAAAATGCGATTTTTTTATAAGAGGTCCGCATGTCACCAAGGTAGATAGGATCATTTAGATAATTTATATTATTATTATTCCAATTGTACAGTTACGTTATGTTTATGTTGTTTGTTATAACAAAAGAATTAACCAAACGTGCATGTACAAAGCTAGGGATACAATTTCTTACGGGACCCAAACTAGGCTAGGCCTATTTTTTGGGCACCCTGCGGCCAGTTCACAATAAATAATAGTAGTATGTAATAGTATGCTGAGTTATGTACACATTGATGTTGTAATGTTTGTTATATATAAATATTATTATTATTAGTTAGTTATTATTAGTCAGTCAAATAGTCGGAACAAACACACACATATGTAGATCTCGTGCATGTTGTATAGTATACCCAGAGCTAACGATGTAGCAAGTAGGTGCCTGACGACCGTTGTTTACCAGGCGTACCCACGAAACCTAATCAAGTGCCTCTCTAACAGCTTCACAGGACAAACCCTAATAAATATAATAACTAATCCGCCGCTATAAAGTGTGAACTAATCAACGTATACCTACTCCAGTCCTAGTGGCACCTGTCCCTGTCCCACGCTCGACACCTAGCGAGGAGCGAGCGAGCGAGATAGATTTGACACTGGGCTCAATTATAATTTCAACAAGAATTCTGAGTGGTGTCTTTAAATCGCGAGTGAATCGGTTTCTTCTAGGTACTTATGCGCACTCCATCGTAGATCGCAACGTCACTTACCATCAAGCTAGTTGGCGGTCAAACGCAAACCTATATATACATATAAAACTAGTAGTTCTACGAACAGTAGACCTCGCGAGAGAGCTTATTTGCAGCTCACCTTGGATCATCACTGTACATAATACCTACATAAAGTTGGCTTTCCTAAGCCAAGATTTCGCAATTATAAGTGATTTTACAGACGTTATTTCACGGTCAAAAACATAAGTTTTTTTTTGTTTTTTTTAAGTTTCCATATGTTTAAGCACCTTGAAAGATCAATTTAATTTAATAAGTACACAATTAATACAAAAAATAGGATATGTATGCCCTTAATTAAACAACAAACAATGTATATTCTTATAAAATCAAATAATAATTTTATAAACGGAGAAAACGTAAAACCAAAGAAAATCATTCAGCGCTAAAATGCATCAAGCGCATCCACGCGCCCTCACTGTTACACGCAATCTGAAGTTGGTTGTCATATCTAGACAACCACTTGACCTATACTAGGTATACTGTTCATTTTTACCACAAGTTGTAATAATTGTGTACTTTACCTACCTACCAAATATCATTAAAATCGGTTGGTAATTGATGGCGCAATAAACTTCCCCCCTTTTTATGGGAACCACCTGTTCTATCAAAAATCGCCGACGTCAAAAATAAATAAATAATCCATAGAACCTATACACCAAGTTTCATCAAAATTGGTTAAAACTTACGCCCTGTACGCGAGTAACAAACAAATCACAAACTCACAAACAAACTGACAGACGAAAGAAAATTTGGCCATATGACGCTCGCTCGGTCAAAAATCCACTTGTAGACATGGGCCTTCCCCATGGATTTCCAAAAAGTCCAATTGCGTTTGGCTTGTATCCAGCGTCTTCCTGCCACTTGTAAGGTCTGAGTTGTGCCGCAGGTCTTCCTACGCTGCACTTGCCGGTGCGTGGTATTCACTCGTGAATTTTTCGGCCCCATCCGTCATCAGTGCTACGAGATATGTGACTTGTCATCCAGTATGCTATGTCGTTGAATTTCGTATGTGGATCTTTTCATTTATGCTATTATTTTAATAATACCAATAAATTGGTACATTGACGGAGCGCTTTTTATCTCTTTGGTTCTCGTTGATGTGACAAACTAGTTTATAAAAAGTTTTAGATCAACTATTAATATACAGAGTTCATTGTATATTTGGACGATGAACGTATTTCAAGGACTAATAATTATGAACAATAGTTTACAAGATAAGAGTCTTGCAATCACGAAAAAAAATCGTTTGCCACATGAACACAAGAACACGATCATTGCTGTGTGACGAAATGTATGTAGATATTTTCGTAGTTTCATGATTGGGCTTATAGTAAAAGTTGTTTATATTGACGAGTTTAATTATCCCATATAATACATACTGTCCCCACCCAGTACCCAGTACCCAGTACTACCCAGTTTATGATTTTTTTACCTTAACACGGGAGCAATATCTTTTGTCTTGAGCAAGAATAAAATAGTCGATAGCTCTAGTCCTGTACAAGTGGCGGGACAAGTGGCGATGGCTCGGAAAGTCATAGTCCCTACAAAATTAGATAAATAGGAGAGGCAAAGTTCGTATTAGTTGGGCTACGGACCCCTATTCCGCACGCGTTCGCTAACTAGCTAACTGACCACCAAACTGGATATGTTCCTGCCATTGGCTGTATAGGCTTGATAGACTGGACATCTATTTAACTTTTAGTAAATTATTTTTGAAAACTTTTCAACTCGAAACGAAGCTGGAGATGGAGGATAGTTGGGAATTTACTGAAGCTGTCTCACCTTGAGAAGAGACCTTGCAAACAATACACTCATTGTTCTTTTTTACGAATAATACATTTTAAAAATGAATTAAGCAGAATTTGCAACAATTCAGTTCAACGCATATTTTGGAAATCACGATATACTTATGTAAAAAAGTTTTGTGAGAAAAAACATCGTAACCTATTCTCGTGGATGTTCTCGTGAACTAATTAATTGTTTCTTGTTCATACATATTACACGATTCCAGCGCGACACACATGTGATTAGAAGTTTGTATATTATGAGCATGAAGCACTTCTATTACAAATCGCAGATGATTAATAAAAGTGTGTCATGGAGTGCATGACGTCTCTGACGTGTGATGTCGATGGCGCCGGCACTTGATGTTTACTTTCTTTTGTGCCTTTTAGGAAGTTTCTTTCGTTTGTTGTAGGGTGTGTTAGTGTGTTAGTGTGGGTAGATCGATAGTGAGTGTAATTAAAAGTTTTGCTATTATCCCTGTCTTTGTTGTGTGGGCGGATATTTTGCTCTATCGTAAACCACAACGGTTGCTGGACTTCGGGTGAATTAACGGTCAAGCGTACACCTATCTATTATTAGGTAATTAATCAGATTTAAAAACATCAACACAAATACGATAAGGTTGTCGATATTACTACAATGTTTTTATTTAAACGGTTTTCTTTAGCTTGACCTGTTTATTTGTTTGTTTGGATCAAATTTTGTAATTGAAATTTTACCCCCTTGCAGTTGACGGATCGATCTGAAATTTGGTATACACCTTTTGTCCTGATGACAATGCAATTTAGTATATTCTGTAATATTGTAAATCCAAGATGGCCGCCGCCACAAAATGGCGGATTTCATATTTTAACACAACCCCCACAATATGGGTATCAAATGAAAGGGCTTTTCTAGTAAAATACAGTAAATACAAACCTAAGATAATGATGTCATTATATTTTTTTTCAATATAACCGTTTAACTTAAAAAGTTTTTTTAAGTAAGTACTTGTTTATTTAGACAAATAAAATAGAGTTACAAAATGACCTGTACCTAAAAAGCCGAAAGAAGGCTAACTCAGAAAAACTATGGAAGATCTGATTTCGCAAAAAATTGCTGTATAAATAGTTCGTTAACCCCTACAAAATGTTCAAAACAGCTGATTTATTTTTCGCCAATTCAGAGTTGGATGCATAGTACAAGTAGTTTGTAATGACGTGTGGAAACAATTAAAAATTTGAAAAAAACCCACTTCAAAATATGCAATTCATTTACTTAGATAACATTTTTTCAGTTATTTTGTTATAATAAAATTAAACAAGGCGGTCGACCGTTGAAGTAACCCTATGTAAATAGGGTCACGAATTCTGTGTTTTTCCCTATACTAAACTTAACTTAAGCTTAACGTAAACTTCTTAAAGATACCTCTATTTCCCCCGCTCGTTTTTTCTTCGGTCAAGAATGAGATTTGTCATTAAATGTCAAATGCTTCGTCTTCGAAGATTAGAAAATGTGCAGATGTTTATAATGAAATGAGAAGACTCGAGGATTTTGACTTGAATATATTGAGACTATGAATAATAATATACAGAGCAATGACCGACTCGTGAGAGGTGACAGTAAGAAGAAGGGGTCGGTGCAGCGCTTGCATTCAGCCAAATCAGCTTGCGTTCCGTTTCACTCCAACACCCTCCTCTGAACGCAAACCCATGGCTCTCAGGAACAATTCATGTTTAGGCCGGTGTAGACCCTTTGTCAGAGCATCGGCCACCATGTCTTGGGTACTTTTGTAGAGAACAGTGACCTGGTTGCTTGCAATCCGCTCTCTCACAAAATGATAGCGTACATCAATGTGCTTGCTTCGTGCGTGATAGATGTCGTTACCTGAAATTCTAATGGCACTTTGATTATCGCAATAAATTACAATTGGAGCACCTGAAAGAGATGGCCAGAAATCTTCTTCCAGTTGTTTGAGCCAGATAGCCTCCTGTACAATTGTAGCTAGTGACATAAGCTCTGCTTCACAGCTAGATAAAGCTATAGTAAGTTGCCTTTTAGAGCACCAGCTAATAGCGGCACCCTGAAACATAAATATGTAGCCTGAACATGATCTTCTGTCTTCAGTATCTGTAGCCCAATCCGCATCACAGTAACCAATAATATTGTTATTATTTTTCTTGAATGTAAGCTTCATATTTTGTGTGCCCTTTAAATATCTCAGTACTCTTTTTGCAGCTGTCCAGTGTTGTGCTGTTGGATTATTATTGAAACGACTTAACTGATTTACAATGTATGAAATATCAGGTCTGGTTCCTTGTGATAGGTACAATAGACATCCTATCATTTCTTGATAAGGAATGTTTATTAATATTTCATCTTCACTTTCTGCCTTTTTTAGTTGTATATTTCCATCACATGGTGTGTATACAGGATTGCAATCATTCATGTTGAAACGTGTAAGTATCTTTTCTATATAAGTTGACTGGTCCAATGATATTTCATTTTTCTCAATGTTTTGGTTAATCCTGAAACCTATGCATTGTTTTGCTTCACTCAAGTCTTTCATGTGAAATTTTTCAGTTAGTTTCTTTTTCATAATCAAGGCTGTTTGTTCATTGTTGAAAAAATACAATATGTCGTCAACATAAACAGTTATGAATAATATATCTTGGTCGTTAATTATTCTATAATAAATACATGGGTCTACTTTTGAGCGTGACATTCCTATTTCCAGTAAAATTGAGTTTAGTTTCTTGTTCCACTGTCTACTTGCCTGCTTGAGGCCATAGATAGACTTATTTAATTTACATACTTGGTTGCTCTGTTCATAGTATGGTGGCTGTGTTATGTATATTTCTTCTTCTATGTCTCCTTGTAGGAATGCAGTCACAGCATCCATTTGGTGAATTTTCAAGTTATATTTTGCAGCTAAACCAATCACATATCTAAGTGAGGAGTATCTTACTACAGGAGCGTAAACTTCATGGTAATCTATGCCCTTTTTTTGTTGGTAGCCTTTCACAACAAGTCGTGCTTTGTACCTTATGATGTTGCCATTTTCATCTGATTTTGTTTTATATACCCACTTGCATGGAATAGCTTTCTTGTTTTGAGGTAGGTCAACCAACGTCCATTTTGGTTTGATATTTTGCAACCATTTTCATTAAATTCAACTTTGCAGCCACTTTTTATCACTTTACTAACTGATATTAAGTTTGTTGATAAGTCTGGTACATAAAGAACATCTCTCACCTGTATTTTATTGCTGTATCCGTTTTCATCTGGTACTTCTAAGATTACATTACCACAGCTGATTACACGGAGCATTTTGTTGTCTGCAATCCTAATATTTTGTACAGGTGGAGCTGTCTCGTTGAGTAGCAATTCTCTGCGTGACGTCATATGCATCGACGCGCCTGAGTCGATGTACCAGTTTGAGCTATCATTATACATGGTGGCTGAAAAAGCGGCAATAAATCCATTATTTCTAGCATTAGTATTATTTTTCTTTGACCAACAATTTTTACTGAGATGGCCATATTTATTACTGTTAAAACATCTAGGCCCTTTTGATAAAACTTGATCTTGCTTTGTTGACCCTCGTTGATAATTATTTACCTTACTTTGATTTTTTACATTCATATAGAAAGCATTTGTGTTACTAGATTTAACTTCTTGTAGCAGTTTACTTTTAATTGAATCTGCACAAATGTTTACACCAGATCTTTCTAATGCCATGATCATCGGCTTGTACTCGTCCGGCAAGCCAGCGAGCATCAAAGTACCTAGCCATTCATCGGCGACAGCGAAACCTATGTTTCGCAATCTGTGGGCTGAAGACAATTTTATTCACGTAGTCTTCAATACAAGTACATGTTTCCAGAGTTGTATTTACTAAATCTTTTAACAAACCAACTTTCCTTGTTAGTCCGGAATCCTCGAATGCCCGAGACAGGTTATCCCAGACATCTTTCGCGGTGTTAGCTTCTCTTATATGCACGTAGATAACGGGATCTATTAACAAAATCAGTTTTGATTTTGCTTTGACATCTTTGCTATGCTCGACGACTTTACCTGCGGTATCGATGCAGTCCCACAATTCGTCAAGAAGCAGGAATGCTTTAACAGCGAAACTCCATGTAGCATAGTTCTCGCGACCCGTTAATTTTTCAATATGCATAAATCCATTTTGGTTATTACTGCTCATATTGTACGTGATTAGTAGTCGTAACGTAAAGCTGAAAATGAAACCTACGAACAAAATGACCGCGCCGCGACCGCGTGGTTTTGAGGTTAAAACGATCAAACTTTTCACTTGAAACTTTATATTTTTATATCGTAGGTTTGGGACGGCCCATAACCTAATGAAATGAGAAGACTCGAGGATTTTGATTTGAGTATATTGAGACTATGAATAATAATATACAGAGCAATGACCGACTCGTGAGAGGTGACAGTAAGAAGAAGGGGTCGGTGCAGCGCTTGCATTCAGCCAAATCAGCTTGCGTTCCGTTTCACTCCAACAGTTTATACGATAATACTCAATATTTGACACTTATGTAAAAAAAAACGTGTAGGTGGAACTCTGCGATTCTATAATCTGAAGCACTTCACTCAGGCATCCAATGAAAATATTCTCATTTTTAGAGATTATCCAAAAAGTAGTTAAGCAATGTTTATAAAATAATTATGGGATCACCTTGGGAACTTTCTCTATACACCAATTTAAGAAACACAAAAATTAGTCCACGAATGGCGAAGTAATTCATGCACATACATTAAAAAATACGCTAAGAATTGATAACCTCCTTTTTTGAAGTACGAAAAAACATACACCGAATTTAAAACAAGTAACCTCGTTATAATAAAATTGTTTCATAATTTAAATTTGGAAGCGCACCTTTCAACAAAGACAGTTCAATATTTGTCGAACAGGAGGCCCAAACAAAACGGACTCAATCGCAGTTTTAAAAGTGAATTAAAACCCAATTAATATGAAACACGAGTTCCTAATCTAGTTAGAGCCGGCTGAGCTTAGGCGCGACCACACGCTCCGGGAAGCCGCGGTGACACTCGCCCGCGCCCGCGCCTCGCCGGCCCGGCTAATCCGGACATACTCCACGCGGGGATCAGGGTTGACACGTGCAACATCACAGCTTAGAATGCGAGACCTCTAAGTGAAGCATATATTAACAGGCCCTTTAAGGCCTGTTACGATATACCTATACTTAAAATACGTTTTTGTACCAAACTAGCTGCTCACAACTTTTTGTCTCGATACTTTACTCTTGACTGATTTCATTCATATTTGATTAATGTATATTACCTAGTCTTGCCATAAATATTGTCACAAAGAAAAAAATTATTTTTTATTGCAAATAATATTTATTACTTTTACAGTGTGTTAGTTTAATACATAAATATAAAACAATTTAAAATATAAAAGCTTATTCGAAGTGGTCTCCATTGGCTGCAATACAGTCCTTTAAACGTTGAGGCCAGTTATCAATAGAAGCACGCACTCTTTCCATGGGAAAATTCTTCACTGCCAATCGTATGGATTGTTTTAGGGACTCCAAATTATCATGGCGTTTAGAGCAAGCCATACTCTCTAAAACTGACCATAAATCATAATCCAGCGGATTAAGATCAGGACTAGACGACTGCCAGTCTTCAGCTCTGATGAAGTCCGAAACGTTCACTTCCAACCAAGACTGCGTGGACCGAGCTTTATGACCTGGCGCCGAGTCTTGTTGGAAGGACCATACTTGGTTATTGAACATGGTGTTGTTAAGGGGCTTAACTACCTTCTTAAGAATGGTATTTTGATACACTTGTACCGATGTTTTGATACCTTTTTCACAAAAATATGGCTCAGTCACTCCTTCATAGCTAACACCCCACCAAACCATCACTGAAGTCGGATAATGCCCACGTTGCACTCTGTCTACTAATTGGGAAGCTTCCTTAGAGCTTTGAGCATAAATAAGGTCATTTTGTTTTTTAAAATGTTGCTCAATTGTAAAGATTTTCTCATCCGTAAACAAAATTTTTCTGTGACCTCCCTTTGCATACCGCTTCAGTAGTTGTTTCGATTTTACCACCCTATTCTTTTTTAAATTATCAGTTAAAAAATGACCAGTGCGTCTCCTATAGGCTGCAAGTCCTAAGTCATCTTTTAAAATACGCGACATGGTTCTGGGTGCTATCTTCATCTCCCGAGATAAAATCTTTTGCTTTCGGACAGGATTTCTTCGAATTCTTTCCCTTACTGCTTTGACCACCTTTTTCGTACGAACACTACGTGGACGGCCAGATCTTTTTCTGTCACAAACAGAGGAGGTCTCATTGTACCTATTAATAGCCCGGTACACAAACATTTGACTAATACCAAGCGTATGGAGAGTTTTAAAAATTGTATTTGGCTCCATACCAACTTTGTGTAATGCAATCACAGCGATTCGGTTCTCTTTATCACCCCACTCCATTTTAATATCGCAAAATATTGTACAATGTATTGGCGTCAAAATTAGAAAACTCAATGAACAATCGTATAAAAATGACAGATTCCAAATTCAAATGTAATATCTTTCTTATTTTTAACTGTAACAGTATTTATGGCCAGACTAAGTATATAGAACTTGACATGTAAATGAGACTTACGCATTAAATGTATATTATATATAGAACTTGACATGTAAATGAGACTTACGCATTAAATGTATATTATATATAGAACTTGACATGTAAATGAGACTTACGCATTAAATGAATATGAATATGAATAATGTTTCAAATTAAGTACCAAATGTATATGACAAATGGCGTTGCAGTAAATTTCCCTTCTTCTTTCCCATCCTAACAATAAAAAAATGGTGAAAACTATACAGGTATTAAAACCTGTCTGTATCTGTTTGTCAAGGTGAGTTGAATAAATTGTCAAATGAATGCAAGTCGGCAAGATTTGCAGAGATTGAAGCAGAGATTTTAGTTCGCTTAGATCACTCGGTATACAATCTGGTATTAAACAGTTTTTAAATTATTTTTGGGTACAAAAACGCATTTGGCAACCCTGATGCTAACTTATAATGGGAGATTTTGGAAGGGTGTATCGTGAGTAAACGGTAACAAACTTTTATTACCTACTTTCTCCAGCCATAATTTGATGTAACTACCAATAGATGAAGATGAGTGTTCGAAACTTGCCATGAATTTTTAGTAACACCACACTAACTTATTTCTTTGTAAAGAGTGTCAATCAATATCATCCTAAGCCTTATAGTCATAATTTTGTTAATAGTTATTTGTGCAACAAGAGAGCAAAGTCGTTTTTTGCTGCAAGTGCTGATTTTGAATCCTGAGTGTGGCGAGGGATTCAAAGGCACGAGATGCAAAAAACTTTGCTCTCGTGTAACACACATAACTTTTCACTTCAGCAGCGAGAACACTTTAGGAGATAATAAATATTTACAGGAAAAACTGATATTTAAATATCAGTTTTATTTGCAGTAAATACTGTTAGCAATATTCTTGAATCGATAAGGAAAATAAGACTTTTGTACTGGCAACACGCAAATACCCAAGATTCAATATTGGCCCGCTCGAGCGAGCAGTCAGTGTTTTTCCACGGTTGAAAAAGGGTAGTCGACATTCACTGTCGCGAAGTCGCAGTTGTTAGTTGCGTGAAAATTTTATTGTGAAGTGTCTGCTAAAAGTCCGTATTTTAAGGTAATGCCAATCGTCTACAATGTATATTTTATTTGGGGAAATATCGATCACTTGTATAAATTTATTGAGCTACCTACATAATCGTTTTGCAGATTATTTAAATTATAGTTATGAAAACCTGATCATAAAGTTAATTTTAACCACAGAACCCATTGTCTAATATCTCAGAAGTGGGGTCGACAGATAAGTTGGCCACCAACTGTCTGTTGATCCCGCCCACGTGGTAATTTTTTTTCTTCTTTATTTTAACTTTTCAAAATAAAATCTATGATCAGGTTAAGTAATAGCGATGGGTTGGGTTGATGGATTCCTTAGCCACTTTTGTACGTAAGCAAGATGTACAATATGTTTTCAATTGACTATTTTCCGAAGAAAGTAATGATAAAGTGATGTAAAAAAATTGGTTGTTTGTGGGGTCGGTTTGCGGATGATGGTTTAACGTGACAACGTCATAACAACATATCGTCCGCGCGCAAGATCCGAGGAATGTTGACGTAATAAGTTAGAGTGAGATGATGTGACGATCGGGCGCGGCGCACTCCCGCCCGCTTCATCAGCGACCGCGCGCGGTTGTAACAGGATAAAGAGCGTGACGTAACGGGACAATGACATAATCTTTTTCTCGTCCAAGCCGGCGTCCATCGATTTATTATACTTTGTCACGTCAAAAGTGTCTCTGTTAGCCGTGTTTACAATTTATTTTATTGTTATAAGAAATGGAGGATAGAACTGGTCAGGATAGTATCCTGGAACAGTTTACTGTTCTCGAAAAAAAAGAAACATATTTTGTTAAGGGGCAGTCTAAAGATGCGTATGAATTTATTTAGCGATTTTTCCATCTGTTATGGCCTATATTCGTTAATTCGATTTTCGAATGTCTAATGTAGAGATTAGTTTCATAGTGAACTAAAGCTTCTCAAGAACATCTCCAAACGGACATGAGCACGACGTTAAAAATCGATTGTTAGTTTCGCAAATGTGTGGTGATAGAAAACAAAGTGACCAGGATAGCATCTTGAGTTGTTTACTGGTAAATTTGGTATTGACATATACTCTTACTAGTATTGTCATTTAAAAAAGCTAATAATAATAATATAATAATAATAAATATTGATGGACATTTCACACAACACCATCTAGCCCAAACTAAGCAAAGCTTGTACTATGGAACTAGATGGCTGATAGAATACATATATACTTTTTTTTTTTGTAAATGGGAAGTGTTATTGGAAAGTTAGATGGATTTTCGCTTAATTTTATTGAAGGCGTTTGTAAATGAGCATACGCCTAGGAGATTAATATTTACACTCGGTTATTTGTGCAAAATATAATGATTTAACTGGAAGTTTCAGAGACAATGGGTGAGCCAAAACCGAGACAAAGATGCGAAGGAAGCGGCGAGAGTTGCGGCTGAAAGCGACCCTGGGACCGGGCATCGCGAAGGCGGTGCTCGCAGAAAGGACCGTTGACGACCATTTGATGAAAAGGGCGAGGTAGTGGAAGGGAGCATGTAACTCAGGCAAGTCCACAAACGCTAAATAAGAGCGAGGGAGTGGAAGGGAACCTGAGTTACATGCAAGTCCACAAACGCCAACATCAACATACTTAACAAGAGCGAGGCAGTGGAAGGAAGCCAGCCGGTGTAACGGGCAAGTCCACAAACGCAAAACAAGTACAGTTCTTCTATACTTCAATTATGTAGATAGAATCCTCTTTTGAAATGTCATTTATACACATGAGTAAATAGTTTCTGTAGTTCATAGAAAACATTATGGATATTAGATTATACAAAAGAAAGGTAAACATAACATATGGTTATGTGTTCTCCGGTAGCTAATAACGGAAATAAAAACTACCAAGCATATTATTCGGTAGATGTTCAAAGTCCCCATTTCACAAATTTACATGTTTTTGTCATTAGTAATGATTTGAGACCAACGGTAACATCAAAGTAACAGCATGTCGGGCTGTCGCGGTCGAGCAGGAAGTTACTATTTACCTAATAAGACATGAATTGCTATTTCGCTTGGTTATGTATTTTATAATCTGTACAGTTAATTTCATCTTTTAATGTACTTGTCTGACGAGATTCCTATACAGCTGATGTAATTGCGTCTTTTAAAATTCATGCGAAAGCAATGAAAGGTTCTAGCTTCCGGTTCCAGCCGAAGACCAGCGCTAGTTGTTTACAACTAGCATTATGCTGAGCTGCGGCCGGATTGTGACAAAAACATAATTTTGTGACCTATTTGTGTGTATGATTTTTTATTTTCTGTGTGTTTTTGTTAAAATAAAATTATGTCTATGTCAATACAACGTGGAAACTACCCTCATTTTGTTGTCGTTTTGAGTAAAATACGAAACGTATTACGTATTATTTCTAAATTACATTTTAAAGAATTGTATTATATTGAAGGCTCAAAGTGTATCATATAGATACGGTCAGGCAGGTTACTGCGGCAACAAGGCTCGAGATATAGCAATATTCATGTGACGATGTGACGGTGAGCGTGCGTGGTCATAGCAGAGGCGGTTGACTATCTGATGATAATCATGATTGAAAGTCGAATCGCATACTCGTGGCGATGGGCAGGGACGGTGTAGGCCTCGAGTGCGAGTAACGTAACATTTATCGACCGAAAACTGATTTAAAAAAAAAAAAACGGGCTGTGAGGAGAAGGGACATAGGATTTTCAAATGTAGTGGACCTCTGGGTAGATTCACTGCTTGTGGCAGAAATAGACATTTAAATGTACACTGTATGCTGAAATCAATCAACAGGGTATTAAGTGTTAACGCGAACGTATTGAAACTCAAGTGACAAGTCTTTAGCTGTCTATAGCAAAACAAAATAACAATTATCAAACAATATTAACTAAAAATGCTAAAAATGCAAGGTCAATGTTGTCCCAATGATGAGTTACGCGGACGGGGCAGCCAACTGGTTTCAAGACTTTTTGATTTAATTATTTCTGGCCGTAAGTGTACCTTTGGTGACGTCACTTGTATAGAAACAATGTTATTATGGGATTTTAATTCAAATTCAAATTCAAATAGTTTATTGGCCTTATAACAAAAATTAAATTATTGTCATGGTATTACATAAAAGTAGGGTCTGGTTGCAGCTGTAAGAAGGCCTTATCATGCAGATGCGGCTGTAAAAGGGACTGTTGCGATATTTAACTGGAAAATGCGGTTATCAACGGTGAAAAAATTCAATAATAAATGCAGGGAGTGTTTGATAGTATCACATGTTATTGTACTGTGGATTCTGACACCATTTGGGTCCGGTGTGTTCTGTCTCTTAAAACTAAATACACAGAATGGGGGTTATTTATTGAATGTCTGTCAATGACAACTGGGAATGGTTTCTATTGGGGATCTAACATTTTTTTTTTCTGGAATAATGTTTGGAAAACGTGCACCATTTAGAACGTATCACTTATTTGTTTAAAGCGCAAAATTGGCTGGACACTTATGCTAGAAAACAACGTAGAAGCAGAGAGTATGTGTGAAGCATGGTTTTACTGGCTTCATGGAGCCTAAATTACGGATGTTCGGATTGCCTTATTTTACATAATTGTAACGGATTTTATACCTACCGCCAGTCCCCATGAATTGTATGTCGTACAACATTATATTAGGGAGTTTTTCAAAATTACGCCTCGCAGATGCTAAATCTGATATCTTTCTAATTATCATAGCAGGCGCAGTTGAAGTTGAGTTGCGTAGGACACATTACAAAGGCTCTTTAGAATTGCATTTATTGAAGAATCTAACAATCTTCTCTTGGTCTTGAACGAGAGTGAGGTGTCGTCTGCAAATGGCACCATTTCAACACCATTTCAACATTGTTCGGTTTTGAATCATGTAAGATAGATCGTTTATAATTAAATTAAAGGATGGGGCTTTGAGAAATTCCTATATTAACGGGCTATTGGTGAAATCTCATTCCATGAACTTTTAATATTAATACAATAATGATTTCATTTACATAAATTAAGATTGAAATGATGATATTGGCGCACGATCTCCGGGATATAATGGATGATTACAAACGCTGACTCAATGACCCAATAGTATGCCAGATTTGGAAGGATGTATTGATTATTGTTATTGATACAGTCAAGGTGGGTTATGGAATACATCTATAACATCGCGTTTTCTCTCCATTGCTCAAGGTATATCTTGTTGATTTCTGTCTCGCTTCGGTATTAAACCTATGGTTTGTGAGCCGATATTGGTGCATATGTGAGATTGTTATATTTAAAGTATGAAATATATTTTCACTTAAAATCAATTTTGACGAAGCGATTCCTGAATGACGGGCGCGAGGTACCAACAGGAAGTAGGAGAACTGGCTATAACTTTGCCGTAGGACAGGTCAAATATACTCTTTAACTCGTTGACTTGAAACCGGCCGGTTGTCGCGATAACCTTGTTGCAGCCAGCAAATCGGTTTAAACCATGACTTGCATTTAGTAAGAATTTGTATACTTGTTTATCTACATCAAATTTGGAAATGAATTATCGAAACGGTGATCATGATAATGTCTATTCTCGTGGCAATTTGTAAAACTTTAGCACAATAATAATCTGTCGCCTTTTCGTACATAAAACACTAAATGCATCGTACTAAAGGGTCTTCAGTATTCAAGCTGTTCTAGTGTGAAACACACCCCTGGTTACGATTAGATGGGATAAAATAGTATGATGTTTCAAGAACTTAGTATGCAATAGCTATCTTTATCTAAGTTTATTGGTTGGTATAGCTATACCATGAAGCATATCTATTAATATAATGTATTTCAGTATGTATAGTATTCACTGTCTCTCTGCTATTCCACGGTCTATCGCGATGTCATCCAAGTTGACGCATGTCATGGGTCCGATTGTCAACAATACCTAAATCACCAAGGGCTATCACTGTGGTGTTAAGCTTACAACTATTAAAAAATAAGCTTAAAACTTGGCTCATTGGCCAAGCATTTTACAGCATCGACGAATTTATAAATGTACGAGTATTATTGAATGATCCGAATGTTTTTATTTTTAATGAAATATAGGTTTATTATTTTGTTGGCTGACATATTTTGGTATGCAAATACCAATAGTAATTAGATTTTGTTTATTTGTTATATTTACTATAACAAATGGGTAATTGTTATAATATTTAAAGCGACATTGTTTTTTTATGAAGTTTATATTCGCATAGTTTGGGGTGTAAATTAACATTTTATGAATATATTGCTTATGATTTACTTATTACAGATACATATATTTTACTGACAGTTTAGAGATTTAAAAGTACTAAGTATTAAAGCATACACTGATGATATTTATAATGTATCTGCAAGAATTTCGGTTATATTGTAATATGTGCGTTGTGGGAGTGGTTGCGGTTTGTTGACGCTCTTAGGTGAGTGATTATATATATGGAATATATACGATAATAGTTTCAGGGCACAAAGTGGAATTGTTCTAGCCAAATACAGCAGAATTATTGGAATCTGTAGCCTAAAATTCATGCAGTTCAATTAAAATTTATATTATGAACCAAAACATTTATCCGCTCGTTTTTAGCGTTATGAAATTTATTAAAATTTAAAATACCAACAGATCAAACTTTGTAGTGACATTGACTTTGCTTATTGACTTACTATTGACATTTTATTTAGTTAACTGCTCAGTGTAAAGCGTTTTAATTTGACGTACTGCCAATTATATGCTATACCTTTTATTATTCGTGCGTGTACCAGTGATTGTAAGTTTGTAGAAATGATTATGGTACTGATTGTATATTATCAACTTGTCGCGTAGAATAGTATTTTATCAATGAATGTATAAACGTGACAAATAGGCACATGAGTTGACGAACAGGAGACTTAAGGGGTTTTTCTTTGGTAATAAAGCGAGGGGACTCGCTTTTGCAGGATGGACGAGCTGTTAGCAATATTCTTGAATCGATAAGGAAAATAAGACTTTTGTACTGGCAACACGCAAATACCCAAGATTCAATATTGGCCCGCTCGAGCGAGCAGTCAGTGTTTTTCCACGGTTGAAAAAGGGTAGTCGACATTCACTGCCGCGAAGTCGCAGTTGTTAGTTGCGTGAAAATTTTATTGTGAAGTGTCTGCTAAAAGTCCGTATTTTAAGGTAATGCCAATCGTCTACAATGTATATTTTATTTGGGGAAATATCGATCACTTGTATAAATTTATTGAGCTACCTACATAATCGTTTTGCAGATTATTTAAATTATAGTTATGAAAACCTGATCATAAAGTTAATTTTAACCACAGAACCCATTGTCTAATAATACTTATTTTCGTTTAAATACAACAATAAGTTAAAAATTCAATAAATTACATTAAAAGATATAATTATCTTTTTGCAAAATTTCTTTAGTTAGTACGAAATTCCGAACGTGTCGGAACGAATCGGAACTTCGAAAGGGCTGGTCTTTGTCTCTCTCTCTTTCTAATGGCGGTAAAGAGATAGAGTGTGAATGTTTCGAATTGTATGATTAACCCAAGGCTGAATAAGATATTCGCGGCTTTCTGAAAAACAATAATTAAAAATTTTGTCTCACTCAGTGAGCAAAATCGCGTTTTGCTCACTGAGTGAAACAAAGTAACTTTTTAAAATCGCATTTTGCTCACTGATTTCAGGCAGCAAAACCTGCATGTTTGAGCTACTGAAGTGAAAAATACATTTTATTAAATCACGAGCTACTTTTTATTTCTATTGCAACATTTCAAAGCTTCGCTCTTCTATTTTATCCTTCACGGGGATGTGGACTTTTTGCCATTTTCAAGTTGTGTCTTGATACCAGAGTCCCGAATCCCGAGTTCCGAATCTCGAGTCTTGAATCTTGTGTCTCGAGTCCCATGTATTTAGTATTGAGTCTTACGGTTTGAGTCTTGCGTCTTGAGTTTTGGTCTTGAGTATTGTCTTGTCTACTTTCCTTATATTCTAAATGAAAAGCGGCGTGTTTATCTATTTACGCTACGGTCGTGCGCCACACCATCTCGTGCCTGAGTAGGTTACCTACTATACACTCTTAGACATAGACATAGACATAAATTTATTTGTGGAAGACACAACACCAAAAATACATACAATATAACAAAAATAACAATATAAGAAAAACTGTGTCCGCCACAAATCGGTTCCAGCTCAGCATACTGCTGGCTGCGAACAGCCGGCAGTCTTGTATAACAATCTACTATTAATGTTTAGTAGATTCACGTGACAGGCCTCATGGCTCAGTGGTAGTACGACTGCCTTCTGAGCTGTAGGTCGTGGGTTCGATCCCCACCCAGTGCAAACAATTGTGTGAAGAGCATGGACATTGGACGTTTGTTCTGTGTCTGGGTGTTTCTATGTATCTTATGTATATATTTACAAAAAAAGTATATATCTATTCTATCAACCAGTACAAGCTTTGCTTAGTTTGGGCTAGATGGTGTTGTGTGAAATGTTCATCAATATTTATTTTATTTATTTATTAAACACATACACAACAGCTTAAACTAATTCATGTAAAAATTGGAAACATTCTCCATTCAGATGAAAGCTCATCGATTTATACTGAAACTGCAATAAATCCTATATAAGTCACAAAGCAGGATATTAAAAATGTAAAGCCTTGTTCACACGAACGACATAATCCGAGGTATTCCCAGCCGGTCCGGTGGCAGGCCGTCTCCGGCACACTAGTTATTCATGGAGCTGCGCGTCACCGACACGGTATTGTGGGTAACGACAGGTAGCTATATTTATTGCACTGCCATTGTGTGGAGCTGCATTGCTTCAAGACTGATTTGTTATCCTCTGTAAAGGTTGCCATAAGTCCGGAATTTATCGGATATCTCCGGAATTTGGTTATTTGTCTGGAGTTTTAAGATTCCCGGGCTTAAAAGGATTTTCACACAAACGTGTGAAGTGAAATTATAAAAAATATAAATAATTCAAATTCTACAGTACTTATGTCTATACTACATACTCGTACTATAATCTTCAAATTACACTTTAATTTATGTACCTAGTACTGTATATATATATATTTTGATGATAATAAAAGAAATTATATCTCTAAAGAAGCAGGAATTGTTATTGTTAATAGCATGTTTACAATTTCATCGGAATGGTGTTGTCATTATTGTATGACATCATTGACAAACTTAACAAGTAAGTATGTATATTAAAAGAAAACAAAATACCTGACTGCAGAAAAGCAGTTTTTGCAGTCTAACTGACGATTTCGTTACGCTTGATACGCTGTTGGGTGTATGTTTTTTGTGAGAAAGTATGCGTGAAATCGTTGTAAATTATCCAAATGTGCATTCTTTAGAGTAATTATAATAAAATCACTTAGTCTTGCTTATCATCTTATCAAAATGTGCATTCTTTAGAGTAATTATAATAAAATCACTTAGTCTTGCTTATCGTCTTATCAAAATTGGTTGGTTTTGCAAGTCGTAATAACGAATACCGTTTCAAGCTGCATACTGGCTTAACTATCGAAAGTTAAAGGTAAGTAACTACTTACACAAACAGGTCAGATATCAGAGCATAAACATTTGCAGTGCGTCTATAACGCTTGATGTGCTGTTCACAGTCAATTGTGACAAAGTATGTACATTGTAGGTACAGTGCTAGTGTAAAATGTATTTTTGATATGGTAAGCCTATCCCGTGTGGCTATGAATAATACGTCACAATGGATACGGATGCGCAGTCAGTCTCAGTTAGGATGTATTTAATGTTGGCGGAAATGACACCAGATTATAATACTTATAGTTTCTGGCTGACTGGAACTAGTTTGTATAATAATTTGGCGGTATATTTTTACAGACGTCATCTAAGTATACCTATACAAGGTTTACGCTTGCACCTGCAAGAACTCCGCAGAAATTACATAGATTTAGACTATATTAGCTATAAGGGCTACTTATCTGTTTGATGTAACTGTTGTACTTTATCGACTGAAGTTGTATAAGTTTTAACATAAAATGTAAATCTGTTTTATTGGCCTTAAGAAAAATGTATGTTATTTATTGCATGTTACTAGGGGCTGTAGGTTTTATTGAATAAATAAAATACATTTTATTCAGCGTGATCGTTAATGTTTTTCGTCACCAAAAATTAAGTTAAACTATTATTATTAATGTATTAAAGTTGAAGCGCACAATAAACAAAGTAGTCAGATTACAGATTGCGCTATCCATCACGGCATCGAGAGCTCGCGGACAGGGTGACCACGCGTCCGCCGCGATCCATCTTCATCTGCAATGGGGACTGTTTCCATTTTGTCACGATTTGTGATAAATGGTTCTCGAGTTAAGGGGTAAATATATTGGGTACTTCGGCGTTTCGCACCGCAAGTGGTTCGAACCGCGGTGCGAATCACCCAAGAGCTCTTTTTGAATAGGTCATTTCGCACCGCGGTGCGAATCGAACAATATCATTTTGGAATAGGTCGATTCGGACCGCAGTGAGGAATAAAACAGTTCTCTTTTTGGGTGAGTGGGTTCGAGCAGAGAAGATTATGTAGCTTGATTACATACGTAATACCTTACAGAACAACCAGGCACAAAATAACAGGAAAAACATTATAATTAAAATTATTGTTTTTTACATAAGTTTTAAATTGTAAATAAAATGTATAATGTATTAAGGAAACATGATTATTACGTATAATATAGAATTCTTTTTCACTAACCACTTTGCCACTCATCTATACAAATAAATAATTGAAATCCTTAAGTTTTTGATATGAGTTCAAATCGGACCTACGAAAAGAGCATCGGGGCGTTTCTTTATGGTCCGAATCGACCTATTCCAAAATATGTCTTGGGCCATTCGCACCGCACCAACCACTGCGGTGCGAATCGGCCCATTCAGAAACAGTACATGGGCGATTCGCACCGCGGTTCGAATCAAATGCGGTGCGAAACGCCGAAGTACCCAATATATTACAGGTTGAAATAGAAATAAAAATATGTCAGTGAAAGCTAGCAAGGAAGCCACTTTAAACTTCTATTAATCGCTTACAAAGGAGGTTACATTTTATTATTAGAATTGTATTAGCAAAAGCATTCTATTTATTAGCTTATTATATCCAAATTACCTACTCATTTCAAATCACGCATAACTTTTTACAGAGCAGTTTGATTATATAATTCTTTTTTTATTAGATAGAGTATATAATCTTACCCTAAGGGTGGGAAAATAGGGGTGATTTATTGTTCACTCGCAGATTTTAATGTCGAGTTGTGTATTATAAGGTAGGTAGCTATTTTAAAAATAATCAAAAATTAAGCATGTATTAATTAGTAGACTAAAGTTACAAAAATAAAACCGGACAAGGCGAGTCAGACTCGCCCACCAAGGGTTCCGCACAAATTAGTAGATAAAAGGTTTTTTTTTTTTTTATATTTTCCTTCATAAATCGAAAAATATACATCGTAAAAATATTTAAAAACCTGTTTTAGCTTACGCTACTAAAGTTCTTTCATATGATACCCCACATGATACGGTTAATTCACTTCAAAATTTGGACCTTCATAATGACACTATTTTTTTGTGATTAAATTAAAAATGACCAGTTTTCTGATTTTTTACTATATGTATACTCTACTAACACAATGCTTCTTGCCAAACTTCATAGTTCTAGGTCAACGGGAAGTACCCCATAGGTTTTGATTCCCTTGTGAGTGTCGAAATGTGCGTTTTTTTACGATAAATTCGGCTGTAACTTTTTTTTACGAAAACTTAGAAACTTTATTTTTATTTCTGCAGCAAGATAATATGGATCTGCGTAATTTCAACTCGATACCTTCATGCGTTCCTGAGATAAAGGTCTTGACACCCGGACGGACGGACAGACGGACAGACGGACAACAAAGTGATCCTCTATGGGTTTCGTTTTTCCTTTTGAGGTACGGAACTCAAAAAAATAATGAAATAAAAACTTTTTACAATAAAATTAAACCTCCGTAAAAACTGCAAAGCATAAAATAATATACCTTTTTTATTTAACTTTCATAACTAAGTTTTGAAGTAATGTAAATATACCTTACTAATTTTGAGGCGGCGCCAAAAATTATCTTAAATTTAAAGAAATAACCAAATCAAATTAACAATTAAATCTCCAGCAATAAACATTGACATTCCAAAAAATGCGCTCTCCGCACGACCACGCGCAACGCAACGTATCACGCTTTAAGTAATTACATAATTAATTTGCTTGTTTGGCGCCGTCTCAAAATTGCTTAGGTATACTTACATTACTTTAAAGACTTAGTTATTAAAGTTAAAAAAAAACGTTTATTATATTATGCTTTTCAGTTTTTGCTTAATAGACATCGGATTTCCTTTTTTGATGATGATTTCATGATTTCCATTTTTATAGCGTTATTGCATATTTTGGTACTTTTTCATTGATAGTGCATATTTCAGTAGTTATACGTGTTAGGCGGGTTGTATTATGCTGTCGACACGTCTTCTTAATATAAATTTATAGGATAATCCTATAAATTTATATTAAGTGACAAATGTCACAAGTTTTCTGTAGAAAACCTGGAAAAATATGTTATTGTTTGTCACAAGAATTATAACAATAACTAATATGAATATATGTATGACATATAATATAATGTTAAAATAAACGTAAATTGTAATAATAAATGGTTTTTTGATTGTGCATATTTTGTGTATATTTCGCTCTTTTTTAGTGCATATTTGCATGCATATCTTGGCATTTTGATAGTGCATATAATCCGATGTCTAGTCATCAGTATAACAGCACTCTGTGCCGTCCGTATAACAATATTTTAAGTCATTAGCTCCGTGTTCTAGCATAACAGTAGTCGGTGTCGTCAGCATCCCAGTAGTTTGTGCCGTCAGTATCAAAGGGCCCGGCCCCCGGGTGACTGATAGGGCCGTGTAATGGAGGGCTGACTGATCACCCTGCAATCCGACAAGTTGTACTCTTTCCCTGATCGATGGAGCGAGTCCGTGCTCCTACGATGTGTTATTGATTGACTTTTACACACTGCTTACCCGGTGATTAATGGGATCGCATAATAACATTTGGAACAGATTTATCTCGGACTAAGTATGCCAGCGTGGAGAATACTGAATAATCTATTAAGTGTTCCACGATGAATATTTTTTAAGTAAGATTATGTAGTACTCTCTGTAGTACTCTCTGTAGTACTCTCTGTAGTACTCTCTGTAGTACTCCCTGTAGTACTCTCTGTAGTACTCTCTGTAGTACTCTCTGTAGTACTCTCTGTAGTACTCTCTGTAGTACTCCCTGTAGTACTCTCTGTAGTACTCTCTGTAGTACTCCCTGTAGTACTCTCTGTAGTACTCTATGTAGTACTCTCTGTAGTACTCTCTGTAGTACTCTCTGTAGTACTCTCTGTAGTACTCTCTGTAGTACTCTCTGTAGTACTCTCTGTAGTACTCTCTGTAGTACTCTCTGTAGTACTCTCTGTAGTACTCTCTGTAGTACTCTCTGTAGTACTCCCTGTAGTACTCTCTGTAGTACTCTCTGTAGTACTCTCTGTAGTACTCTCTGTAGTACTCTCTGTAGTACTCTCTGTAGTACTCTCTGTAGTACTCCCTGTAGTACTCTCTGTAGTACTCCCTGTAGTACTCTCTGTAGTACTCTCTGTAGTACTCTCTGTAGTACTCTCTGTAGTACTCTCTGTAGTACTCTCTGTAGTACTCTCTGTAGTACTCTCTGTAGTACTCTCTGTAGTACTCTCTGTAGTACTCTCTGTAGTACTCTCTGTAGTACTCTCTGTAGTACTCTCTGTAGTACTCTCTGTAGTACTCTCTGTAGTACTCTCTGTAGTACTCTCTGTAGTACTCTCTGTAGTACTCTCTGTAGTACTCTCTGTAGTACTCCCTGTAGTACTCCCTGTAGTACTCTCTGTAGTACTCTCTGTAGTACTCT
Organism: Lycia hirtaria; assembly: GCA_947563715.1. Taxonomy (NCBI): domain Eukaryota; kingdom Metazoa; phylum Arthropoda; class Insecta; order Lepidoptera; family Geometridae; genus Lycia; species Lycia hirtaria. The sequence continues at coordinate 23,561,267 of OX387376.1, forward strand.
CTGTAGTACTCTCTGTAGTACTCTCTGTAGTACTCTCTGTAGTACTCTCTGTAGTACTCTCTGTAGTACTCTCTGTAGTACTCTCTGTAGTACTCTCTGTAGTACTCTCTGTAGTACTCTCTGTAGTACTCTCTGTAGTACTCTCTGTAGTACTCTCTGTAGTACTCTCTTTAGTACTTTAGTATTTAGCACCTTACTAAATTCGTATGCTAATGTAACCCTATGTTGGTCACAGACCCTTTATTCATAAACTATATAGCACGACGCAAGCGAAATTTAGAAAGTAAAACAGAGATGAAGTTTCATATCTAACAAGAGAGGACGAACATTGTTCTCAACCCCATTCCTTCGCTCTTGCGATATAGTTTCATATCTCTTAAAATTCAGCTTTCATATAATATTTTCTTGTCAGATATTCTGTGTGCAAGATAAATGTAGTCAGAACCAGTAATCACTAATAAAAATTAGTGTTTACTGGTTCTGACTGTTCAATGGCTGACTGGCTGATGAGGATGAACAACTGTTCATCCTCATCATCAGATATCAGATATAAGCGCTGCCACCCTTCCTTTTCAATTCATTAATACGCTGTGATATGACTTCGCCCACCTATGGATCTCTTCAATTCTTCTCTATGTATTGTCACAATGTTAATCTCAGCATGCGTTCTCATTATGTTAGTCATAAATAAAAACTACGGGTCACTCACGTCTGTTTTGAGTCGAAAAATCGGACTACAGTTTTTATTTAAAATATGTGTAAAGCATGGCACTAAATATTTGCTACGAGCGCCTTGATTCCGTAGTGAGCGCTAAATATGCAATATCGCAGCGCCACCGCTCCCGCTCCCGCGCGCCGAGGACGGACGGTATGCGAGTTATTATAAACTAACATCTCGTGGATAAACACATATTGGGAGTCATGTCTCCAATACTTGGAGGTGATATCTATTTACCCGACTGCGTAAGAAGGAGGGTTATGTTTTTGGGTGTATGTATGTATGTTTCTATATGACAGCCTACAGCCTAAACGACTTACCAACTTTGATGTGCGAGGTGTTATTACATTCGTTTTCGCTTCCAGAGTGTTTTTGTAATAATAATAATATATCTCTTGCAGAAATAAAACAATGGGTTTTTCGTAACCTCCAACGTACTATTTCATAATATTAAACAAGTGATTTTACTAGAATTATTCTAAAGAACGCGCATTTATAATTTGTTATAGCGATTTTACGCATACTTTCTCACAAAAAACGTACACTCAACAGCATATCAAGCGTAACCAAATCGTAAGTTACACTGCAAAAACTGCTTGTCTGCAGTCAGGTTTTTTGTTTTTCTTTTAATATTCATACTTGTTTAATTTCATATTTTATTGACCTAGCGAGGTATCTGTGTCAACTGCTGGTTTAATAACCATGGTTCTTTCCTGTCGAGGGTTGTCCATCTCCACTCGCTGTTAATTACATCTCCAAGTTCACATTGTCGCGATCAACGTCGCAGGTGCAGCTAGTTAATAACCTGTCGAGAGTTGTCCATCTCCACTCGCTGTTAATTACATCTCCAAGTTCACATTGTCGCGATCAACGTCGCAGGTGCAGCTAGTTAATAACCTGTCGAGGGTTGTCCATCTCCACTCGCTGTTAATTACATCTCCAAGTTCACATTGTCGCGATCAACGTCGCAGGCGCAGCTAGTTAATAACCTGTCGAGGGTTGTCCATCTCCACTCGCTGTTAATTACATCTCCAAGTTCACATTGTCGCGATCAACGTCGCAGGTGCAGCTAGTTAATAACCTGTCGAGGGTTGTCCATCTCCACTCGCTGTCAATTACATCTGCAAGTTCACATTGTCGCGATCGACGTTGCAGGTGCAGCTAGTTAAGATAGTTAATATGTAATTGTAAACTCTTAATTCTCTAAACGACAAACATTCTGCCCCACTCTAAATCTGTTGCAGATATTTCGAACGTTAGGTCGTGATATTTCCTCACATAGTTGCCGCTGCCGGCAACACTGCCAACTATTTAGCGTTGCGTTGGTAATTGATTTACGTTGCGTTGTGCGGGATGCGTTGCAATTTTGGAATTCCTCACTTTATTTATGGTTTAACGGTTCTGGTATTCCTTTAGTGATATTGTAAATAGTTTTTTGATATTTATATAAGCTATCTTCATTAAAATTACAACTTTAAGAAGATACCTAATTATCGTTTAAAAACTGAAAATCCGACTTCAAAATACAATATTCATTTATTTTTCCAGAAACTTTTTTATAATAATTAAATAAGGCTTTCAAACATTGAAGTAACGCCTATTTCCTTCCTATACACATTGAAGTAACGCCTATTTCCTTCCTGTACACATTGAAGTAACGCCTATTTCCTTCCTATACACATTGGATTAGGAGTAAGCAGATTTTACTTTTCAAGCTTACTAAATCCTTCACGATTGTACATTTTTAAAGAGAGGTCTCTCTTTACCTTCTCGTTTTTAGGGTTCCGTACCCAAAGGGTAAAAACGGGACCCTAATACTAAGACTTCACTGTCTGTCAGTCTGTCTGTCCGTCCGTCCGTCCGTCCGTCCGTCTGTCACCAGGCTGTATCTCATGAACCGTGATAGTTAGGCAGTTGAAATTTTCACAGATGATGTATTTTTGTTGCCGCTATAACGACAAATACTAAACAACAGAATAAAATAAATATTTAAGGGGGCTCTTGAGCTCGCACTTGGCCGGTTTTTTTCTTCTGTCAAGAATGAGATTTGTTATTGAATGTCAAATGCTTCGTCTTTGAATTATTATAATAATAACTATAACTAAGTACATATTTATTTAGTACATTAAGAAATATAATGAAAAAATTTGAAGAAAAATTAAAGCCCTAATCAAAAACCCAAAACCCCGCCACGCGTTGCACCTTGTCCAAATGTGCCCATAATGGTTGCATTTTGATATTGTCCTATAACAATTTCAAACTCTGGGACACTTTGGGGTCAACAGACAGGTCAAAGCTTTCACTGGTACTTAGCTGATTTGTCAAAAAGATTGCAGCAGTACACACGGCCTTGTGCTTGATTTAAGAAACTGTCCCAGCGAGATGAAACGCTTTACCTTGTTGAGAATAACGCGGGTTTTGTTGCCGAGCTTAGCCTTAGAATTTAAATAGGGCATGAAGGTCGAGTGATTTTAAGCGATAAAATATACGAGCCATCCCCATCCCATCTCGGCATGTGTTAATGTATCCATTGTGCGTCCGTCGTCAGTCAATGCAGTGAACGGTTATGTCGGCGAGGCGTGAGCGCGGTTCAACTCTCGCCGTTAACGGAACCAAATCACGAGTTATGAAGCAACCCATCCTACCCTAATAACTATGGTATATATTAACGCGCGCCTGGCGCATGGCGGGGGAACGGTTCCGATTGTGACTATACGGAACAAATTGTCGATGGCGTAGGTGAAGAATATTATTAGGTCCGTTGACCTAATATGTACTAAATTAGGTCTTTATTTATGGGTTTTATTTAAAGTTCTGATATATTTTAAGAAACCATTTTTTTGCTGTGATTTTGCAACCAGATACCCTGACAACTTTTAGGCCGCTAGCATATGGCGTATTTTAAACGCGCAGAAACGCGCATTCGACGCACTGCTAACGCACGTATACGCACTTCAAACGAGATTTGAACGCAACCTGGTAACCTAAGCACACGGGGTGATCGTGAAACGTGCGTCTACTGCGCGTATACGCGCAGATACAGCGATACAGACGCGCTGTAACTCCACTTTGCCTCCACTGTTGAACCCGGACGGATCTTTAGCTCACACCGCAGAATATTAAGTTATATTATTAACTTTAAAAATTAATAATTTAATTAAACGGTAATGACAACGTTGTACACGACTAATGTACACTCCAACGGTAATGACAACGCTGTACACGACTAATGTACACTCCAACGGTAATGACAACGCTTTACACGACTAATGTACACTCCAACGGTAATGACAACGCTGTACACGACTAATGTACACTCCAACGGTAATGACAACGCTGTACACGACTAATGTACACTCCAACGGTAATGACAACGCTGTACACGACTAATGTACACTCCAACGGTAATGACAACGCTGTACACGACTAATGTACACTCCAACGGTAATGACAACGCTGTACACGACTAATGTACACTCCAACGGTAATGACAACGCTGTACACGACTAATGTACACTCCAACGGTAATGACAACGCTGTACACGACTAATGTACACTCCAACGGTAATGACAACGCTGTACACGACTAATGTACACTCCAACGGTAATGACAACGCTGTACACGACTAATGTACACTCCAACGGTAATGACAACGCTGTACACGACTAATGTACACTCCAACGGTAATGACAACGCTGTACACGACTAATGACCGTACTCAGTAACTGCGCACATTGCACAGATCACTAGTTATGTGTAATGATGAGTTACAAGGGATACGTATTTAATTAGTTGCTGGATAATATTTGAATTAGTCATGCATTCGTGAAGCTAACTCTACCGATACCATTTAAAATACCTACGAGTACCTATATCATATCCTGTAGACGAGTCAGAACCGCGCCAAGAGCAAAACTTTCCTCGTAAAATTAGGTATAACCTCACGAAGATCACTCAAACTTGTAAGAGGAATTTATCTTTTATGAGGAAAAATTGCGGGCAGTGAGGTGGCCGCGGCATACTTAATGCTGCTTAGGGAAAGCCCCCAGAACAAACCTCGTGACCACGGCACTACTTCTACGTCCTCCACTCAACAAGCAGGCAGCCTTTGATGTGCTTTGAAAGGGTTTACGGTAATTGAGTACTAGTATGCCATTTTAGGGTTCCGTAGTAACTACCAGGAACCCTTATTATTTCGCCATGTCCGTATGTCTGTCCGTATGTCACAGTCATTTTACTCAGAGGCTGTCAGCCCTATATAAAAGAAATATGACATCTAGATGTGTTCCGTGAAATAGTTACAAACGATTACACTCAGATCAAGGTAACAGGAATTCCAATTTATATTTTCACACCACCTGCCCAATAATGTTCCTTTTTACATCATGTACAGAGGGTCCAAAGTACTACATTTACGCCCTTGGGCTGTAATGTTGTATGGGATTTCATTATATCACACTGTGATATAATGTGAATTGAATTTAGAATCTAAGCCTACTAGATTGTCAGAGCCCAATCAGAGATGAATACTTCTACCATACCGGCCATAACAAAAAGAATTCACTCGAAAATCGAACTGGCAACCGAGAATAGAACATAAAAAGAAATAAAACAGGCACGAATACTGCAACTAAAGTGAATGAAATATGCTACAACTGAAACATCTGTTGATTTTTTGATATTGTACTACGGTTGTTTTTTATATTTTTATTATGGGAAACTTTAGATTGACCACCGATCCCGCTTGTTTTGAACGACGTTTACGGTCTACGATGGAACGCGCTTGTCTAGAAAAACTGTATTTTACTTGCGATTTTGACGTCGTGATATACAATGTAGGTTTATTAATGTCAATCAAAGAAAATCCATTCAGGTAGCGTATGCAGCAAGTTTTGAAGCTCGTACGTTAAAAATAACAAAGCGCTCTGTTTTGTTAAATAATGTAGATTCAAAACCATTTCTTTCTATTATCACGCAGTAGGTGTGAAAAGTAGAGTATGTACCACGGGGATAAAGGTGTTTTTGTCTTAGGCGACCTTGAATCCCTCGTTACACTTCGGATTCTAGTCTTAAATTTAAAAGAATCCTACGTTACACTCGGGATTCAATATGTCGCCCGTGACATAAAACACTACTTTATCCCCTTGGTGCATAATCTACTATTATGTCATCAATTTAAAATAATCTCCTTTTGAAGTCGATTAAAAAAAACTTTATGTAAACATACATACAATAGACCTAACCATAACAATTTTTTCTATATTCAAGTATTTACATCTTTAAATGTATTATTACAAAATACAATTGGATTAAAATATAAGTTAGAAAGCTTATAGAAAACCCTGACTATAGAAATATATTATAGAAAGCCCATTTTCCATCAAATCCTCATTTAAAAAAAACGATCAAAATTAGTTCATTCGTTTAGGTATCTAGACAAACAGAACTTATAACACCTCTCGTTTTTCGTCAGGAGTTAGGATAATAAATTGACCTCCTGCCTTGAATTCACTGCAAAATACACTCCTAATATTGAAGAGGCGACTGACATTGAATGACCCCTCAAGGTCCGTCACAGAGGCCGACACTACAGAGCACCATCCTGTCTTACAGGCCTGGCCCCCTTCGATAGAGTACTGATGTTCTCTACGCTCAGTTATTTTACCTCTCGCCTGTAATGTTGTCTAAACTGAGCTGTGGCAGCTGATGGCAACACCTTTTTAATTATCGAAATTTCAATAATTTTTATGATTTCTGATCGATCTGCGATGTTTTATTTTCAAGATTTTTAAGGAAACTTTTATATTGCCCCTATTATTGCTGTCTATCTGTAAACTGTTAAATAGCGACTGAATAGGTTTCTTCTAAGTAAGGGCGCTCCATCGTAGACTGCAGCTGTCACTTGAAATTAGGCGTATTAGCAGCCAAGCGTTGGCATACTATTGAATTTTTAAAAATATTGTGATATTTTACTGACTTTCAACCCCCGACCTAAAAAGACGAGTATTATGAACCTTGTGTCTGTTTGTGGCATCGCATCGTAGCACTCAAACTGATGGACCAATTATGAACCGTGTGTCTGTTTGTGGCATCGTAGCACTCAAACTGATGGACCAACGAGTATTATGAACCGTGTGCCTGTTTGTGGCATCGCATCGTAGCACTCAAACTGATGGACCAATTATGAACCGTGTGTCTGTTTGTGGCATCGTAGCACTCAAACTGATGGACCAACGAGTATTATGAACCGAGTGTCTGTTTGTGGCATCGCATCGTAGCACTCAAACTGATGGACCAATTATGAACTGTGTGTCTGTTTGTGGCATCGCATCGTAGCACTCAAACTAATGGACCAATTATGAACCGTGTGTCTGTTTGTAGCATCGTAGCACTCAAACTGATGGACCAATTATGAACCGTGTGTCTGTTTGTGGCATCGTAGCACTCAAACTGATGGACCAATTATGAACCGTGTGTCTGTTTGTGGCATCGTAGCACTCAAACTGATGGACCAATTTTGATTTGCTTACTCTTTTTTGTTTGAAAGAAGATTTAATGGAGAGTGTTTTTAGCTATGTTTCATTAAAATCAGTTCAGCTAAATTTTATCTCGGGGTTTTATAAGACATCGAAACTTACTTGTTATATAAGAGGTGCAATAACTGAGAGCGGGAGAGGGTATAAGAACAGCTCGATGGTAAACAAGTGCGGAGCTCGTGGACGGGACGTCTCATCGCCGCATCTACATAAGCAGATTATTCAGACATCTGCATCGGGTCGGGACATTTACATCACAAAACGTCGCTCGTGGACGTTTCGCATTGAGGAACAGGCGCGCTCATACATTACAAATAAATATTATTCAAAGAAAAATAAAAAATCCGACAAATATAAAAAAATATAGGATATCAAAACTTTGTTTCAAAACAAAGGTCTTAGGCGCGTCGCCCACACGAGTTGGAGTCGAGGCGGCGTCGAGGCACGGGCGCACAAGCGGCGCGCCGCTTCTACGTTTCCTTCAGGTTTAATTGGCAGTCCGCCCATACACTAGAGTCGCGTCGCAGGCGTCGCGACGTGGAGTCGAGGCGCGGTTGCGGCGGCGTCGCGGTAGGGGTGCAGTGCGCGACCGCGACTCCACCGCCATTTTGTTATTTTGTTTCGTGCGTAAACGTGTTTACACTGTAATGTGCGAAGGAAGCATAGCCGCCCGCGCCTCGACTCTAACATAAACACCACGCCTTGACTGTGCCGCGACCGCGCCTCGGCTTACCAGTGAGCGACGCGCCTTAGATGTTACCAGTCTAAACTGGAATTAGGCTGGATACACAAAAACAACAACTTTCTGAGTACCAAATGCCACAAATTCTTCCGGTTGACCCAAAAAGAGATGTCGTGATGAGGTTTACTTCTCTTAAAGCGGCTGGAACAAAGAAGCTCTCGACAGAGCAAAATGGAAAGAGGGAAGGCCACCTCATGATTAACTTTGATCGTAAGGTCGTCCAGCGTCAAACTACTAGGTAATTATTTTCTGTTGCCACATTTAATACGAAAATAGGTTATACATGAACAGGTTGGACTTGGGAATTTGTGCTCACCAGGTCTACGTTCCTAGAACTAGTAGTAGTTACTATTACCCGCGTCGCGGTTTTCATACCTACCGGGCCGTAAAAGTGTAGGGCTCACCTAAAAGTTCCGACTGGAATCCTTAGCACTGCTTAAAGTCATTTTCGTTTTTTGTGGAGTCGTGTATTTATTTAACAGCACACGTATTATGACCACACATTATTCACGGTTACATTCTGATACATGTGCCATTTATAGGCATACACACACAGCTTGTTAGAAACTTATTTTACTACGATACAGACTATGCAAATAAATTAACAAAATAAGTAATCCTAAATATAGAAGACAAGCCATATAACATTAAATTGTGGACGCAGCAGCACATTTTCATTTATTTTTAGCTAATATCTCAAAAATTTGTTTCATAAATTGTATTGGAGAGCATGGGAAAATATCCCCGTTCAAATAATATCGTATAATAAAGAAGCGACTTGTGATCTCGTCCCGCTGGAGCGATACAGTTGTGTTGATGATGTTGCTGCCAGCGCGTGTCCGGCGTCAGTGTGGAGGCGGCCGTAACCACTGGTTATGTAAAGACACAAGAATAATTATCTGAAATGTCTGACATTACGCAGTAGTAGGAACCTGTTCCGTTACCTATGTATACATCTACATATACATGTAATACCTGTTTATTTAGGGAAGTTTTATAACATTTACGACCGTCAAAAATTTTACCTAGAGCACTCAGAATAAAGCAATTTAAATTAATATTAATCCCATCAATTCAGTCAAAGTAAAGTTTAGAAGTGATTCGGATCCAAAGTAGCAATAAAATATGACATTTTATATTCCCGATTTTGTAAACTTGAACTTTTCATAGTCCGTTGTGATACGAAAGTATCAAAAATTCTAAATCCCTACCGCGCTAAGTCTTTACGCTGCCGTTTAAAAATAAAGTGTTAAAAAATTCGGAAAGTTCCGCGCGAGGATTCAAACTTGTATGCGGAGGCTTAGCGGCGGAACTCAGCGAGCGTTCTGGAATTCACTATTTACTTTGAGACTTCGATATTTTGAGCTAGAAAGTCATTTAAAATGGCCTGGAAACAAATTGCATTGAATCAAAATAGCCGATTGCAATGGTGAGTTTTTGCAGCTTAAGGTTACGCTTGATATGATGGTAATGTTTTCGTGACAAAATTTGCGCACCTACAGTTCAGTGGGATCAGCACAGCGAGTTTTCTTTCGCCACTAGTAATACGAGTACCTTTACACTTTTCATACGCATATCATCGTTCTCACAGTTCATTCCCACTCTATGAGGTCTCCCTCTCTTGCACCTACCGCTCACCACCATGTCCAGGGCCCTCTTGCATACGTAGCTGTTCTCCCTTCTTATGACTTGTCTATACCAGAACGGCTTTCAACTTCTTAACTTTTCCGTGACTGTTGCTATTTTTAGACTTTTTCTGACATTATCCATTCCATTATTCACATTCTTCAAAATAATTTGTGTCGGAAAAAAATACGCATATATTTGTATTTTAATTTTATGCCAGGGTTGATGAATTTATATTCTTCTTAAAAATAAGACTGAAAAACTTTGTTTATTTTCTTGCGCAGCTGGGTAAAAAGTAAAAGCAGTTTCATTCCTGTAAAAATCAGCACCAAAACTAGCGTTTACCGGTTTTTGACTGATTTTTGTAGTGGTTTCCCGTCCGACGCTGTCGTTTCTCTGACAGCTGCCATCTGGCGGAGCGCGGCGCGCGGCGGGCGCGGCGGGCGCGACACTGTCTGGCTAATGGGTGCCCAACTACACTATCATGTTTATTTACTACATTAACTGGCCTCTATCTCTAATTACCCGACTATGATGAAACTAAAAGGAAAGTATGCATTATGTTTATCTGGTCTCGCATTAACTCTTAACTGCTTACCATCATTTTACAAATGAGGTATAGATATCGATAGAAGAATCATGTTTGTCCACTGGTTATAAGTAATGTGACGCATTAAATACAATATGACGCACTATTGAAGATATAAAGACGTGTTTTTTAATCGACTTCCAAAAAGAAGGAGGTTCGCAAAAACTGCATATTTCGCCACTTACAAAGGATCAAAACCTATTATACTATAGGGTACTTCCCGTTGACCTAGAACTATGAACTTTGGCAAGAAGCATTGTGTTATACAATGCATCTTGCTTGTACACATAAAGGAAAAAAATCTGAAACTATACATTTAAATTTAACCACAAAAATAGGGTCTTTATGCAAGGGTCCAAATTTTAAAGTGAGTTAACCGTATCATGTGGTGTATGATTATGGAACAACTTCATTAGCACAAGCTAAAACTGGTTTTTAATTATTAAAGTGAGTTAACAGTAATCATGTGGAGTATCATTATGGAACAACTTCATTAGCACAAGCTAAAACTGGTTTTTAATTATTAATGTGAGTTAACAGTCATGTGGGGTATTATTATGGAACAACTTCATTAGCACAAGCTAAAACTGGTTTTAAATTATTAAAGTGAGTTAACCGTATCATGTGGGGTATCATTATGGAACAACTTCATCAGCACAAGCTAAAACTGGTTTTTAATTATTTTTACAATGAGTGATTTTCGAATTATTCGGACCAAAAATTAAAAATATAATTTCCCCCTTTTATCAAAGATTAGCTTCGCCTGGTAGTTCTTTTATCTAGTTTGTATGGAACCCTCGGTGGAGTAGTCTATTCACAGAATATATTAGTATGAGTTTATTTTTAGTAGTGGATTCACACTTATCCGGTTTTATTTAAACTATAATTATATTTATTTAGCACAATGAGGACAGATATAAGAGTGTAGACGCAAATGATTTATTTGTAATACAGAAAAATATCTACGTATTTTATCTAACATTAAACTACCTGACATAAATATACCACACTTTCATCGTTCTTATTTCATTAAATTCAAAATTCTGACATTAATAATATTGCCATCTTCCAAACTATATATACACAGCTCCTGCCCTCATTCTATGGCTATCAAAATATATAATAATTTACCAACGCAGCTGAAAGAAATAGAAAATATACAGAATTTTTCTCAAACCCTAAAAAATACATTAATTAAAAAAGGCTATTATACGATAGAAGAGTTTTTTAAAGACAAACACATAATAGAATAAACCGTTCCGCTCCGCACTAGATTGCTATACCCTATTAGGGTTATTATGTATGTACCTATGCTATGTATGTAATTGTAATGCAATGTAAAAATAAACAATAAACAATATTTTCTGTACTCACTTTAATTCGGAAATAAAAATAAGTATCTATAGTTAGTAAAGTCTTATTTCGATTAATATTTTCTAATAAGTAGTGAACTGCTGTCTAATCAGACTGCAATTACAATAATTCAAAGGACAATGCCTGACCTATCTCTGCAAATCCATTAACTAATGCCGGGGGCATAAACACGTCCGCTTTCTGTGACGGATGTTAGCGGACTGATTTATTGGCCGCTGCCCGCGAGGTGCAGCGAGGGTTTCACCGAATTAGGGTTTAAATTTAAACCCACTGAGAGTTCGACAGCCAGGATCCAGGGTTCTGCGGTCGACGGCAGTATGATCATCTGTAAATTGCAGGTTTTAAACCACTTTAAAGTTATTTCGTTGAATTAAATTAAAAACTGTAATAATTATAAACTGATTTTTTTCATAATAATCAGAAAAAGTGATTTTTTTTCGTAATGATCATGATCATAAAAACTGCACATTTTTGTGATTTCATAATTGATGTCATCATAATCATAATCTGAAGTAAAACCAGCTTTACAATTGATTACCTGCATTTTTTCAGGAATATGATATACTTTTATTAATTTGAAACTATTAAAAAAACATTTCCACTGAAAAATTTAAATTTAAAATATGTTAATTGAAAGTGATCAGTGGTTCTTGCAGATGTTGATTGCAGAATAACGGCCGGGAGTGTTCATGTTCATTGCCCGAACTTGAATAAATTATCGAATGCGTCATTAACTGAAAACACAGAATAGTTGAACATTACAAACATGTATTTATAAGTTGCTATTTTGAACTATTAAAATACAAAACTAGGCATTTAATTTATCTTGCCCGGCTTCCGGGGGATTCCGTAGCTAACCGGCTGTAAACTCGAAACGCAGACTCCACGTTCCGAGTTCCGGGGGATTCCGTAGCTAACCGGCTGTAAACTCGCAACGCAGACTCCACGTTCCGAGTTCCGGGGGTTTCGTAGCTAACCGGCTGCAAACTCGCAACGCAGACTCCACGTTCCGAGTTCCGGGGGTTCCGTAGCTAACCGGATGCAAACTCGCAACGCAGACTCCACGTTCCGAGTTCCGGGGGTTCCGTAGCTAACCGGATGCAAACTCGCAACGCAGACTCCACGTTCCGAGTTCCGGGGGTTCCGTAGCTAACCGGATGCAAACTCGCAACGCAGACTCCACGTTCCGAGTTCCGGGGGTTCCGCTAATCGAAAAGATCACTTGGCGAGACCACTTTGCAAAAAGTCAATGATCTGATGAACCTTTGTGACTTAGGTGCTTTGTTCATCGCTATATCTCTTAAAGTTGCTATCACATATAGCTCAAAATATTTTTCGTTGAAAGTTTTTGACATATTATGATTGTCTACTACTATGGGTAGGTAATATAACTCGCTTAACATAAGGCGAGGTGGTAGTCAAATGTAGATCTATCTTGCATAAAAGAAAAATGAATTTCTGGTCCTTTTTATTATTTATAAATTTTTGGAAAACTTACAGTTAGGTTTTTTGGCGGAATATATTTTGTATACATCTCATCTGGATGTTTATATGCATGGAGTGCCACCACTATATTTCACTTTTTTGTAAAATTTTCTCCGTAATTTTGTGGTGATGTATCCGGAACGAGCCGGCAGCTCCTATGTGCTATATACATATATTATATTATACCTGAACTGTATACAGAGGGCACCTTTTTTTTTTTATTCGAAAATAGGCTTGCGCTTGACCGTCAACTCACCTGGTGTTAAGCGACAGTTACGGTCTATGATGGAGCGCGCTTGCCTAGAAGAAACCTATTCACTCGCGATTTGAAGACACCTAGATTATATCCAGTCGGAAAGACCCATTCAGGAAGCGCATTCCACAGTTTGGCAGTACGTACAATGAAAGTGGAGCCAAAGCGTTTCGTACGTGTTTTCGGAATATCAACCATATAACGATAACGCACCTGGCTCGCCTTAACTGAAAGATGTTGAACAAAACTTACATGTGTGTGCAACCTTCTTTATAGGGGTGAAAATTAGTTTGTCCGGGTTCATGAAATGTAAAAAATTCTCTTTAGCCGCATCTGATTTGTCTTTTGCTTCAGCAGAAGCATCTGGTTTGACTGCTGGAGTGGGAGATGTACTTTTAATGGCTTCTTCTGTTTCTTCAGACCTGATACCGGGTATGATGGTCTGAATTATCTGAAAAATCAATTGTTATTATTTGCTATATTATTATATAACTTGAAAAAATATCTGCATTTTCACTGACTAAGTTAAAGATAATCTGGTTGTCTTTAAATCGGGAGTGAATCAATTTTATTTTATGCAAGCGCGCTCCATCGTGGCCCGCAACGTCACTTAACATCAGGTGAGATAGTGGATAAGCGCAAGCCTATTACTAATAAAAAAAAACAATCTTTTTTAGATTAATCGGTTTTATTGAAAATAAAGATAATGTACTAAATAGGAAGACCAGGCACGAGTTGGACAGATGACCTCATACAAGTGGCGGGAAGACGCTGGATGAAAGCCGCGCGTCAATCGGTCTTTTTGGAAATCCATGGGGGAGGCCTATGTCCAACAGTGGACTTCTTATGGCTGAGATGATGATGATGAATGTACCAAAAGCCTAAAAATAATTAGATAGGTACTAGTCATCACACCACTCCCTCATCAACCTAGGAGGGCATTCCTTAGACTGATTATTTTGTAGCTTTTAGTACATTATATATATCATTACTTATCTTTTTTTTTGACAAAACGCAAACTTATTTTTTTTTTCAAGGTTTTAGTTTTTATATATATATATATATATTTTTTATATTTATTTCCTGAATAACCTTAATTATTACTTAAATATATTACAATCCATTGACGTATTACAGGGGCAAATTATATGAAAGCATTAACATCGGGCACCAAACTAGGCAAAGCCTGTCTTTTGGACACCCAGTGGCCTGATTCCAATAAGACACGCTTGTTATAACAACTTTGTTGAGAATACAGTATGGCATCTTTCGTTAAAATGAAAATATAATCACAGTCAACGTTAAAGTAAAACCTAACATTGAGATTAAAATTCAAGTAGGTAATATATAAATAATAGGACTACCACATAATTATAACAAACATCAAAATTATTCAAATCAAAATTAAATTGAAAGTAAACTAAAATTCAAATCAAAATTACATTAAAATTAAAATCAACATACAAATTGAAATTACTTTAAAATTAGTTGTATATACCTTTTCTATTATATAAAGTCAAACTGTCATATGAAATGGGCCGTTCCCCTGCAGGTAGATAAGGACAATCACAATGGTAGATGGCGAAGCAATCTGTAGTAAGGCAACGCTCCAACTCATTGACTAAATTATTAACCACGCGTGAAACCTACTTTAACAACAATTTATATATATATATATATAGAAAAACAAAAAACACAAAATATATCAGCATGCATACATAAAATAATCAAAACGTTGCAAAAGATAACGTGTAAAAATAAAATCAAACTAATGAATTGGACAGACGAATTAGATTTCTTCTTAAAATTGCGTAGGCGGGGAAAGGCGAATGTGTGTATTGGGGGTGTGTATGTGTGTGGGGGGATGAGTGTGTGTGAAAGAGAGAGAGGGGCGGTATGTGTGTAGGTAAGGGAGTGTGTGTGCATGTTTTGAAGAGCCTGGCAAGAAGATAACAGTTTCGGATTCAGCGATGTTGTAGTTCTACCTAAGAGATGAATAGATCTCTTTACGTCTAAATTCGCTGAATTTTACTAGCTTCTCTGTTTGGTCCCTGTTAAGTGTGTTTTAATTTCGTTTCGTTTCGTTACTTAACATTGACTAAATAAAAACTAAAAGCTTTATTTTATTCATATTTTACTGTAATCTACTTGTTCAGCCCTTTGATTTTATACCCATATTGCGGGAGTTGTAAAAAAAAAATATTCAGCCCCTTTGTGGCGGCGGCCATCATAAATTTAAAATGATACTGAGTATATTTCATTATATTGTCATTTTATAAAGGTGCGTACCAAATATCAGACCAATCTGTCAACAGGAAGGGGGTAACATTTTGATTACTAAATTTGACCCAAAACACATCAACAACAACAACAAACAAACAGGGCAACCTAAAAATAAATGGATTTTGTTAGGTTTTAATGGCACTAAAGAGATACACTACCTATCAACACCTAGTAGATAATATTTATTATGTGCGTAATAGAGAAACATACATACATCCGAAAACATTACTCTCTTTCTTAAGAAGTCGAGTAAAATACTAACCAGAGCTAAAACCAAGACAAATATTAACCGTGCCATAATGTCCACTAGACTATTCCAGCGGCTCAAATATAAGTGAAAATATACAGAGCAGAAAAAAGTTTAAATACTCAAAATTTCACCAGCATTTATACAAAGAATAGGTACTTGTATATTACTGGAAAATTGATTTATATTCAATTTAAATACATGTTTATTGTGTATATTATTTAAATGTCACATTACATTTATTTAACACTTATTTTTAGGTTTCTGTATCACAACAGGACCGAATAAATCCTTCAAAGGATCATTTCATTGTCCGTCTGTCTGTTAAGATCTTGGTCTCTCCGGAATGTGTGGAGATATCAAGTATAACACAATGTGTTGGAGGCGTAAAGCATCAGGCTGGAACTACTGAGAAGACAAAGTTTCGTTAGTAGCATCAATTAAACTGATAATAAATAATTACTTTATGGACAGTTAAAAGATAACACACACCGACGGGACTTGAACCCGCAGATCCCGATCTGTACTTGGGAGCCTTTACCATTGTGGGCAGGGAAGTGGCACGTGGTAGCACGTCCACCAATCAAGCGTTGGTGGCGCCATCCGTAACACCCGGTTTAAGCGTGCAATTACTCAGCCGGACCTTTTCCAGGTTCCATAGACTGACGAGAGATGGCGCACGTCTGTAAATATTCGATATTTTTGAGCGTTCTACACACTTAAGTACTTATGTATACATTTATAGACAGTTCAAATATGACACACACCCGACGGGACTCGCTCCCGCATATCCTGCGTATACGACACACACCCGACGGGACTCGCTCCCGCATATCCTGCGTATACGACACACACCCGACGGGACTCGCTCCCGCATATCCTGCGTATACGTATTTGTAGATACTTAAGTGTGTACAACATTCAAAAATATCGAATCTGAACTGGTAGTTGTGCATCTGGGAATGCACATGTCTCAGCAGTACAATAAACTGCCATTACTTGAACTAATGAGAAGAAAAACTCTCACCAGTAGGTACAATCAATTGAACTGACAATTGTACTTTTGGGAATAAACGAAGTTTATTCCCAAAAAGAAGAATTTAGGGTGACGTACCTCAAAAGGAAAAAACGGAACCCTTATAGGATCACTTTGTTGTCCGTCTGTCCATCTGTCAAGATCTGTATCTCGGGAACGCGTGAAGGTATCGAGTTGAAATTAAAACCATATACGCAGATCCATAGTCTCTTGGCAGAAAGAAAAATCAAACTTCTCAGTTTTTATTAAAAAAAGTTACAGCCGAATATGTCACAAAAACGCATATTTCGACACTCGCAAGGGAATCAAAACCTATGGGGTACTTCCCGTTGACTTATAACTGTGAAATTTGGTAACAATAATTGCCATATAGTAGGTACATATACTTATATAGTGAAAAATCCGAAAAATATACATTTGTTATTTAATCACAAAAATAGGGTCTTTATGCAAGGAAGGAGGGCCCAAATTTTAAAGTGCTTTAACCGTATCATGTGAAAGAGCTTCATTAGCACAAGCTAAAATAGGTTTTTAAATACGGCAAATGTGGAAAGTTATTATTTCCTGTAGTGCAGAAAGTTAATTCAAAATTCGAACGTGACGGAGTTACACTTTTTCAGTAATAAAACTTTCAAATCTTTTTGCACAATACCTTCATAAAACGAATACAAATAATTCGATTCAAGAAGGTTGCATCTTACTTTGAAGAAATACTAAATATAATATAGTTACTTAAATATTTTGTGATTTACGTAAAATGTAGGACTTTTCCCAGCAGTGGCACACTACAGCCTAACAAAAACAACGTAAATGTAACTAAAACGTAAATTTATTTTCTCTCAGCAGTTTTTCGAGTTTTTGTAACCGAACATTAGGAACGTTACACGTGTGTACAATATATTATATATTTGTTATTGAGATATAGGTACAGATATACCTACTGTCCATTGCAATTCAGATGCCATAGGCGCATTTGGAACTTTTGTTAGTGTTTCATTCCAAGTCAGCCCCAGATCTCCGATTTTTTCGAACCGGAGTAACCCCCCCTTCTACATCCGGGGCTGTACCAAGTCAAATTTGAAAGCAAGCACATTTCTTATGTTGAAGTAGACATGTTTTGTTTTTGGGGCATCCCCAAATAAATATTACTAGGATTAATTAGCGCTGAATGACTAACTTCTTGACCTACATTGAAATTAAGAGCAAGATTTGTAGAGTTATAATTTTTTGTGTTAGGCCTTGCAGAACTAGGTCTTGGCTCTTCATGCCATCTGATTATTTTTGTGCCTGTACTTGTAATGCTGGAAGCGTGAGCTACTAACCATGGTAGCCAATATTACATGGAATGTTTTATGTGGGATAGATTTTATACGGAAGGTGCGCTTTGGTTTTACTTTTATTGTATGAATTTTCTAAATTGCGGAATATAGGTAAGTAATTATAGAATAAATGTATTTCATGCTTGGGTAAGTAAAATAAAGTTCTCTTTTCTTAATATTTCACCATTTATATATTGCGTTTTAATGACGTCAACTACACTATATTTTTAACTGTTTTTTGTTTGTCCACGATAAATAAATACCCAGAAAAAGCAAAACCTTGATAAGGCAAATACTACATATAATTTTTTGTCATAAAATTTGAAAATAAGCTTAACGAGTAGCTTATTCTTAAATGTTGACAAATGGGCGAGTACATAACATAACATACTTGTTCGAATGAATTGCGAAATAAATAATTGACCGAGCGAGCGAAGCCACTAACAGTCTTTACGGATTTCTGTATGATTGTTTGTTTGTTTGGATGTTATTTGTGTGTAGTGTAGGGTCTCACTACGGTCTCGATATTTGTTGTCCTGCGGGAAATACTTTATTGACGACCCATGCTACAGATGTATATATATTCATGCCATGCAGACAAAGCTACGGCAAAAAACTAGTATGTGATGATATAATTAGTTTCAGTACTGTTTGATTTCGTGGAAGTAAACATTTTTCGTAGCGTGAAATAACAATAGTGCGTGAAATATCGCAACAACGCCGGGTTCAAAATATTAACCTTTACATAAATATATATTTTTATTTGCACGGTAGCAACTTCCGTGTATTAGCTATGATATTTTCCTATATTAACGTCTTGAAATATTTACTCTTACGTGTCCTTATTAAAAACTAGTTTTACTCGCAGATTCGCTCGCGTTACTTTCAAAAATAATTATGTCTCAAAATGAGCGCTTCAAGAAGCAAAAGTATATAGCTAGGACTGCATCTGGTAACTTTCAGACAAAGATTACCAAATTAAGTATAATTTTCCTTGATGGTATCAAGTAGTAGTTCTGCGAACGTAGGTCTCGCGAGCACGAACTTTGTTTTAGTGACACACAACTCAAATATACCTAACACTAATACCATAGTACACTGTGCTAATACTCCGCAGACTGATGACATGATTAGTTCAAGAACTAAGCTCCCACTTATTGTGCTGTAACCGAATAGAAAAGCAGCAGTCTAGTCGGGAGGCCGTCTGGCATGCGATCCGCAGGTCCTGGGTTCAAATCCCGCATCATACACCTCTCTTTTTTGAAGTTGTGTTCTTATTGTTGATTGCCGGCAACTTCAAACGGTGAAGGAAAACATCGTGAGGAAACTTACATGTCTGAGAGTCTCAAAGTTTTAGAAGATGTGTGAAGTCTGCCAACCAGCACTTGGCCAGCGTGGTGGACCATGGCCTTTTCACAATAAGAAGATGGTCTGCGCCCAGCAGTGGGACAGTTTATACAAATAGGACTGATTTTGCTTTTTTACTGAATAGAATTTCCTTATTAGATAACTAAATAAGCATTGGGGAAAACATACTGCATGTCTCTACACTTAATAAAACATACTGCATGTCTCTACACTTAATAAAACATACTGCATGTCTCTACACTTAATAAAACATACTGCATGTCTCTACACTTAATAAAATTATTAGAAATAATTATCTGGACATCGAAAATCCAAAGAGTCGGACAAACACAATTTAGTTTACAATCAAAATTTGTATTATATCGGCTGATATTTTTTACCCGACTGCGTTCTTACACAGTCAGGAGGGTTATGTTTTTCGAGTGTATGTATGTATGTTTCTATATGATCGCCTACAGCCTAAATAAACGGTTTGATCAATTTTGATATGCGAGATGTCGTTAGATGAGTGTATGTGGGTAGGTTCGGTACATAGGTTATGTTTTTTGTAATAATAATAATACATCTCTTGCAAAAATAAAACAATTGCTTTTTTGTAACCTCCAACTAAACGAACTATTTCGTAATAAACAGTGATTTTACTAGAATTATTCTAAAGAATGCGCACTTATAATCATTTACAGTGATTTCAGACATACTATCTCACAAGCAACGTACACTCAACAGCGAATCAAGCGTAACGAAATCGTAAGTTAGACTGCAAAAAATACTTTTCTGCAGTCGGGTATTTTGTTTTTGTTTTAATATACCTAGGTACCTACTTGTAGGTAAGTATTAAAAAGTATGAGCTCGAAAGTTCTAACTCTACAATACTTCATTCTAAAATCCTTTGTCACACATGAACCTGTCAATTTACTTTATATTTTATTTACGAATTAAATTGAATATGAAATCAATTTAACGTGGAACATCTCCACGAGAGTTGGTCGCGTAGCTTTGTTATCGAGTATAATCAAATCTTATAAATAAAAGCATGAAACCGATGCACTCATTTCATCATCTGCAGTACACATGTGAACAAAATGTTCCCAAATACTGGGTTATTTGTATTTGTGGTAATATTTATTGAATTATTTATTAAACTGATGGTGATCATTTTTGGTTCAGTTTTAGTTTTTGTGGTGTTAGGTTATGGTACTTATTGACAATGTTGTAAGAACAGTTCCTAGTAGGTACTAATGGACAAAATGTGTTTGACCAAATTATGTCGGATGTTGACATCTAAGAGCTGTCTATAATGTTATCAACTTTATCTTTGTCTAAGAGAAGGAATCAAACTAATTGAAATAAATTCATAACATATTATGGTGAAGAGGCTGTTTGGCGAAACAACCAATTATGGCATTGAGGCTACTGCTGTCTATGCAACTGTTATTATATTGTGCGCTTAGAAACACAATAGAGACGTCACTTCCTATTTTTGCCACGATAGTTACGTTTCCAAATATTAAGTATATATTAGTTTTGTGGAGGACTCATTAATGCCATATTTTAACAATATTGTATGCGCTAAACTTGCAGATATTATATTTACAAGTGGTCACATCGGCAAGTATTAGTAACTTGGATGATGTCAACGGCGGCAGGGATCAAAGTGTTGAGGATTACCAAAAACTATTAAAATCAAACAAAAAGGAAAAAATTAAATTTCTCTTGGCGCTGCTACTGGAGCAGTTAACAGTGGATGATGGTAAGATAACATTTACATTTTCAGACATGTCTTTTCAATCAAAAGACATGAGTATATTTATTCTTATATTTTATTAAGAGCCATACTTACGTGTGGATCTCTTTTGTATGAAATAAAAGGTGATGATGTAGATACTACCTAGGTAAGTATTAATAATATAAACTCTAGTTTTGAAACTAGTAGTCTCTGAGTAAGATCACGGTGACTGTGACAAAGATATAGGACGGATACGGATATGGCGAATTAATAAGATATTTTATTAGAATAGTAATTACTAGTGTACCCTAAAAAGTGTAAAGAGGCGAATATTATTAGTTTTATCCGTATCAGATCTGTGTTATAAATAATATTAATATAATAATTTATTAAGTGAAGGCATAAAATATTACTAGAATTAATTGGTACTATTATATTATAGTATACATTTTGAAAGCATCACTAAATTAAAATCGTTAAATTCATAAAACGAACGGAATTCTCATACAAATTTTGTTCTTTTTTGAATTAAAGGATTTTCGAAAATTCAATTAATTTCATGACGCCTTATTTTTTTTTTCAAAATCTCTATTTACATATTTAAAAACACATAATTCAATTTTAATACATTTCCACTCATTTATTTCAGAGAGAAAATCTATCAACAGCAAAATAGTTGACAAATTAGATGAAGTAGTTGAAACTGAACAAGTTCAAGAAAAAAATGATACTAAATATGATCTAATTACACAATCACAAAGTGAATCAACTAAAGCTACAAATGATCCAGTTAAAGTAACTCCTGAAACATATGTTAATGATTTAATGAATGAAGCAGAAACTGAACCATCAGAGTCTAGTAAAACTTCTATCACTATTGACACAGGTGACAAACCGATAAATACTGACATATATGTTACCAGTGAATCTAATAGTGATGAAATCATATCTGATAATATTGACTTACAGGAACAAACTAACAGCCAAACTGAGATAATAGCAACTACTACTGAAACAGTGAATGGATTGTTAATAGAACCTAATAATATTAGTACTAAACCAAACGTAGTTGAGATGATAACATCAACAATCACGAATCCAAATAATACCATAATAATTGCAGAAACAAATAATATCAGTGAACCTAGTCAAGTATCAGATGAAGCGAATGTCAAAAATATAATTTACTCCAAAAACGCTAAGCCGATTGAACCTATAACATTATCAACTATAAACTCAGCCACGGAGATTAATAATAAAGAAATAAATGATACCAACGAGCAAAATATTACAGAATCAGAAAAAAAAATTGAAGTCACAACTATGGGTTATCAAAGTTCTTCAATACCAGAAGAAATTGTAAGTTTTACCAGTGAACCAAACTTAGTTGAAACCATGACATTATCATACGAAAATTTAAGTAATTCGTTAGTGGATATAGAAAATGAAGATAGAGACGATGTCAGTCAAGCAAGTGGTCAACCACAAAAAAGTTTAGATGATACAATGTTTGACAAAAATACAAATAATAGCTTGATAAGAAATGAACTAAATAGCCCAAGTAGTGAACCAAACCTAATTGAACCAATTGTATTGACAACTGAAAATGCAGTAAATTTTGAGATAAATATATCAAATAGCGAAGAAGTTGATGCGCGCGATGTTGCTCGTCAATATGATATAATAAATAAAAGCATTTTAAATAGCTCAACAATAGCAGAACCAAACAGCCCAACTAGCGAACCATATATAATTGGACCAATTATACGCACAACTGAAAATTCATTTAATATTGACACGATTATACCAAATAATGAAGAAATTGATGTCAGTGAACCGAGTGTTCGATATACACATACACATCGGTATGATATATTAAATGAAAGCAATTTAAGTAGCCTAAAAATATCAGAACCATACAAAATAACTAGTGAACCAACCATAATTGGTCCAATTATACGCACAACTGAAAATTCATTAAATTTTGACACAAAAATGCTAAATAAAAAAGCAATCAATGCCAGTGAACCTAATGTTGAAATATTTACACGTCAGTATGATATAACAAACAAGAGTGACATAAGTAGCTCGACAATAAGAGAACCATACGTGGTTAAACTACTCACGTCAATTAATGAGAACTCTGCAAATACAGATGTGGTTACAGCAAATGACAGTGAAACAATTGTTAAAAAATCTGTTCATCAATCTGAAATTACACTGGATAACAAATCAGATACACCAACGACCATAAACATGGCTAGCTGGATCTTCAATATCAATCAGCCTGTTAATAAAACAACGAGGGAATCAGATAAGTTTGTAATAGTAATGATGTCGACCATTTTCTAGATCGTTTAGACTAAATTATTTTTAATGAGACAAAAAATAATTAAACCTTATTATGCACTGTAATAACCATATGTTGTTGTTCTGTTAAATAATTTTTAAATATTATACTATGTCTGAGAGACAATGCTAAATATATCTATATCCTATAAGCTGACAGAAACCATGTGTAATGAAATACATCTAAAGCAAAGAGGTTAAATTCGACTATATTAGCACTTTTCATCAGGAAATTTCAGTTCCTACTACTAATATTACTGCATTATTTTCTAATATATGCATCCAAAATTTCAGCTCAATCGGAAATCGAAAAGTGGGTCAAATTTTACTTGCAAGATTTGGTTACAGATACCAGGCCAGGTGAAACTAAATAAAAGCTTGTAAAATTTGTATTTGTATGGCATATAACAATGTACCGTACGTACATTATCCTCGTTTATTATTTACTCATATGTATGAGTAAATACAAGTGAAGCTATCGATTTCAAACTAATATTTTGCACATTCACGCTAAAACAAAAACGTATACAGAACGGGATTCACGACTCGTGCTTGTATTAAATGAGAATGGAGTAACCAGACATATTTCAACAACTGATTGCTTTTTACCCGGCTGGTAAGGAGGGTTATGTTTTTCGAGTGTATGTATGTTTATATGTTTGTTTCTATATGATCACCTACAGCCTAAACGGCTTGGCTTGATTTGCGAGGTGTCGTTAGATTCATCTTCACTTCCTGAGTGTCATATGCTATATTTTTTCAGCATAATTATACTATGTACATCTCTCGCAAAAATAAAAAAAATGCGTTTTTTTGTAATTACCAACTAATTTTTCATAATAAACAAGTAATTTTACTAGCATTATTTTAAATAATGCGTATTTTTCGTAATCTTCTACGGCGAATTTATGCATACTTTTTCACAAAAAACGCACACTCAATAGCGTATCAAATATTACGAAATCGTAAGTTTGACTGACTTTCCAAAAATAAATGTTTGTATACTGTGTAAGATGAACACTTGAACACTTGAGAACACTCTTGATGAAATCTTTTTTCAAACACACAGATATACAGATACACTTATACACACGTCAAACTTACAACACCCCTATTTTTAGATCGGGGGTTGAAATGTAGTGTAGTATTACACTCAACAGTCTTATTAAATATGACAGATAGATAGTTAAACTCTTTATTGTACACCATTAAAAAATAAAAATTCTACATGCATACATTTCTACATGCTGAATTCCTTACTATATGCTAAATTTCTAACTGTCTGTGAGCTAAGTCGCGGACAGACAAACGAACGGACATAGCGAAACTATGTGGGTCCCGTATTCAGATACCTAAACACTATCGGGCATTCATCATGGTGTTTTCACTATTTGAACTTGGCAAATCGACTGTGACGTACTTACATACATATAGAGAGAGCTGTCTATTTATATAGATATATAGATAGAGGGAGATAGAGAGAGAAAGAGAGAGAGAGGATACAGGAAGACGTACATGAGGAATTTATATGACTATAAATATACCGTACTATATACTATATACCTACCTTAAAAATAGCAATCAGTTGTGTAGCAATCAATACTGTGTTTTACTTTAACACAAAGAGGCAGGCGCCGCGCTGTGGCTGCGCTCAAAATGTAAATTAAATGATGAATAGATACGCGCCGAATGCGCTCTGTGGAGTGTGGAGGTAAAACAAAAATGTACTAACTCCGCCATTACGGGCCGCCGGGAATTGTGTGCATATTATATTTCTCTGAAAACATAACTACAGTTCAAATTTATTTTATTTCAAGCTGTTTGGATTCAATTACTGAAATAGAGAATAACGCATTAGGATATGCAAAAGAGACGATACTTTAGTCGCGTATTTGTAAAGTACCTACTTGTCCACTGTAGTGGACAGTAGTAGTGCGTAGTTCGAACATTACACTATTGAAAATATAAAAAAATTCATTTGATTTTCGAATTTCTTCAACAAATCGAATATTCAACAGCTGTTCCGCTGCCATTTTGCCGAGACTGCAAGGTGACGCAACACGCGGGCGACTGACTGGCGAGTATCGCGAGACTAGTAGCGTACCGCCTACCGGTATCGGAGTGTGCGACTCACCATACGTACATATCTAATGATACTCTTTGGCGACTCTTGTTCGAGACTCGCGTCGTCTAAAATTCATAATGTGATAGCCGAAGTCCTGATTAATATCTGGTAACGAAACAGCAAAAATTTTTGTTTCGTAGCTGGTTATTAATTGGTAGTTGTGAACGTAGATGAAGGGTAAAAAAATTGGTTGTAAGAATACTGTCATGAATTCCATCGATTCAGCGTAACGATAGTTTTTCGATTCTCAATTTGGGTTCTATAGTAGCGGTGTAGAACCCCAAGCAGCGTCGGAACAAGGAAAGGGCGGAACCAGTGAACTGATGAGTCGGAGCTTTGACTTGCGATAAAAACGATACGGCTCATTTTGAGACTGTTTGAGGTGGGGACGACTTTTATTAGCTTTTATAATGTAGCAGTCACAATGAAATGGCGAACCAAATTAGGACATTAGGTGAGTCCCGATGTTGTAATCAATTATGATGATGAGGATTCCAGTTATTTCTTTGCCGATTTTTTATGATTTGGCTAATATTTCAAAGAAAGGCACGCTGACTATATATATATATATATATAAAAGAGTATCCTAACCGTTAACTCATTTTGTTGGTTATTTTTTGATGTGAAACATATGATGCGGAGGATCAGACTTTTTAGGCTTTTAGCGAGGCATCGGAGGCTAATATATACTAGTATTGATGTTCCGCCATGATCAGCCAAGTGTCCCGCGATCGTGACAGAATTCGGAATAATATAGCTGAGACCTTAGAGAAGGACAAGTTACCTCTTGGGTGAAACCGAGGGATTAAGTACATATACAAAAAAAATACATCGGGTTGCACTCTGGGAGTGCCGGAAGATGTGAAAACTAAAAAATAAAATACCAAAAAGACTGACTCGTGAAGGATTTGAACCTCCGCCCTCCGATTGACAAATTTATATTTATATCGGTGCTCTAACCTATTGAGCTAACGAGTCTTACGTGTCGAAAATAAGCATTCGGCGCAACGAAATGACGTCATGCTAGAAGGACAACCTTGTACATACAATAATGAACTTTAAATGCAGAACGTTAGAATAGGTTTCTGACTGTTCATCTTACGATTTGACGATTTGACGCGAGTTTAACATTTATTACACATCACAAAAATGCACAACGCCGCTAATTTTCACTTCAAAATACGAGTGTATATTTTAAAATTTAGCCCCTTTTTTTTCATGTCAATAACCGTTTGGTTGAGTAGTTAGCTGGAAGTAGCGCAGGAAATAGGCGAAGTAAGCATCTCATAAAGCACGTTGTGCGTGCGTCGGCGGGCGAAGTTCGCAACTAGTGCGCGCGTCGGCGGGCGAAGTTCGCAACTAGTGCGCGCTAACGAAATCTTCGAACGAGAGTTCTACTTGTTAATTAGTTTCTCTACTTTCTGGGGGAGCGGTTTGTTAACTTTACCACGGCCGGCCTATCTACACAGGGGTGTTCTCAAATGTACTAGCATTTGAGAACACCCCTGTACAGCGATCCTGTGTACGCGTAATGTATAATGTACGTACTGAACCTGTATAAGTTGCATCTTTGTTGCACTGAAAGCATAATACATGACCATGTCTGTGTCTCGAGTATGGAGGCACGTCACGCGAACTCGAAATGTATCATTGGGACTGTACCACAAACGCTTAAGGCGAGGCTTGTCTAGAAATTTAGGTATTTTACGCTACCTCAGTTTACGGGATAGTTCCGCGTTTTATGAGAGCGCGACGTCCGCACAAAACGTGGCGTACGTTTAGTGCGATACCGATCCGCCGCGCGCCGTACCGCGCGCGAGTCTCGCCGCGCCGCGCGCGACTCGTCTGAGCCACATCTTCATTACATTGTAGTGGCAAGTAAGTTGTGATATACTGATATCAATCTATAAGCTTATTTCTTGAAAATCTATGAAATAATAATTTACTACTCGTACTCGTTCATTTTTCCGGGATAAAAGCCTAAGTATGTCATATTATGTGGGTATATCTATCTCCATTCAACAACCAACTCACATAAAACACTAAATTATCATATTTATAAAATAATAGCTATGCTCCTGCGGTGTAACCTGCGTAGTGATGAAAAACGATGATGATTATGATAAAATATAGCCTTTGTCCTTCTCCAGGTCTTGAAGAATCTCCTGTCCAAATATCATAAATATTGGTTAGAATTACATATTACAGGTCAAATATATCACGTAAATATCTTTGACAATAATGTAAAGGTCTATACAGGATGTTAGGTAATAAACACAAGCAGACACAACAAGGTTAATTTTATAATTATATTGCAATACCATTAGTTAACCGACTCTCAAAAAGAAGGAGGTTTTCAATTTGACTATGTTTTTTGTATGTTTGTTCACCGATTACTCCACCAATTGTGAATCGATTTTGAAGATTATTTTTTCTTTGGTAAGTGATTTCAGAAGTGGTCCCATATAAATTTTATCAATATCGGTCTAGTACTTTGGATTTTTATAACAAAATAACTTACAATTATTGTAGGTTTTAAAAAGATCCAGAGAGAGTTTACTACAAATAATATAAATAATAAGTTGTCTATTTTGTTTGTTTATTGATTAACAGATTTACAGATTTGCAGATTTACATATTTACAGATTTACATATTTACAGAGTTACAAATTTAGAATCCGGAGTGTAACGAGGGATTCAATCTCGCCCAAGACAAAAACACCTTTATCCCCGAAGTGCATAATTTTACACCTAATGCGATTATAGAAAGAAATGGGTTTGAATCTACATTATTTAACAAAACAGAGCGCTTTGTTGTTATTTTTAACGTACAGCCTTGAAAAATTTCAGCATAAGCTACCTGAACGGATTTTCTTTGATTCACATTATTATACCTACATTATGTAACAGAACGTCGCAATCGCAATTAAAATAGAGTTTTTCTAAGCAAACGCGCTCCATCGTAAACCGTAAACGTCGTTCAAAACTAGCGGGATCGGTGGTCAAGCTAAAGTTTCCCATAATAAAAATATAAAAAACAACCGTAGTACAATATCAAAAAATTAACAGATCTTTCAGTTGTAGCATATTTCATCTTCTTTGGTTGCAGTATTCGTGCCTGTTTTATTTCTTTTTTATGTTCTATTCTCACAACTATATCACAACTCACATGTCGATGTTATTACTCTCACATGGTGGAGTACGGGACAGATTATGCGAGTTTTCATTGACGGTCGTTCTGTAATATCAAAGTAAACGTTGTAGCAACCACACATTTTATCATTACAACGAGGCTAATGCACATAAGATATATTTTAATTATACAAACAGGTGCATTATAATTTATTTTACTTTTTTGCGTGAGGTTTTCACATAAATAACTGGTCTACCTACCAATTCATACAAATTTGCAGTTACAAAAATATATGTGCATAAACCTCATTTTTTGTAAAATAAATAAGGTTGTAGTGCTCACTCAATCCTAGAAGTATTCAAATCAACTGGCTCTAATGTTATCAAAGACTCGTTGATTACTTCAAGATGCTTCTTTGATCTGCAATATACAAGAATAATGCTAACAAGGTCGATCACTGATAAATGTACCTAACTAACCTAACCTAACCTAACACCCTGTATTTGTGGTGGAAATATAAATGTTATGAAACTACCTATCTAAAATATTTTATACTCAAATACGTAATATATGTATACGTAAAATCGCTGTAAAAAGTTGAAGTGTGTATTTTTTATTCCAGTAAAATTACTTATTTCTTATTTATCACGAAGAAGTTCTAGGTTATGAAAAAACATTTTATTTTATTTTTGCAAGAGTACAAAAAATGCGTTACAAAAAATATAATATAGCATATGATATTCAGGGAGTAAAGACGAATCTAACGACACCTAGCACATCAAAATCGGTCAAGCTGTTTAGGCTGTAGGAGGTAATCTAAAAATATGCATAGTACATACATAGATATACACCCACATACACCCTTACATACATAAATACAAACATACATATACTCGATAAACAACCCTCCTTACGCAATCGGGTAAAAATTACCTACCTCGCGCGGCGCGGGCGGCGCGCGACAGACGGCGGTATACCTATGTAAGTACTCTCAAAGTCTGTGACGCGTTCAAAGATGCCGCGCCATATGCCGCCTGCCGCGACCGCGGTGTATTTTTACCGGACTGTGCGAAAAGGTGGGTTATGTTTTACAAATGTATGAATCATATAATATTATAAAAGCGAAATTGTCTGTCGTCTGTCTCTCTGTCTGTTTGTTACCTAAACGGCTGAACCAATAATTATGAAATTTGGAACAGAAATTCTCTAGGACCTGGAGAAAGACAGAATATATAAATATATATATATTATCACCATTTTTCATCACTACGCGGGTGAAACCGCGGGATGCAGCTAGCATGTGTATGTATGTTTATGTATACATTTATTTTTTATGAGCCCTGTTTGTACAAACTGTCCCACTGCTGGGCGCGGGCCATCTTCTCATTATAAGAAGGGTAAGGCCATAATCTACCACGCTGGCCAAATGCGGGTTGGCAGACTTCACACATCTTTCATAACTGAAATATTTGAACATCAGGTAAGAGTAAGTACATTTTCTTAATACGAGTATGAATAGAACTCATAGGTTTATGAACTGCGAGTGCGAGTGATCTATATAAATACTTACATGTATATTTCTAGGAAATAATAACTTGCAACTGGGTATTTACCTTTTTCGGGATCGCATCATTTCTATATGAGGCAAAATTTTGCGCTTACGCGTTCGCTTATTTTTTGGTTTCTTTGTTCTATGATTTCCCATAGTAATTTGTTTTATTTGGCGCGCGATGCAATCCGACACAGTACCGTCGCTGACAGTGGTCACCGACAGACTGGCGCGGGTGAACAGCTGAAGCAAGGCGGCGGGACGGTTGCTCGCGAGCAAACTTATTGTAAAATAAATTACTATAAAATAATGCACTAAACGTATCAAAAATGCAATTCTAGAGAACACAAAAAAAATTTAATAGCTACGTAACATGGTAAATTTGGTTTTGATGGCTTTAAACACTTTAGAGATAAATGGGAAAAATAAATAAAATGGCATATTTTTCAAAAAATAAAGCTATCGAGATTTTTTTCAGCAATCGTGTTTTTGTTTCTAGCGAAACCTAGCCAACAGATCAAAATTTTACATACAAAAAATTTGAGCTTGAACTAATAATACAAGTATTTTTTGTAAATTTTCAAAAAGCTTTGTTTTACTGCTTTTGCGGACTAGCCGGGCCTTAAGCAGTGCTATTTCAATATTACTTTGACTTTTGTCTCGCTCTTTCTACAGTTGAAAGAGCAAAACGAAAGACAAAGTAATATTAAAATAAGATCGTTATTAATACTGTGGTACTCCCCGTTACTGCAGGTACAGAGTACGCGTTCCAGAGTACGCGTTATTAATTTTACAGCACGTACATAGGGACGTGCAGTCGACACCCACTTTTAATATAAACTTATTTCTGAGCGAGCGAAGCCTTTCCATTTCAGAACTGTCCGATTTTGCATTCATCTGATTGTGTGTATATATTTAATTTTCTTTAGATGGACGACTGAAATATATCGTAACCGATCGATATTAATTTGAAAACTACTCCTTCTCCAGGCGTCATAATTTTACTTTTATTATTACGATGTGGATGCTTCGAGTCCCACAGTATACGTTCAGCGTGGTAATATTTCAAAAAGCGAATTTCTAATTCACTATTTCAACTTATATTAATCCGATGCGCTGCCATTTAGCTCGCATTACACGTCCGTGCGCATCTATAGTCAGGAGCAAACTGGCTGGCATGGTGCCGTAAATGTGGATGTGCGCGCGTGAACGAGGCGCGAACAGACGCGAACCCTTTGTCGCGGGACAAAATACCGACTTCGATCGGGGAACAGGCGTGAACGGCCGCGAACGCCGTGAAAACCCTCCACACTTATGTTCACACCTGTTCGCGGACGTTCACGGCACAAGTGTAGAGCCGCGGTAATACGAAAACCCTTTCGTTAGATATTAATATTGTGAAGGTTGTGAAAAAATATGAAATCCGCCATGTTCTGGTGGCGGCCATATTCAAAATGATAGTAAATATATTTCATTGTGTTGTCATCTAAACTAAAGGCGTGCACCAAATATCAGATCAATCTGTCGACGGCAAGGAGGTTACGTTCCGAATACTAAATTAAATCAAATACCTACCAAAATAAAACCGTTTCATTAAAATTGGTGTACGGTTATAGTATTTATTTGATATTTTTAGAAGCGAGTGATTTTTGATTTTGCTGAGAATCTTTTGTATGATTGACCGAGCGAGCGAAGCAAGCTAGTGTATTATTGAAACCGATAAGTGACTCAATTCGCTATTAGTGTATAAGGGTAGATAGATGAAGCCATATAACGAGCACACGTTGAACTGAAACATAGCGTATGTCATGTGGTCAAGAGGTCTACTGGTCGCATAGTTTGTTATATTTTTTTAAATTAAAGACTATTTCGAAGAAATCCACTCTCGTACATTTAGTGCAGAAGTAGGTATGCAGCTACTGAAATTACCGGCGAAATATTAAGATAA
Organism: Lycia hirtaria; assembly: GCA_947563715.1. NCBI lineage: Eukaryota > Metazoa > Arthropoda > Insecta > Lepidoptera > Geometridae > Lycia > Lycia hirtaria. The sequence continues at coordinate 23,593,674 of OX387376.1, forward strand.
AGTTGGAAAGTTTCTTGATAAAGTTTATTTATTTTAGCAAGTTGCAACGGAAATGTGCTTAAGTTATGATTGGGGATCCATGCTTCAGAGGTACGCGCGAGACGTTGGAATTACATGGACATGAATAGTGTAGCCTCAAATATTTTATGTGCTAGAGGTGGTTCAGGAAAGGAGATGTATTTGCTAAGAGTGGAATTTCAGCGTAATAAATATAGATATGACTATGAGTCTTCTTTGTATTAGAAAATCTGTAACATTTTAGTATTAACTATAAATAAATAATATAGAAAAAAATTATACTTCTATTCTTCTTGGCAATCGGGTAAAAAACATAAAATAAGACTATCTAAGATTAAACAAAAAATATACACATTAAAATAATAAAAAAAAATAAAAATCCGATTTCAAAAATATTCAATTTGTTTACTTGGATGACTTTTTTTTAGTTATTTTATTATGAAAACCAATGTATTAAACCGATTTTGATAAAATTTATATGGAACTATCTGATAGTCACTACCTCAGACTACCAAAAAATAAAAAAAATGTGGAGTAATCGCTGAGAACTTCCTTGTTTTTGGAAGTCGGCTAAAAATAAATACACAAATAACTTAATCTAAAAGATGCGCGGATAGACGGCTTCGGGATCATGCGCAAGCGAGTCGCGTCCCTGATGCGGCGCGTGCGCGCCAACTCCAACACCTGCCTGCAAGTGTTTGCCTCACGGATGGATCAGGAGTGTCCGATAATGCAACAAGGATGCATATTGATCATTCCGGATCCGAACCGAACTTTATATTAAATAGATTACTTCATATTTAAGTTGTGATTATGTATATTCTAGAATGACATTCAAAATATGTACCGACATTGTTTTTTTTATTATTTGACATCTTTTAATTTTTGTATAATTAATTCCTTGTAATTCCTGATTCCTATATTTTTGAATGACATTAGTATTTTATACTTTATTTCCATATCTATGGCCAAAATAAAGTATATTGTAAACTACTAATTTTTGTCGGCATATCCTCACGTCACTGTCAAAATGATTCCCCTGCATTCGTTTTCAAGTTGTATAAAGTTAAGCGGACTATGTTGTGACGCATGTGTTTATACAAGTTGCCGTCTAATGACGTATGGCGACGGACTTGCTTATATAAATTTAAATTTTAGTAACAAACTTGGAATGAAGTTAGTTTGAAGAAGTTTAACGAGCTTGCGTTACCTGAATGTTTCATTCGTTCATAAGCAAATGTTGTGTTGGGTGAACACAAGTGAGCGCTAGTTTAGTAATGTTGTGTTGGGTGAACACCGTGAACACAGGTGAGCGCTAGTTTAGTAATGTTGTGTTGGGTGAACACCGTGAACACAGGTGAGCGCTAGTTTAGTAATGTTGTGTTGGGTGAACACCGTGAACACAGGTGAGCGCTAGTTTAGTAATGTTGTGTTTGGTGAACACCGTGAACACAGGTGAGCGCTAGTTTAGTAATGAAGTCTTATCTAATATCATATTAACTGTAAGAAAATAAAGTAAAACATGATTTTACAAAATTACTCCTCAAGACGAATCAATCGTGCCCAAACACGTTGGGTTAATCTTGTTTAGTTCAGAAGTTCCCGTGGCCACCTTCGACTCCATCAACTGGACATCAACATAAAGCACCAAAGTACTCACCGAGACAAAACAAATGAGCCCAAGCTCGATGGGCTTAAATTATTTGGTTAAGAAGTTCCTATGGCCGTCTTCCGGCTCCATCATCAGAACAGCTCCATGGTGCCATATTATTGTATTGTCACGCAATATACATAACCTTAATTCGTTATTGTCTATTTGTCCCCAAATTTACATATATTTTGCGATGTTGTCAGCTCTGGAAACATACTGAACTTCTTCACAGACTAGACGGCATCGTGAAAAGTACTTTGGCTTCTATTTTAAATATAAATTTAGATGATCGAGAGTGGTTGCAGGCTTCACTTCCTGTGCGATTGGGAGGCCTCGGTATTAGGTCTATCTCAGGTGTCGCTCTTCCCGCGTTCCTGTCCTCAGTACACAGTACTCAAAATTTAATTCATAAAATTCTTGCGGCCTCTTTAGATAATATAGAAATAACTTTTTTCGGCGAGTCCAGGAATGTGTGGTTGTCAGCCTGCCCTAACACGGAGTTACCGAAATCCCTTTTCTCACAAAAGCTGTGGGACGGGCCGATCTGCGAGCAAGTACAGAATCAACTTCTTCATACGTGTTCAAGCTCCGTAGATCGTGCCCGTCTCTTAGCCGTTGCCAGGTGGGAATCGGGGTTGTGGCTGCAGGCTCTTCCATCGCCCAACACTGGCACTTTGTTGGACTCATCTACTTTCCGCATTGCTGCATCCCTCCGCTTGGGCGCCCCGTGCTGTGCTCCTCACCGCTGCCAGTGTGGCAGTGCCGTCGACCGGCTCGGTCACCACGGCCTTTCATGCGTTAGAAGTGCAGGTAGATTTTCACGCCATGCTAGCCTTAATGATATAATCCGTCGGGCTTTTGCCAGCGCCAACTGCGCAGCTATTTTAGAACCAAATGGTCTCGTACGTGACGATGGTAAAAGACCCGATGGAATGACTTTAATTCCATGGAAGATGGGGCGGCCTTTAGTGTGGGATGCAACATGTGTAGACACTCTTGCGCCGTCACATCTTCCTGGAACACAAAATAAGGCTGGTGCGGCGGCGGATTCCGCAGAAAATCTCAAAAGACGTAAATATAGTACCCTAGATAGTGGTTATATATTTGCGCCTTTTGGGGTCGAAACGTTAGGGCCGTGGGGAACGAGTGCACATAAAATTTTCAAAGAGTTATCGGAACGACTGGTCGAGGCAACACGTGATCAAAATGCTGGTCTCTATTTGGCTCAAAGGTTAAGCATTGCCATTCAACGTGGCAATGCTGCCAGCATTTTGGGTACGTTGCCAACTGGTAGCGGTCTCTTAGATTAAGTTTGTAAATATTATTCATATGTGGCATATATGTGTATATCTAATTTATTATTTTAAATTACTAAGGAGTTATATAATATTATGATAAGTAAATTGTTAAATGTCAATATCAAAAATGATATGTAAACCAAATTACAAAGTGGTTCTAATTTATCTTCCAACATTCGTGACGATCACACATACATGCATACATACACTTGAAAAACATAACCCTCATCCTTACGCAGTCGGGTAAAAAGACAAAACAAGAAACAGAACAATTTATTCCAATTGTCTGTTGATAAATCGCCTTTCTTGTGCAGCACACTCGTCCTCGTAGTCTGCGAGCCACCACCGCCGGAAGTGGTCGAGGACGCGGCGCCCCGGCGCCCGCGCCGCAGTGTTCATCAGCTCGCACAGTCGGCACACGTCTGGAACTACCGGCGACTCTTTGTATGCGTAGTGGTTGTGCCATCTGACGAAAACACGAATTTACACATATTAAAATTTAAAAACTCAAGATAGGAAAAATGGACGAATAGATTTCCTTAATTCCCTTACCTACCTGAAATAGTTGTGATACACATCAGGAGTTTCCATGGCGTCGTGCATTCTAAACGCGAGTTCTGTTGCGTTCAGTTCTCTTGCGTCTAAGTATGATCCGGGCGGCAGGAACCTGCAAACAAATTAAAAAGTAACACATGATTGAAATGTTTTCATTAAGATATGCCGTGCTAGATATGAAATCATAAATACGTAGGTATAATTTACGTACATAAATACACTTATAAGAAATATGGTTATTTAAAAATAAGTCTGTAATAAAAGATGCAGAGCATAAGGACGTGCTCGAGTTCTAGTTTATTTAACGTAAAAAAAACTTGTATGTTGAAGAGTTACTACAAAAGTATAAGAAGATTGCACCCCGCGGTGTTACCCGCGTAGTGATGAAAAATGGTGATGATGATAGTAACCTATGGCATATGTCCATTGTCCAGGCCCAAAAAAATCTCTCTGCCAAATTTAATAACGATTGGTTCAGCCGTTTAACCGTGAATAGGAAACAATCAGAGACAGACGACAGACAGAATAACCTTCGCTATATACATGCATATATTACTTAAGTAGGTTTGTTAACTTCAGTTCAGGAGTTTGTTCTCGTGTCTGCTGATTGTATCGGTAATGTGTTTAAAATATAAATATATGTTAAATAAGCTCACTGCATGTTGTCTCGCTATTGACCCACCTCGTGTAGTCGGCCCCACCGTACACTACTGGGACAGTGTAATGTCGCAGTGGGTACAACAGTCTCTCCGTCACGTAATCTTCGCTCAGTGAACTTTCAAACGCCAGATAAAAATAATAATTCTGCTCCAAGAGTTCCAAACAATCCTCCATATTATCTTTCGAACAAGTCAGCTCCCCGCACCAACCATATATATCTATTTCGAGGTTATATTTCGCTAACGCCGCGCTCAACTCTTTCGCTACTTTTTCTCTTTTACTCTTCGTTCTGCAATTCGAAACAAACCAAGCTGCCACTTTCCTCTTGTGTACAAACTTCCTTATAACGGTTTCTGAAGCGGGTTCCATGGGTTCTACCCATGTCATGTTTATTTTGGGTCCGACAAAATTACCCGTTTTATCAAAAATAGTAACGTAGGACAATCGTATGTCTGAATCTAGTTTGTAAGTCCAAGTTAAGTTGTAATAAGATTCGAAGTAAGGGTGGCAAATTGGATAGTTCCTCGCTGGTTCCGATGCAGTGAAGATATAATACTGGTGCGAAGCTCTTATAATGGGATGGTCGTCCCAATTGTTTTCGACGTCGAATAGAATGACGTCGAAGTATCTACGATCTGGAAGAAGACTCTTGTCGTTCGTCATGAAGCAGTTTATATATTCGCATTTGTTTCCAATGAAACCTGCTTGTCCGTTAGGGACACTTGCAGTAGTGTAGTGTGAAAACGCGTCGGTCCATTTCAGTATATATTTTAAGTCCGTCGGTAGCCTGTCTGGTCGTCTGTAGTTCGATATCAGCTTCCTGATTGTAACATTCGCTCCATATTTTTTGATCTCCCTCTGAATTTTCTTCAAAGATCCTGGTTGTCGGAAGACGTATTCTATTTCTATCTTGTCTCTGGTTCTTCCCATGAGTGTGATTATCAAATATTGAACAAGAAGAGCACTGTAAGCGCTTATGATCAACACTCTCAAAATCTTGGACATGATTGAGAGAGGAATACGAGTTTGTTTTCGTTTTTTCAAAGTAAAATATGCGTAAACATGCATTGTGTTCTGACAGAAAAATGTTTGTTATTTTCTCTGAATGCAGCTCGTGGTGCAAAAATAAGGAAATCGTTCGTGGAACCGAGCTCCATTTAAAGTAATTTAAATAGTGGAATATTTATATGCAAATCCTTGGAAAACGATCGTTTAAAAGACAACATGTGTAGGCAATTATACTAAACAGAAATATAAATATGAAAATCTCTTTGTCTGCGCGAGCGCGGTCGACGCGACCGACTGGCGACGGCACGTATGCAAATTACTAAGTTATTCTATGCAAATGACGACAAATAGACGAGTGGCTCAAGTGTTAATTTGAGTTTAGTGCGGAGGCTAAATTTGACTTCCGGAAAGTTACCAAACTATTAAATACATATTTTACTTACATTTATAAAGGTAGTTAGTACTCTTAAAAGTCGAAGCTATTAAAATATTTATTATATTTTAGAGTTCACTGAATTAAAAACATCGTAAGATTAGGATCAGACCTTGTCAGTAAAATGTCAGCAAGTTAGTTTAAAGTGTGTTAGTAAGAAATGAAAACAGGATGATACATTTCAGTAATAAACATACTCACACAAACTACAGTTACCTAACAACTTGGGACTAAGCTTCAACTAATGCGTGTTCAAAATATGGTAATGAGTTTGTACATTGTTATGAATGCAGAGCTTAGTGTAAAAAAGTTTCGAGGTCGTTTATGGCATTATGAAATATGGTAAAATATCTATAGTTATAATTAATTTATAAAGGAGACACTCCAGTGGGCGTCCTCAAATATAGATCATTTTATATACATATATATTATATAAGTATGTACATATTAATGATCACAAAATCATATCATTGATTAGATTGTATCTATGTAGGTATGTATCAGCAGACTGCAGGTGGTTCGCCGGGAAATAGACGCATAAAGCGTTCGTCATAACGTTATCAAATCGTTATCGTTATTTCCCTCAAAAAGAGGAGAATGTAAAGATTTCTCCTCTTTCATATGATTTTTTTTTGAAAAAGTTGTTTAGAACTCAATTGTAAGCAAGAATTACAAATATGAAAAAAAACAAAGATACTGTCAATACACACGGTTGTTTTTATAATGTTTGGCACAAACACTGGGAACTGAATTCTATAAAACACTTGATCGAGTTACCTGAAACACGAGATGCCAAAGTAGTTGATTTGACAAAAAGCTGTTTGCCATAAACGAGAGAACTACAAGCATAGATAGACAGGAAGCCGTTGGTTGCAGATCGCGTGCTAACCGGGATCTGTGTGAGCCCGTGCCCATAGATCACTCCTGTTGTTATCCAACAGTGGAGTTCTCGTTTCAGAGATGATGACGATTCTCATACGTCTTCATGAAACCCATGATACATAAATTGTCACCAATGATTACCGCTATAAAATCTTGAATAGCCAACGGAAGAAAGTCAAACACTTATAAATGTTATTCAACAGTATTCACCATATAATTTGAAATCCCGCCTCGTCCCGAGTCGGAAGCGTGCAAGCGTTAAATGAATGAACTTTTATAAGTTAGGGTCCCTCCGAGTCGGCCCTAATACCGACTTTGAAGCTTCGGAGCGATGATGAACACCACCTTTACTTTTAATGACTTTTTGCTAATGTTCGCGATCTCGGTGAAAACTTTGAAAAAGAGCTTTCGATTTTTGAACTTGTGCTTTACGTGTTATATTAAACTGAGAACTTATCTAATAAACGTTGGCTTCTTTCGGGAATTTCTTCAAGTGGAATATACATATTAATATGTACTATAGATCTATTTTCCGAAGCTTCGTTTGAGCGTAGTTTTTATCTTCTGTGGAATTTACCCAAATTAATTATGAATAATTATAATTCAATTGGTATCTGTAAAATATGTTTGTGTCTTTTTATCTGTTTTTCTGTTAGCTACAAAAAAAGTATAAATACTATGTATCGTGCCAAATATTTAGATTCAGGTTTTTATTTTGAAAGACATGTAAGTACTTATACTAGACATGCTATTTTGAAAGACATGTAAGTACTTATACTAGACATGTTATTTTGAAAGACATGTAAGTACATATACTAGACATGTAATTTTGAAAGACATGTAAGTACTTATACTAGACATGTTATTTGTGGCCGAGGATGGAGGTCGTCGATCTAGAAGATATCTATTCACTCTAGCCTTGAAAATTCCAAGAATTTTGAAAGACATGTAAGTACATATACTAGACATGTAATTTTGAAAGACATGTAAGTACTTATACTAGACATGTTATTTGTGGCTGAGGATGGAGGTCGTCGATCTAGAAGATATCTATTCACTCTAGCCTTGAAAATTCCAAGAATTTTGAAAGACATGTAAGTACTTATACTATACATGTTATTTTCGTCGCCGTTTCATCGCACTTTGTCGTGTAATTTTATTGAACAGATATTTTGGAAGAAATAAAAGCGGATATTTCTTTTTGAATAATAAAATACATTTTTCCGTCAAAATTTATTTTAATTTCTTTAATCTGATTGTGTAGGGATTTTCTTAAACATTCCTTTTAACTTTTTAAATTTATATTAATAATAAATTAGAGAGTAGGTATTAATAGTTTAGTTATGGTACTGGTTGCTGTGACCATTTCGGTCATACTTCGACGACAGCCTCTCGAACACGGAATGTTTCCGTGGGAATGTCGCTACTACTGGAACTCACAATACTTGCACGATCATAATGAATTTATATTTGTTGTTAATTGTTAAAATGTCATAGGAAATAGTCAAATAGCGATCGACAGTCCCAACTCGTGAAATATCACAAAATGTAATTAATGTCAACTGTCTTAATTTATTTCCGCTGTAACAGTTAAAATATTTTTTTTAATTAGTTTATAGTTGATGAAGTTGTTTGTTACCGTTTAACAAATAATTATTAATGATTAATAAATAATTATAGTTAAAAAAATTAAAAAAACCGACTTCAAAATACGCAGTACAATACATACGCGACTTGCTGTTCACTTATTGCAGGCACTGGGATGATTATTATACCAGTTATTTTGTTACAAAAACCAAAGTACTGCATCGATTTTGATAAAATTTATATGGGACCACCACTGAAGTGAAGAAAAAATGACATTGTTTATTGAAGTATAACCTACCAACTACAAAAAAATCAAAATTTCTTTAAGCCCACTGGCTGATTCATGAACAAGATTCCGTAGTCCCAAAAGACGATCTAGTATCTGATGCGATAATGTACTTTTTATTATCATATCGCTCTTCAAGCTAATCTCATGCTCTTACATAATTATCTTGAGTGATCGGAATGTTGCTCAATAATAGCTCAGCCTCACCAGTTAAGTAGCCTTTTAAGTATACATTTTTTTGCACATTGTCTAAATCACCATTTTTGTGAATCAATGAACAAACCAAATCACGGAACGTAGTCCACTCAGAATAACACTTCCCAGAAAATGTATTGATATTAACTTTTGGTAATTTCACATTGACTCTAGCCTTATCACTTGTTGACATCCTATCCGAACTTCCTTTGGGTACACTGAACTTAGACAACTTTGTCTTTAGTTCTGTTTTGTAGTCCAAGAAAAGTTCATCACAGCTATCATAAGTTTCATTTTTAATATATGACGACGCTTTTAACGCATCACTAGACTGAGTTCTCATTAGTTCTTTGTATCCCGACAGAAATTCTGACCACAGATTTTCTACTGCCTCTAATCTACCCTCAATATATTCTTTAGTCAGCCTATCTTTTGTTGTTTTCTTAAAATTACTTCGAGCTTTTAAAATTCTTTGATATAAATCTTCTTGAAAGTTTAGTAACTGTTCCATTTTGGCCATAATGTGAAAATACCAAACTTAAAGTTAAATATATTAAGGCACCAATACAAATTCACAATACACTAAGCTTAAATACAGAGTTAACCACATGTACAACGTAAGTCTTTGAAATTACAAATTTATTAGGATATTTTTAAAGTAAAAAATGCTCAGAATAATCACAAGTCCATGAATAGATGACACTTTACAAGTTACAACACTATACAAAAAAAAAAATGAAAATTTTACAAGTCCAAAATATTTTCAACGAATTTTTTCTAAGTGTTTGAACACTTTACGCATCGGGGGAAAATCGGGCATAGATTCCCCGTTCCCCCGTTTTCACTTAAATTATTCTAAGTCCATATGCTAAACTATCACACAAATTCTAACTAGCTAACACTTCACTTACAAGTTCAAAGTACTTACAGTTTATCCGGGTTCACTCACTTCAGGGGATCCGATCTTCAGTTCACTTACTTCACTGGGAGGTGTTTTACCTCTACACTTTCACTTCACCTCCTAAGACCTCCACGATTGGGTGTGATTGTAGTGCCGTACCCAGCACCTCCAGAATTGACTGCTGCTCGCCCGGCAGCCGTCCACGTCAAGGGAGGTAGTTACTCGCCCGGTAACTACCCAATCCAGTACTGCGTCTTCCGCCCGTACCGGAGTGCGACCCCTTGTATGTCGCTCAAAAATACCGCTTGTTCGCCGTTAATCCGGCTCGAAGGATCATGTACGGTCTCCGGCCCGCGCTCTTCACCAGGGGGCGCCGTAGTAGTCAGATGTTGCAGGAATGAAACAACCGAGGTACCACTCGACCAAAGACAAACTTATTTATAGCACTCCCAGACGCCATCCCAAACCGACACATGTCGCTATCGCGTGTTAAAAGGTGTACAGCGCCATCTAGTGGTAGGCAGTGTTGAACTAAACATACTTATACAACCATATTATCTAAAACGTTGGTTACGGGATTTTTATAAATTTGTAATAGAAGTAACAACAATTCACAACTTGACATTTCTCTTCACTAGTAAAATGAATGAATGTCACATGTGAGTAGTGATACCGTAGTAGCCCCCACTACTCTCGACAGCAGCACACTTGACTACAACGTGATTCACACTGATTGCACTAATTACACTCGGCGAGGCGTCGCTTGAGCAGCGCTGTACAGCGCTTCAGCGCTGAGAGCCGTAAGCGCCGTTCGCTGCAATTAATTTTTTGGATTAACGCCAAATGTTAACGTGAAAAGTTTGAGAAACTCTGAATATTTCTGTTCAATTCAGTAGTTGTTAAGATGGAATCTCGTTGATTTAACTGACCATATTTTCGCATGGCAAGTTTAATGAAGCGAATTTCTATGTCGCAGTCAATTTGTGGAATACGCTGTTTTGTATTAGGGCGAGGCGGGATACAAACCGACTGACCGACAATAACGACACGGTAACGATAAACACCGATAGTCTGCTAAAAGTAAGTTCGTATAGACTGAGAGGCCAGATCTATTGTCAGAGTATTAAGCCGCCGACAGGCCTCTGATCTGGCTTCACGGTTGCTGGTTTTAAGAACAACAACCTGGACCTACAATTTATCATGTCATCCGAACCACGGTAGCGCTCACGGTAGCCTCTCACAGTCACCCATTCGAAGACTATCCGGCCCGTCCGTTGTTTGACGTTGGTGATCTTTCGAGAGCCCTAGTCATGCTACGCCACGAGTGCTACTCGCGTGTTACTTTAGCGCTAGTCTGCTCATATCGTCACGAGATCTTATACTTAGCCAAGCGGCAAACGTTTATATTTCTACAAATGCTTACGCTTCGAAATGCTAAGAAACTGTGATGTGCCGTCACGTGACATTTCGTTAGCTAATCTCAATCACATAGGTACGTTTACTTTTATAATCTGCTGGCGTTTACGAAATTAGAATGGCACTTGTGTAACGCCCCAGTGCCGGTTGAATATTGTTACGTACCTACTACGCGGTTTTTCTTTTTTTTAAGTTGGTTGTTTGGATTTTCCGTTCCCCGATTACTAGATTACCGATTACCCAGAGAAAGTAAAAGAAAAAAAGGTAGACCGCAGAAAAGATGGGATGATGACATCAGACAAGTAGCAGGAGTCATGTGGAACAGAGTAGCCCAAGAAAGACATGAATGGAAAAGATTGGAGGAGGCCTATGCCGACTGGCAAACAGATCTGCAGAAAGTAAGCAAGAATCAAATAATAGAATAAGTTTTAAACTTGTTATATGTTTGTAAAAGATCTGAATAAAGGCTATTATTATTATTATATTATTATTATTATACCTACTACGCGGCAGCAAAACGTTGCCACATGCCAAGCTAAACAAAAATAAACCTGTTTAGGGGCCGTACCAAGACGGCAAGACAGAGGTCAACGTAATATTGATATAGATTGTGGTAACCCCCCCCCCCAAAGCGAGTTGTAAAACCTGTCTATCAAATTTCATGAAAATTAGTTGCCACTTGATTGATGTAGACAGTTTTGTTCGTTCCGTCCACTTTGTTAACTCCCTCCAGTTGTGTACATTTATAATGTTTCTAGTACCAGAAGTGTTGTAACATTCACAATGATGTTAATGTTGTCCGCAGCTCTCACCAGGCTGGTGGATCGATTGCGACATCAAATGTCGTTCGAATCAAACTGTGGACCAATTTAAACAAAAATAATTCCAAATTGACCCAAAATTCTCCGCAGCTTTGCATTTATTTGATTCCCTTATCTCCGCTATTCACAGGACATAAATTCAATAAGCGAGCAAGACTCCCAGCGTTTGAAAAAACTCAGCCTCAGCGTTCCGAGACATTGGCAAGTCCGACGTAATTTTTTTCTGTCTGTCGATTTTTTTTATTAAAATGAAGTTAAGCGCTGACGCGGCGGAGCAGTGGGAGGGGATCATTGTATATTCACGAGATATCGGGCCCGGTTCACTGACGTACTTAGATATTGGGATTCTAAATTTGAATTTAATATTGAGGAATAAGGAATAATAATAATAAAAAAATATCTTTGGACAAAAAATAAGCATTGCCATTCAGCGAGGAAATGTGGCAGCATTTTGGTCACTTTGATAACAGATACCTAGCATTATCCTAAAAACACATATTGAGGACTTCACTTTAAGATATTAGAATATGGACACTAGCGCAGTAGGGATAACAGCTCTTTTATTCCATAACGCTGATTTTACTCACATTGCCGAAATGTTTCATGTTCATAATAATATGAACCTACTTACCTATATATTACTTATCTTGCTATTCTACTCTAGAAATAAAGTTATTTTTTGCTACTATAGCAACGATACAATTTGTAACATTATTATGTGATCCATTTCCAGAGTTAAATTACTAGATAATATCCATCATTATAGGTAAACGTAAGATTATGATACCTGTCGCCCCGCTTCCCCGCCACCCCGCCACCCCGCCACCCCCCGGCGCCCTCTTAATTGTCCGTAATACTGATCGTAATTAAAATCGCGATGGGATTACAATCCGGGCCGCAGGAGTGGAGTAGGAGCGCGGCCGCAGGAGAGCCCTATGAATACAAATCTGAAGATTTAATTAACAGTAATAGGGCGAGCCCGATGGCGCGGAAACTGACTGTTGCAAAACTTGGACGAATTAAAGAGTTGCGTTATATGTACGTGGGAGACAGTTACATATCTTTGAAGATATGTAACTGTCTTTGTGTCTTTAACTAGAATAAACAATTGAAATACACTATGATTAGTGATATTTTTTGTTAGTCCCCCCTCTACCGGCTAAACTGTTGACTTTGGAGATATGAAAAAAATCATGCTAGTAGAACATAATATTATGAAATTAAAAGAAAAACTATAACAGCTAAGGCTTTATAGTTATCGAGTTATAGTCGATCATTTTAAATTAATTACCTAGACAAGTCAAACATGAATATTTCATTTAAATTAACATAAGCTAATTCATATGTTCGTAGTATCAAACAAGAGAACCTGTTTTAAGGTCACATAAATTATGATATGTAACTACGGAATCCTACATCGTGCGTGGCACGACACGCACTTTGCTATTTATTTTTAAATTGATAACTGAATAAATCTACGACTGGTCAACAACTCGCCTGATGTTATGCGACGGTGGGCCGACGATCTCGTCGATACCCTGTTCCCACCTACATAAGCTACATAAGTGGTTGTTAAGAAAATTTAAAAAATATGCGCGTGCTACGTTAAGACCACACTTAAAACTTAACAGTGACCCGTTGATTATATCTCTCTCGCTCACTTAGTCGACTCGAGCCGACTTTAACCGAACGTGCGTTACATAGCCAAGCGTGACGGCTCAGTATTATTCAATACCCACAGCACAATGCTCAGCGCGCCTAAAGAAGTTTTCATTTAAAAAAAAATGAAATGATGGCTCAGATATAAACTACCTGAAAAGCTGCAACTACAGCTGCAGCAGAAATACTAACATAATATTTTTTTCATCTTACTAGCTCGTAAAGTTAGGTTTCCAAGGCTAATACTGGCGTGGAAAAGTTCATTTTGCTACCTAGGGTGGAAAGTAATTTCAAAATTCGAACACGACGGAGCTCTACATTATTACAAATATTTCCAACCTAGATTTTTCTACACAAGAAAATAGGTGAAATAAAAAATTTCCTCGCTACGTTAAGATGATTTTTTTTTGTATTGCACTCAGCTGTAAAGTTATTTTATCTCGTGTCTTCTTGAATCCATCGCTAAGCTCAGTATTCTACACTAGAACCACTCGCTGCCCTCGTGGTTCAAACCTAGAATCCTTCACTTGCTCTGGATTCAACTATCAGACACTCGACGGTGAAATACAATTTTCCAGCCTAGTACAATAAATAACTATTTCACCCCCCCCCCATCTTGGAAAGAGTATTTCTGCTCTTCGATATCTGAGTGCAAAAGCCGTTTTTATCCGCTAGAGGATAAAGTAAATTGAATTTAGAACATCGTGTGTACTAAGTTTGTGAATTCAAAACATCATTAAACCTAAATCACTATTATTATTAACGGGATATTTACCGTGGTTCGCGTTAATGTTAATAGTGCTTTAATGAATGATAGTTTAAAAAAGTATCATTAAACCTATTTACTTCTAACTCCATGGTGCCGAATTTATCATACAACCTTTTTTAATTTGTTAAAAACTCAGACTCGGAACCTTCTTGGTGTACTTTTTTTTTGCTTTGCGCGCGCCATTTTCTTTTCACGACATATTGTTAAAACCTTAGGTTAAAAACAAGAAATTTGAAAACAAGTCTTTCAATTTTTCTTAATTATACTTAAGTATTATTTGTTATAATTTAAAGATTATTCTGTAATACTTACCTGTCATAATGTAGTAGTTAATACCTAAACTGAATTAAAAGTAACTTGAGATTGTATATGTTTTCTTTTGCATTTAGTCATTTCCTCGCTGAGGTGGGATGAAAAGTTAAGTGTTGCACTCGAGTGCAAAGATTTTTCCCCTCGTGCTCTTTTGATTCCCTCGCTAACGCTCAGGATTCTAATTTTTTAATCCTTCGCTTGCATGGTCATCAAAATTGAGCACGTGGTTAAAAAGCATCTTTGCACTCTTGTATAGCAAATAACTTTTATTACGCAAGAGTAAAATAATATAATGTTAGGTACTGCCAGATGTAATACGGTGTTTAAGTTGAAACTCGCCAATTATACACGATTTGATTATTCTTGACGAAGGGGAATCATTTAAAGAATTTTACGAGCGGTTGTCGAAAAAATTCTTTTGAAACTTTGTGACTTCTTATTAGGGTCCCGTAGAGCACGAGGGGCTCTTTTGATTCCCTCGCTAACGCTCAGGATTCTAATTTTTTGAATCACTCGCTGCGCTCGTGTTTCATTTTTTGAATCCTTCGCTTGCTTGGTCATCAAAATTGAGCACGTGGTTAAAAAGCATCTTTGCACTCTTGTATAACAAATATTACGCAAGAGTCAAATAATAGAATGTTAGGTACTGCCAGATGTAATACGGTGTTTAAGTTGAAACTCATGAATATGGGTGACACATCACATAATGTAGTATTTTCTTCAACTGCACACCCTATATCTTACAAGTCTTTTGTAAATAAATTTAAGTTTTTTTTTTAAATTGTTTTTTTCAGTTTATGTAAATGTGAAATAAAGCTCGCTAAAAGGCATAAAAAGTTAGATACGGATCAATTCCAGTTGCTGTTTAAACTAAAGAGAAAACACAAATAATCACTACAACAAAGTTACCTTCAGTTGAGCACAGGTAGGTATCTATAAAGAGATTTACAAAGAACCCGAGTATCACTTTGAATAGAATAAACCCACTTACCTGTTGAAAAAAAGCGTATACAAATCTCACGATTGAATGTATTCTCCAGGGTTTAGAGTGTCATCCAAGAGTGTGAATCTTTTACACAATTTGTCACAGGAATGTAGCTGAAAAAAGGAACATTGAGTAGCAATGCAGTAAGTAGACGTGAATAAAGGTTGAATTTTTATTCAACAATAACTGTTAACCTCAACCTTGTTGTCCTGGAATTCAATCCTTCAAAGGAGTTCTTCTAGGTTTTTGTTTCCATAACGTTGTCAACTTTCGAAGTAATGGTACAGGCGACTCTTTGAATACTAGCAACATTGATACAGGGTGCTCAGTACTCTATTCTCGTTCCAAAATATTCGAACAAAATAGGTGGTTAATATTAGACTCT
Organism: Lycia hirtaria; assembly: GCA_947563715.1. NCBI lineage: Eukaryota > Metazoa > Arthropoda > Insecta > Lepidoptera > Geometridae > Lycia > Lycia hirtaria. The sequence goes on from OX387376.1 coordinate 23,609,495, forward strand.
GAACAAACACAATCAGTAGGGTCAGTCAAACCACGTCGCGCGGTCACTGCGCCACGTACCGTCACCAAGTTATGGGACTTGCGCTTGCGCGGTGCGTGAGAGTGCGCGCCGTACATACATTCTGGAATCTTGAGAAAAACTTTAACCGAGGTTTTCTTAGTTTTTTTAGAATTTATTTCAGTTTTATTTATTTATATACGTTTCATATGACCATTAATTAATATGTCCTTGAATATTGCTGGTGTTTGTTTAAAGTAACAGACAACAAACAAAATGTTTTACAGCCTGACTAAACAATCAGCCTGTAACACATTTTGTTTGTTGTCTGTTACTTTTCCTCTCATGTTTTAATTGAATAAAGCTATCTCTTTTCGTTGTTGACCATTATAAAAAAAAAACTCCGTTAATATCAAACAATGCCTTAATTTAAACCATTAAACATCTTGTAAGAGTTTGCTTCTTAAATGATGACAAAAATAATTTAAGGCATGTGTGTCTCAAGTGCGTCGACAGTAGGCGGGCGGAACGCGAATGCGTAGAGCGGCGGTAGATCGTCGTAGAGCAGCGTCGAGCGGCGTAGAGCGGCGTAGAGCGGCGTAGAGCGGCGTAGAGCGGCGTAGAGCGGCGTAGAGTGGCGTAGAGCGGCGTAGAGCGGCGGAGAGCGGCGCCCTTGAAAACATGCATTCCACGCCTCGCCTTCTCTCGCTTTTGAGGAAATAAACTGTAAAAAGTAAATAAACTGTAAGAGCGCATCATCAGCGGGCGCGGTGAACTCGGCGGGGTTACGTTATCAGGACGTCTGACGATATTGTTCAGTTTTATAATAGGCACGCAGTTTGTTGTTTTATTTTATTAAATGATACGCTTGCGCTTCACCACCAACTTATTTAATGTTAAGTTACTTGATAGTCTACGATAGAAAACATATACATACATAGCTGAAACCTGTTGACTCACAATCAAAACTCACCTAGAATATAGTTATGGCAATGATTCATGCATTCTAAAATCGGAGTGCGCATTGCACGAAACAAGAGTGAAGTAAAAGCTTTCTTTTATATAATTTTTATTGTAAGTTCGAGTATCAACGCTAATTATTTTCCTTCACTTTAGGAGCTACGTAAATTATTTAAGAAATACACTTATATTAAAAGAAAACCTACATATATTAAAAGAAAAACATAATAACCGATTGCATAAGAATATTTTTATGTTAAGCATAACTTAAGCTTGCGTTACACTTGATAGGAAGATAGGATGTTGAGTATACATTGTCGCGAATAAATATACAAAAAAAACATTATAATATGTATCTCATTGAGTATGGTTTGGGTTAACTTTTGTAAAAGCTCTTATTTATTTTTAAAAAACCGTTGAAGGCTTAAAAAGCAAAGGTAGAAAAGTGCAATTTCTTTTGCGACAGTTACTGTCGCAAAATATAGAAATTGCATTGAATTGAATAGAAATACAACTGTTGTATTACTGATATGAAATTGGAAGTGAAAGATAAGGAATTAAGAAAATAAAGAGGAATCGAATCCTCGCACATGAAAATCAGTCAATAGGTTCAGGCTGCAGGTGCATATAGAAACAAGCATACTTACAAACATACATATACCCGAGAAACGTAACCCTCCCTCTTACGCAGTCGGATAAAAATAAAAGTAATGCTCAGCGTCAGTTCGGAGTACAATGAACACATGAGTATCAGCATGTCATGTTGGAGGCGGGTTGAGCCCCCTTCCTACAATGAACACATGAGTATCAGCATGTCACGTAGGAGGCGGGTTGAGCCCGCTTCCTACAATGAACACATGAGTGTCAGCATGTCATGAGGGAGGCGGGTTGAGCCCGCTTCCTACAATGAACACATGAGTATCAGCATGTCATGTAGGACGCGGGTTGAGCCCGCTTCCTACAATGAACACATGAGTATCGGCATGTCATGTAGAAGGCGGGTTGAGCCCGCTTCCTTTTATTTGCAGCCAAATGCGATTTTATCCGGAGTCACGGATGTGCATTGGATGCGCTACCGGAAGCTGCCTGCCATGTACTCGTACTATTTTTGCACAAACTTTAGCGAGACTGGGACTATTGATAAGTTTGTATGTAAATATCTAGTTGAATGTCAATGTTCCAGCCGAAACAGTGAACTTGAACTTTACTTCTAACGTTAGTTACGTTGACGTTATCGTTAGTTTCATGCGTGAACGTCACAACTGGAGAGTGAGGGAAACTTTTGACTTTTTAAAGACTTATATACCATTTCTAATATCGTGTCGATGGGGATTCATAAGTGTGAAACCAGCATTACGCACGTCTCCTTATTCACTTCTGAAAATGATCTGTTTTTACCGATTCCGAAAGAAGGACAACTTCAACACAAAACTTAACAATTCACCTGTTTTTTTTATGTTTGTTACAGCAAAATTCCGTCATTTGGAAGTCGATTTAATAAAAACTGATATTTTTTAAGTTATACTTACAAATCATACAAATTTCACCAAGACTGGTTTTTAAAAACAAAATTACGCATTTTAAAGTAGTTTTTTTTTTATACTGTTATATAACAAAACTGTTATAAAATTCTAAATGAAGGAATGTTTCTGGTAAGTTACAAATAAGCAAATTCTGAGAGGCGCAGGCGCACACCCAGATGAATATGCTTCTGGTCTCCGAGTGATGAGTCAGTGTTGTGAGACTCGATCTCGTGAGAGACACTTCATACAGAGTTGACCTGTCGTCAAAACATAGAGCACAATGCAGGAAACACGTTCACTCATCACTACCAGGTAATTTGTATTTCATATGCGAATTTAACAATACGCCTGTATGTTTGTACATTCAAATGAAAATAATGATTGTATAAGTTTTTGTACAATACACCTAGAGCTATGTTTTACCTCTAATCCTCCTGATGCTTGCGACGGTGGTGTGGCCGAGGACGGACTATTTATTAAGACAAAACAAAGAGGCTCGATATTACAAGTGATTATTAAATTATAATAATTGGCCAGGTGTGTGTCGTGCCACGCGCAATGTAGGGTTCCGTAGTTACATAATCATAATTTAACACGACATATGGTTACTACGAACATATGGGTTAACTTGTGTTAATTTAAATGAAATATTTATATTTAATTTGTTTAAGTAATTATTTTAAATTTAACTGATGGCGTCGATGAGAAAAAAATAATTCATCCCCTTTTACGCGAAGGTAAGGTAAAATTATTTTTTTCAAAATTTTCTTCAATGACTTTCGCGGCATTATTAATATGCATATCTGTACCAAATTACTGCTTTCTAGTACTTATAGTTTTTGTGCAAATCCGCCGACGGATAGACAGACGGACATGGCGAAACTATAAAGGTTCTTTCACTAGAGAAACCTAATAGTGGTTGCTAGTAGAGGTACTGTGAACGGTAAAGTCGCGAGTGTGCTGAAATAAAGTGGCAATTGTGTTGCAAAATTAGTGGCAACGTGTCTCGACACGGTTGTCGAGACACGTATGTTGTAGGGTTCCGTAGCGAATGCTGTAATTTGAAAGAAAAGTACTAGGAGAGTATTTTTTGTTTTCAAGTCAGTAAAAATACGACGAGTTAAGAAACTCAGGAAAAGGTTTTTTGAAGTCAGTTAAAAATAATCTTATAAAAGGTCAAATTCCATTTTTTTAAAATAATTTTTATTTTTAATATTCACGAGGCAAGCAACGTCGCGGACATACGGTTATAGCGACAGCAAGCATATAGTACTATAGTATTTATTTAAAACATGTATTGTTCTATTGAGCCCGATTGTCAACGAGAGCGCGTCGCACAGTGCGCGTGCGCACAGGCCACGATGACCCTGCTTCACTACCGGGAGGGAGGTCAGACACTAGTCATGTGTCACTGGGGCGCGGGTCTGCTCTTCGTGATCTCTGTGAGTACATAGTTTTCGTCTTACTTGAAAGATGAAAATGAAAATCAAACTTAAGCCTCAGGGTCTAGAAGTCTAATTTTGTATCTAATTTTACATTATCGATTATTTGATAATTAGTTTTTAAAGAAAACGTTAGTCTAATTTTGAATTTTCATTTTAGTGATGATTAAAATGTAACGTTAGGATTTTGAAGTGTACTCGTAGCTTGTTAATTTTAGTCAAATTTTAAAGGTCTATTTTATATAATTATTACTATGAAACGTTTACTTTTTGTCTAATTTGGAATAATGTATGAATGTGAATATTTACGTGTGTCTGTAGCTCCCCGTGCAGGCTGCCGGTGTGTGAACCTCATGCCGTCGTTCGCATCACTAACTGTCCTATCTCATTTCAATGATTTGTTCAGGACAAACGTTTTTCGGTTCTGAGATCAGGTTGTATTTGTCAAAAATAATAAAAATTGGATGTTTTGCATACCTTATGATGTTAGGTTTCTTACTTAAGAACATTTTCAATTCACATTGATCATTTTAATGTATTTGCATTACCTATTTTAATTATTTGAAAAATAAGATAGAACAGTTAGTAATGCGAGCGGCGATATATGCACCTGCGGTTGTATGGTGGAAGCCGATGGGCACCATGCGTTCAGTTGTCGTCGCTGTTCGGGTAGGTGTTCGCGTCACCGTGCTCTCAACGACATAGTCCGCGGAGCGCTCATATCGGCCAATGTTCCCGTGTGCTCGAACCACCGGGACTCAGCAGGTCCGACGGGAAGCGTCCGGACGAATTGACTCTGGTGCCATGGAAAGCCGGCAGGTGCTCGGTCTGGGACGCTGCTTGGGTCAGCTTTGTCGCGGCCTCGCAGCAGCAGCGGCGGAGGATACCGTTTCCAAGAAGCACTTAAAGTATGCGGCGATGGAGCCACATTATTATTTTATGCCCATTGCTGTGGAGAGTTTGAGCAGTTGGGGGCGGAGGATAAGGGTTTCCTAACTGAAATTGTGCGGTGTATTAGTATTGGCTCCGGTTCGGTACTGGTGCAAAGGTTGGCTATTGCAATTCAGCGGGTTATTATGGGCACCTTTGCGCCTGGATCAAATCGGGGCGAGTTATATATAAGGATAATAATTAAACAAGGCGCTCAAGCGTTGAAGTAGCTCTATTTTCTCCTTATACACATTGGATGAGGAGTAAGTAGGTTTTACTTTTCAAGCTCAATAAATCTCTCACGATTGTAAACTTTTTAAAAGACCTCTATTCACCCGCTCGTTTTTTTTCAAGAATGACATTTGTCACTGAAATTCATATGCTTCGTCATCGCAGATTAGAAAATGTGCAGATGTTTATACGAAAAACCTCAACATTTGACACTTTTGCAAAGAATTACGTGTCAGTTCTATAATCTGACTTCTATAATCTGACGCACTCACTCAGGAATCCAATGAAAATATTTTTACTTTTAGAGATTATTCAAAAAGTAATAAAGCAATGTTTCTAAAATAATTATGGGACCAACTTGGGAGCTTTCTCTATACACCAATTTAAGAAACATAAAAATTGGTTCTCGAATGACGGAGTTATTCATGTGCATACATACAAAAAAAAAATACGGTACGAATTGATAACCTCCTCCTTTTTCGAAGTCGGTTAAAAAAATATCTTAATATTTGTTAAATACGAGTGTAACTCAATTTTATTATGTGTATAAGGAATATTAATTTACAAGTATGTATGGTAATGTTATTTTTGTAAATGAATATAAATAAACTTCCTGAATAGTGCAATATACGAGTAAAATATGTTCAAAATGCTAAATTCTAAAACGGTCGACTGCGAGAATCGTGAAGGGTTTCCAATTGCTTATTATTTTTAATGTTTATTTCTGTTTAATTGTTATCATTATATCACTCCTGTACTCGTATGCGCATATCATTATTGTGCTAAACTATCTTTCTGCGTTTTTCAGGTCACAGTAAAATCCGAAACTGAATCAATAGAAGACACACGTCCATACACTTTCAGTTTTTCGAATCCATCCACATTGAACTTCCAAGACATTTACACCAGCATCGTGACCTCAGCAGAAGAGACGAGTAAAACAACATTTGCAGACGAAGACCACACGACCAGCACAGTGGAGGACGTGGGCTACGACTTGATCAAGGATAAGTCACAATTCGTTGAGTTCCACCCGCTGTTAACCACGGAGCCGCCGACGCAACCACCCCCTAAATATATACTGAACTCCACTTTCTTACAACGCAAAACAAAAATGAAATACACAACCACTACAGAAGAGCCAGATGATCTAATTAAAGTTGTTCCGATGAAAAATGTTGAGAGAGGAGTTCTGGACTTGCTGTTTCCGGAGACAAGAGTGAAGAGTTTTAAAAACATCTTTGATACTATTAAGAAAATGCTGTCTCATACTTTCTAACGAAGAAACATGTTAATTATCGTGAAAGCTTAAAATATAATATTGAGAGAGTTAATGAGGTGTGCTCGTGACGTGACCGTTGTCCAGCCGAGCCGCTGGTGGTCTGATGGCAGCGGCACCCTCGCCTGCAGCCTAGCTGCAACATTAGATCAAAACCAGGGAAGTAGGTGAGAAAAATATGAGTTAACATCTAAATTTAAATGTACTATGTTGTTACGTATCTTAGTTTACAGCACGTGTTTACGTACGTATTTTAGTTTTGGATATTTGTTATTGTACGTTTCAAAAGTTATGTGTTTTTTTGTATTTACCAATTCTTTTTTTATAGTTTTTTTTCAGTACTTGAAATATAAATATCTTATAAATATGTTCAAAATTATCAAGTATTTTATTTTCATAATACTTCAAAAGGTGAGATTTCCAAAAATCGATTATTTATTATAACTTCATTATTTATCAACTTTGATGTAATTGAACTGAAAACCATAGCTTCTCTCTTACGGTGCTAGTACGATGTGCTACGGTGTGTTACGGTGTGTTACGGTGTGTTACAATGCGCTACGGTGTGCTACGACACGTATTGATCCCGGGGCGGCACAATAGGTGATGCATCAGCTCAATAGCTGCACCCTAATCCATACTGTTTAGCTCATAGATTTATTAAATGCAGAGATATGTTAGAGCCGTTTATAGAAATTGGTGCTGTAATAGGATTTTGTCATTCTTACTGTTTTACAATTATTATTGTAACAACTTTGAATTTTTTGTTAGAAAAATCAAATCATCTTTATACTATACTCTTTATATCTCACTATTTCAAGTAAGTTATATTTTGAAAGATTTGACTATACCCTTATGTTTTGCCTCATTTCTAACAAAATTATTAAAAAAAAAAACTTATATATCTTAAGTGTATAATTTACGTACGTAGTAAGTAATACATTTTTTAAATTTGCTAATGAACACTCTTTATTAGATACCCAACCCAACACGGCACCTATAATTTATTGAAGTCGTCTAGAGGTGACGTACTAAGCTCAGTGTGACATCACTTAGCTATCCAGCCCTGGAATCCTGCGTTACACTCGGGATCCAACATGTCGCCCGTGACATAGAACACTACTTCATACCTTTGGTGCATCATCTACTGTCATAGCTCCCTGTGTACCTTCAATACATTATTGTCAGACCCTGAACAGAGTTAATCTCAATCTCATTTTAATCGCGCTTTGGTTGAGTCTACCTGTTTTGATTAAATCAAAGGTCAGTTCAATATATCTCCTATCTATATACATATAATGTTGCACAAACAGTCTGTCTGTAATCAATCGGGCCAGCTCGGTTTCACTGTAAGGATTAATTAAGGTGCTATGAAACCTGGAGATTCATGTACATATTTTATTACCAAATTAGTTTAAGACCAGCCAAGTGCGTGTCGGACAACGCACAAAGACACCCGATTCACACTTAACCGGTATTGTAAATAACAATGCGTGGATTTCAATCAGGGGATTTGTTGTTTCATACTATGAATTGGTATTAACAACGATTTAAATGAAATTTGCACAAACGTAGCCTAATTTAGCAATTCCCACAGGGAGTTCCGGTAGTAATTTCTCTGTAGCGTCCTCAGACTCTTGTTCTCAAGTGCAATAAAATAAAAAATAAATATTAATAAAATCCCAGTTTCAACATCCAGAGGTCCCTGTCTGTCCTTACATCTTAGTTTCAACATCAGGAGGTCCCAGCCTGTCGTTACATCCCAGTTTCAACATCAGGAGGTCCCAGTCCTTACATCCCAGTTTCAACATCAGGAGGTCCCAGTCCTTACATCCCAGTTTCAACATCAGGAGGTCCCAGTCTGTCGTTACATCCCAGTTTCAACATCAGGAGGTCCCAGTCCTTACATCCCAGTTTCAATATCAGGAGGTCCCAGTCCTTACATCCCAGTTTCAACATCAGATTTATTAACACTTTCATGTCTTAAAATTATTGTATAGTCATCCTATTTATGCAACATTTTAGCTCAATTGGAAATCGAGAAATGGGTTAAATTTAATTACCGACAAACACCGACACATGCAAACCTAAATAACAGTTAGGAAAAATCACCTATCTTCTAGATTCACATTTATTTTTTATTTTTTTGAGAGGAGGGGAGTAGGGAAACAGGGGGGCTAATGGTATACTCACACCCTGTTTCCCTTGGATAAGGATGGGTTGTTTGGGAGGAATAAGGGAAGAGGGTGAGAGGGGAAGTTTGGGGCGGGGGGGGCGGGGGGGGGGGGTAGGGATCTAGATTCACATTTGACCACTTCCAAAACGTCAGGTCTTAAAATTATGTGAAATATAGAAAATAACTCCTTTAATAGTAGATTGTTATACAAGGGGCTAAAACGACTCATTGTAACGAGGTAGATTTTTACTCCCGAGATTTAGCGAGGGAGTAAATAGAAACAGAGTTACAATGGGTTTTTAGTGCCGTGTGTTATCTACACTCTACTTTTCACTACGAGTGCGAGAAAATAAAATAATCCAATACAATAATTCAAAGTTATTAAAAATTATATGTACAATTTGTACAATTCTGGATATTTAACGAGATGTTTGCAAAGAGAATGTAAATATATTCCAAAGAGATTATTCTATTTTTGAAGTTTTTAAAGAGCTACAAAAAAAATCTCGCCAACAATAAATAGTACTTGCAAAATAATTTTTTTGGATAAAAAAAGACTAATCTATTTATCTACACTAATATTATAAAGAGGAAAGATTTGTATTTATGTATTTTTGTATGTTTGACAAACTATCACTCAAAAACTGCTGGACCGATTTCAAAAATTCTTTCACCACTAGAATACTACATTATCCCTAATGAAAACAAGCTATGTTTAATACCAGAAAAAATTAGGGATCCCTATTAAAACTTCAATAATGTAACGCAAGATGTAAAAAAATTAGCCATAAAATGTCTTTCATCGCATGCGCTGCGCAAACTAGTGATGATAGAACAAAAAAATGTTCTACAGTATTAAAGAACATACCAATATCTACAAAAAACGTCGCGATGGCATATGTCCAACTATTGTTATTATGCCACTATAACTGCTTTTTACATTTAAAAAGTTGATGGAAATGCCGACCAAAATCAGACCATGTTATCCATACCTTGGTATTATCCATATAAATCATTTTGTATTCAAGACTGTTTCAATACCTGTAGATTACTTTTCGAATTATTCAGATCGGACATTCCATTCAAAAGATATTACGAATTTAATAAATACTAATAGAAAAATAAACGCGGTCGCGCCGCGCGCCTCCGCGCCGTGGCTGGGCCCTTATTCCGTATGACCATCGGCCGCGTTCACGTACGTAACGTGAGTGCATTGACAATGAAAATTAGCAAGTTTAAGAAGTCAAACTCTAATTTTCATTGTAGATGCACAACGTCAAATTCACGTTATGTGACCCCACGCAGCGAAATACGTTACTCATATTTGAGTAAACATAATATATTTTGTCAACTTCTCGCTGACACGTAATGACACTTGCGGAAAGAAGACAGAGAATTTGAGACGTTGATCTAAGTTAAGTAAATATACATCGTAAAAATATTTGTTGACTGGCCTTGTGGCTCAGTTGGTAGTGTGTTTACATCTACCCGCTGATCTGAAAGGTCGTGGGTTCAATCCCCACCCAGGGCAAACATTTGTGTGATGAGCATGGATGTTTGTTCTGTGTCTGGGTGTTTCTATGTATCATATGTATATATTTACAAAAAAAAGTATATATGTTGTAGCGATCAGTATCGCTACTGTTATTTAAAAATCTTCTTATAGTATTCTTCATGCATTCCAATGTAAGGTTTCACAGTTTTCCAATGACGATTCCGCGAAGCAACACAACTACGTAGAATTCTGAGAACAATAACACTTATTTATAACATCACAATATTCACTGTTCTTTGTTTGCTCTTTCTTTTCAATGTAATTGTTACCTGCTTGAGTTTATATCCTGTTTTTAGTAATTTTGTTTATTGAATTCCGAAGTCGATTTGTTTTGTTATTTTCTGGCGTCGAGAGTAGATCGGGGATTTGACGGATGACACTGACAGCCACGTTTCGCAAGACATCGACTGTTCTAATTGCAAACCATAAAGGCTAAGTGTCGTACCGCAAAATACTATCTGCTCTCCAAGCGAATCTATTCGATGTTTTTAATCGTCTTTGTTTTTCATATTTTATTTTAAGAAAGCATTTCAGCAGTGTTTTCCTTAATGCTAGTTTAGCATTTGTTTTATAATGTAAAACAAATTGGTTTCGGACACTATTCTTAAGTATTTTTTATTTTGTAAACTTATTCAAAAGAAAACTTAATCGATTACCGCATCGACTGAGTGATTGAAAGCGAAACATTTTTTTACTCGACGGAGGGACATCCCACCACTATTGAGATGAGTTGACAAGAGTCGAAATGAGATTTTTGGAAGAGGGCTTACACTTCCGGACATCGGCTGAAGAACACCTCTTTCTACTGAAGATCGAAGAAAGGACGCTCCGAGGAACGCAGGCGTGATCTCGCCCGAGCAGGGCTGAGCGACATCCACAACCTAGTTTCTGAGACGACCTTTGGAGAACCTGAGGAGGCGTGATGAGACATCCCGTCGTCTAGGTTGTATTTTTATTCCCGAGGATCACCGTCATGGAGGATCCTTCTTGACGATCAGCCCGCCATTAGCCTGCTGTTCAGGACGTCGTGGAGCGCCCAGCGCCCGACGTCATTTCCACGTGCGTGTCCATTGACCGCATGCTCACTTTATCTGCGAGGAGCTTACCATCGGCGCGTGCTTTGACCCGCCGATTTATCATCACCGTCAAAAGTGAATCTCACGTGAGTAAAGCGATCGATCGATTTTTATTTGCGTAAAATGGCCATTAGTGTAATATCTGTGCGCGTTCGGAACCTTTCGTATCCACGCTTACAAAGTTCTTGAAGAACTTTAAACTGTATTTTTGTAACTAGAATATTTGTAACCTACATTCAACCTATATCATGATTTTTGCTAAATATAACCTTCATTATTAACTTCAAAACTTTTGTTTCTTTTGTGAGCTAAAACCCATATGTAAGCCGGCCGAACAGCAAGAGGACCCTTGAACTAAATGTTCAATGGCTCTCCGCTGAACCCTATCTAGGTAACCTTTTTTATCTACTTAACTAAGTAATTCCTTTTTTTACTTTTCGTAGCAGTGCGGAGAAAATCTATTTTTTCACCCTCACCTTTTCCTCTTTCGAGGTAAAAGTCTTTTTTTTTTTATTATTTTTTTTTCGCACGCTACAATGTATTCTATCAGCCATCTAGTTCCATAGTACAAGCTTTGCTTAGTTTGGGCTAGATGGTTTTGTGTGAAATGTCCACAAATATTTATTTATTATTTATTATTATATTTAACACATTCCTTGCTCACCACTCGGATCCGAGTAGGGGCTATAGTAGAGATATAGTATATAGGCTATAGTAGATCCGAGCGAGCGAACGTTTGAGGCAGCCCTCATTCCTTGCATAGAGACACTATTTTTTTGTGATTAATAAAAAAACTCCAGTTTTCGGATTTTTTCTTATACTTATGTGTACACAATGCTTCTTGCCAAATTTCAGAGTTCTAGGTCAACGGGAAGTACCCTATAAGTTTTGATTCCTCTATGAGTGTCGAAATGTGCGTTTTTTACGACATATTCGGCTGTAACTTTTTTACGAAACTGAGAAATTTTATTTTTCTTTCTGCAGCAAGATACTATGGATCTGCGTATATGGTTTTAATTTCAACTCGATACCTTCACGCGTTCCCGAGATAAAGGTCTTGACAAATGGATAGACGGACAGACAGACAGACAGACGGACAACAAAGTGATCCTATAAGGGTTCCGTTTTTTCCTATTGAGGTACGGAACCCTACAAAATATATGATTTCCCCCTTTTATTGAGTTTGTACGGAACCCTCGGTGGGCGAGTCTGACTCGGACTTGTCCGGTTTTATTACATCTTACATCGCGTGCACTGTGAAAAGTATTCAAAATAGAACAAAATTTTGTGCAAAAATAGAACGTAGGTTAGTATTTAGGTTAACTATTACATATAAATAAACGTATACTTTTGCTATAGTTTTGCGACAGGGATAAATTACAGGAATGAATGGTCCAAAGTTTTAATGTTAGGGAAATAAAGTTTTTCATTTAGATTAACTAACAGATATCAGATGAAAACGGCTACTATTGTTTTGCTGCTTAGGGTTAAAAGGTGGAAGTAAAAGATTGTATGAATGTTCCGTGCTTTTAATGTTAGGGACACGAAATGTAGTATTTAGATTAACTATCAAATATAAACGAATACTGTTATTATAGTTTTGCGACAGGGATGAATTAAGGGGTAGGAAACGGGGGTAATTGATTGTGTAAAAGTTACAAGCTTTTAATTTTGGGGATATTAATTCCAGTATTTATATTAACTAAGAAGTGCAAACGAATACTGGTATTATAGTTTCGTAAAATATTTGAATTTTTAGAGATTATTCAAAAAGTAAAAAAGCGATGTTTATAAAATAATTATGGGACCTACTTGGGAACTTTCTCTATACACCAATTCAGGAAACACAAAAATTGGTTCTCGAATGACGGAGTAATTCGTGTTCATACATAAAAAAAATATACGGTACGAATTGATAACCTCCTCCTTTTTCGAAGTCGGTTAATGAATACCCGGATAAGAACGACTTTTATGTTAGCAAAAATTATAAATACAACCATTTGAATTCATTGATTGCAAATTTATTATTTCTAATTAAATTAAAACATATGACTTTATAGAAAATTACAAACATACGTTTTTAAACGAAAGTATGCGCAAAACCGCTGTTAAAAGTATAGATGTGCATTATTTTGAATAATTCTAGTGAAATAACTTATTTATTACGAAAAAGCTCGTTGGAGTTGTAACGAATCTATCTAACGACACCTCGCACATCAAAATTAGTCAAGCCGTTTAGCCTTGTAGGCGATCATATAGAAACATATACACATACATACATACACTCGAAAAACATAACCCTCCTTCTTACGCAGTAGGGTAAAAATAACAGGAAATAATTAGGCGCGAGCGAAGCAGCGCGAAATTGAAACTTTTAAATTGAAGGTATTCATCGAAATATATCTCGCGAGCCGTAGGTTGCCGACCCCTGCCCTAGAGCTTAAAATGCTATTTTAGGCCCGCTTTACTACGCTACAATGACGGACTTTTAGAGCAAGAGTAGTGAAAAAGTTATTTAATTTCAATATACTGCAAAAATCTTACACAACAAAGTGTTATATTTTTCAAAAATAAGAAATAGCGCAAGAGATAAACGATTAAATTTTTCCCAGATCTCTAAATCATATTAATTACTGTAAAAGTAATTAACGCTTTCACGGGATTCGTTAAAAACTAGTCTCGCCGCGTTCACTTGTTGGATGGCGGTCAACAATATGTACCCACTACTAGGTACAAATTAGATATCCTGTTTTAATACATTTTTAGTTAATTTTTATAACAATATATATTCAAACAAATATTATAATCAAACTTCAAACAATAAATAAATATATATAAATAAAAATGAAATGCTGTTCATTGATACGTTAAAGTGTATTACTTGAGAACCGCTAGAACTTAAAATTTATTATTTATCATCTAAAACCTCGTAGTCCTTAATGAAACAAGCAAAAAATAATAGGTTGGTTCAATCATACGCTCCTAAACCAGTTGCATCCACTTACAGTATACCTCCCTCAAAAGTTCATTGAAACACCGCTTACAGAACCCTAAAAACAACCCTAGAACCAACTTCATAAGTTATAAGTCCAGACCAGCCGGGTCCTATGATCAATCATAGTATTTAGCGATGTGTTACAAAATAAAAAGAAAACACAAATAATGATCAATTTATTTGTGCGTGAAACGCCTTGGTTCCGTATTGCACAAGTGGCTCCCGCGACTGCTACTTGGCAACATCTTGTACTAATTGGTCCGCGATGCGAAGATGTTCCGTCGAGTTATGGCTTGGCTCAGCATCGCTTAGCTACGAGTATATGTTATTTTTACTGAGCGATAAAACTGTAATAACTGTTATTACAAGCTTATTTGAAGCTCAAACGCACTTTGTACCCAGACGTAAACATTTTTGACTGTTTCGACAGGTGAAACCGCGAGACAAAATTCAAAAATTAATTGAAAAAAGATCTAAAAAACAAACGTATTAAAGATTTTCTATAAAGTAGAAGAAAAGTACAAATTGGTCTGACGAACGCCTCATAAAATATTAGGTACATTTGCTCATATTTTCTTATTCACTGAAAGTTATGATTGGGGGAAATCTTACCGGTACCTACTAGCGGGATCGCCAACTACGCCTTATTATAAAATAGTCCGATGTTGCCTGCTTTGCTCGTTCAAAATATATGGATATTCCTCACAAGTAAGTGGCCGGCGCCGGCGGGTGGTGGAAACACGAGGAGCTCAGCATTATGTAAAGAAGGGTGTCGATAGATGTACTGCGGGTTCACTGTAATACGCAACTAACTGCGCTGCGTTATACCACACATTTACACATGCATCCTGGAGTCGATCCGGAGCTTATGGCTCCAGATCTAATCAAATCGAAACGGATACAATTTAACTTACAAGATTTGATTACAGAAAGATGGACGATAGGACCGACAATACTAAATAAAATAAACATAAGTTAACATGTCTGATCCATATAACCTCATCCTGTAGACTCCATACCTGTACCCCGGTCGCGGTCGCGTATGAAGAAAATTAGACTTTTTAAAGTTGCTCCAGAACTTCGATTTTACCTCATTTTTCCAACTTCGGAGTTTCTCTGCTCAGGTGGGCTGCATGCTTAATAAGTAAGGCTTTTCTTTTACGTTTTTAGATATTTTAGGAGAAGGTGAGAAGTAACTAGGTAGTAATTGTTGTGATTAGAAGTAAACCCAACGAGTGCTGGACAACAACTGATTTATGTAGATCTACCCTACGTGTATAAACATTCTAAATTATCACTACAACATCTCCCTCCAACAAGTAGGTCTATTTAAAACTACTCAAAATATTATTATTTCTTAAACATTTGTAAGATCTTCGTCTTAATTACTTCTTACTTACATAATCTTCCTCAATAAAACTGTTTTTTTTTTTAATTTGCAAACTTACAAGTACCTAATGTACCTATACAACTAAAATATTTAAACGTGGTACTAAGTAAGTTATCTATGCTTAAATTTAATCGTTTACTTCTGCAAATTTTTAACTATAAATAAGTTATTTTTCATACACTAGTTTTAAGCGCATGTTCATGTGTCACATTCTTATACATTGTGACATACAAGTAGATAAATAGATCTGTATAGACTGGTATTTGTCAGGCGATGCTGACTCTTTATAGATTTACAGAGTTTATATCTATAAGCACTATTTATAAACACATTTTAGAGACAAAACGAAGCTTATCGTTATCAGTTGTTTGTAACAATAACGTTTCACTAACATTAATTAATATCCATTGTGTTAGAGAGTGCAGCTAGCTGCTAGCTGTGGCTACAATATGTTTATATGTACTAATGTGTGCCGCGCCTTGCAGCTTGATAATGTTGCTTTCTATCTTATGGTTGTTATATCTTATTACATATGGTGATATGTAATAAGATATAACTCAAACTCAAGCAATCATCAGTTTCTGAGGATCCGAAACTCATAACTAACAATAACATGTTTATCATTTTATTGTTTGAAATATAATTCAAGCTACATATCTCAACATGATTTGAATTACAGTCTGTAATTATTAGGTAATACTTTTTCATATAGGTATATGCAACAATCTTCGAAAGTACAATCTGCGTACGTGGTAGCTTGAGTGCTTCTTCACGCAAAATATGCGGGTTGTATGGTGTGTTCAAGAACTCCCGGCAGACTTTACAGCGTTTCACATATAGTTGAATTGTCGGGTGCGGAAGCCTATTCGCAAGGCTTCGGTGTCTGTTTGTCTGTCTGTCCTACACTTAAACGGCTGTATCTTTTGAATAAGTATAAAATTGGCAAAATACTCTTCAAGTGCGAGATAAGCTTGCGTATTTTTTAAGCTATTGCATAGCTTCTATCGCGGGCCTTGAGCGTGGAGACCGAATCCAGAAATTCCGTAACGAAAATAACCTAACACACCGCGCGTAAAGCTGTTATCCAATAGCTTTACCGCGGCAGTTTCCAAGTGCCACACGTCTTTTTATTATGAAGTTATTGTGCCAGCTAAAAGCTCCTTTTTGATTCCACAAAAAAATAAAACGAAATATGACAAGTGAACATTTCGAAAGTAGGTCTACTTATTTGAATTTGATATTGTACACTACGTCTAGCAGTTTAGACTATTCCTACTTTAGAAAAGATGTGAAGTTACAAATATTCTTATATATAAAGGATATTTTCTTGAGAAATTAGCCTGGACTCTCCTCATTCGCCCTCATGCCTAGAAGTATCGCCATCACCGCGGTGTGCGAGGGAAGCTCGTACTTTGCCGGATTTATTATTTTAAAGGAGGCTTCAGCCGTTCAGCCCAGTATTAAAATAGAACAGTCCGATTTTATATGACAAATTATACGCAAGTTGCATATAACATTTTATCTTTGACCAGGAAATTAAAATTATCGCATTAACTTGAAAATATCCAGAGTGCAGTATTAACAAGATAAATAAAAAAGTCTCAGATCGTAGCGAATTCAATGCAAATTAAATAGTGCTTCGCTAATCATACATACATCTCGTTACATAATGTTAATTACAAGTGGTTACTGTAGACCGGCGCGGCCGTTGTAACGGATCGATGCGGAATCACGGCAGGTATGCGTCGCCGCGACCGCCGCCGCGACCGTCGCCGCGACCGCCGGCATCTCGGATATTCGATCGGATCACGGATGCCTGCATTCCACAGTTTACAAGCTAACCTGGCAATAACGGAGCAAACTACTTACCGGTATCTGTCGATTTATACTCAATATGGAATTTAATTTAACAATATATCATTAGGACAGGATACAACTTAATATGTCTGAGATGATGATGATGCTCCATGAGACAATCTTTCAAAATCAGGGGCTTAGACAAGTGGCGTTCTAATTTCGTGAACGTCAGTGGAATATAAAAGTAAATGTATGGGAGTGACATTACCTAACGAAATGTCACGTGACGGCACGTCACAGTTTCTTACCATTTCGAAGTGTTAGAGTATGTAGATATCCAATGTTTGCCACTTGTCTAAGCCTGCAGAATGATGGAGTGAAAAATAATTTGTTATGAAAGTAAATAAGTACATGTTATTACCGCGCGTCGGCAGCGCGGCTGCGTGGGCGGGACGGCACACCGCACGGCGTCACGTGCCGAAAGGGGTATATTTTTATGGAATACGTAATTCTGTTTGACTTCATACGCGATGTCCATATTTGCCGAAGACTCGACGTCCTACATGCAAAGAGTGTTGCGAGTGCCCGTTGACTAACGTTCTTCTAAACTTTCTTGTACAAACTGCGTGAATTTCACTGAGAGTCTTTTTTGGGCTGTCCACTCAAATGTCTATTCGAACTAATTAGTCTTTTTTTTAAGATTTTGCGCATATCACATTTTATAAAAATATAAGAGATGCAATTAGTGGACTTATTCTGAATAGACTTACAAAAAACTCATAACATATTAACACCTAAAAAATTTCAAATGTTTATTCTGATCCTAACAAATTATTACACATATATATAAATTTAATTGAAAATAAATTAAATTTGACTGTGAAAGGTTATATAGAAACAAACACCAGAAAAAATATTCACTGTCTTACGCAGTCGGGCAAAAAAAGCATATAAAATCGTGAGTACATGGAAACGCGCAGCGCCTCTAACGAAACAGGTCTTAGCAAATAGAGGGAGACATCGAATGATAGAGAAATTTCCTCAAGAGCTTCCCGGCGGCGAACAGACAGACTGACGGCCCCTTTGAAGCTTCCGAAGACACGAAGCGTTTTAAGGCTGGAAGTAAAAGCGAGTGATTCAATAGACGCCATTGCTGAAATAGGGAATACGAGTTGTTTGTGTGACTTGCGTTTTTCTTAGAGCTGCTGATGTAAAATGTGTTTTAAAAGTTATGCGACTAATACTCATGTGACAATGATGAACTTAAAGATTTTGAATTATACTATGTCGTCGCAGTAAAAGCCAAATTTAGATTGAAAAGTTTAGAGACATCTATTTAGCCGCTTCGAGTTATTTTGAAAATCTAAATTATTTTAATCGTGTAAGTGGTCTAAAAGTTGCCGGTTTAGATCTTATTGAGTTCGGAAGTTTGTGAGCGCTGACGCAACATCCTTGTCGAAATAATATCGTTGCGTGAAACATTGGTTATCATTTCGAAGAAGATTCTCAATGATATTGAACTGGAAAGTAAATTTACGGATCTATCTATAAAATAAATAGATAAATCCGTAAAATAAGTAAATTCGTTAAAATGTGTTTCGTATCAATGATTAACAGTCGCGAAAACCTTTGAAAACATTATTCTCAATGTTTACACAGCCATGTCCGCAATCAGGTGAAACTGCTTGTTTAGAATAACATTAGCACAAAACAATCTTGTTTATTTGAAATGAAAAGTATTTTTTGTTTACAGTGTTTGTGCTCATAATGTTGTGATCGATCATCATTGTTCTCTCGGCTTCCTTTACAGATAGATCTTTCAAAATGTACTTCATTTCAAGAACGGCAACATTTGCAAGATTGTTCTTTGTATTGTGCTTTTGCGGAATTGTAATGTACGTGGCTCTCGCGTTTTATACTTTTCATTTAGCGATCGCCACTATGACGAACACTGATGTACTACAGTATAAATTGAAGAGGTACCCCGTGCCGGAAATCATAGATTTGGATACGATACAGTTCAAGTACATTCTGTTATGGACGACTTCAGACTTCAAAATCAACTTCACTGCAGAAGGTGAAAGGATGTTCATAGACAATGATTGTGCGCATCTTAATTGCTATTTAACTACAAATAAGTCGCTTCTGGGTAATGTTACAAAATTTGATGCTATAGTATTCAGTATTAGCATGTTACAAAAGTGGAAGAGAAACTTTCCGAAACAGAGATCAGACAAACAAAAGTACGTTTTGTTCGCAACGATATCGGCCAATGAATATCCTATTTGTAACATAAAAGCGGATGATTATTTCAATTGGACCTGGACTTATAAGCTTCATTCTGATATATCGACACCTTTTATAGAGGTGAAGGATTTAGGTGGTCATTTAGTAGCACCGAGCTTAACTGTTAAATGGCATGAGAAGGTGAACGATACCACAGACGCAAGAAATCCAAATAAACGTAAAGCGGTCATGTGGTACGTCGAACACTGCGACAATGAGAGAGCGAAAAGTTTTGTAAACGGTTTAAAACTCCATTTGCCGGAGCATTCTATGGAAATGGATATATTTGGTTGTGAAAAAGAAAAATGTCCCCCGGGAGGTTGCGAGAAAATTATCGAGAATTATTATTTCTATTTAGCAATCGAAAATGGTGTATCGGATGATTATGTCACAAAGGAGGTGCTGAAAGGTTACCATCATAATACAGTGCCTGTAGTTGTAGGAGGAGCTGACTATGGGAAGTGAGTATTTCTTTTTAGACATATTGTTTCCTTTTCTATTAACCCGTAACAGTAACCGCTGCAAGTTGCTGAAACCAATAATGAGCTCGTAGTGCGCTAAGCGTGGGCTCATAGTGAAACCAACATTACTATTGTAACTTCTTCTGACGTCCCTTTTCGGTCAGGCACTTTTGTGAGTGTCATTTTGTGATTTTCCATGAACTTAACTAAAAGTACGAAACGACGGGCCCAAGTTCACACAATTGTGCTGATTATTACCAAAAACAACGGGTTGCACTCCGGGAGTGCCAGCAGAAGTGAAAACTAAAAAATAAAATAGCAAAAAGACTGACTCCTGAAGGATTTGTAACTCCGCCTTCCGATTGACAACATGTTGTTGCTTTGTTTTATTTTCCTAAACTTGTGTTATTTTGAATATTAATGCGATAAAAATGGCGGTGTTTTATTCATTAAGTGTTCGATCAAGTACATGAGTGTGGGCAAGTGAAATGAAGCAGTGAAACGTGTCATTTTACGTTATCGACAAAACTTCATAGAAGCTTCTAGTAAAGTCACCACCACTTTACTGAAGCAGGACTCGACTTATAAATTGACTGTATACGTGACTTAGATTGTGACTAGAATATTTACAACTTGTTTTATTGAAGAAACTTGAAAAAATCCTAATACTTGACACTGGCAAATGTTTTTTTTTTTTTTTTTTTTTTTTTAATATAGAAATAGGTTTGCGCTTGACCGCCAACTCGTCTGATGTTAAGCGACGTTGCGGTCTACGATGGAGCGCGCTTACCTAGAAGAAACCAATTCACTCGCGATTTAAAGACACCCAGATTATATCTATCGGGAAAGACCCACTCAGGAAGCGTATTCCATATTCTAGCAGTCCGCACGATGAAAGTGGAACTAAAGCGTTTCGTTCGGGTTTTTGGAATATCCACCATGAAACGGTGACGCTTTTTCGTGTTTCTGACTGTCCGATAGTAAAAAGGGCAAGGGGGAATTATATGATGCAGATCAGATGCAAATTATTATTATTATTATGATTTAATGCGGGTCCAATACAAAAAAAGAAGAAAGAGCTAACGAGTCTTACATGCATGTGTCGAAAATAAGCATTCGGCGCAACGAAATGACGTCATGCTAGAAGGACAAACTTATACATACAACAATGAACTTTAAATGCAGAACGTTAGAATAGGTTTCTGACTGTCCGTCTTACGATCTAATGACGATCTGACGCGAGTTTAACATTTTTTACCCATCCCAAGAATGCACAACGCCGCTAAAGAAGTTTTCACTTCAAAATATTAGTGGCTTTAGTTTCCAGCGTCTGTACCCATTCATGTAGTTACTGTCCTGTGCATGCGACGTTTATTAATTTAATTTTGTCATAACGCTGTACGAACAATTTTGTCGTTTGTACATACAGATCCTGCCTCTGTAGATATTCTAGAATATATTTTCGTAAAAGTTTCCAACACAAATGTACTACTGTTTATTTCCAGGTTTCTCCCGCCTGGCTCCTACGTAGACGCACGCTACGACAGCCCGGAGAGACTGGCAAGTCTCCTGGGCTACATCGCCAGCAACCCAGTCACATACAACAAATACTTCTCCTGGAAGAAACATTACACCATCAACGAGGCTAACTTGCAGAGAGGCTACTGCCAGCTCTGCGATCTACTTAACGACAAGAAGAGAACAGAAGTGCACAGTTCTTACGAAACTCTCCGCAAGTGGTGGTACTACGGCAACTTAAAGGACAAGTGTTACCCTAAAGGAGCTGAGACCTATGATGCTGTACTGTCGTACATTGAGAATCCTTCTGTTAGGAAAAATTATATGCCGTGAGTCATATCTTTTTTAAAGGACCGAGTGTAATTTTTTACGGATAATGAAAAGTTATTTCGCCAAACTTCAATTGATTAACATCTATGTACAGTGATGTGATTACTGGTTAAAGATGGTAAACATAAGTAAACTGGAATGCGAATTAGAATTACAGTTTTATATTGTTTGCTAACAGTTTTGCAAAGTAATAATGTTACGACAATTAATAAAACAAATATAAATAAATGTGTTTGACATAAAAACGATAAAGTGCGGCGGATATTCCACAAAAACCTTATGCTAATGTTGGTTACAATATGAATACGTTAAAATATGACGCTGTACAAGCTACAAGCTAAGCTACTATACTGCAATACGCTGAATGAGTAAAACTTGAAACGACACTCACTGCTTTAAGATTAATGATGGACATCTAGTATTTTAAATAAAGAGTTGTGTTTTATCATTTACTTCCTGACGACAGACACCCAGAACATGATAGAGCGAGAGAGAGAGAGAGAGAGAGAGAGAGAGAGAGAGAGAGAGTGTACTAAAATGAAAGTGCCGCGCAGGCGCCGGACACCGTGTACTGTAACTTCTGATAGCCTCATTTGTTGTCTGCATTCAACAAAATAATATTGTAAAATAAGCCAGTATGCTCCTCGTACATTTGGATAAGTAACATACGGTTCAAATTATTTTTGCTCGATTCTTATATTCGGTTATGAAAAAACTTATTTTTAATAATTTTTTTGCAAGAGTTGTATTATTATTACTACAAAAAGATATAGCCTATGACACTCTGGAAGCGAAGGCGAATTTAATGACACCTCGCACATAAAAATAAGTCAAGCCGTCTAGGCTGTAGGTTGTCATATAGAAACATACATACATACATATATACATACCCACATACATACACTCGAAAAATATAACCCTTCTTCTTACGCGGTCGGGTAAAAACTGATGAAACTCCTAAAATTCAGACTAAAATTGACATTGACATGGTGAAACTATAAGGGTTCCTTGTTTACTTCGGAACCCTAAAGAGCTAGGGGTTTCCTAGGGGTAGAAAATGTTGTACGACGGCATTATAGTTCAAGAGCCGTCTATCCCGTGCCTAGAGTCCTCAAGGAACCCTTTGTCCTGACCCCGTATTCTAATCACCTCACACTCGACTGAGGTGAGGACTGAGCAGGCATAATTCAAATCGGCGGCTCAGTGGCGCCCTCTGCCGCCGAGACCCATAGAACCTTCTCGAATATTCATCAACCTGACTTAATTGCATCGCGCCTAGGTCTTGTAGACGAGCCTCCACAGTGCCCTGAATATTGTATCATTGGATTATGCGTCCCACATTCAGGTCAATAGATAAATAATCTACATTCATGGAATATTCCGAAAATAGGAACAAAATGGGAAATTATTGTGAGATTTACCTTCTTGTTCATTTCACAAAATAATAACGCCAAGACCGTGTCAACACACACGTACCTATGGCAGGATTTGGTAGCTTTGTTGTAATCAATAGTCGCTGATTTGATTACATTTTGAAGACTCCAAGCGCACAATGTTTCACCTTTGGCGGACTATATCTCGCATTCATCACATCTGAGACGAAAATGATATATGAAATCTTAGTCTTACTTTAAGAGTGAGGGTTCTTTGTAGTTACTACGTGGAACCCTATTTATAGGGTTGTATCTATAGCTAAGCCTGTTAAAGCAAGCTCAGCAGTATATAATTATAGTCTGGTAACACCTTACACACTCACACGCACTGTAGTTTGTGGGTTCAATTGCCGCCCAGAACAAACATTCTTGAGATGAGCATGGATATTTATTAAGTTCTATGTATTACATAGTAGGTATGTAATTGCAAAAAATTGTATATACGTATTGTATAAATTATTTAGTCCCTATTGTACAAGCTTAGCTTAGATTAGGGCTATATGACGCAGTGTGAACTGTCCAACAATGTAGATATGCAATGCAAAAAGTATTTATATTACAAAATCTGTTGGAGTAAACGACCGCAAAAAACTCGTAGTACTTTTTAATCTACTTAAAAAAAGGAGGCTATTAACAAGTAAAATTATTCAACTATCAAGATAATACAATCTAATTTCATTTCATAATCTCGTTAAAATTTTAATAAATCTTGTAATATCAAACCATTTTCCTCAAAAAACACGCCACATTTTCATAAAACTCCAAAAAGCAGTTTCCCTCGGTCATCTCATCAGCGGGCGAGCTCGTCGGCTCCAGAGTCTGATAAAGTAGCGCGGAGTAAGCAATCCTTGAAAAATTCATACATTTGAGCGGCGGGTACCGTCGGCAACTCGAGTGGAGTCCGCAAGTAGTTAGCATATCGTCGAGATCGACGCCTGTTCGAATATTCAACAGCTCTTTGTCTCTGACCCTACTTTCGCGGAGAGAATGGAAGACACACGTCAGACACTTAGCTTTCCACAAGTCGGAGAAAACTCTTCTGAGGAGTTAATTATAGTTCCCTTTCATTTGATACCCATATTGTGGGGGTTGTGTTAAAACATGAAATCCGCCATTTTGTGGCGGTGGCCATCTTGGATTTATTGTCATCAGGACTAAAGGTGTATACCAAATTTCAGATCGATCCATCAACTGCAGGGGGGTAACATTTCAATTACTATTTGACCCAAACAAATAAATAAGCAAACAGGTCAAGCCAAATAAAACCGTTTAAAATAGAAGTCAATACAGTGATCCGGTTTTTGTCATGCTATATAAGAATATATACATAGTTAGATAAATCCTTTATTGTTTACACCATACTAAAACACTAGGCTTACATGCGAGCGATACAATAGGTGGCCTATCATAAGTTACTTTTGGGGCAAACTGGCATGTGAAGCGGGCCGCCTCCACTACGCAGTACGCTGTGCCAAGGTACTGCCTCGTGCGTACAGCGCGCCGCACAGGACTCCCGCTATGGTAATGAGTGACGGCAGATTGTTTGTGTTTCGCGACTACCGTTTGATTTTGAACTTTCTCCCCTTTTGAAGGCGAAAAACAAAATTCATGAGGCTACCTGACAAATACTTGAATTAGCCGATTTAATTATACATTGATGTGAAGAAAAATAGACTATTGAAATTCAGAGTTTGACGAGCTCTGTGCCATTACTCGTTTTTGGGTCCTGTTTTCAGTGTCTTATTAATGTAAGTAAGTGACTGTGATCCTATCGGTAACGCAATAAGAATAGTTTGTTTAGAGTGACTTATTGACGTAAGTAAGTGACTGTGATCCTAGCGGTAACGCAATAAGAATAGTTTGTTTTCAGTTACTTATTGACGTAAGTAGGTGACAGTGATCCTACCGGTAACGCAATAAGAATAGTTTGTTTTCAGTTACTTATTGACGTAAGTAGGTGACTGTGATCCTACCGGTAACGCAATAAGAATAGTTTGTTTTCAGTTACTTATTGACGTAAGTAAGTGACTGTGATCCTAGCGGTAACGCAATAAGAATAGTTTGTTTTCAGTTACTTATTGACGTAAGTAGGTGACTGTGATCCTACCGGTAACGCAATAAGAATAATTTGTTTTCAGTTACTTATTGACGTAAGTAGGTGACTGTGATCCTACCGGTAACGCAATAAGAATAGTTTGTTTTCAGTTACTTATTGACGTAAGTAAGTGACTGTGATACTACCGGTAACGCAATAAGAATAGTTTGTTTTCAGTTACTTATTGACGTAAGTAGGTGACTGTTATACTACCGGTAACGCAATAAGAATAGTTTGTTTTCAGTGACTTATTGACGTAAGTAGGTGACTGTGATCCTATCGGTAACGCAATAAGAATAGTTTGTTTTCAGTGACTTATTGACGTAAGTAGGTGACTGTGATCCTACCGGTAACGCAATAAGAATAGTTTGTTTTTTATAGACAGTGGGTAAGTAGGTATAATGGAGAAATAGCGTATACAAGTATATTTATTAAAAGCAAAACAAAATACCCAACTGCAGAAAAGCGGTTTTTTCACAGCTTATCAAGCGTAACGAAATCGAAAGTTAGACACTTACGATTTCGTAATGCTTGATAAGCTGTGTTGATTTTTGTGAGAAAGTATGTGTAAAATCCCTGTAAAACGTTATATATGTGCATTCTTTAGAAGCATTCTAGGAAAATCACTTATCTAGTGCGTATAAGTTCGTTGGAGGTTACGAAGAAGCGCATTTTTTATTTAAGAGAAAGTCGTATACTTAGCTCTAGGAGGTAATATAGAAACATACATACATAAATAACCACATACTACATATATGCATACAAACATAAAAATATACAAACACTCGAAAAACACAACCCTCCTTCTTACGCAGTCGGGTAATATTTACTTCGATATTTTATTAGATTTATTTCGATAGTTTTCGCTATGCGTTTGGGAAATATCAGCTATATACATACATACATGTTACATAAATAAATCAATTAAAATATTTGTTATCAAGTCATTGCTAGTATAGGTATATGTAAGTAATATTTGTTATCAAGTCATTACTAGTATAGGTATATGTAAGTAATATTTGTTATCAAGTCATTACTAGTATAGGTAAGTATATGTAAGTAATATTTTCAGCGTATTTTTGAGTCAAATAAAATCGTATAAAAGTGTAGAGGAGTAAAATAATGCGACATTTCAGCAGTTTCTAGACAGAGGGTGGAATAATCAACGAGTTTAAATGTCAGCGTTTTCTTGAAAAAATATCACCTTCAGTAACAAAAGCCTTAACCTTTTTAAAGGGTATATATATATAAGCCCAAAAAGGGGTTGAAAAGTCTCTCGCATAATAATATAGTGGGTATTTATATAGTATTTGTATTTCTAGTAAGTTGTTACACGAAACTTCGCTCACGTAAAAACTCTATCGAAACAAATCAAATATTCTTTTTTAGGGTTCCGTACCCAAAGGGTAAAAACGGGACCCTATTACTAAGACTTTGCTGTCTGTCTGTCTGTCTGTCTGTCTGTCTGTCTGTCTGTCTATCTGTCTGTCTGTCTGTCTGTCTGTCTGTCTGTCTGTCTGTCTCCAGGCTGTATCTCATAAACCGTGATAGCTAGAAAGCTGTAATTTTCACAAATGATGTATTTCCGTTGCCGCTATAACAACAAATACTAAAAATTAAAATAAAAAAAATTAAGGGGGGTCCCCATACAATAAACGTGTTTTTTTCGTATTTTTTTGCTCAAAATTAAAAACGGTAACAGGTAGACGCTTCAAATTTTTACAGAATATTTACTTGTATATTACCTTTCAAAATAAATAATTAAATAACAATAAAGTAAATATTAAAGGGGGGCTCCCATACAACAAACGTAATTTTTACTCGATCCTAATTAACAGGTAGAAACTTGAATATTTGTAAGTAAATATTTAGAAATATATTAACTATAAAAATAAATACCTAATCTAATACATAAAAACTCACAAAATGAAAATAATCCGTGCATCTAAACGAGGTGCGAGCGCCGCGCCGCGCCGCGCGTATTCGCGCGAGCGTCGTCATGCTGCCCGGATGTGTATCGAAAACCTACCTATAAGTTTGCCATTTACTACTTGGAATTTCGTTGATTTCTCGTTATTTTATACGATTTTCTATTATAGATGATAGTACGGAACCCTTCGTGCGCGAGTCCGACTCGCACTTGGCCGATTTTATTTATTTACACTTATTTATTACTTACTTTTTTTTGCAAAAATAATTGTGTTCAGTCTGTGTATGATAATACCATATTTATTTATGCCATCCCAAAGTGAGATTTCACGATTATCTACTAACACTAAAAGCGATTTAAAGACACCCAAATTATATCTGGTAATTTTTTTTAAATCCAAAATAGCTCGACATTTGAACACCAACCTGCCTGATGGAAAGCGACACTTTGGCCGAAGATGACGCACGCAGCTACTATAAGCAATGATATTTAGTCTATAGAGGCTATTGAAGTAAAATCAGAGCAAATCTCAGTTCTCAGAACATTCGAAGATAATCACATCACATTACACATCTTTAAGGCCTTTTAGTATCTTGGCCTTACGAGTATACATCTTGGTATTGTACATTCTAAACACACAAGATGATCACGAACGCGGCTGAAGCGGGCATTATCACTGTTTACAAGTTACGACACGCGTCTAACAGCGTTGCCCGACGTGTCGCAGCTGCAGACAACTCGGGCAATCACCTTACTGAATACATCATTAGCTATAAAGTACTTATTTACTCTTCAAGAAGAGTATTTATGTAGTTAAGCATAAGGCCAAATGTTTTTTTGCGTTTTTTGCCTCTCGCTGATGTGGCCATTCGCGTAAATATTTTTTTAAATAAGCAAAAGGCCAAATGGTCTTTTGCGTTCTTGGCCATTTGCGTCGATCCCGTTGTTGTCAGTCGGCCTTTGGTTTTAGTGTCGAGTTGTGTTTGTATGTATATGTGTAAGTATTGCTGCGTCCCGCACAATAAATATAATGTTCGTGAATATGATGTAGAAGTGTGATTTATTATAATGTTTGCAGTAAACAGATAAACGTTTCAACACCAACACCTTGACTGTACACGATGGTTTGACCGAGGTGCACGTCCATCTAGAAGGTATTTATTTATTCTACTTACAGCGTGTAATTTGCTCAATCTTACCCGATCTCTTCCGAATTGCTTCTGCTCCATATGTATTGACTTCCAGTAAACAGTCGGCCATAACTCGTGCTCAGGTGTAAGTTTCTACGCAGGCAACCAATACGTGCTAATTATACAGACAATGGTGTAACTGTGGGCCCCAGTCCCTACCACTGGAAGACTGGCTGCACCGCGATACCCAGATTTGTTGTGCAAACCCCTGAGTCAAATGTCAGACATGGAGGCAGGCCTTTGTAAAGCCTAGTTCTCAATATTCCAGCAATTCAGATTATGGATTAGATTAGTGTTTTAGTAAGTAGCACGATATATTTGACTAAATTACTAGAATAATACGAACTAAACTAAATACACTAAATAAACTCCCTTAGTAAACTGAACCACAGCCACCTAAGATCAGTAGTGACCTCAAGTGGCTGTACCGGTCAGTGACTAGTAACTCAGTAAAGACTTGTTTGAAATTGTGATTTAATATGCAAAAACGTACATACGATAAATAGGATCGGATAAATTGCCAGTATCAAGTATATTTGATAGGTACTTGATACTGACAAATGCATGAATCCTTTGAGGCCACGTTGAGATACTCGTAAATTTCGTATAAACACGATCAAACCCCAAATTATGATCGAGAACAAGTGATATCCCAAAACGATGCATCCGGTCGCAGGTGCGTTTCGTTAACACCACTTCGTCGGCGTCCAATTCTTGCGCACCATTGTCGACTATTCGGATGTCAATGCGCTCCGAATGAGGCACGTACATAGTAATGTATTGATTAGCTTACACGCTTACTTTCTGTCTTGCATTAATTTGTATCTCTAGCTGTGTGATGGGTTACTGGAGAAATCGTAATCGCTACTAGGGCATAATTACCAAATAGAGCTTTATTCAATATATATTTTCGTGTGTGCATATATACAATTAATAGATTTATGTTTAGGTTTCCGGGCTTATCTCCGTCCATTCCATGCCATAATAATATTGCATCGTTAAGTGATTTAGATACGCATGCAAAAATTGAGCTCAATAGGAAACCGTGAAGTAAATAAAATTGATTGCAGGATTTGATTACAGATAGCCACCGGAACAGATGAAACTAAATAAAAACTTGTGATAAAGTAGCCGCAACGTTCAAACATTGAACAAAACTAAACATGTTGATATCAGCGTTAGATACAGATACGTATCTACATAATATGTAGGCGTGAGTGTTCGACCGGAAGTCGCCCGGGACCTGTCGACAGCGTTAAATAACTGATTGCGTCCCTGGCGAGCAATCGCGGCCGCGGAACTGCCAGAGACGGAGTTAGGGATTACGAAATGTGTTTAATGGATGGGAAGACTTATATTGCGTCATATTAAGACTACTTGTATTATTTGTTCTCTCCCGCGGGAGGACTCGGAGGCTCGAGTATATGGCACTGTATATACGAGTCTTGTTCAACTCATAGTTACCACGAGCAGTTCTACGAATAGTAGACCTTTTTCCAATGTATGTTCCAAAAAAGTCTGCTCGTGAGGTCTAATGGCCATATTCAAAATTCTTATCCAGAATAATAAATTCAGTATATTTGAATATTTGATGAAAAGATAGGCAGAGAGACAGAACTGCCTTCACATTTATATTATTAGCATTGTCTAAGAAATCCTTAAGTATCAGGTAGTATACCTAGGTAAGTAAGTATAGTCATCTAAATATACCTTCGGTCGCTGGAATGTATACACATATCATACCAACCCTCTGTTTGCATCAGAAGTTAAAAAGCAATTAGGTTCCTTACACGAACTCTATGCAAACGATTAACTCAACTCCTAAGCAAACGTACAAGGAAGACGGATGGCTCTCACCTCGTCAATGAATAAAGAAATAGAAGGCACATCCAATAAATCCGGCTCCCGCGCCGTCGCTCGCAGGTGCCTCCCGGAGGACTGATATCGGCAGCCCTTTAATGCAAAATGATCGAAGCGGGGGAAAGTACTTAATAAAGTGTGACTTTTTTGCACCGGTTGTGTATTGATTTGTGAGTGATATGGACTGGGGAATACCGATTGATTTATTAATGTTTTCAGTGCGTGGAATGCGCGAAACTGTCGTGCTCGAATTTCATATTCTTTTTTATATTCAATGTTATAGTTACGACTATGTAACAGACACAAGAAGTCACTGTTTTATAGAAGCCTGTCTCATAATCATCTTAGCCACTGGAGACTGGACATATGTAGATATTGGTGGACATTTTTATACAGTATTAGCCCCAAACTAAGCAAAGTTTGTATTGTGAAAACTAGATAGCTGAATAAACATCCAAATTCATCAAATAAATATTTGTCCTGGATAGGGGTCGAACCCACAACCTTAATAGGTAGGCATACTATCAACTGTGCTATGAGGCCAATCTTAGACCTATGTTATCATCATCTAAGCCACAAGAAGTTCACTGTGGGAAATAGACATCCCCCATGGATTTTCTTCCTGTCATTTGTATGACGTTATCTGTTCACTCTGTAGCTGATCTTCCTACGCTGCGGCCTGTGCGTGGTATCCATTCCAGAAACTTTCGGCCTCATTAGGCCTCATTTACGGAGACGTGAGACGTCGTGCGGTGCGTGTGGCGTGGCATCTCGCGGCGCGTGTAGCGTGGCATCTCGCGGCGCGTCAGTCGTTTTTTCTGTTTACGAAGCGGCGGCACGTGCAGCGTCACGTTACATCGCACCCGTAAACACAAACATATAGCAATATTCGATCTTGTTTATAGAGACGCGAGACGGGACGAGTGGCGGTGCCCGCCGCTGTGCCCACGGCGAATTCATACGCGTGTAGGGAAGCACGCGGCGGGCATCTCTGCCCCGCTACGTGCGCCGCGGCGGTGCACACCGCGTGAGACGGGGCGGTGCCAGCCGCGGGCTCCGCCACAAAAAACGCTTCATTTCAAACAAACGTTTGTAAAATCGCTTCTCCGTAAACGCACTCATATAACGCCATACGTTTCAATTCAATGCGGGCCGCATCGCACAACGCAACGCGTGACGCCCGCGTCTCCGTCAATACAGGCCGCGCCGCACAACGCAACGCGTGACGCCCCGCGTCTGCGTAAATGAGGCCTTAGCTATCAATTTTACGTACTATGTGTTTTGCCCACTGCTACTTCAACTTGCTATTCCGCTGGGTTGCAGATTGCAGATCCAGAGAGCTACTAATTAGTTTAATATAATAATAATGAATGTTAGCAACATTTTTATTGGTTCCTTAATATAGATACATTATATTTAGATTTATAATTTCACATGTCAGACACGAGTAGGTAGCCCAGTTGCTTTTATATAAACTTACTATTTTATCTACCGTGAATTGAATACTGCTTGGAAGAGATCGCTTTGAGCGTCGAGTTCGTATATTATACCCTATTTTATTCTAAACAATGGTGTACAATAAATTAATCCGTTTTTATCTATCTATCTTATTTTCGTATTATCTATTTATTTATTTCTTATTTTTTAAACTATTTTGGAACGATACATTCTGCCTAAATTGTATGTTAGTACTTTACGGATTGTCCCTAAACAAGTGATATAAATGCATTCTTTGACAAGTATCTTGATAGTCTGGATTCCACCAGCGTCTCAACTCCATGTAGCTTATTTTCCCAATATTTCCGTTCAGTTTAGTGCACAAGTCACAGAGGTAGTTCCTGGGTCTGGTCGTGTACAAGTAGTAAGTCTTCCAGTCGAAAAAGTAAGAGTATTTCGATGGGTTTCCTATGAGATAGTCAATTATAGAGCCAAGTTTCTTCAGATTGAATTCGTGGTAATTGATGTAGGATCCTGGAGGTAGAAATCTGAAATTAAACAAAAAAGCTTTTTAATGTCGATTGACCAGGGGATTTACGATAATTTTAACGTCGTTAAAAACTTAACACTAATTGTCATTTTTTTATCAGCCCTGTATACAAATTGTTACTTGAAATTAGTATTTTTCTCGTAGTTAGACTTGAACAAACGTCTTTCAAAAGTCTACGATGTACAATCTAGAAGAATCCAGGTACATATTGGGGAAAAATACTCAGGCAACGACATGGCATTCATTATGCTAAACATATTAAATACACCCGAAAAGTCGAATAGTCAGTTAAGTTATGAGAATAAACCTATATTATCAAGGTTCACATTATTCACTAACCTCGTATAGTTTGTAGAACCACCAACAATTGGAATCGATAAATAAGTCATTCCTTTTACCATTTTCTCAGTGATATAGTCATCTGCAACGGAATCTTCTAAAATGAGGTTGAAGAAGTAATCTCTTTCGATCATCTTAAAGCAATTAATGATACCGCCTTTTGGACATCTGTTCTCACTGCATGGTCCAAAAGTATCTACGGTATGATTGTATCCCTTCAGTTCTTCTCTCAAATCATTTACAAAACGTTCATGTTTATGTTTCAATTTACAATTAGTCACCAACCAAGCCACGGCTTTCTTTTTACCGTCAATTTTATTCTTGTACTTCTCTGTATGTTTCATATCTAAAATCCATTCCATCGCATCCTTTGGACCGATTAGATTATTTTGAATATTGTGAATATTTATAAATGGGTGTGATATATCTGAATTCAATTTATAAGTCCACGTCCAGTTAAAAAAGTTATCAAATAAATCATGACAGACCGGATGGTGTTCAGATGACTCATGAGACTTGAAAATATATATTTGATCTTCATTTCTTTCGAAAATCATACGATGTGCTTTAGCTTTTCTAACATCATGTATATTAAATACAATTGCATTAAAATGGTCCACTGAACCCAGCAAGGTATTATTATAAGTGATATAACAGTTGATATGAGGGCAGTTTTGTTTAATGAACTGTGTTTGCCCCGGCAGATATTCCACGTCTCTGTTGTAAAAGTTCTTCTTGTTTTTCATCGGTTGCTTCCAGAATAATATGTATCTCAAATCAGTCTTGAATCTCTCAGATCTTTCTTCCACTTTCTTATTGTCAGTTTTACGGATGATGTTTGGTATCAAAGATATTAATATTGCTATGCTAAGAATTATGAAGCATACGCCGATTTTTATAATAGTTTTGTTGCAGTTACTGGCGAGGAGCATGCTTTTGAGGTGACATGTATAGATTTTTCTATAATTTATTATTTTCATGACCGACACTGGCTTTCGATCGTCACAGAAGAAAGACTGAAGATATGTGCTGCGATTTTACTTCGAGTTTGTAAAACAATTGGTGGAATTTAGCCCATTTCCTCCGATAAATGTTGATTGTTATTGTTTACTAACTTTTATACGGCGGTACATTTTTCACCGTATACCTGTACCTATTTTCAACATATGTATAATACAAGAATTTATATTCATATTTAAAAGATTTCAATTTTCTTGCTAAAATGTATTTTTTGTATCGCTTTCAGTTACAGGTAAGCAACCACCTCGGGTTGCTTAGCGACAAAACCTTTATAATAATAAAAAAAAAACATTTAAAAGAAAAACAAAATACCCACCGGCTTAGGAGCAATTTTCGTAGTACATGCTTGATAAGATGCTGAACGTACGTTTTTCGTGAAAAAAAATAATTATCTCACGCGTAGCCATAACGTTGTACAATTTGTTAATATTGGATAATAATACCTAATAAAAAACAACAACAAAAAATCCAGGTCTCTACTATTTGTAAAAAAATAATAATTAAAATTAAGATGTGTTACAATTTTAGTTTTACTGTACTATTTGTGAAACCTGGCCGTTTGGCAGACAAATGAAAAATAAAATATCCAACTGCGTAAATTAGCCACAGTCACACTAAAGAACTTACTAAACTAGAACTAGAGACGAGTTTAACGATATCTTAAAATCAGTTTAGTGATTTAAAATGCAAGAGGTAATAATTATACTCCCGTGGCCAAGTTATAATTGCAAACGAATGTGTCCGCATCTCTGTCGCTCCCGTATCGGCTTGTTCATCCGCATCTCTGTCGCTCCCGTATCGGCTTGTTCATCCGCATCTCTGTCGCTCCCGTATCGGCTTGTTCATCCGCAACTCTGTCGCTCCCGTATCGGCTTATTCATCCGCATCTCTGTCGCTCCCGTATCGGCTCATTCAGCCATGATCGCAGATGTCATCAATTACACGCTGCAAAATAACACCTCTCCGGGCTCGCGAAACAACAGTAATGCCGTTGATGTTGTAGTTGTCCACAGACGACGGTTATCGCTTACTATCAGGCGAGCCGTCTGCCTTTTTGCTGCCCTTTTTAATAAAAAGAAATCTATAGTAGATGAAAATAGGTTATATTCAATACATTCAGTAAATACAACCACATTAGTTTATTCCATTTTGGACACTGGAGTAAATAAGTCAAATCACCAAGTAACGAGTAATATTGGTGCTAAATATGTAAGTAATTTTAAATAACTAGTGTTGTTGTTTAAGCTAGGCGGGTTCGGTACATAATTTATGCGTTTAATTTCGCAGTATAGTCGCCCGTTTAACCTACTGCCATATGAAAAACTCGTTTCTGTTCCGCTCTCCGTATCCGCTGTTTAATTTATGGCTAAAAAATATATACCCGAAACGGTTAATATGGGCGCATGTGTGCTGCGTACGGACGCCCGGGAATTGCTTTAGCTTGCTTATGATGATTTATTGTGTCTTTATTTATAGATTCGTTAGATTCTGTGATTTTACTTGTTCTTTTTTCCAGTTTTCAGATATTTTATTAGACAATTATGTATGAAAAAAATATGTTGTTATGATAAAATTGGTTTGTCGAAGTGAATTTTGTATTATAATTATAAGTGTTCTTCCATCATTATGATGATAGAAGAACTACCAACTAAGTATTTTTTTCAATAAATTAAGATCATAACGCTATCTGTATTGCAAATGATCCAGGAATTAAGTAACGCACATACACAACTTACATACGTGAACCGTAAAAACATGATGACGATGATGATGATGATGTCATCCTAGCCGATTTCGGCCACGGTGACTTAAGCTTCTGTAATAATTGAGCTTGGATGTAAGATAGGAATACATAAGAATAAGAATAAGAATACCATAAGAATACCATAAGAATACCATATAACTATAATTGTGGCGTCCTCACTTGCATTGAATGCTCACGAACATTTTCTGCAAAAATAGGGTACATAAGTCACGTGAGAGCGAAACATCCAAAAACATAACCCTCCTTTTACAGCAGTCGTACAAAAAAAAAACGTCACAATAAGAAACGCATGTTTATTTCGGTTAACGTAAGAGCACTCCATTTAAAAGATATAAAGGAGGAAAAGATCAAAAATGTGAAGCCCCTGAAATCGTAAACACACCTCAAGGTACAAAGGTAAGGAAAACAATTAGAGGCGCATTGTGATCCGCCATTAAGTTCAGCACAAACGTATCTGAGAGCCAGTAATGGTGTACTCCTCAAACAGTCGCTCTCAAAGAAATCATTATTCCGCGAGCTACCCGCGCGACCACTTGGAAACTTAGGGATGTGCCAGTAACCACTGATATCGACATCGATTATTTTTTGTATAGTTCAGACCTATTTGTATTCCCTTTCCCTTGTTGGTCACTTTCTTTTACAAAAAAATACTTTTTTGTAAAAAAAGTGACATGACGTCACAGACCACCAGTCTGGTCAAGTGCGGGTAAGGGACTTCATACATTTTTAAGCTTATTATTATCTCTCAGATAAGTAGACATAAAAAAATGTTACAGCCGAATATGTCGTAAAAACGCACATTTCGACACTCACAAGAGAATCAAAACCTATGGGGTACTTCCCGTTGACCTATAACTTTGAAACAATCCGAAAACTGTATATTTTTAATTTAATCTATCTGCAGCAAGAGACTGCGGATCTGCGTATATGGTTTTAATTTCAACTCGATACCTACACACTTTCCCGGGATACAGGTTTTGACAGACGGATGGACGGACAGATAGACAACAAAGTGGTCCTATAAGAGTTCCGTTTTTTTCCTTTTGAGGTACGGTACCCAAAAATTTTAGATTTATTAGCGGTGAGACCATGTAATTACGAATAAAAGTGGTTTTATTGAACACTAGTCCGCCAATGTTATCTACTTAGTAAAACGTGAAGAAAAACAATCTTTAAATATAAACAAAAATTGACCGTAATCAGTGAACTGTAAATGATAATTGTATGTGGCTGTGTTGTTAATGACGAACAAGCTTGATTACAATTATTGGTAAAATTAAATGGAATACTAAAATAGAAAATACTGCAGTTACTATTAAACAGCAGACTATTTAATCTATTTATGACACATGTATTAAAGAAATAAATAACTTAGTGTTTGAAGAAAACATTTTTTTATCGATACATTTGTGAGAGTTGCGTTCCATCCCTAGTCAGGCACGGGATACGCCGCGGGGTAACGAAGCTAATCTGTACTCAAGTGTCGACAATTTGGGTAACAACAGAAAATAAGCGCGGCTCAAACTCAATGTTGCCTTAATACTCAGTTTATACAAACTTAACGGTGGCTTAGCGTAATGATCGCTTTGCTTGCTTTGTTCCACTTCTGTAGGTGGGTTTGTTTCCAATTGCTATTTATGAATTGGTACGTTGCCGGCTATTTTTCTGTTCAGTTATGCGGTTATTATTATTATTCTTGCGGCCACAGATTGGTGCCCTAGGGGAGCGACTATAGGTAGACCAGTAGGCAGACCACCGGCCAGATGGAGAGACGATATCAAGTCATCATCAAAAGTAAGAGCTGGATGAGATCGGCGCAGGACCGGAAATATATTAAAAGTTAATGAAGAGACATACCTATGTCCAGAAGTGGATGGATGAGGGCTGAAATGGTTGATCATGAATGGGCTTGCGCTTGACCACCAACTCACGTCATTTTAAGCGACGTTTCTGGTGACGATGAAGTACGGGTAAGTACGTAGAAGATGTTTCGGTATTTTTTTATTTATTCAATTTGTTTTTCTGTCACCAAGTTTGTGTGTTCGTTAAAAATCGATATACATAATTATATAACTGAATGTGGATATTGTACGATTATAGAACGATACGTATCCATATACATACTCGTATCTAAGAATGTGGATATTGTACGATTGTAGAACGATTATGTTCTATAATCGTACTTGTTGCTTGTTTGGAATACTTTATAGCTTAAACGGCTTGAT
Organism: Lycia hirtaria; assembly: GCA_947563715.1. Lineage (NCBI taxonomy): Eukaryota > Metazoa > Arthropoda > Insecta > Lepidoptera > Geometridae > Lycia > Lycia hirtaria. The sequence goes on from OX387376.1 coordinate 23,647,285, forward strand.
AGGTTTCGACAACGTGTCGTTCCTATTACAGTGATATGGAGTAAAAGATTGCGTCCGCAAAAAAACAATGGAAAATAGGACAATACATTATCCAGAGCTCGATAAGCTGATTTTAAAAATATTTTACGCAACTACTGATTCAGTTGTTTACTTGACAAAGTTGTTTCTGTAAATACTAAAATTCATCATCATCATCATCTCAGCCATAAGAAGTCCACTGCTGGACATAGGCCTCCTCCATGGATTTCCAAAAAGACCGATTGGAAGCGGCTTGCATCCAGCGTCTTCCCGCCACTTGTATGAGATCATCTGTCCATCTCGTGGCTGGTCTTCCTACGCTGCGCTTGCCGGTACGTGGTCTCCACTCGAGAACCTTTCGGCCCCATCGGCCATCAGTTCTACGTGCTATGTGTCCTGCCCACTGCCACTTCAACTTGCTAATCCGCTGTGCTATATCGGTGACTTTTGTACGTCTACGTATCTCTTTATTTCTGATTCGATCTCGTAGAGAGACTCCGAGCATAGCCCTCTCCATAGCTCGTTGCGTGACCGTGAGTTTCCTTATAAGGCCCATAGTTAGGGACCACGTTTCAGTGCCGTATGTCATCACTGGTAACACACACTGGTTGTAAACTTTCGACTTGAGGGACTGGGGAATATTGGACGAGAAGACGCTTTTAAGTTTCCCGAACGCTGCCCAGCCGAGTTGGATACGACGATTGACCTCCCTCGTAAAGTTGGACCTGCCTAATCGGACCGTCTGTCCTAGGTAGACGTATTCGTCAAAAACTTCAAGAGTGAAGTTCCCCACAGATATTGGGGTGGGCACTACATGGGCGTTCGACATAACCTTCGTTTTGTCCATGTTCATTTTGAGGTTTTGAATACTAAAATTAGGTAAGCTATATCTTGCTTTCGGGCACTTTTTTTTTCTCCTAATAATTCTAGTTCTAGTTGAACATTGTTTTAAGCAAAACTATACTTTACTGTTACTTTATTTATAACTATAACTTAATTTTTAACTCTGCTAGATGTCAATTACTTTTTTGTGAAAAATGAGAATATACATAATAAGTGATCATTCCAGAATAGCTCGATAACTTAGATTCAGTATTTTTAAGCAGATTCAATTACTTACATACATGTTTGGAGAGAGCCACTGTTTTGAGCAGCTAATGTTTTCCAAAATAGAATAGAATAGAATATAACTTTATTGTACAACCATACAGATAATAACTTAAAATAAACAATAAACTTAAACGACAGTTCAAAGGCGGCTTTATCGCATATAGCGATTTCTTCCAGGCAACCTTAGGGTGGATAGAAGTAGTATAATTAGAATGAGGAGGTGTTTGTGGTTACATTACATATAAAACAAAATACAAAATATGTGATGTAATTGGTAAATTGGTAATTGGTATTGGTAATTGGTAACGTATTCATGCTTTATTTACCATAAGAATTGATTGAAATTTGTTGGAGATAGCTTTGAGGGCCCATGCAGGTGCATACATGGGCAAACTGCATACACACTGTTAGGCGAAGCTAGTATTTTCTAAACTGGTCACGCATACAAGTATATCATCTTACACATATTGATGTACGAGTAATGTGTGCGTGTTAAATACCTTCTTACGTAGAGTTAGTGTAGAACCACTAATGAGGAGCTAAATCACGTAAAACGGTGCGGCAACAGTGGGTCTCGGTGTTTACCGTGATTTACCGAACAGAACACGGGCGGGGAGTGCCGCCGGAGCTGGGAGGAGCGCGCTGGGGATGCGACCGCAGTGACGGCCGTGCCGCAGGAGAGCCGGGCAGAACAGCGCACGGCCGTTATACACTTCGAACGTTGCCATTATTTTAATCACAGAATTCGCCCTATTTACATAGGTAATAGTAACTTCAGTAGTGTGCTACATCTTGTCGCATTTAAGAAGAGAACGAAATGAAGGTACTAACTACTACTACTACGTTATTAAAAAAAATGCTTACGCACCCATAGTATGAGAGCAAATTAAGTTCTCATATTGTGGACAGACGGACAGACGGACGGACATGGCGAAACTATAACGGTTCGTAGTTTACTAAGGAACCCTTAAAACTGTCTGTCTCGTCAGACGGAACTGCGAAGGCCTATTTCATAACAATCGTATTGGATTTCAGATTTATCGTACTGTAAAGAAAACATACATACATAGATATAAAACACATCTTGCTGAGTAATCGGCAATTTTACAGTTATTTTGTTATCTGAAGATTCTGAAGACCACCTCTGAAGTATGACTTACCAAACAATCAATAATCAAATAAATTTATAATTTGTGAAGTAATCGCTAAAAACATACAAAGAAAACATAGAATCGAATTGAGAACCTTCTTCTCTTTGGAAGTCGGTAAAAAATCTATAACCTTGTAAAAAAGCTATGTACTTGTACAATGTTTGATGTAGAGTCAAATATACCAACTAACAATACTAATAACTATTAACACAACTATTTAATAATAACTATTTTATAACTTATAACAACTTATCGTAATTAAAAAATAATTAGAATCGCTCTGCTCATGTGATCGCTTGCCCTCCCCCCCGTCCCCCCAGACAACCCGTCGCCACAGAATAGCTACGAGTACAATCACGCCGCCCAAATGGAATTGAAACTGCTACAATCCAGTTTGCGCCCACTTTTTCTTCCACTCTATCTCGGTTTGATTGAGTCTGCACTTTTGTGCTGACAGTCGGACCGTCAAAGAGATGGCTTAGTATTGTATTGGATACGGAGTTTATACGGGAACGGGCCCGCTATACACAGATTGAAGAACGATTTACGCTCGCAAAAGGCTTTGTTTGGATTTGGTGCAAAGCTATAAGGGGAAAAAATGCAGATGAAAAATTTGTTTGAAATATTAATTATAATTATAAAATTGAGTTCTCGAGTGACGTAGTAGATTACACACTGACAAGTCCAGCGTAGGAAGACCAACCACGAGATAGAGAGAAGACCTTATACAAGTGGCGGGAAGACACTGGATACAAGCTGCTTCCTGTCATTCTTTTTGGTAATCTATAGTAAGCTTATGTCTAACAATGGACTTCTTATGGCTGAGATAATGTTGATTAAGTAAAAACTAGACAAGTGCGAACCAGACTCGCCCACCAAGGGTTTCGCACAAACAAGTAGATAAAAGGGGGAAATTATATATTTTTTATATTTTCCTTCATAAGCCAAATAATAAAAGTAATTTAAAAAAAAACGACTTCAAATTGAAAAGAAAGAAATAACTCGAAGAAAATCAACTATTTTTGAGGTCGGTACACACCGACCTCAAAAACTAAGTCCTATACAAACGTACAGTCTGTATAGGACTTAGTTGAGATAGCTTAGGGCCTGACACCGACCTCAAAAATAGTTGGTTTTCTTCGAGTTATTACTTTCTTTTCAGTTTCAAGTCGGTTTAATTTTTTTAAATTAGTTTTATTTATTAATTTTTATAATAGTATTTATTCGTTTTGTTTGAAATTAAAAATTGTATTCACAATACTGATCGAATTGATAACCTTCTTTTTTTGAAGTCGGTTAAAAACGGTCGTCAAAGCTCGTCACCGCTCATGTCACTGTCTATCAAACAATTGAAATATAAGGTGCGATGAAAGAAGTGAGTGTTCAAAAGCCCATATCTTGAAAACTACTGAACCGATTTTGACAAAACTTACAGTGACTCCTAAGTTGAAATATACTTTATTCAATAAAGAAAATAATTTTAGGAATAAGACTTCTAGTTTCGGCGTAATGCGTAGACAAACATACAAACATACATACACTTATGAAATTTGGCACATATGTTTAGAAGCAGGTATAGACTAACATATACAAAAACTGTGCAATTCTGAAAATATTACAAACATACAGGTCGAATTGATAACCTCCCTTTTTTTGGAAATCGCATTTAAGTTGTGCATTGATTTGAGTTTTAACAATAATTGTCGCGTTCCTTGCAAACAAAGAGATTAAATATAGTACGGAAACAAAACCCCATTACAAGAAGATAACAATACATAATCTGCAAATGATACTCGAACCAAGAGTTTATAAGAAACCCTCTTCCGTACTCACACGTGGGCATATATTTATAGTGACGTTTTCAAAATGCCATCGTTCCTCAGGTCATCCTAACTGTTACTGTGGGAGAGGGCTCGATAAGTGAGTTGTTTGAGCAATAAGTGGCGAGCGCAGTGCATTACGCCGTCAATGGGGCACTAACTCGGTTGGCGGCCGGCGCGCGCCGGTACTGCCTGCAAAATAATCCACTTATTGGCTCACTTACGCGAAAAGCTTTCAAATATTATCGGAACACCAAAAATGTTACACAAGCTATTTTTGGTGTGATTTCCACTTGTCAATATTTTTTTTGTTTCTATTGTAACTAGGTACATATTTTCACTCATATGCGCAAGAAGGAGGGTTATGTTTTCGAGTGTATGTATGTTTCTATAATATTACCTCCTGTAGCCTAAATGGCTTGACCGTTTTTGATGTGCAAGGTGTCGTTAGACTCGTCTTCACTCATTAGTGTCATAAGCTACATTTTTGTAATAATAATAATACTTTCGCAAAAATAAAAAATGCGCTATTTTGAAACCAAAAAAAATTTAGTCAGTGGGACCAAAAAAAAAACAGCTGAACTGATTTTGATGAAACAAGCTAAGAACACTCTCGATGAAATCCTGTTTCATATAAAAAAAACTATATCAAAATTGGTCCATCCGTTTGAGAACTACGATGCCACAAACAGATACACATGTCAAACTTTTAAAACACCTCTTTTTGGTTGGTTCATAAATAGGTGATTCTCCTAGCATTATTGTAAAGAATGTTTGTTTAAAACCTTTAAAACGACTTTACACATACTTTCTCACAAAAATCGTACACTCGATAGCATATCAAGCGTATCTAATTAAATCGTAAGTTAGACTGCAAAAATCGCTCTTCTGTAGTCGGGCATTATCTTATAATATGGATACTTGTTTTTAATTTGAAAACTTGTCAAAATGTATTATTTTGCGAACGCTACCACTTCGCCGCGTCGCCGAGACACAATGAAATTACTTAGCGTGCTCTTTACTGCTTCACATCAAAATGTTAGCAAAATATACTTTTTGGGCTTCTTAATAGCCCATAGCGGAAATTAATCTAGATTGTGTGGGGAAATTTATGATAAGTACATGTTTGACAATACGTAATAATTAAACAAACTATAGATATGTATGCCCAGCTTCATAGCCACGTATGGGTACGATAAGCAATGTAATGAACGTCCACGTACACATACCATACCATGACCATAACTCATGAACCATGACCATGCCATGACCGCGCACTGCTACCCCCTCCACTAGACGATATGAACGTGTCGGACGCGGCGCACTGCTACCCCCTCCACTAGACGATATGAACGTGTCGGACGCGGTGCACTGCTACCCCCTCCACTAGACGATATGAACGTGTCAGACGCGGCGCACTGCTACCCCTCCACTAGACGATATGAACGTGTCGGACGCGGCGCACTGCTACCCACTCCACTAGACGATATGAACGTGTCGGACGCGGCGCAGGCGCACTGCTGCCCCCTCCACTAGACGATATGAACGTGTCGGACGCGGCGCAGGCGCACTGCTACCCCCTCCACTAGACGGTATGAACGTGTCGGACGTGGCGCACTACTATCCCGTCCGCTAGACGATATGAACGTGTCGGACGCGGCGCACTGCTATCCCGTCCACTAGACGATATGAACGTGTCGGACGCGGCGCACTTCTATCCCGTCCGCGTTATTACAAAGCCTATATTGTTTGAGTCACAAGTCAAACTAGATTTTGTTTATGCATTTTACTCGACAATACCTAATCTATCTCAGTAAAAAAATTTACTCAAATGGATGAGCTTTTTTGCTTTAATATTTTCAAAGTAAATGCACGGACAAAACCTAGTACTGTATTATACTCAAATAGATAAGCTTTTGTTGAGATATTTTCAAACATTACGTACTAATAAAACCTAGTCGAGTAGAGGCTCACCGCCACATTTGTTTATCGCGAACGCGATAATTAAGATTTTAGCAGTAAAATATTTCTGTAAATAATTTAGTGGCCCAAAAGTAGGTTAGGTTATGTTAGAACATTAAAAAACACATCGCGTGAGCCGAGCGAGCGTAGCGAGCGTGCCGCGGTAGCGGCCGGCGAAGCGCTAAATAATATGTTTTTGTACTTAACCTCAAAAACGATTTGAAAAAATGGTGATAAAAATAACAAATTCATTAATTTATTTCTCAGAAAAAAAAATTTTGTGTTTTTCACTTTCCCTTGGGTTTTCGCACCCCCCTTTTGGGGGGGGGGGGAGTAATATCGGAGGATTGGTAAATATCAGTATCAAATTGAATAGCGTTTGTTGCTGAAATGTTACATTAAATTTGTCTTACAAAGTCTATGCGATTTCGGTCAATTTCTGTACTAGAATAGATTAGGGTTTTGTAAAGTTTTTGTCAAACAAAAGCTCATCTATTAGAGTCTGACTTTTGACTCAAATAGTATAGGCTTCGTAAATACGCATCCCGTCCACTAGACGATATGAACGTGTCGGACGCGGCGCACTGCTACCCCCTCCACTAGACGATATGAACGTGTCGGACGCGGCGCACTGCTACCCACTCCACTAGACGATATGAACGTGTCGGACGCGGCGCACTGCTACCCCCTCCACTAGACGATATGAACGTGTCGGACGCGGCGCACTGCTATCCCGTCCACTAGAACGTAACGACAACGTATTAAGCTTATTTACCTACTTTATGCGCTCCTAATGTACTCGTATGTAGACGACATCAAAAACCATTTTAAAAAGGAACATATAAAGTGTGCCATGCATGCAACTCAACAAGACAAGTGGAGGCTTGCACCGGAAGTTCACTCGCAAACAATATGGCGGCCGACCACTTCCGCCGCATGACTTTCCGGCTACGGAACTCTGAGGGACATTTAACTAGTTTAAAAACGAATGATGTGTTTTTAAAAATAATTGAATGGTTTCAGTTATTTTGCTAGAGTGTCGTTTTAGTGATGAGCCAGTTTGCATAATAAATACGAGTAAATGTTCTAACATTTATTTATTGTGCAAAATGGTATTATAGTAAATAATTAGTATGCCCCGCAGAGGGACACTTCAAGCCGAAAACAATAAGAAACAACATCAAAATAGTTATTTGTTATGCAAGGCAGCAAAGTTGGTTTTTGGGGCGAGTACTTGTATTGAAACCTGAGCAAGCGAAGGATTTCAAAAGTACGAGATGCAAAATAACTTTGCTGCCGAGCGAAACACAAAATTTTTCACCTCACTACAGCGAGGAAAACGCTAATCCAGTGCTGCCACCTGTGGCTGGTCAGTGCGATTATTCAAAGAAATGAGGTTGGCGCACTGACATGAAATAAGTATTTAATGTATTTTCAGTGGATTTGCGGTATAGAAAAGTATCTATGGAATAGAAAGGTTCGAATTTTAAAAACTCTTTCCACGCTAGCGGACAAAATGCACTTTTCCACTCAGATTTCTAATGACAAACCGAATCTTTCCGAGCTTGTGAGGTGAAAAAGAATTTGTATAATAAAAAAAAAAAAAACTCAGAATTGCATAAAATAGTACCTATCTATTCAATTACAAAGGTGTGTTTACTTTATCATAGTTTTAATTTAATATCATTGTTGGGCTTACGGTTGAATCAACTCGGCCGAGAGCGAGCTTGTCTCCCGCTTCCTCGCAGAATGTGAACTACATTACTACTAGTTTTACAAGTGCTTTACAAGGATTATGATGAAACCTAGCTAAGAACACTCTCTATGAAGTCCTCCAAGTACTTACCAAGTACCAAATTCCATATATACGTATTACTAAAATCATAGCCCATACGACCATATTCTTACCATATTCTTCATACGAAGTCAGGTACGTGAATTATCTCTTTATTTCTATATAACAAATAATATTAGGTGATTTTCAATACTCCTAAAGCGTCTACAATTATTATTTTCTAATATGCGTTGGTTTTGTAGCTGGTCTACGTGGTACGTAGAGGTTCGTAGCAAGCGAAGTTCCGGCGGAAGAGGGGCCGCAGACAACATGGCTGCCCGGATACATCCGGTGCAACATACGCTGTACGTATCGTAGCGTTTCCTTTATGCTGCTAATCTATGTTAAACTGTTCTGTCATAGTCAAATGTACTAAGCGATACTTGTACAAACACAGTACAAAATTGTTAAGTATTGAAGTTAAACAACTTTTAACTGATTTATAACTTAAATTTGATCTGTTTTGACCAGCCACGAGATGGACAGACGACCTCATACAAGTGTCGGGAAGACGCTGGATGCAAGCCGCTTCCAATCGGTCTTTTTGGAAATCCATGGGGGAGACCTATGTCCAGCAGTGGACTTCTTATGGCTGAGATGATGATGATGATGATGATCTGTTTTGAAAACTCTGCAGGCCTTGCTACAATATAAGCGATAAATATATCAAGTTTAAAAGAATAACACAATTCTTTAATGCAGAAAAACGGTTCAAGTAGTCTCTAACTTACGATTTTGTTACGCTTGATACGCTGTTGAGTGTACGTTTTTTTTCGAGAAACTATACATAAAATCGCTGTAGAAATGCGCATTCTTCAGAATAATTCTAGTAAAATCACTTTTTTTCAGAAAAAGTAAAAAAATAAACACATAACTAAAACGTAAAAATAACACTTATGTATGTGTTATTATTATTACAAAAACCACAGCCTATGAAGGCTTATCTACTCAGGGAGTGAAAACAAATCTAACGACACCTCGCATATCAAAATCGGTCAAGCCATTTAGGCTGTAGGCGGTCATGTAGAAACATACATACATACATGCAAATATACATAAAATCGAAAAATGTAACCCTCTTTTTTACGCAGCCAGGTAAGAAACACAAGTCAAATTCATAGACTCCTTTTGTATTTTGTTCGACCGCCGCACGCCGGCTGAATGAAGCCAGCTTTCAGTTTTTGCAACAATAATTCTCGTCAAACTCGGTAAGTCAATGAAACAAACAACGGAATACCATAAACGTTTTATTTAATTTCAACACAGGCATAATATACTCGTAGGACACAAATCCTATTAAATACGTTTCCAAGCATCTTATAATAATTATTTGTAATATAACTGCAGCCTAGTAAACCTATACAACTGTTGATGCTAGTGCTGCCGTGAACATTTCTAAATTCTGCGATCCAACAAAATATGTATGCTAATATCTGTATGTATTATATGTATAATTAAAAATAAAGTAATACACACATACATAAACCCACGCCTATTTTCCCCTACATGATAGGCGGAGCAACAAAGATCACGAGGCTGCTTGACGCCATATTTGACCGTGGTTGAACCGTGATCGTGAGTTAGAAGAAAGAGAATAATACAAGGGTAGATATACAAAATATTAGCTCGCAGTGACAGGGGTCAGGGGGTCAGCCCATCGCCGACATCAACACCGATTTGCCTCAAATTCTTGACTTTTACAGTATTCCCGAGAAGAGAACATTCTATGATATTCTTTAGTTCCCAGAGTAGCACAGACGGAAAATAAATAATTGGTTATTTATTTTTAATATACTCATCTCAATTCATTAATTTTTGTTTAGTTTATTAATAAACAGCAGAATGAACACCAGCTTGTCACAATCTCGCCTGGAAGCATATTATCCGGAGTTTTGATCTAAACAGTATATTACTTCGGACGTCTATTTCTCTACAAAAAGTACTTTATTATTCTAGTTATATTTGTCTTATGATTTTTGTGATAAAAATAAAGGTTATTGTTCGTGTCATGTACATTATAACGAAAATTATAAATAGTAAACTATTCAAACACAAGACATTCTTAATAATATAATATAATATAATATACACTTTTTAGTTTCTACTAAAAATTCATAAGATCTGTAACGACTACATTACTACATAACTAACACTAGTTACTTACGCTTTGATATAACAAAAACTATGTATTATGTTTACGAAAATATTTTTTTATAAAAATAGCCGCCAAAACGTAACTATATTGATATCTAATCAAAACATGTAAGTACTGAAATCTCTTTTTGTTTTGAGTTATTAACATAGGTACCTCATAAGCATAACAATATTATACTTGAAAAGCTATATATTCCACATCAAAATCGTATGAAATTTACATTCAAAATGGTTCTTTTTAAGAAAATAAATTTAAAATAAACTCAAACTGGCAAAATTTTACGTTTCAATTTACGTTTCACATACACATCAAAAGCATTTACATGAATTAATTATACATTTACTGTTTGTAGTTATAAAGTTAATGTTTAGCCTTAGAATGTAATGTATTAAATGCTATTTTAAACTTTATTTTGTATTTTCCATCGTAATTATATCTACAAACTACCGATACGACTATCGAAGCCTAACATTAATAGTTATAGTTATATATTTGCAGTAGATACACTTTACAGTGTGGACGTCTTTATGATAAATAGTTATTCTAGTTAAACATTTAGTTATCTATACACATCTAATTGTACCAGATTACGAACACTAAATCTAAATCTAATATTTGTAATTATATAATTGTTAAGTTAGTTTTGTAGCCACAATGAAAAGCAATTATATTACAGGTTTCATATTATTATATTACCTAAATTTAAATGTTTAAGATATTGTCTATGAAAATTGACATTTTAATAGCTACACAAAAATATAAGGCATACAATTGATAAGAAAAGTCAAGATAATTTACAATGATACAGATACACATACAAATATACAACTGACACTTTCTAAGCAGGTTAAGATAATAATCTTGATCAAAATATTATTTTTAAAGAATTAAAGAAGTTTTTTAATTAAAAAATAAACGATTTTGTTTTAATAATACATTAACCGACTGCTTTGAAAAACAGCAAGGTTTTTGGAATGTATTGTTAATTAGTTTAGTATTTAAGTATGAGTGGATATTGTAATGATATCTTGTAAAACGCAATAAAGATTTAAAAATAAATATCGATAATAGTAATTGACTTAAATCCATTACTCTAATAAAAAATAATAAATGGGTCGCTTTATCATTTCTAACTTTTTGGGGTTTCGTACCCAAAGGGTAAAACGGGAAGGGTCCCATAATAGGGATTACTGAGACTTCGCTGTCTGTCCGTCCGTCCGTCTGTCACCAGGCTGTATCTCATGAACCGTGATAGTTAGAGAGTTGAAATTTTCACAGATGGTGTATTTCTGTTGCCGCTATCCCAACAAATATAAAAAAATAGAATAATACAAATATTTAAGGGAGCCCCCTACAACAAACGTGAATTTGTTCGATATTGATAACGGCAACTTACGACGCTTGAAATATTCACAGAATCTTGAGTTACATTATTCACTTTAAAAATAAATAAATAAATAAAAATAAAATTAATATTTAAAGGGGGCTCCCATACAACAGACATGATTTTTTTGGCGTTTTTATAGATAATGGTACGGAACCCTTCTTGCGCGAGTCCGACTCGCACTTGGCCGGTTTTTTATTAAGTTTTACCAAAAGCAATAACTACAAGTTGTAGAATATTTACAAAAACTGAAATAAACTTACATCTAACATAAACGCTTCAAGATTGTAAAAGCAAAATAAAGCATAATACACATTGTTTTAAAATAAAGCATAATACACATTGTTTTAAAATATTCTAAAAGTTTTCTTGAACTTACTCAATAAAAACTAGGTATAAATAATATACTAGAATATTGTGATTGCACAAATAAAATGTAATGTGCATCCTTAATATTAATAGTACGAGTATGCTAGGTTGTCCAAGTTTTTGGTGTCATAATACGTGTTTTAAAGTACTTTAATAACTATAATAGTACATGCTTCTTAATTAAGTGGTATAGTGAGATCGTCAGCGCTTCTGTACCGCATGCTGTGCTCCCGCGGCCATTGGGTTGCTGGGAAACAGAACAAATGTGTATATCAAACTGCATGAAAACAAAATGTTGCAGCAATATAATAAGTGCTAATTATTTGGAATAATTTCATAATGATCAAATTTGATCAGCATCTCAAAAGGCTCTAGCTTGGTGGTCACGGGTGGTCATACAATGTATTATCATCCTGACCACGACACTCATGGTCAGGAGGTTCCTCAGTTGTAACTGCTACCTCCAGCAGCGCGAGTTCTACCATGCCGCTGCCGGTTTCCTAGTTTCGATTTTATTTATATTTATCTATGTTATTTTTTGTATATCTTCATTGAACATGTATGTATATTAAAAGAAAAATGAAATATCCGACTGCAGAAAAGCGGTTTTTGCAGCCTAACTTACGATTTCGTTTCGCTTGATACGCTATTGAGTGCACAAATTTTGTGAGAAATTATGCGTAATATCGCAGTAAAAAGATTATTAAAGAATAATTCTTGTAAAATCAAATATTTCTTACAAAAAGTTCGTTGGAGGTTTCGAAAAAGCGCTTTTTTTATTTTTCGAGTGTCGTAATATTATTAACACAAAGACTTATAAGCTATGTCACTCAAAGAGAGAAAACAAATCTAACGACACCTCACACATCAAAATCGGTCAAGCCAATTAGGTAGTACGAAGTATTATAGAATCATACATACCCACATAAATACACTCGAAAAATATTACCCTCCTTCTTACGCAGTCGGGTAAAAAAATTAATGAATAATTTACCTAAAAACCTGTACAAATATGTCTGCAACTTGTTAAAAGTGTGATTGAACGACATACAGAACATGACTAAAGCGATCCATCCATATAATTGTAATACCAAACTGACAAAAGCTTCCAATTCTAACATTGAAGTTACTAATGCTGTAATGGTGGCAAAAGTTCTAATAGAAAAAATATTAATGTCAAATGTTAATTCCAAAGTAATCAAAGCTTCTAATGCTCATATTAAAGTTACTAATGCTGTAATAAATGGTGGCAATAGTTCTAATAGAAAAAAAAAACAAAGTGATCAAAGCTATAAAGCTAACATCAACGTCTTTACGTATATAACACGTTGCAATGGTAACACTGAAATGATAAATATTCAAATGTGAACAATCCGCTTAATGCTAATAAAAATGTCTGTGAAGGGTTCATCTGAAAACCGACACTGACGGTAGTTAGCAATAATGCTGATATGGACCTTTTAAACACAATTCTGGTTTTATATTTATTTTTGTTGTAATATAAGTATTTTACAATAGTTATTTGTGCAACAAGAGAGCAAAGTCGTTTTTTGCTGCGAGTGCTGATTTTGATCCTGAGCAAGCGAAGGATTCAACGACTGAATCAAGAGCGTAGCGAGTGATTCTAAAGTTGAATCCTGAGTGTGGCGAGGAATTCAAAGGCACGAGAAGCAAAAAACTTTGCTCTCGTGTAACACAAAACTTTTCACTTCAGCAGCGAGAACACTTTAGGAGATAATAAATATTTACAGGTTAAATATCAGTTTTATTTGCAGTAAATACTTATTTTAGTTTAAATACAACAATAAGTTATAAATTCAATAAATTACATTAAAAGACATAATTATCTTTTTGCAAAATTTCTTTAGTTATTACGAAATTCCGAACGTGTTTGTTTTTGAGGTCGAATTCAAAATCGGAACTTCGAAAGGGCTGGTCTTTGTCTCTCTCTCTTTCTAATGGCGGTAAAGAGATAGAGTGTGAATGTTTCGAATTGTATGATTAACCCAAGGCTGAATAAGATATTCGCGCCTTTCTGAAAAACAATAATTAAAACCAGTGAGCAAACGCATTTTGCTCACTGATTTCAGGCAGCAAAACCTACATGTTTGAGCTACTGAAGTGAAAATGTATTTTTCTTTCCTGTCTTTCTTTTGTATGTGACGAATAAATATATTTTCTTTCTAATGTCTAACACAATGCCTTAATGTAATTATAAAAGTGTCTATTGGCTCTAATACTAACAGCTACAGTAGATATAACGAAAGACCCATATGTAAAGGCGTATAAGATAATATTGGAGTTACGATAGTGACTAGAATGAATACGGATAAAGCAGAAATGAATACATCAAAATGCAACATGCTATACCTATTCTTGTGACATTTCTTTGGTACAGTACTGCGTGAGCATGCAACACTTTTTTTCGAGCGAGACTTTCGGGAATATCGCGCTGGAAAACAATGTAATAATTATATATAAGTTATATAACTATACTCTCACTCTTTCATTTTTTGATAGTGTATTAAAAACTGAACTGAAATAATTATAGTTAAAAAAATCGAAGGAATCGACTTCAAAATACACAATATAGTACATACTCGACTTGCTGTTCAATTTTCTACAGGCACTTGGCTGATATTTTACCAGTTATTTTGTTATAAAAATTAAAGTGCTGCATAGATTTTGATAAAATTTATACGAAATTACCTCTGAGGTATGATCTTCTAAATACAAAAAGAAACATCAAAATCAATGCATAATTGGCTGAGTAATCGGTGAACAAACATACAAAAAAACATACAGACCGAAAGTATAATTACCTAAATTAATTAAAATTAATAAAAAAAATTAAAATTATCTATAATTATCTTTTAAAATGAAACAAAACTGACAAATAAATCACCAGACTCATTTTGTAATGTTGAAAAACTGGATAGTTTAGAGTAAACAGTTGTTTCGGCTACCAATACTCACGAGTAAGTTTCCATGAGTGCACTTTTTGAATACAACCAAACCCATGCTTCAAACCATGCTGTGTGTTATACTTATATAGTGCATTTAAATATCTCTTATAAGTATATGCATTTAAAGAGTGCATTGTATACCTGTATAATGCATATTTCGGTACATATCTGGGCAGTTCGTCGAACCCTGTGAAATACATAATGTTTTTAAAAGAAATAGTTATTTTCTGAGAGTATGATGAGTTGACGGTGAAAACATGTGAACACAAATAAACATGTTCACATTAAAGGGATGGCTTTCAAATCCTTGGATATAAACACCATCGACAGTTTCAAATAGTAATACTGTACTAGATTCCTAAGCCCCTTTTGATAAAGTACAGGAGTGAGTTATTATCCCGACTCAGGACGGTGTTAGCCGGCTTCAACACAATTTATTGTCTTTGCTTTGCAGTCGGTTAAGCCTACGGTTCCGAGACTGGGTTTGGTATAACCGCATTCTAAGCTTCATCTTTGGGCCGCAGTCGATTGATAGTACAGACGTGTATAGAAATAATAAGTAGGTACTTCTTTTATTTTTAAAACTGGCTTATTTTCTTCTAAGACTATTGATTTTTACTGTTCGCATTATATGCGTTTGACCACAACTTACCTGGTGTGTTTCAAAATGGTAAGCAAACGTAGCCTATAACGAGAACTGGCTCGTAAATGAGGCTACTGAAACATATACTTATGAGTTTTATTTTCTTCGCATTCAATTTCCCATTCTGTGGTACAGGAAACTATCGCACAACTGACTGAGACATCACATTTGAAACAATAAAAAAATGTATATAAATATTTACTTTGTATTTTCACCTAAATGTGACTTTATATTTCCTTTTACTCTTGTGACTGGCCTTGTGGCTCAGTTGGTAGTGTGTTTACGTCTACCTGCTGAACTGAAAGGTCGTGGGTTCGGCCCCCACCCAGGGCAAACATTTGTGTGATGAGCATGGATGTTTATTCTGTGTCTGGGTGTTTCTATGTAGCATATGTATATATTTGCAACAAAAAAAAGTATATATGTATTCCATAGTACAAGTTTTGCTTAGTTTGGGCTAGATGGTGTTGTGTGTAATGTCCACAAATATTTATTTATTTATGATTTCAACTGGAAATGTGTTATTATAATATTAGATTGTATAACAAGCGAGCGAAACGATGTTTTTCCGGATGTTTGTTTGAATCCAGAGCATACAAGTAGTAAATGTGATAATTTTACTAACACATTCGAGTGAAGTCATGCTCGCGTGCCGTGTCAATTCTAACCGGCCCAAAAAGGTCGACACGTCCAAAAATGTTTGTTTGGTTAACCAGTCTCAGTAAAAGTTTTCATACCATATTTTAATTTAGCCTTCTTGATCATGTCAGTCATGAACCAAAAATTAAAAAAGTTACTTTGCCTCCTTAGGGTGTAAAATGCACCTTTCTTCTATTACATTTTTCTTGAAGAGAAAAATGCTATATACCTACTTGTCACGCTTTTATGTGAGAATCAATCACCGTTTTCTGAATAAGTAAAAAAAAAGTAAGTTAAGTTTTCTGAATAATTGTGATGATTGTTTTTTCTCAATCGCGGGTAATCTCATTACAAATGAGAGAAACCACAGCAACACACGTAATCCCGGGCCTCGCGCCGCGCCGCAATAAGCACCTTGTTAACCCACTCGCGGATTATTGTTCGTATTTACTAGCCTCGTTTTGCGCGTCCATTACCCCGATAACACTCGGGGTCGGCTCCACAGACGGCGCGGAGACACCAGTGTAATTACAAACGGTTTGAATTTACGTATGTTTACTTGAACGTAATACATTGCGTGCCAATCTTGTTCCTACTGATTTATAAATAGTGTGATTTTGTCAAAAAAATAATAAACAAAATGATTGCATTTAAAACAAGTACAAGTTGATTTATTATTTGAAAACCAAATGTCATATGGAACATATCTAAGATTTGTTGATTCCTCGTTTCCAATGAAATCCTGTCAATTATTATTAATATGTATAATGTGTATTGTATTATTGATAAGTTAACATTTATAATTAAGTTGAATAAGTGCTTCTATAGATACCAACGGAAATAATTCAATTAGGTTTTACATAATGATCTCATAACTTAATGCTGTGGAAAACTGCATCTCGAGATTTTTTAATTTTTTATAGTTATTTTATTTACATTAAAACTACGATTGACCACCAACTTGCAACTTGATGGAAGAAAGTACTCTATATGAGAAATCGGAGAGGAATATTGAAGAACATTATTTGACACAACATCATTTATCCCCAAACTAAGTAAAGCCTGTACTATGAGAACTAGATGGCTGATACATAAATACTTTTTTTTAGCTAAAAAAAGGTATTTATGTATCAGCCATCCAAAAAAGAGGGGTGTCATAAGTTTGACGTGTGTGTCTACGTGGGGCATCGTAGCTCGCAAACGGTTGGACACATTTTGATCTATTTTTTTTTTGTTTGATAGAGGATTTCATCGAGAGTGTTCTTGGTTGTGTACATCAAAATCGGTTTAGCCGTTTTTTGTCAGTGGTTTTTGAGTTTTCTAAACTTATACTTGTTTGTAAATGCATAAGTACATATGATAGGTTTATATAAACAGCCGAACACAGAACAAACGTCCATGCTCAGAAGAAAAGTTTGCGCTGGGTGGGGATCGAACCCACGAGACACAGATCAGAAGGCTGACGTGCTACCAGTGAGCCACGAGGCCTGTCTGGTGTGGTGGTCACCTGCAGGCCGAGCTTGTTGAAGTTGATGTTAGTCCTGACGGTCCGGTGGTGCAGGGGCTGCACCGGCCGCGCGTTGTTGCCGAGCGGAGCCTTGGGCGTCAGCTGCGAGCCCTGCATCAGCCGCCGTAGCGCGTACATCTGTACGGGAAACGATCACTTTTGTTGTAGAACTACTATAATAATAATGTCATCCAGGCTGGATTTCGGCTATGGAGACAGCTTCTGCAGTTTTAATCTGGAGAGGTTCGATGACGTGCTCGTATATGGATGATGTAGCCAGTTATGTCAGTGAATGTGCGCGCGCGCCGTCTGCACGTAAGAGTGCCATTCTCATAATTATAATCTATATAAATATCTATATATTATTTATATTATCTTATATCGGGTGTTATACATCTATGTTAGCGGGTGTTAAATATCTATGTTCAGCTTTTTAATTCAGCACGGTTTGCGTCCAAATCGCGCTTTCGGTCATTTTAGAAGGACCACTATACACTGCGCTGACGACGGATAACTCAAAAGTTAGTGATGTTTGTATATTTACATAGAATAACGATAGTCAAGTGCGTATCGGGCCAAGCGCATTGTACGGTTCGTGGATTTAAAACAGGGCTTCTTGTTACTATGCACATAACACCAAAGTTCAAATTAATTTTGTTCAGTTTTAATTTTTACAATATATTTTTAGGTTTCCATACTAAGGGTGCAGGGGCCTATTCGTGAGGCTGGGGTGTCTGTCTGTCTGTCTGTCCTACACTTAAACGGTTGGATTTTTTGAACGGTTATAGATACAAGTCTTAAAATTGGCAAGATTTGTAGGGTTTACTTTGATATTTATGTATACAATCAAAATATACTAAACAAATAACAAGTGCGAGACAAAGGTTGCGTAAATACTTTTTAAAGAAATTAGAAATGATTGCGCGAATACTGCGCGATATATATTACAAGTATATAAGTTGGTGTTGGATATATTATATACAACACCAACCATTTATCCAGCACGGGGAGGGGTACATTACACTCTAACAAAAATTACCTCTGTAAAGCTTATTTTTTTTAAAACGAAGCACTAAATCGAAAAATGGCTTTTGCGCACTCACAACATGTTTTTTATTTTTAAATAAAAACTACGGGTCACTCACATCTGTTTTGAGCCGAAATATCCAAAAACAAAACAGACAAAAACACAAAACAAAACAAAACGTCACGTTTCGGCTCAAAACAGACGTAAGTGACCCGTAGTTTTTATTTAAAAATGTGTGAAAACCACGTTAATTTCCATAGTAATTTTTTTTTATATCTCAGACAAGAGAACATTGCTTGTTGTTCTCGATCTCTTTTGTTCGATTTGCCTTGTTCTCTAGCTTGAGATGTCAACAATGACAATTTTGATCGTGTAGAAGCCCCTTAATGGTCGGAACCACAGTTATCTTACCTCCTGTTTAGAAATATAAATAGGTTTGTTGAAGATGATCCACACTGCGGTCTCCCAGCAGCCCGGGTGCGTGGTGGAGCCCTCGTACGTCAGGTACTGCTGCGTGGTGGGCAGGAGGGAGCTCAGCGGCAGGTGCTTGATGGGGAACGAGCTGCCTGCAGACATGCCGGCTTGTGTTAGCATCTATAGCCATGTTACTGAGTTAGAGTTGTTGCAACGCACAGGAAACACAAAAGCGTATTTTCGTCCAATATACCTCAATGCCTCAAGTGGAAAGCTTACGACCGTGTGTGTTACCAGTGGAGTGATGGCATACGGCGCTGAAACGTGCTCTCTAACTGTGGGTATTATAAGGGAGCTCAAGGTCTAATTGCTAATTAAATTATTAAATTAATCTAATTTTAGGTCGTTTACATATTTTAAAGTGAAAGTAAAGTATTGTAATATTGCCTGTAAGAAGCACCAACCTCTAAATATAACTTTGTTGAATGCGTTGGTTATGAGCCTCAATTCTTTATTCGTTGGTTCTCCAATCTGTAAAATAGAGTAGGTGTTCACATTCTGAGGTATATATTTTTTAAGTAGGTATTCTTTTAAAATTCCTGGTGAGTTTTAAAAAATCTACTAAATAGAGCTTTGATTTGATAATTATAGTTTAATAAACCAAAAAAATATATAACAAATTCAAACTACGCAATTCGTTCACTTGGATGACATTTTTTTAAGTTATTTCGTGATAAACACCAAAGTACTGAACCGATTTTCATAAAATTTATATGGGAATACTTCTGATGACGTACCAAACAATAGAGAATCATCAAAATCAATTCACAATTGGCGGAATAATCGGTGAACAAACATAAAAAATATACAGTCGAATTGAGAACCTCCTCTTTTTAACCGACTTACAAAAAGAAGGAGGTTCAATTTCAATTCTTAATTCAACTGTTTTTCTATGTTTGTTCAGCGATTACTCTGCCTAACTAAAGTATAACATAATATATCATCCAAGTAAACGAATTCCGTATTTTGTAGTCGGTTTTTTCAGTTTTTTAAACTACAATTATTGGAAGTCGGTAAATAAAAGTGGAATATTTGACTTACTTGTACCATGAGAGAGATGCCGACGACACCCTGAGACTTGTGCTGTGCCTCAGACATGTTGTGATAGAGCTCCTTGTTGAACCCGTACAGTTGGATCTAAACCGAAAACGAAGGTCAAGATTAAAGGCTTTAAGAGAGAGTGACCACTCTCGGTGTGAGCCTTCAATCTCTTACATTCATGAAACATGTTTAAGAGAGAGTGACCACTCTCGGTGTGAGCCTTCAATCTCTTACATTCATGAAACATGTTTAAGAGAGAGTGACCACTCTCGGTGTGAGCCTTCAATCTCTTACATTCATTAAACATGTTTAAGAGAGAGTGACCACTCTCGTAGTGAGCCTTCAATCTCTTACATTCATGAAACATGTTTAAGAGAGAGTGACCACTCTCGGTGTGAGCCTTCAATCTCTTACATTCATGAAACATGTTTAAGAGAGAGTGACCACTCTCGGTGTGAGCCTTCAATCTCTTACATTCATGAAACATGTTTAAGAGAGAGTGACCACTCTCGGTGTGAGCCTTCAATCTCTTACATTCATGAAACATGTTTAAGAGAGAGTGACCACTCTCGGTGTGAGCCTTCAATCTCTTACATTCATGAAACATGTTTAAGAGAGAGTGACCACTCTCGGTGTGAGCCTTCAATCTCTTACATTCATGAAACATGTTTAAAATATTAGCGAAAAAAACATACATCATGTGACGTCAAAAAAGAAACACAGAGACCTGTGTTCGACTGTACCTATATTTAGAGTTCCGTAGTTAGTGAATTAAGATACTTTAAAGTTAACAGACAAAAATAAAATGTATTGAAACAGCTCTTTGTAATTATTTGTTTTATTGTATAAAGGTTTTTTTTGTTTTTTATAAAGATTTTTTGCAAAGATGGGAAGTATGTTCTCAGATAATATACTTTAGATATTCAAGAAGCATTACAAACACTTTCAATTTCTTAAACATACAAAAAAAAAAAAAAAAAAAAAAACTCTTTCTGTTTGTTACTTTTGTTGCGACTATACGGCTGAACCGATTGCTATATAACTTGGTACAGACATAGCTACAAACCTGGAGACGGAAATGGGCTACATTTCATCATCACCATGATCACCGTTTTTCATTACTACACGGACGAAACCGCGGGACGCCACCATAAGTATAGACAAATAAGTCACAATCTTTAATATTCAATTATGCTAAGTACAAAGTGTTGTATAAAAAACTCGCCCCCATAAGTTAATTATTGTAAAAGCTTCTAGAGTAATACTTAGGCATTAGTTATTGGGTCGACAGCAGTCGTACCGCGACCGCGAGCCCCACCATCACCTGATTGGTTCCTCGAAGGCCGGCCGAGGCGAGGAGCTCACGCTCTTGCCGTACCAAGGTTTAAATTCTTTTTTTTAAATGTAGTAATAGGTTTGGTCAACTGATGTTAAGCGACATTGGAGTCTACGATGGAGCGCGCTTACCTAGAAGAAACCAATTCGCTCGCGATTTATAGACACCCAGATTATATCTATCGGGAAAGACCCACTCAGGAAGCATACGCCAGTCCGCACGATGAAAGTAGAAAAAAATAATGAAGAATTAGTAGTAGGACAGTAGACCTCGCGAGCATTAACTTGTTAGCACTGTTTGTACTGGAATCAACTGAGATGAATAGACGTTACTTACCATATAAATACTTATAATACCTACTTATTCGTTCCAAAAAATGAATTCGAATCCTTGTATTTTGACAGTCTTAGCCAAATTTGCTCATACTTGAAATTTTCGATTAAAACTAATCTTCTTCTTTTTTGCATTGGACCCCGCGATTAGCGATTTGCCAGTGTCAAGTATTGAAATATTTTCAAGTTTCTTGAATAATACAAGTTATATACTGTTCTAGTCATAGTCTAAGTCACGTAAACAGTCATTTACAAATTTAAGTCTTGTCTCAGTAAAGTGATGGCGACTTTACTAGAAGCTTCTATGGAGTTTTGTCGACAACGTAAAATCACACGTTTCACTGCTTTATTTCACTTGCCCACACCCACGCACTTGATCGAACACTTAATGAATAAAACACCGCCATTTTTATAGCATTAACGTTCAAAATAACACAAGTTTAGGAAAATAAAACAAAGCAACAATATGTTATTAAGACGTTCCCGCCAATACTCTAAAACTAATCTAATCATTTCGTCCAAATATTTTTAAAATCAGCCGGTAGATGTCGCCTCTGCAAATTTTCCTCTGCTTAAGGGAAATATCTTTCCTATCTATAATTGTTGACAACATGAAAATTATATACACAATAATAATAACAATTTTACAAGTGCGTGGCAGCTTTATAATGAAATTGTTATGCGACTTATAGAGAGAACAAATGACCAAAGGGCTGGCGCTTACCTCGGTCAGCGGATTAGCATTGCTACCAACGATGCAATGTCGCCAGCCTTTTGGGAACGTTGCCTTGGGACTGTGACCTGAGTTCTGTTTTTTATCTGTAATATGTTTTTTTATTTATAATAATATCTTTAGTTGTACTTCGTCGCTGCATTCTTTGAGATTTTATATTCACCAGGTAGTCCACTCTTCAATGTGCTGGGCACCGAACACTTTTTTAGAGCTAAAACCTTTAAAAATACAAAATCGAATAGTATAATACATATCCGGTGGCGAGTAGCGACATCTGCCGCTTGCGCCGGCCGTCCGTCAATTCTTCATTCGCTTTTCGTGTTCGGGCATCGACACATACATTTTCAAAGTATTTTTATATTTTTAAAAGTATTTTACCTAATTATAAGTTTTTTGTACTAAGTGTTATCAAAGTGCATTTGGTGTAGGTTTTAAATATAAGGAAGCGTAAAACGCAGGAAGGAAAGTACGGCGATTGGAACGCTGTTTTTTGGAAAATGTGAGTACTTGCTTATAAACCATGTTAATACCACATTTGTCTATTATATGAATGTGCAAATATGTAGATTGACGAAAATAACAATTGGAATTGTTGCATTTAATTATGGTTCACCTACCCACATTTGTGAACATCAACCAAAGATGTTTAGTTTTCACATTGGGTTATTGAATTTAGTGACCTTTATTTTGCAAACTTTTGTCGCAAACTTCTGTTGCAAACTTTATTGATAATAGTATGTATAACTATTCGAGAAAAAGTAATTTTTACTTTCGATGTTGATCTATTAAGAGTATTAAGAATACCTGCTTATTTTTTGACTCAAATAATCTTTTTCTTCGATGAAAAAGAGAATTTAAACTTTATATTTTTGTTACCTGCATGAGAACTTCAATGCAGTTATAAAATTTATTTAATTATTTTTTAATTTCGAGCTGTGATGCGATTACAGCCTATTTTAATTTTGAGCTGTGATGCGATTACAGCCTGTTTTAATTTTGAGCCGTGATGCGATTACGGCCTGTTTTAATTTTGCCTGTAGTGAATATAGAGTTGTGATGCGATTACAACCATATAACAATAAAATATATTTTTAACTGTGACGCGATTACAGTACGCCTAGATATTTAAAGTACTACTAGTACTAGCTTTTTTGAGTGGTGACGCGACCACCATTGTTGTCGTCATCTTTCTCATCATTCCTCACAGATTGAGAAATTGAACGATAAATTTCGTCTAATCGAGGAATACAGCTTATCGCTTCGATACCACTAATCCTCACGATAAGGTGGTCTTATTATGAACTCCCATCGCCGATATGATGGTTCCACCCTCACAACCAAATTTAGAAATCGGTGTATCACCGGAAGTTCTGGCTTTGGCCGAGGACATTTTAAAAGCCTTGAGAGGTTTCAAAGGCTAAAGTTAATAACTTTGCACCTAAGATTAGGGACGAGATCTCTGAACTTTGGGGCCAAATCATAACAAATTGCCTCAGCAAAGAGGCTGTACAAAAATTGGTAGAAAATATATTAATATTACTGAAGGCTCATAGAAATGGCTGATATACTATCGGAATCTACTAAAAGTAAAGATTTGCGTTTGGATAAAACGCAGAACTACCTTAGCTTGGGTATCGTGGCAGTTACAAACTTTATATGGATAACGTTTAATGGCAAAATGGAGAATATTACTAAATCAATAAAGCACTGCCAAAATATTTCTAGGAGAAGAAACCTGATAACGCCTGTATAAATATATACATATACTTATATTTTAGTACATACTTATGTATACATATATATACCTTTGATAAAAGGGCTCGAGCGAGACGCAGACTCAGATGTGGTGAGCTCATGTATCTAATCCAGAACCCAGCACACAAGCGTCCTTGTATAGGGACGGCTGATCACATCAAGGCTCAGAACATCAAGATTAACAATTATTAACATGTTCCCAAGAACTAAATAAGGTATTTCTTTATAGATGGGTACTGACAAACTAAACGATTTTTAGGTGCGTGGAAGTCAATTAAAAACGCTCCACTATACTTGAATACGTACTTAACAGGATATAAGATATCGTTTATTTACCCTGTTATGCAGAATTAAGAGCCTACATATTCTGTTGAGTCCTAGCATATTAAAAATAATATATATTTTTATAATATAATCTTTAAATATCCAAATTATTATAATCTGGAGTTATTATATAATTTCAGGCCAACTTATTTTAAATATTTCTTAGTACAAATAAAGATTTAACGTTTTTTTAATGTAATTTTAGATTTATAATAAAATCTTAAAGAATTATAAAAAAAAAAAAAAAATGTACAACCGCACGATTTTAAAATGGAAAACATTCGGCATAAAATCTAGTTTCGAAGAAGTACCTACTTTATAGGCATATATAAAGAGGCTTACCTTATTTTTTCTTATTCACTCGTCCAGTTGGAAATATTTAAGGTTCTAATTCCAAGAACAAACCTATGAGTTCCAATGCCTACCTTTGTTCCATGCCTTTCGTGTTCACGAAGATCATGACAACCTGTAACAACTTAACTAAGAAATCAGGGCTATCAGCTGGCGATATATGTATTTTATAATACAGACAGCTATTATAAAGGGCTGTTCCACGCAAGATAAGGAACCGGTCACTCTATCCCAAAAGTTAGGTTTTTTTTAATAAACCACGCCGAAAGCAATCTTATTCATAGCCAACTGAAAACGGTTTTTTGGGTTCCGAGATAAGTACTGTGGAAATGACCCTCCAATTACCTAACGCCAAGCATAAAGAAGATTTCCGAACTTTTCGAATAGATTTACCAAGGTTATCAGAAAGGTTCTATTCTCATTCGTGCTAAATGCTAAATTTTCAGGTCTGTAGACCTCAAGGTATCCAGTAATAGATTACGGCTGGGTTTATACAAAGCAATTCGACGAAATATCTCTTATTTCCTAGGACGACTTCGATACAGAATTGATACAGCTATGAGTTTAAGCCCTGCCTTAAAACCTAGCTTCGCCTGGGAGGAGAACAATATAATGACCTCCATTTCGTTTCGTAGTAATCGGTTCTTTCTCGGGGGCATATAACCAACAATGGCGAAATGTCTGATGGCTTAATTTCATGATGGGGTTCATCAGATATTGAAAATTATATTAATTTATTAGAATTACAAGCGGTATTCATAGGAATAAAATACTTTTGCATGTGAATTGTCTTATATAGCTATTCTCTTGAGAATCGAATAATACGGCGGAAACTCCCTTCATCATCAGGATGAGAAGTATCTAATGCGAATATAATATTGAACATCTTCATACGGAAGCGAACGGTTGATCGAAAGAGATCGCTCTTAGCGATAGGGTCGTCAGTTGTCACACTAGTTCGTGATTAATGTCTCTTGATTGTACATTTTATGTTGGATACAATAAAGAGTTTATCTATCTAACAAGATATGTCAATGGTGTAATAAACGCCACCTACTTATTTGTGCATCATACATGAAATCCAAGGATAATGTAGACAGGCAAAAGACAAGGAATCAAGATGTATTAACGTAAATACTGAATGGAGTCTTTCACTTCATACATTTCATGAAATTACACTGAAGTTAGAATATATACACAGATATTGACTTTTTGCTTTCTGGCTGAATGTAAATAATTTAATATAGATGGCTTTACCTTGAATTGGAAAAAATACTTTTTTCTAATGATTTTCCCGTTTACACTTACATTAAAATGTTTGCGCAAGGTCCACCAAGCACGGTTTGGATGACCAGGCGTCTGAAGTTAGTGTGGTTCCCTACTGGTCGAGCCAGCCGTCGTATCCTTTAATTCTCGAACTTCACCCTCAGAACTAATTATGGCTTAATAGTCTTACCAGGACCCAATATCCTCTGTGTGGAATCTTATCCTGCACATTGCATCTGAGACCTGCTGTTATCAGACCCTTATCAGGGATGCGTTTTCACGCCAGTCTCTCACAATAGAAAGATAGAATTTATCAATATAATATCATGGTACATTGAAACCTTGTGATGCGGCATGTTTAAATTTGTATAGTTTTTTTGTCACGGCAATAAGATCGACGATTGTATCTCTATATCCAATTATATCCAATCCAGTAGCATTAAGCTTTATTTCGGAGCAATTTAAATTAGAAGCTAATTAGTCAACTTTAAGCACGCTTCGATTGAGCTGAAAAGCTCTATCACTTATATTGGGGTAAACAGTTTAGTTCAGATTCTAATGTAAGTACATAGTACATTACTAAGAGGTGTTTCCGAAACTGCCATGTTTCCCAAGATACTAATATACTTGGGCCACCAATGTTTTACTAGATTTCGTAAGTCAATTGTATCTCAACCTGGCATTACCATCGACAACTACAATAAAGAAACTTGTAGCTCTGCTTACTTTGTCAACTGCTCATCGTGTACAGATGTTGTCACTAATCACGCTATCGAATGTCAAAAGAAATTATTCCAATATTAAAATATCTATAGGTGAATTAACCAAGAACTAGTCTCCCGGGAGGCATTGACCTCATCTATTCATTTCATTTTATCAGAATAAGAAGGAAATATGTTTGACCAAGTACCTTACAAGAAGTCAACCAAGTTATGTAGCGACAATACTAACACGGACAACTCAAATTTGACAACTAATACAACAATAATAATAATACAACAACGCAATCGCAGCTACGATCAGCTTCTGGATCGAACAAGTGTTGCAACATAGTGGAATCGACACAGATCGGTACTCCGCTCATAATTCTCGGCAGGAGTTCAGAAATTCATGTCTACTGTCAGCCGGAGAGGCGCTTCCATTGACGTGATTAAGAAAGCTGCTGATTTGGCAAAAAATCTGTCGTATTCGTTTTTTTTTATAACAAACTAGTATTTCCTAATATTGATAGTATGTAATAACATTGATTCCGCAAATGCGATGATCCTGAAGATAGTCAAATAATTGATTATTAGTAAATTAAGACAAGTGTTCGTATAATAATCAGCTTAATTGTATTTAGTTTTGCCTTATCTATTGTATATTTACTCTTTAGAAAGTGATTTCTCTAAAGCTCTAAACATCTACCTGGTGAATATAAAATCTCAAAGAATGCAGCGACGAAGTACAATTGAAGGTTAAACAAACTCACCTGTAGTGTAGTTTGACCGTAATTGTACGAGTCGCTGCATTCGAAGAGATTTTCGGTCCCTCCCACCCTTGAGTTTTTTCCTACGGCAACTCTCCCTAGATATTATGGGTGAGAAAAACTTTAGTGAAATCACAATTATTATTAACTCTAAAAAGAATGAAGAATTGACGGACGGCCGGCGCAAGCGGCAGATGTCGCTACTCGCCACCGGATATGTATTATACTATTCGATTTTGTATTTTTAAAGGTTTTAGCTCTAAAAAAGTGTTCGGTGCCCAGCACATTGAAGAGTGGACTACCTGGTGAATATAAAATCTCTTCGAATGCAGCGACTCGTACAATTACGGTCAAACTACACTACAGGTGAGTTTGTTTAACCTTCAATTATTTAGGTCATTTATAGAAATATCAATTTTACAATAATAGTTGTAGAATTTTACTTTCCAGTTTCGTAAATACATGTACACGAGTAAGTATCAAAAATTAAACAGTTATAAGAAAATGTTGGCATTTGATGTACAGACCTAAGCTTGTTCCGATCGCTCGCTGGTCGCTCAAACATATCAGTGCTCAATGTTTCTGTATTTCTTAATTATCCGAATGGATCAGATTAATTTAACTTTTTGATGCGAACTAGAATGTAGGTAGGTAGGCTCCTCAACTAGACCATTCCTACCGATTAAATGAGTATCGAAACTCGCATTTAATGCTACTTCGTTAATTGGGAGAATTACAGGTTTCCGTCGGCCGATAGATTTTGTTTCAACTAATTGAATGGGAGACAAAGAGAAATTTTAATTAGACTGATGGCTAACCGAAGTTACTTCGCGAACTGTGGCGGCGGCGGCGTGCTTCGTGTGGTACCTACTAGAGTTGAATTAATATTGTCATTTGATTCAGGGGATCGCTTGATGATTTGTTTGTACAGAAAGACATATTGATTTTCAACCCAAGACATTATTCCTTTTCTAGGGTTCGTGCTTAACTAGGAACCCATATAGTTTTACCTTGTCCGTGTGTCCGTCTGGCCAGCGATTTAGCTCAAATAATCATAATACTACAAAATGTAATTTGGTAAGTATAGTAATCACACCAATAACGAGGTAAAATAAAATTATGTAAAAATAATGAGATATCTAAGGGAGGTTAAGGTGGGGATCAATTATTGTTGTCTCGTCTACCAAATAGTGCGAGATGTCGTTTTACAGGTAATTCAAAAAATTATGACGTTTAGGGTTACGTAAATTTGGGTATCTGTTTGTGCAATATTAAGAATATCTAGATGAAAATGTAATTTTAATGTCAACGGTAGCGCATTGTATGCCTGTTCGTAAAACCTTGTGAAATGTACGCAAAAAATTATTAACAGATGCTTCATTTCAAAACCTACAAGATACTGAAAAAAAAGAAGAGAAGTACATAAGAATGAATAGTGAAGTGTACAGAAGTATTAGCGAAGTAGTTGTGAAGAAGTAGTTGCAGGCGCGCATAGTTAGCGCGCCCGCGGTCAACTCCGCATAGTTGGTAGTGCGGAGCGCGTTCCTAGACCGGCGCGGCGCGGCGGCGGCGGCGGCGGCGGGTCGGGTGCTCTAACTACCCACTCGGTTATAGAATGTTCAATTTTACTGAAATTTGGTTTAGCTGCAATGAAATTTCATCTAAATTTAGCTATTTTCGCTTTAAAAATTGATACAAAACTAAATGTGCAAATTATTTGCATTTTTTCTGTAGATACATGGTATAATCTTGATAAATAAAAATATAAAATACTCGTACATACTATAACTATAACATAATTTAAAACAAACTATACCTATTTTAAGAGTACAATTTTGAGGTGGCACATCTTTATAAACACGTCGTATCTCTCATTCTTGTGCTTTTTGCTTAATTTATATAGACGTGTGCACTGGGATTTTTAGACTATTTAATTATTTTTTAAACATGTAATCCGTTATGAAATAGCGAAATTATTGAAGTTTTCTATTTGGCTCGTTTAAAACGCGACCGCTTTACGGTTATGGTCAGTGATGTCATACACGTCACACGCACACTCACTCACTACATAACTAGGTCTGCGCGTGCGAGCGTAGAATGTAACAGTGTGAACGGGTGAATGAGCGAGAGGATGACTACGTCATAATTGATTGCCGGTTTTTTCTCGTTTTTGTATATCGGTGTATCTTCGTAATTATTCATCCAAT
Organism: Lycia hirtaria; assembly: GCA_947563715.1. NCBI lineage: Eukaryota > Metazoa > Arthropoda > Insecta > Lepidoptera > Geometridae > Lycia > Lycia hirtaria. The sequence goes on from OX387376.1 coordinate 23,677,157, forward strand.
TTTGATATTTTTTTCACAGATATGATTGGATTATCAATCGCTGCAAATCTTGATAATAGTTAAAAAATGTACAAGTGCTTAATTATTGGTCTGACTCGCTGCCTTTCTCGCCATCTCTTGTCAACGTCCCACTCGTCGCGTCCGCGTCAGTGCCACGTTGGTTCCCTATCTGAACATAATACGTACTGCTATAAAAACTATGTAAGTGAACTTACTTCAGTACAGAATAAGTAATAGAGATGAGTGTCGTCAGTTAGTGAAGTTTCTCGAAAGTTGGACGTTTATTGGCGCTGTTTTACAAATACATTACCGTTCGTTATCCGGATATTATAAATGAACACCCCTGTGTTGTCGAACCATTCCAACTCTCCGAGGAGGAACTTCGCCAGTTTTGCTCTTGTTTTGTTGTGGATGAGAAATCTTGAAGCGTTTAGCCAAGGATGCTTCGGTTGGGATAATAAAGTGTCTTCAATAATTAGACCTCGTGATCACATCAGTAGATATAATGGCACGTCATTTCAATATTTGGTTCAATGTTTAGATGACAAAAGCGAAATTGTCCTAGGGTGGACATTCCAAAAAAAAAAACGGTAAAGTACGCGTTTCACTCACACACCGAGGCTTCCGTACTCCTTTGCATTACACATTATGAACATGAATACCAGGGCTAATTACTAAACAAAATGAGATTTTTATATAAGAATATTTGTAACTTCACATATTTTATACAGTAGGAATGGCCTGAAATGCTAGGCGTTACAAAAATATCAAGTTCACATAAGTAAGTGTTACAGACTTGTTTTCTTTATCCAAAGAAGTTGTAACACTACGTTTACTATATTTTAAGTTGATTCCACATGTCACCAACTGTAATCGAAACATTCACTATACTTAATTAAGTATGTAATTATTACTTTTTTGTGGATTCAACAAGGAGGTTTTATCTCGCACAATAATTAACAAACTAATTATAAGTACTAGCAGAAAGTCTGCGAATTACCACCTATTTCTCGTCGAAATGCCAAAAAATCGTACTAAGCGAAAGAAGCTGCTCAGCCTGGAGCACCGCCGCAAGGTTGCTAGTCTGTCAATATTCTACAGGATTCCTTTTGGAGAATGTGCATCAGAGCTGCACGATCTGATATTGCCATCCCCTTTCTTTTACAGGACAAGTAGAAAGTCAGCCCACTATCACCCATACATTGTGAATTTTCCTAAAGTACGAACCAAACGGTTTAATTCTACGTTTTAATCCGTACAGCTAAGGAATGGAACAAATTGCCGGCTTCTCTGTTCCCTGAGAGATACAATTTGGGACTTTTTAATGTCAGAGTGAATAGGTATCTTCTGGGTCTGCGTGCTTCATCTTCGACCACATCGTCGCTTTCCAACATGCGAGTTGGTGGTCAAACGTGGACCTATCCGCAATAAAAAAAAGTGATATCGATCCACGTTCTTGATGCGTACTGCACAGGAATGGTATTCTTTGCTACCATCTCTGTTTCCTGAGATCTACAATCTTGGAATTTTCAAGGCTAGAGTGAATATATATCTTCTAGATAGATGAGCTCCATCCTCGGCCACACCGCCGCGATCGTAGATCTATTTTGCTTAAAAAAAAACATTTTCTTAAATTATTTCCGCTATTAAGCTTTTCTCGCTCTTGACTAGTTTTTGTAGATAGTTGTATTTGTAGATTTACATCATTATAAACCTTACACCCGCCAATTTTGAGACTTGTATCTATTACCGCACCGTTCAAAAGATACATTCGTTCTGTTGTTCTTATTTTTGTTGTAGGTAAGTAGTGTTATGTTTAGTGTGCCAAAATAAATGCTCTTTATTTATTTCTTTCTTTCTATTCTATGTGCCGCCTATATGTAGAATATCCTACCTGAATGAGCCTTTCCAAATAGATATAATTTGGGTGTGTTCAAATCGCTAGTGAAGAGGTTTTGTTCTAGGCCAGCCACCTCTGTCGTAAACTGCAACGGACTCTTAACATCAGGTGAGTTAGTAGTCTAGTGACTGCACTAGTGAATAAAAACAAGTAAGCTTAGAAAACTTTACGACCCCCTACATACAAAATGGCCGAACCGATTTAGATGAAACATAGATGAGAACACTCTCGATTAAATCTTGCTTTAAACAAAAAAAAAACTAAATTAAATTCGGGTCATCCGTTTGAGAGCTACGATACCACAGACAGACAGAGATACACAGATACACAGATACACAGATACACAAGTCAAACTTATAATTTTTTGGGTCGGAGTTAAAATAACAAATAAGTTTAGAAGTGAATCGTAAAGAGTGACCTCCCCCGGGAAGGTGTGCTTGTCGATCTGATGCTCGGAGCCCCTGTTGTCCTCCATGCCGTAGTGGAAGTAGATCTCCTCGAACTGGTAGCGGTAGGAGAGGGGTCCGCCGCTGATGTTCACCTGGTGCTTGGACTCCTTCTCCACTCGGAACACCAGCGACTGGCCCGTGTTCTGGAGCACGCCGCTCACCTGCCACAGACGGTGGGAAAGGGAATATGCATCATTTATTTTTATTTACATAAAAAAGGTAATCACAAATAGATCCATTCCTTCCACAAAAACAAAATTAAAATACCTTATAAAATAAGAAAGCTACGAGCATTTTAATTTCAGGTTAAACAGAGAGCACACGATAGCGAATGATGACGTCATGGTTCATGTTCGCCGGACTAATTCAAGACAAATTGTTGTTTCGCGAGAGATGTTCTATCTCCCCCTAAAACTTTGAACGTTTATATCTCGAAAGTTTATTGACCGATTAAAATATTTTTTTTAGTATATGTATAACATTTTAGCATGTTATCAATTAAAACTATTATTCCTTTGAAATAAAATTAATACATATTCCTTATTGGTCTTACAGGACGGCACGTGATCACTCACTATGGGCCTTATAAGGAAACTCAAGATCATGAAACGAGCTATGGAGAGGGCTATGCTTAGAAAATCAGAAATGAAGATTCGTAGACGTACGATAATCACCGACATAGTACAGCGGATTAGTAAGTTGAAGTGGCCGCGGGCAGCGCACATAGCACGTAATACTGAGGGCTTAAATATTTTCGAGTGGAGACTTCATACAAGTGGCAGGAAGACGCTGGATCCTTGCCGCTTGCAATCGGTCTTTTTGGAAATCCAAGGCCTATTTCCAGCAGTGGACTTGTTATGGCTGAGATGATGATGATTATGATTCAACGGATTCCCACATGAGGGGATCCGGTTGAAAAAAATTAAATTCACCACGTCGTTATTCTTTTGAAAATTTCGCTACATTTTGTCGTGGCTTACTGACCTTATCTATCTGCCGAAATAGCCTATGAGTAAAATAGCTGTAACAGATAGACAGCTGGACATGGCGAATTTACAAGGTTTCTTCCTAGTAAGTACGGAACCTTAAACTTGGCTTTAAAAATATTGTGAGTTTATTTTTAAAAGCTTTTATTCAACTTGCCCTGTTAGTATGGGACAAATCTTGCGAGTTAAATTAGAACCACTTCCTGTCGTTAGATTAGGCTGAAATTTGGTTTACTTACGTAACTTCGGTGACAATGCAATAATATGGCACCATGAAGGTTTCAAGATGGCGTCGGAAGGTGGCCATATGAACTCCTAAACTATCTAAGATAAAACCGTCGAGTTTGGACTCGTTTGAATAGTCTTGACGAGCACTTGTTATGCTACATGACAGCCAGGGTCTCAAGATGGCGTCGGAAGGTGGTCGGAAGGAACTCCTAAACCAAACAAGATAACACCGTCGAGTTTGGACTCGTTTGAATAGTCTTGACAAGTACTCTTTTTTTTTAGTCTAGTAAATAAAATATTAATTAAAAATCAAGCTTTTATTTAAATGCTCTAAAACGAAGAAAATAATTTTTATATTGATATAAATAAAAGCTTGTCGCGAGAACACAAACATATACTTTTTTTTTCAATGAACAAACTAACTTTAATTCTAAGCAAATGTTATGAACGCGTCTAAGTCTTTTGTTGGAATTAAATATTACTTAGTAGATAGGTACGATGTTGATTGAAATCTCGCGACAAGCTTTTATCCATATCAATATAAAATTTATTTTCTTCGTTTTAGAGCATTTAAATAAAAGCTTGATTTTTAATTAATATTTTTCATCAAAACAAAAACTGTAACATTTTCACCAAAGCTATTTGTCTATCCCACGTTAAAGCCCTAGAAGTGCCCGAGTTTACCGGACACTCCCATTCTAACCATGTTTATGGAGTTAATACATCTGAATGAGACAAGAAATAAATGAAATCCAGTAAATCAAGTTGGACCGATTAAAAGCGTGACGTTGTATTAACAGTATTTCTGTAAAGAATGAAACAACTACTTGTTTTGGCTCCTTAGTTAATAAATGTTTGTAAAAAAATATATTTGGACCTTTTTGTACAAAGTTCTCTTATCTTGTGCTTAGATTGTTATAATCTAAGCACAAGATAAGAGATAATGTAAAAGTTTGTATCTTTACCCGTCTTATACAATCAATACTACAAAAGAACTTACTTTTGAAATTACAATAATTCGTAATTGGCCAATCTGCTAATATTGTTTATTCGTAGGGAATAAAAACAATATGTTGATTTATAATTTACTACGCTCTATAGTCGTAAGTTAGTATGTTGACGTATGTATGTCCTACGTAATGATATGAAATAAGTATAATTAAGACACTTTGTAACTATCAAAATCCGCATTCAGGTAGGTGATCCATATAGCTCTGCCATGAATATAGCGGTGACATAATATATTATTCATTCACATGTACAATTCTATCCAATCCTTAAAAGCCTGTATGAAAAGACTTAAGTAAAATAAAATATACACAATAAATCAGTTAAACGTTTAATGTGAAACAATCACGAAAACCAAGATCTCCAGACCCTCCAGGCTTTGACACCGTCGAAGGTAAAATCAAAATTGGTGGGCACTTCCAGCGAATCTACGCCAAGTCACAGCTCCGGTCGCGTGTCTAGCCGCAGTACGTCATCTTCAAAGCGCGTAAGTTGCCAGCCTTTAATCAAGGCGTAGTCATTGATTGATAGTATCTTCCCCGCTGAAACCACCAATTTCACCTGATATATTGTACTGTAGATATACCGCTGTGCCTCTATGACTTTTTACCCGACTGCGTAAGAAGGAGGGTTATTTTTTACGAGTACGTATGCACATACATATGTATGTATTCTTGTCATGTTTGTCCGAGGCAGTAAAGATGGATTTATTGTTGCACAAAAATATATGAATATGAAATTCTCAATGTAGTATAGACAAACGTGTGCGTCTCAGGACGCCCGGCAGAAGTGATCACTTAAACTTATCACTTCGATATTTTAGGGTAACTAAACAGATGTACATAAAGTGGGGATCTATAATCCGAAATACAAACTATTGTTAGAATCTTACTTGTCCGAATCCGTTTTATAGAACTGCCTGATTCCAGATGTGTTCCTTGGCACGAGTTTCTGATTCCATATTTCTTAGCCATCAGTTTCATTTGCCCGAACAGATATTAGATTAGATTAGTTAGGTTTCTGTTTTATTACCTATATCCAGAAACTTGTATATATGATGATACAAACTAGTTTCCGGCAGCCTAGTGGTGAGACCGTCTGACTTGCGATCCGCAGGTCCTGGGTTCGAATCCCACGGCACGCACCACTGTCTTTTCGAAGTTATGTGCGTATTGTTGATTGCCGCCAACTTCAAACGGTGAAGGAAATCATCGTGAGGTTAGAGGTTAGACATGTAGGTTTATGTCTGAGAGTTCTCAATGATCTTGAAGATGTGTGAAGTCTGCCAACCCGCACTTGGCCAGCGTGGCAGACTATGGCCTAACCCTTCTCACAATGAGAAGATGGCCCGTTCCCAGCAGTGGGACAGTTTGTACAAACAGGGATGATAAAAAAAATAAAAAAAATATCCAGAAACTTTATTATTTACAAATGTTCGGTTATCCGATATATCAATTATTAGATTCGTTAGGTTCCTTTTTAGGGTTCCGTACCCAAAGGGTAAAAACGGGACCCTATTACTAAGACTTCGCTGTCTGTCTGTCTGTCTGTCTGTCTGTCTGTCTCCAGGCTGTATCTCATAAGCCGTGATAGCTAGAAAGCTGAAATTTTCACAAATGATGTATTTCCATTGCCGCTATAACAACAAATACTAAAAATAAAAAATAAAATATTAAGGGGGGTCCTCATACAAAAAATATTACATACTCGTGTTTTTTTTCGTATTTTTTTGCTCAATATTAAAAACGGTAACAGGTAGACGCTTCAAATTTTCACAGAATATTTACTTGTATATTACCTTTCAAAATAAATAATTAAATAACAATAAAGTAAATATTAAAGGGGGGCTCCCATACAACAAACGTAATTATTAAGCAATTTTTACTCGATCTTAATTAACAGGTAGAAACTTGAATATTTGTAAGTAAATATTTAGAAATATATTAACTATAAAAATAAATACCTAATCTAATACATAAAAACTCACAAAATGAAAATAATCCGTGCATCTAAACGTGGTGCGAGCGCCGCGCCGCGGTGTGGTGGTGGCGCGAGCGCGAGGCGGTTGCTAAGCAACGGCCGCACGGGTAGCGGGGGAGGTAACATCACGGAGCGAGCCATAGCCGCGCGTATTCGCGCGAGCGTCGTCATGTTACCCGGATGTGTATCGAAAACCTACCTATAAGTTTGCAATTTACTACTTGGAATTTCGTTGATTTCTCGTTATTTTATACGATTTTATATTATAGATGATAGTACGGAACCCTTCGTGCGCGAGTCCGACTCGCACTTGGCCGGTATTTTTATTATACAGATAACTTTCGTGTTCGGATTCGATGATCAGAACAGTTGTCAAATGCGCTTTCAGGATTTTGGTAAGTGTCTTTGAGAAAATATCGTGTTCGGGAAAATGATAGGTATTCGGTGTGAGATATTATCTATCGATCATATCACCTTATTCTAGATCTATTTCAATGTATGAGCTTTCGGGATTTTCATATTGTCATTTGAAAAAAAAAAACGTTTAAAATATATTCGGAATTTCACAATTTGTATTATAGGCAGGTAACCGGGATGAATTATTTTTTTCATCTAAACCATCATGTGGTGTGTCGTTGTGATCATCATCATCATCTAAACCATCATGTGGTGTGTCGTTGTGATATTTGAAATGAATTTGTGAATGTGTAAAAACCATTATTCTATTTAATTTATTTATTTATTTAATAATCAAATGAGTACCGCATTAATCTACGAATTACACTAATGTTAACTAAACATGCAATAATCACTCTTTTACTAAACATTTTAAGGATTCATTTGCGAAATATTAAGCTTTAAAGTGATATTTTTTACATAGAATGTCAAACATAACAATTTGCAAAATTACTCGTTATAATTAATAAAGGTCTGAGAAGTCTGAGTGTTCGCGAGGTCTAATGCTTATATTCAAAACTCTTGTGCAGAATATTTTAGTTAAATATTATCAAAATCGGCCGATAACAGGTATAATGGCCTCGTAATAAAAAGCTTCTCCTCTTTTCAACCCACATTTACAACCCATTAACCGACTTTATTCATATTTTAAATGTAACTATTTCGCTCACACATTAATCTGGGTGTCTTAAATCACGAGCAAATTGTTTTTTTTTTATTTGTTTTTTTTATATCAGGTAATCTAATTTATCTATCTAATTTAATTTAATTTTGTATATGGCTTGTATATGGCCGAAATAAAGATTATTATTATTATATAAATTGGTTCCTTATACAAAAAATAAAATTCTAAAAACATCCCTTCCTTTGCGTTTCGTTGTAGTAGGGTTAAAAACTGAGTTAAGTAAAAACCGTGTATATTCGTGCAAACAGTATGAAGTATGCCGTCCGCGTCCCTGCAAAAACGCAGTGTTGCGATACAGTATCAGTAGAATTAATTAGCATGCATTACCGCTGCCTGTTGTTCCATCCAGTATACCACGCACACATGTTGTATCCCCACTGACCTATAACTGACATGGGCAAGTGCTGCATATAAGCCTCCCGAGACCGCGGATTTACAAAACGACCGCTTGAAAGCGACTTGCATCCAGTGTCTTCCTTCACAAATTATGTTCGTGCCTATTTAAGTATTGAAAGCAAATTATATTCGCCCCTTTTTAGGGTTCCGTAGTCACCTACGAAATAATTCATCCCCAATTTATGCGTACGGGAAGTTAGTACATAAAATTTTATTTTTTTAAGATTTCATTTTACCGATTTTTTAACCTACACAAGCCAAATTACAGCTTTCTGATAATATGAAGCTTCGAGCTTAACAGCGGACAAATGGACGGACGGACATGGCGAAACTACTTATACCTACCCTAAAAAACACATACACAGGAAGGCAGAGATAATTATTTGTCCTTTTAAAATATTAGGCTAAAACATTTACAACGCAAACAATTTCCAAAACCACACGAACAAGCTTTAAAATGAAAACTGTAAGAGATAAAATACGGGAACACGAGCCGGCATACTTTTCTATGCAACCTGAATTCAGTTCAACCAAATTATCTAGAGAAGGCGAGCTCCACTCGAAATGTTCGTAAAGCGAGCATGTTTTACATGGACGTATCAAGGACGAAAGTATTGGGGCTACTTGTAGCACAAATTTTGGCCTTCTCAGTGAATAGCTAGCTATTCACTGAGAAGGCCTAAAGTTGTGCTACTCAAAAGTCAGGTGATACAAAAGTAAAAAAAAATAATACTTTAAGTAGGTAGAATGATTATTTACACGATATTGGCATGTTATTTTGAGAAAATTTTTCACCAGCGAGCGTCGCGTATATTGTTCACCAGCGAGCGTCACGTATATTTTCACCAGCTAGCGTCGCGTATATTGTTCACCAGCGAGCGTCACGTATATTGTTCACCAGCGAGCGTCACGTATATTGTCACCAGCGAGCGTCACGTATATTGTTCACCAGTGAGCGTCACGTATATTGTTCACCAGTGAGCGTCACATATATTGTTCACCAGCGAGCGTCACGTATATTTTTCCAAGATGAAAGAGCCAATTCAACAATTTACGTTTCCTTAACGAGGTTTAATGAGGTTCAATTGAATGAACTTGGGTTGAACCCTAATTTTGATAATTTTACGGTCTATAATATATTTCAAATTATAAATCTAAAGAATTTACAGCAGTTAAGGACCGTAATAAATACGAAATTAAAGATTTCATGCAACCACACGTTGTTAATGGGGAATTGAGAACCTGTAGTATTTACTTTCGTGCCCCTACTCACAGCCCTTAGTACGTCCATTGTATTATTTTGTATTCCGGTCAAGGGTACAATCTAGTCCACCGAAAGACATCCTAAGTAATAATGCAGACGCCATCATTCCCTGGATGGAACTAATCATTCAATGCACTACACTACACGGGAGCGGCGGATTCACTATTTATACGAATAGAAGGTGTGACAAAAGTATTTATTTAAACAATTGACCGTTAGTTGACTAACGGTGGAAGCACTAGTTCCATCAGAAATGTAAAATAATAGTTCTCTCTCAGAAGCGATTGCGTCACTTTATCTCTCCACCTACATTTTATGAGTTGGTTGTCTATAACTCGTTAATATGTAAAGCCTTGATTTTATTCTACCATTTCGTTGGCGTGATAAATATGTATACCCATACTAAATTACATCTTTCTAGTACTAATATTGTTTGAGTAAAGCCGCAGACACACTGACGGACATGGCGAAACTATAAACGCCGGTTCACACATATCAGTGAAGTCACAGTTCCGACACAGCACCGCCGCCGTGATCATTAAACTATAAACGCCGGTTCACACATATCAGTGAAGTCACAGTCCCGACACAGCACCGCCGTCGTGATCATTAAACTATAAACGCCGGTTCACACATATCAGTGAAGTCACAGTTCCGACACAGCACCGCCGCCGTGATCATTAAACTATAAACGCCGGTTCACACATATCAGTGAAGTCACAGTTCCGACACAGCACCGCCGCCGTGATCATTAATCTTTGCTACGTTCTCTATGAACGCACTCAGACATGAAAGTCTCAGTCACGACTCACTGCTCTCAGTAATCTTCACAGAGAATTTACGAAAAAATAATTATCACGGTAGTATACTTAGCGGCAAATAACTTGAACAACATTTTATCGTGCCCTCTCTATTATTTTCGACGAAAACAAAAGAGAGTTATTTGCCGCTAAGTATACTCGTAGTACCTACTGTGCCGGAACTGTGACTTTACTGATTGATATGTGTGAACTGACCTCCACGGCTCGTGCTTGACTACGGAAACCTAAAATCAGGATGCTGCCTTCGTTAGTATATTTTGTACCGTTGGCTATAAAAGCACTTTCTCGCTATCTAAGTTAGCTTACCACGGTTTAGCATAGGATTAGCGGCGCATCGCGCGTCGCTCTGCTGCTGGAACAGCTGTATAATTTATTCAGTAGTTGGGTTACTAACTACGTAAGTAGGCGACTACGTCGGGAATTAACTAGCTTTGGGCCGAGATAACTGTAATTTCTATTCTGTGCTGTGAAAGAGAAGAGACTTAAGCTAAATTGTAGTTTAGTCTAGAGTATTTTCATAGTATTGCAAAAATAGCTCGCGGTTACGCTTTCAGAACGGCTATGTTAAAACATAACTCTCCTTACGCAGTCGGGTAATAAAAGAAAGACTTAAATACAGTTAACAACTGGAAAAGTTTTTTTTACGCAAGATAGAACTATACGCTTGACTACCAACTCGCCAAACAAGCGACGGTGTGGTGAGGATGGAGCACGTCGATCTAGAAGATATCTATTTATTCTAGCCTTGAAAATCCCAAGATTGTAGACTTTATAATGTAGGTACAGTCTTAAATTAACAAGGCCTTATGAATCCAATCTTATTCTCTATAAACTCAACTGGAAAACATATTGTGCACCTAAAATCCAATTCCACCTCTACACAACTTAACTAAAGGTGACCTTGACACTAAGTTTTAAGGGAGTATAGGGAGTATATACCTATACAAATATGTATGAGTAATAAAATATAAAAGAACCATTTGTATAATTGGTTTGTTGATTTCAAATTTAAAATACCAAAAACATGTCTCTGGGAGTTTTGGCGGGAACGTCTTAGTAACGTGTTGTTGCTTTGTTTTATTTTCCTAAACTTGTTATTTTGAACATTAATGCTATAAAAATGGTGGTGTTTTATTCATAAAGTGTTCGATAAAGTGCGTCAGTGTGGGCAAGTGAAATAAAGCAGTAAAACGTGTGATTTTACGTTGTCGGCAAAACTCCATAGAAGCTTCTAGTAAAGTCGCCACCACTTTACTGAAGCAGGACTCGACTTATAAATTGACTGTATACGTGACTTAGACTGTGACTAGAACATTTACAACTTATTTTATTCAAGAAACTTGAAAAAATCCTAATACTTGACATTGGCAAATGCTCTAATGCGGGTCCATTACATAAAAGAAGAAGAACATGTCTCTGATATCAGTCAGATCATCATGTGTGCGGCACATCCGGATTAATGGACTGGCCTTTGAGACATTGTTGAAGGCAGGTGGCATGCTAAGCAGTTTACAGTTACGAATGGAACGTGAGGGCACTTTGAAATTAATGTTCTTTAATAATTTACTGAGGAACATACCATTTAAAATTTTATACAGATGCACAAGTCTATTTCAGTTCTACGATTTTCAAGGCTCTTTATTTGAAATTGATCCAGCAAGAATCTACGCTGAATATATTTGTTCCTGTCCACGTGTGTATCATAAATTGGATACCATACATAACAGCAATATTTCAGAATTGAACGCACTAAGCTGTTATATAATATAACCACGAGGTGATATTTCTAAAAGGTCTAGGTAGCCGTACGCAGGATAACACCTAGATATATGGATACTCCTCAGGTGGGTTCAGGAAGAGTCCCACCACATTTATTACGTTATTACGTGGTAGACATTATGTATTAAGTTGTAGGTGATATCAAGTAACTGGATGTGCTGTGCTGTTAGGATTCAATAACCTGTATCATGTATAATTATATAATTAATTTTTGACAATCATATTATAGTGCATTAATAATCGGCAACTAACTAAAACTATTATTGTTGCATAATTTAATTTCATTGCATGTTATTGACTGGTTGTATGCTTACAAAGCAGGATCCGGCAGATTACCTAATTGTTAATACCAACTCACCTTGTACCCAGGCCAACAACCTAAATCAATTTTGAATTTTTGACATACAAGCCAATTGTTATTCAGAAGTACCTTATGTTTGTCGAACTGTATGTCCCTGAGCCAGGGGTCGAACAGCAGCTTGTCGGGCTCCACGTTGACGGGGCTCTGCCGGCGCCCCTTGTTGCACATGCTCCACTGCGGGTTGATCAGCCCCCAGAACCCCGGCCCTGGGGGCACAAATGTTACATGTGAACCTACTACACTTAATACACTTACTATAACTTAGTGTTATTCTTGTTTGTTATAGTGAACAGGTTTCGATGTTTCTCTGTAAGTAAGAGAGTTTTAATACTCGTAGCTAGTAGTCCTGTCTAATCTATTTTTAACCCTTTAACAGTCTGCTCGGATAATATTTCCGACAAAAGATTTTCGAGCTGTTAAATGTGTGTTAACACCTGTGTCGGATATTTTCGAGCTGTTAAATGTGTGTTACCACCTGTGTCGGATATTTTCGAGCTGTTAAATGTGTGTTACCACCTGTGTCGGATATTTTCGAGGTGTTAAATGTGTGAAAAAGTTTCCGGCAGCCTAGTGGTGAGACCGTCTGACTTGCGATCCGCAGGTCCTGGGTTCGAATCCCACGGCACGCACCTCTGTCTTTTCGAAGTTATGTGCGTATTGTTGATTGCCGCCAACTTCAAACGGTGAAGGAAAACATCGTGAGGAAACCTACATGTCTGAGAGTTCTCAATGATCTTGAAGATGTGTGAAGTCTGCCAACCCGCACTTGGCCAGCGTGGCAGACTATGGCCTAACCCTTCTCACAATGAGAAGATGGCCCGTTCCCAGCAGTGGGACAGTTTGTACAAACAGGGCTGATAAAAAAAAAAAAAAAAAAAAAAATGTGTGTTACCACCTGTGTCGGATATTTTCGAGCTGTTAAATGTGTGTTACCACCTGTGTCGGATATTTCCGACAAAAGATTTCAGTAATATCCAACATGCGCGGGTTGAAGGGGTTTAACTAACTGCGTCGGATAACAAGTTTTTCGAGTCGGTTCAAGATTTTTTTGTCGTGTACATATACGGCAACGTTAGGTGGAATGGACTCGAAGATCTTTTGTCGGAAGTATCCGACGCAGGTGTTTAAAGGGCTTGGCCTTTCATTAATTTGTTTACTTTCTCTAAGAACCTCATTTAGACTATTCTGTACACGTAAAAAAAACAAAACAATCTCGTGATTCAAGTGATACGCTTTCAATCTAATATCATTTTTATTACGCCTATTTAATGTTATTGGCCCCTCAGTGTGACACAATCGAAAGGCATATTAAAAAACCATTCTCAGTGCTACAAAATGATTTTCGTAATCGACACTAAAATATAAAGAGTTAGAACATTTCTACACATGAACATTAGCTCGACGGCGGCGATGTGAGGCGATGTGAGGCGATGTGAGGCGATGACAGCGGCGGTGAGCTAATGACGCAGATACCATCTAACGAGCCGCGGTCCACTCGGCCACGGAGCGTTCCATGTACCACCGCGGGACCTAGTGATGTCACCGTTCAGTCATTTAAAGCTTATAACAAGTATAACGTTGAGAAAACACAAAAATCTCCGATAAAAAAACGGCTAAATCGATTTTGATGTATCATAGTTAGGAACACTCTCGATGGAATCTTCTTTCAATAAAATAAAACTAAATAAATACCGGTTCATCCGTTTGAGAGCTATTATGCCACAGACAGACACACAGATACATAAATACATACTTCAACCTTATGACACCCTCTTTTTGGGTCGGGGGTTAAATAAGAACCGTTTCAATGTCTTACGACTAGACTAGTCCTTTAATGATACAATGACTATATTTGTCTATGAAACTAGGTTACCTAAATAGATAGATGTTATACATATTTAACTCCTAGGTGTTTGAGTCATTAGACTAAAAGTGAATATTTTGAAGAGAATTGAATTGATTTGAGTCGCAGTAATAACCTGAGGCCTTCAAAACTAAGTCACTTAGAAGGTAAGAAAAACGTCATTGCGCGCTTTACCATACATGAAAGTTGAAATCTGTTTCCTCATATAATCATAAAATTTCGTGAATTGTGATGCGTGTATATTGCCGATAATATTACAAGTATCGCTGACAATAACTAATCACATATATTTGTGTATTTGTGATTGTTCGTTAAACTGTTTTTTTTCTTTCTAATTGCCTGAAAACGAGGTTAATAAAATACAAATAAGGTTAATAGGTATAAATTCATTTCGAATTCAGAGCTTGAGTTGCTGTTAATAAGATTCGACCCAACGCCCAAAGTCTGAACCTCATAAAAAAAACCGGTCAAGTGCGAGTCAGACTCGCCCATCGAGGGTTCCATACAAACTAGTAGCTAAAAGGGGGAAATCATATATTTTTTTTATATTTTCCTTCATAAACCGAAAAATATACATTGTAAAAATATTTATAAACAAGTTTTAGCTTATGCTAATGAAGCTCTTTCATATGATACCCCACATGATAAGGTTAATTCACCTAAAAATTTGGACCCTTATTCCTTGCATAAAGACACTATTTTTTGTGATTAAATTAAAAATGTCCAGTTTTCGGATTTTATTTCGGATTTTTTTTCGGATTTTTAGTACACATATAGGAATATGTGTACTCTAACACAATGCTTCTTGCCAAATTTCATAGTTCTAGGTCAATGGGAAGTACCCCATAGGTTTTGATTCCCTTGTCTTGAGTGTCGAAATGTGCGTTTTTTACGAAGACTGAGAAATTTTATTTTTCTTTATGTACAAGATACTATGGATCTGCGTATATGGTTTTAATTTCAACACGATACCTTCACGCGTTCCCGAGATAAAGGTCTAGACACCCGGACGGACGGACAAACAGACAGACAGACGGACAACAAAGTGATCCTATAAGGGTTCCGTTTTTTCCTTTTGGGGTACGGAACCCTAAAAATTTAAAATATAGTCTCATCTAGTAAATAAAATTCAAAGAATCCTTTTAAAAATGTCGTCTTTTATATCTTTAAAATAATCGAGCTTTTCTGTGAAAATCGAACCTACAATCATTATTTCAAAGTCCAGACCTATAAAATGGAGTCTTCTGTATCGATCTTGAAGATCGAGTCTCTGGCATCACTAGTACAAGTTTCAATCTGTTTGTATTGTCAGAGTATTGATTTAAAGAATTGTAGAGGTGAAGGTTTCATCAACTAAAACAATCGGTACGTGTATTCTTGTTTTCGTTACCATTACGGTATTATTTTATTTAATGTTAGCAATATGTATACTAAAGATCTACCTTCTGATGAGTGTGAATAATGTGAATAATATTCCTCTAAGATTTTTGCAAACTACGCTAGTTTTGGATAGGGCTGCCTTCGCAGCTCACTTGGTAGTATATCTGCCAGCTAAGCCGTAGGCCGTGGGTTGTTCTGTGTCTGGCTGTTTCTATGTATCATATGTATATATTTAAAAAAAGTATATATGTGTTCTATCAGCTACCTATCTAGTTTCCATAGCTTTGCTTATTTTGGGCTAGATGGTGTTGTGTAAAATGTCCACCAATATTTATTAATTATTTAATATCTAATAATTATAAACGGTGTGAAATGAGACCGCCGCCGCCGCGTCCGTGGCGTCACTCGAGCGGAACACTATTCAGTAGGTATCCTGTGACTATCGCATAGTTCCTCTCTATGGTATTGAATAGAAATTCGGGATACCGCAAAATTTGGTCATCATGGTGTATTGAGTCGGACGTAATGTGGTGGTGGGGTCACCCTGACAGCACACTGTGCTGCAGTGACCAAGCTTGTGGAAAAAAAACATCGCATTTGTTATCAAGTCATAAATTGGCAATATTTTAGTGTCCACATAATTGTGTATATATGTTTATGATGGTAAGAGGTAGGGTCTGGAGAAGCCGGCTGAACAAAGTGTAGATGAATCCCGAGAGAGGTGAATAGCTAGTGGAGAAAGGAAACGTACTGTGATGACCCCACCTAAGTAGTTGGAAAATTGGAAACACAATGATAATAATAAAATTGATTATTTAGTTTGTTCGTTTTGTTCCTATTGAAAATTGAAATTAAAAATTGAAAATTAGTTTTATTAACATAAACATAAACACAATCAAACATTACAACAGGATAACAACAGTAACCAATATGTTAATCATGTCTATGGAAGAACAACACAAACAAACAAATTAAAACTTTGATTCCCGCACTAGGCTAGGGCTGTGTCGCGGGAACCAGATTTGATTACCTATACATGCTATGTTGCCACTAGTCACTTAATTATCGATTTATTACAGTATTTTAGAAAATTGTATGGTGAACATGGAATATATATATATATACATATATATAGTACAACTATTTGAAAATCTTTGTCACAGATCAGTGTATACTCGTCTACACAATCGACTTCTATCAGCGTCCTCTCGGAAATGATAGTTTTTATCTTTCTTTGAACGATCGAGCAATGTAAGCTAAGGCGTATGAACATTCATTGGATAAAATTGCTTTCATCTGTCCGGATATTGAAACTCACTTGCATATTGTGCTACTTAACTATATAAAATATTTACAAAACTTGGGGTAAATACTGGTTCAACAATTGCATAGGTATATTTTTGACGTGACAACGTCTAATAAATCTATGAACGCCTGCTGCATGCACGAAAAAGTTTGACTTTCGTCCCGTTACGTTACGCTCCTTGTCCCGTAAGCGCGCGCGAGCTTACGATGGCTGACGAAGCGGGCGGGTGTGCACCACGCCCGACCGTCCGCGACTTCGCGTCGCTTCAATTATCATTCCTCGGAGGTCGCGCGTGGACGTACGTTGTCACGTTAAACTATCGTCCGTAAACCGACTTTACAGACAACCAATTTTTTGTTATATGTGATTGTTCAAAGACCCCCAATTTCCCTAAGAAAGAGAAAGATTGCTGCAGCACTATATACCGACTAGTTTTTGAAATATTTAGTATTTAATAAAAATGTGTACGAGCAAAATATTTCAAGAGTTATCGAAATTATGAGGAAACAAGTATTTTTGGAATTTCCGCAAAAAAAAAAAACGTCACAATGTAATATTACTCACAGCACTCGTGTTGTGTCTCAGAACTAGCTGCTATCCGTGCGCATCTCCGCTTCTGTTTATGAAGTGTACTGTGCGAGTGCCTATGACTCGTCGCTGCGGATATCATTACCCGAGCACATCGTTATCTGTCATCGCTTCACATTGTTGTGGTGTTTAGATATTTTCCGAGAATCTACGTATACTCGTAGCAAGTGGCATCTTGCCTGGAAAATGGAATTTATTATGTAGTGCCAATATTCTAAATGTTTGTGAGGAGGAATGTTTGGATTGGGCTCAGTTCCAATTATATTTACCTATATATGTCAGCTTTGACACCAAATTCGGACATATTGTACTTATGTTTTATTTGAAGAAATTTCACCTATATCACGAACTGCTGAATTGCAGAATGTTGAAGTTGTAATCACAGTGTTCAAAATATATTGGCTGTGGTTTGTGTCTTGTGGTTGGTCGTCCTACGCCGCCGCGTGCGAGCTCTCCTCTCAGAAACTTGTCAGCCCCATCAGCCAACATTTCTGTTAAAAATGTTGGCGGGCAGGGTACATGGCCCATGTACCCTGCCCGCCGCCATTTCAACTAACCCGGTGGGCTAGTCAATGATTTGTTTCCTCGAGGATTCTATATTTCCGAATAGATCTCGCAGAGAGACTACGAGCGTCGCTCTCTCCGCAGCATTGAGCTGGCTGTGGGCTTCAGACAGCTTGATTAATTTAAATACAGGAAACTAGGCGACATATTTAAACATTAGCTAATGTCCGTAACATGACGCGTGTCTGCATGTAATCAATTCAATGTACTTTAATGATTTCACTACGTGTTTGTTTATTGTAGAAACCAATTAACCTAATTTTTGTGAAGGAAAAAATCAATAACTGAAATGTTATGAATATAAATCCATTGTAAGTTCTCTTCTACTTTACGTGAATTAAAGCACTATGGCGACGAAACCACAGATTTACATTGCCCCTACCGGAATATGGGACTTGTGCAGTTAGCGAATTTGACATTGTCATGTAAAGACTCCTTTATGTTTAAGTTGTTACGCTAGTCATAATTATAGTCTAGTAAACAAAAATATTGGTCATATTCTAGTCCCGCCTCCTTAATTGGTCGTGACTTTATTCCTACATCTAGAAAAGCCATATTATACACTTCACTTTTAACACTAATGCGTGTCATCATACATTTGAATGTTCTGGTAGTTCAGAAAAGTAGATACTTACCGCGAGCACACAAGTTTTTGCTGCTTACTTAAAATTTATAATCGGATTTTGGTAAAATCCTGTAAATAGCATCACAACAAACTCCCTCGGAAAAAGTATTATTACGAACTGTACCTACGCAAATACCAACATCTAACAAGCAAACATCCAGACATATGAAAACAAACTTTGCCAAATGACACGCCGTAACAAAGAAATTTCTTTGTTACGGCGAAAACTCAACCATAGAATTTAATCCAACCACATACATATATAACCATTAATGGTCTGTCTTCAAATGTAGAGCTCAAGAAACAAGCGTATGTTTAATGTCCTAACACGTTACTGAGTATTTTCAAGCACACAAGAGCAAATCCAGTGGTCAAGTTAAATCAACCGTGTAAGAAATCTAGGCAGGGTTAAAATACCGTACTAGGGTCGAATGGGCCCCATACAATGACACGGTTGAGCGCGCACTATCATTAAGATTGTATCTGTGATCATTACCCAGCGCGGTATAACTAGTAGGGATCTCACTGAAAGAGCTCACGGGACAAAATTAAGAGGGGCCATGGAGCAAAGGTGGGACAAGGTTTGGGTTTGATACTATATAAACTAGGGATTCTACTATTTATGTAAATGTATAAATGATAGTAATTTTCAATAGGTTATAAGTATATTGAATTGAAAGTAAACCTAGGAATGCAAATACAGAACAGTACAATAATAAAAATGACCAAGGGGCAATATATTATCTGGTACAATAGTAGAGGTCTAAGCAGATGGCGCATGTTAGGGCTACAGAAATCCAAGTTTTTCAAGAGCCCATAAGGTTTTTGTGGGAACAAAGAGTCAATAAATCAACAATCTTCAGTATTTACCTTCATACTTATGATTTATAGGTTTGATTTATTCGTATAATATGTTAACATGTAAAATTGATTGGTGTTTTATAAATGAGTGTGAACGCTATAAAGTTGAACAAGGAGATGAAATGTATATTTCCATGTTGTCAACAAGACAGCAGTTCATGTTGCTATGTACTTCACCATCGCCTCAATGAATCATGGCTAGGATGTGGACGTGGCTTACTTTGCTTCACTATAACTGCTACTGTTACCTGATTTACTATGCTTATTACACTTACTAAAATTTGATAACCGAAAAAGATGAACTGGACTCTGGCACATAAAGATTTCTTAGGTTTTCGCAATGTTTAAATTTATTTAATTCCAATGGACCCTGGCAAACGCAGAACATGTGCAACGCCATAATGCTCCCAGGAGAAAAACTCTGTGATTTATATTATCCTTACTGTAATTATGTAGGAGGTGTAGTCGATATAATGGGTAGTGTGATAGTGTGGGTGCAAGGTTCACCCGCTCGCAGGTGACGAGCACGGAGATAGCTTTATGACACTCGGCACCACGAGTGTGCTCATACTCGTAGCGTACCGAAATATATGAAGGAAAAAGAGAAAATAACCTCATACCCGCGGTACAGTTTGAAGGTATGAAGGTAGGATATTATACAAGGGATAACAGTGAGAGGACATACTTTCAGGGGTCATTGTAGCATTTATGAATATCTTATTTTTCTGAACATAATAAAGAGGCTTTCTCTTGACTGCCATTTTTTTACTTAATGTATCTACGTTTGACCACCACTCGCCTGATGGTCAGCGACGGTGTGACTGAAGATGGAATACGTAAATCTTAATGATATTTATTCACTCTAGTCTTGAAAATTCCAGGATTATAATCGCCTTCTCTGCTTCCGTGCCTTCCGTGGCCAAGGTGGCAGAGAGTACCACTCCTGTGCAGTATGCATAAAAAATGTGATCCTAAATCGCTGTGTACGGATTTTGGGCATTGCAATTTGTTTGACGTTAAGCGACATTTGCGGTCTACGATGGAGCGACTTCTCTAGAAGCAATCGATTTACTCGGGATTTAAAGACAACCTGATTATTTATTTATGTCTAAAGGTAGAAGACTACTGCTACGCACCACACTATGCCCGTGCTATGAACGTATCAGACACGACACGGCGCTACCCTAATCGCCTACAGCCTAAACGGCTTGACCGATTTTGATGTGCGAGGTGTCGTTAGATTCGTCTTCACTTCCGAATTGTCATAGGCAATATTTTTTTTAATAACAATAATACATCTCTCGCAAAAAAATGCATCTTTTTGTAACCTCTAACGAACATTTTCGTAGTAAACAAGTGGTTTTATTAGATTTATTTTAAAGAATGCGCATTTATAATCTTTTCACACACGCTTTCTCACATTTTCTTAAATTGTTCAAGCCGTTAGCAGAACATGGCGTTCTTGTTCGTTCTATTTTCCAACTCTGTACACCTATATTCGCAATAAAATTATACAAATAATAATAATAAATAAATATTTGTGGACATTTCACAACACCATCTAGGCCAAACTGCAAATGCAATGCAACGCTTGTACTATGGAACTAGATGGCTGATAGAATATACTTACTTATACTTATACTTATATACTTTTTTTTATTTTTTTATATATACATATGATACATAGAAACACCCAGACACAGAACAAACATACATGCTCATCACACAAATGTTTGCTCTGGGTGGGGATCGAACCCACGACCTTTCAGTTCAGCAGGTAAACACACTACCAACTGAGCCACAAGGCCAGTCAATTGTATGAATTTGAAGAAACGCACACTCAATAGAGTATCAAGCATAACGAAATCGTAAGTTACCGCTGTAAAAATCGCTCTTTTGTGGATATTTTGTTTTTCTTTAAATATACGAGTATACTATCTACTTACTTGTTTGAATATACGAGTATTTTATCTACTTACTTGTTTAAATAGATATACGAGTATACTATCTACTTGTTTGAATATACGAGTATTTTATCTACTTACTTGTTTAAATAGATATACGAGTATACTATCTACTTGTTTGAATATACGAGTATTTTATCTACTTACTTGTTTAAATAGATATACGAGTATACTATCTACTTGTTTTTGCATGAGGTCATTTTCTATGAAAATTGATAAATCATCGAACTCTGTTCACACTCAACTAAGGTAACAAAGAGCGTTTTAAAAAGGGTGTCTACAAGCACCTTTCCGGGTTAGCAAAGCAACAGTAATGTCAGTGATGTTGCAGTTGTCCATAGGCGACGGTTATCGCTTACCATCAGGCGAGCCGTCAGCCTTTTTGCTTCTCCTATTTTTTTTATAAAAAAAAAGGTAGGTTTACCTTAGATTATTGAAACACATTACGCACATAAGAAATATAGTCGAATACATCACTTTATGAAGTCCATTAACAACGACTGTGAATGTTTACCTGATATCCCGTCGTATGTCCACCATTCTTCCCAACTACCGGATATATCTGTAAATAGAAATATCTCTAAGTAAAATTACATATAATACCTACTTGTTTAAAATACATGTTGTGTATACATGTTGGTGAATAACGAAATTATACAACTATCCAAATAAGTTAATACGGAGAGAGAACCTTTAATGTCATTTTATAATGTGGGTTACTTTTAATTGTAAAAGGGAAACTATGTGTTGCTCTGAAAACAAAGGTTGTTATTTTAATATTTTGTTTCTACAATTTCGACGTAAACTACACATAATAAATTATTGATCAACTTACCTGAAAACAAAGAAACGACATTAAAGTTTCTCTTTCCGTCTTATCTTATTTTGATAGTTTTATAATTTCGTTATTCACCAACATGTCACTTGTACACCAACACCAACTCCATTTTAATCTCCATCCTGAATCCCTACACGTCTGCAGCCTGATTGGCGGCAGTACGGTGCGATTTCAGGACTGCTTCATCGACGACGCAAGCGCGCCAATATTTAAATTATTATCAAGGAAATATATTTTCTTTACACATAAATCAATATAATAAAATAATTTCCGTGTCATATTTTTTTTATTCAACGATAGGCTTGCGCTTGACCGTCAACTCACCTGGTGTTAAGCGACAGTTACGGTCTACGATGGAGCGCGCTTGCCTAGAAGAAACCTATTCACTCGCGATTTGAAGACACTTAGATTATATCTATTCGGAAATACCCATTCAGGAAGCGCATTCCACATTTTGGCGGTACGTGCGAGTTACCTCTAGGATAAGTGAAGGAACGTTTCATTACTTTCAGCATACTTGACGATTTAGAAGTTTCTACTCGAAATAAGTACTGAGTACTAAAGAAACTCTGATTATTTTGAATAATATTGGCGTTACTTTGACGTCCACCCTTAACTTTGGCCCCTATATTGAGTCGAAAGCTCAATTAGTTGCCAAAAAGCTGGGTATCCTTTCGAAAGTGCATCGGTACTTCACGCCGGAACAGTTGCTTACACTATATCAGGCACAAGTTCGGTCGAGCATGGAGTACTGTTCGCACCTTTGGGACGGATCTGCTAAGTACCAGCTCGAGGCGTTAGAGACCATTGAGTGGCGTGCTAGGAGGCTCATTTGTGACGATTCCCTTGTTCGGACTAAACTCCAAAGTCTGGAGCATCGTCGCAAAGTTGCCAGTTTATCGGTTTTTTATCGCATACATTTCGGTGAGTGTGCGTCTGCTTTGCATGATGTCATTCCCCCATGCCCATTTTTCTATCGGACAGAAAAAAGCACGAAAAAGCGACTTCGTTACATGGTTGATATTCCGAAAACACGTACGAAACGCTTTAGCTCCACTTTCATTGTAGCTGCGTATTACTTGTGTATACACACCTTTGACGGTGACACATAGCAGCGTGAGTATGAGCAGAGAGCATTGGTGCATCGTGTCGATGCCGCGTCACACCGCCGCCACGTCACGCCGCCGGCTGCATCGGGATCACACACCCTGCAACAATGCAACGACATTACATTGAATGGATAGTTCAATACACGTAGATACTAACTTGATAAAGCAAGCGCTTCTGGCGCGCGGACGGAACGGTGCGCTGTGGATTCAAATATCATCATCATCATCTCAGCCGTAAGAAGTCCACTGCTGGACATA
Source organism: Lycia hirtaria (assembly GCA_947563715.1). Lineage (NCBI taxonomy): Eukaryota > Metazoa > Arthropoda > Insecta > Lepidoptera > Geometridae > Lycia > Lycia hirtaria. The sequence goes on from OX387376.1 coordinate 23,700,827, forward strand.
GGCCTTCCTAATGGATTTACAAAAGACCGAATGGAAGTGGCTTACATCCAGCGTCTTCCCGCCACTTGTATGAGGTCATCTGTCTATCTCGTGGCTGGTCTTCCTACGCTGCGTGCGCCGGCTATCAAAATATACAACGCTTTAATTTTGGTTTCAACAGCGCCTCGCTCATGCGTCGGAAGTACTTGTACTTGTACTTCCACTGGATATAGGCTTGTCCCATTGAACGCCACTTTACCCGATTACCGTAAGTAGCTTCAAGGCGACAGTGAACAGGCAACTCATGGACAAGCGTGCTCCATCTTCGATTAATACGTCTAATATAATCTATCTCAGGCCATTATACACTACGTTCGCCGTTTTACGGTATTCACTTGGAACGTGCAGTGTTCGCAGATGATCAGTAGCCATTTAGGTTGCTGGAGGTGGCATAGGTATGTAATATGAAGACATTAATGAAAGTGAAAGAAATAAAACACGTGTGTCAGGATCGTAGCAAATAAATAAATATTTGTGGACATTTCACACAACACAATCTAGCCCAAACTAAGCAAAGCTTGTACTATGGAACTATGTAGATTATTGTAGATGGCTGATAGAATACATACATAGAAACACCCAGACCCAGAACAAACATCCATGCTCATCACACAAATTTGCCCTGGGTTTTAAAGTTTAGTTAGTACGTGTAGTTTATATATTTTTGTTGTAGTTAATAAATGCACTTGGTAACTATTTTAATAAATGTACTTGCCCATTATTTTATTTAAATCTATGTAATGTATATAGCTGAGAAACATTCCTCTCAGTTGTGAAAAATAGCAAACCCTAATCTCTTCGACCTAAGGTAAATACTAAATATACTTTTGCCATCAAAACATGATTATCTGATCTTTATCTTATAAAAGACAACAAAACCCAGTCGGTTGTAGAAGAGGAAATGACCCCTTTATCTGGTAAGCTCCGTACGATCTGGCTTGCGCCCCGCATCGCTGCGGCCCGGCGCGGAGACGCGCGCCGCGACGCGGATACCTAATTACCATTCAACTAGACGGGGCTACATTATGTTAAGATAACATTGACTTTTTTACTTTGAGCTGTGTTAAATAACAGATTAAGTATTTTATAATAGTTTTCAACAAGTGATTTACCTTGTAGGTTATATAATACATTTTGTATTGCTTATTCCAGTCTAGGTATATAAGTAGTGAACTCGCGTACAGTACATCATACACTGCGGTTTATTTGAACGTGAAGTGAAGTAATCTATTCCAAATACACTTTGACGCGTGACGCGTGACGCGTGACGCGACGAGCCTTTGACTCGCGCGGTACACGTTGATACATATATTATATATAGATATGTATATATATAAATATACGAAATATATATAATATGTACAATTAGAGTTAAAAATCACCTTAAGGTCAATCAACTCTTAGCAGCTTAATAATGGGCGTATATGTATGTATATTGTGTGTTTGCGTCGCGACATAGCATACTTACCCTGTCATATTATGGCAGTGTACAAGTTAAGTATGAATCGAATGTATAATAATAATGTACATATCACATCATCGGGAGCTGAGAGGAGAGAAATACTTATTAGGAAGTGAAAATAGATAAATAGGAAGTGAAGGATGCGAACTTACTTGATATTTAGTGAGCTTAGTCTTAAAGCGGTAGGTGTAGTCGTTCCCTGCGGTGAGCGGGAGGAGATTGATTTCGCACTAACACACAAATGTCTTTTAAATTATTATTTTCTTTTATTTCACAAGAATGCATTAGGCGCGCCTTTTTGTATGATTTTATAGTAGTTTTTAAGGAAACACAAGAGATATTTCACGATTTGTGCGCAAAAGATGCGAGCAGAGTCTTCGATACACGGCGAAACAGTCGGTGGCGGTGCCGGTGGCAGCGCGCCATCTATCGGCTGTCATCGTAAGCATCCCTTTGTGGCGGGAATAGACGGATTACACATTTAAGTCGTACACGTCTACGCGTGCTCTGGAATTCGCGCCAGGTAAATTACGCATGATGCATGTTACTGACTGAATGCACGTTATTTTTTTTGAGACAGTAAGTATGCGTAAAATCGCTGTAAATGATTATAAATGCGAACAATAATTTCAAGTAAAATCACTTATCTATTACGAAAAAGTTCGTTGGGGTTTACGAAAAAGCGCATTTTTTATTATTGCGAGGGTCATATTATTATTACAAAAAATAAACCAAAAAATATTGCTCATGAGGTACGGAATGCTAAAACTGCTCGAAGCTCTATGTAGGCGCTCTGTAAATGTGAAATCTCCATGTCGCATGTCCGAGCGCGATTAGCAGCCAGCCGCGTTATTTGTCTGCGGTACACACACACGGCCGCCAGCTCATTGCAAGGTGCAGGTGAACCTAACTTTGTTGAGGTTGAACCGACTCAACTAAACTCTCGTGTGCTACATAGGTACTTACTCGGATCAGCCCTATTGTAATATGTTAACTGTTCCACTGCTACTGCTAGACCACTCCGTGGCTTTTTACCCGATTGCGGAAGAAGGAGGGTTATGTTTTTCAAGTAGGTATTTGTATTTTTATTTATGTACGTATTTATATTGCCTTCTACAGCCTAAACGACTTGACCGATTTCTTAGTGCGAGTTGTCGTTAGATTCGTCTTCACTCCCTCAGTCTCATAGAATATATATTTTGTAATAATAATAATATAACTCTCGCAAAAATAAACAATAAATACGTTATTTCGTAACTTCCAACGATAAATAAGTGATTTTACACAATGACATTCCCATCACGATTTACTAGAATTATTCTAAAGAATAATTCTAGTAAACATTTTACACATTTTTACTTTCACGACGATTTTACGCATACTTCGTTTAGGCTGTAGGCGATCATATAGAAACATATACATACATATCCACAAAGAAACATACACACACTCTATAAACATAACCCTCCACTTACCCATTCGGGTAAAAATAACTAGATAGATAGATAAACTCTTTATTGTACACTATTAAACAAAAAAAAACAAAACAGAGAAACTTACAAAACTAGTGTGACAACCGGCGGCCTTATCGCTAAAAGCGATCTCTTCCAGGCAACCGTGGTATGGAGATCAATTCATAGAAAAAGTAAAGCGGGTGAAAAAGTAAAGTAACTCTTCTGCAAGTCGCTGCACTCGTGCCGCAAATAGGTGGATAGATATATTTTATTAACATAACGTATACACACATTAAATATATTTTTTTTATCAGCCCTGTTTGTACAAACTGTCCCACTGCTGGGAACGAGGCATCTTCTCATTGTGAGAAGGGTTAGACCATGGTCTGCCACGCTGGCCAAGTGCGGGTTGGTAGACGTCACACATCTTCAAGATCATTGAGAACTCTCAGATGTTTCCTCACGATGTTTTCCTTCACCATTTGAAGTTGGCGACAATCAACAATACGCACATAACTTCGAAAAGACAGAGGTGCGTGCCGTGGGATTCGAACCCAGGACCTGCGGATCGCAAGGCAGACGGTCTCACCACTAGGCTGCCGGAAACTTCTGCCGGAAAATATATATTAATTTTAAAATAATCATACTCATGTGGTACACGCTCAATATCAACCTCGTTGCAATCTGGTGGTTGCAACCTTCTATTTAGAATTATGTAATAAACTGTCTACAAGTATACATCTCATAGTCACGTCATGGTAACTAAAAACAAAGTACAGCGAGCGTGGAACATCGATAAACTTGACGGCAGACAGTCTGGCGCCGGAGACTGCGTCTGGCAGCCAAGTAGGCGCGGTGCGGTCCGCAATAATCATTGCTATATTTTTTACTCGATGAAAAATCAAAGAATTTGGCAATTTGTTTAAATGGTCTAGAGAACCAAGCGAGCAAGATATCTGCATTAACAAATCGCAAATTTCGCCTTTATTTGTCTTTTTGGATGTTGATATTCGGGTACAGGACGCATTTTTCAAAGAATATAGACAGAACTTGAACATAGTTAAAACAGTCTCGTGATCGCCCCGAAACAATTTGTATTTATCAATAGTGCGTCAATCTGGCACAGGTAACGACCCCGGGGTGTGCGGGCCTGAACATTAAAATAAAATAAAAACTTGATTGGCGGAAGGTACTTCCTTCAAATAAGGATGTTAGAAGTAATCTGTGATATGGTGTAATACCATATTTGCCGATTTTTGATAAAGTAAGTTCGTATAGACTGAGTACCTACCTAGCCCTACTGTCAAGGAGCTGAATATCACAACTATCACAAGCCTATTTAAAAAATGCAGTTTAAATATTTAAGTATAGATATAGTTTATGAAACTCAAAAAACCGACTTCAAAATGCACAATTTCGTTTTAAAAACAAACTACTTAACAAATTTTGATGAAACTTCTATAGAACTAATTTGAAAGTATATAATTTCAAACAAAAATTTTTTTTTTCCTATCAGTTTATACGTAAATGAAGGCGTTATGCGTTAACAAAAATAAAAAAGTTCAGCAGAATTGTTAACCTCCTTCTTGTTGAAGTCGGTAAAAGATAAACAAACGATAACACAGTAAATTGGCTGAAACCATAACCATTTCGAATGCGTCGTAGTCGGATTTTAAATAGATATTATGAGCACTTATATGCTAGCCACAAATAGCACACGATCAGTCCCAGCTACGCAGTAAAGTGGCAGCCACTCTAGCCTCCTATAAATCACCGGAAAACCACAGTTCTTCAGAAAATGAATACAAATGATAGCTAGAATCGTTAAAGGGCTGCGCGCCGGAAGTGGATGGTATCGGCGCGCGTTACGCCGGAAATGGGCGGGGCTAACGACTCAAGATTGCGCCGGCACCCTTGAAGATGGAGCCAGCTGGTGTTTGCTGTGCATAATATTGTACTGGCATATACGGAAAGGGTGTAATGCGTAGAAAGCTGTGCATTGTCGGTACTTACCGCAGACACCTTGTTGTCTGTACATACCTACTATGATTATATATCTAATATATCGGTAGGGTATGAGAAGTGAGTTTTTGGATCTTTATTTTCTTTTTCAAACTTTGAAGTACCTTTATTTCAATATTTTCGCGCTTTTATTTATGTAAGCGCGCTTCATACTTTTAAACTCATCCAGCGCAATAGCTTTCAAACGTTATTCTATTAGTAGATGAAATACATTTTATTGTAGAACTGCACAGTCATACTTTCTCATAAAAATATTTTTTCATTGTATGACAGCCTTCGTTAAATGGCAACCCTGAGACGCTCAGGGCAGGTCTCCTTCTTCTTCTTCTTTTGTATTGGACCCCGCGATTAGCGATTTGCCAGTGTCAAGTATTGAAATATTTTCAAGTTTCTTGAATAATACAAGTTATATAGTGTTCTAGTCACAGTCTAAGTCACGTAAACAGTCATTTTCAAATTTAAGTCTTGTCTCAGTAAAGTGATGGCGACTTTACTAGAGGTTTCTATAAAGTTTTGCCGACAACGTAAATTCACACGTTTCACTGCTTTATTTCACTTTCCCACACTCACGCACTTGATCGAACACTTAATGAATAAAACACCACCATTTTTATAGCATTAATGTTCAAAATAAAAAGTTTAGGAAAATAAAACAAAGCAACAACATGTTACTAAGACGTTCCCGCCAAAAGCCATCCAGGTCTCCTTACTTCCTTGGTCGCTCAGTAAGAGTCTACTATTTGTCAGAAAGCGTCATTTCTTTCTAAATTCAATAATTCCGACAAATGTACTGAAAATAAAATTAATTAGCAAACAAGACTGAAGGCACAATACAAGGCTAATGGCTCATTAAACATATTTTTTACGCGAAAAATACCAAGAAAAATACATTTGTGAAAGCCGTAAATCTTATCGTCGGGGCGTTTTAGTCAGACAAATTTACACCATATTATGTGTACGTTAAGTTTCAAAGTTGAAGTCGTTGTTAAGGTCGTTATGGGTACAACGGAAGTTAACATCGGTCGGTAGACAAAGCTCGTTGCTTACAGGATGTAGGTCTTGAGGGTAGTTTACACAATGTTTGCTGGAGGGCAACCTCAAGTTAGCTCTAGAGTATGCATATAGGGTTATTTTAGGTACTTAATCTCACCGAGTGAGCGGAGCGAACAAAAGTCTCTGCATCAATTAGCAAATTATGATTTCTTCTGTCCGGATGTTTTTTGGTACTTGCGTACGTATCTATCAACCAAACTTTACAAAACTTGGTAAACTAGATAAATAAATAAAAGCTTTTATTCTACTTGTCCTGGTAGTATGTGTGGGACAAATCTTGCGAGTTAAATTAGAACCACTTCCTATCGTTAGATTAGGTTGAAATTCAACTTCGGTGACAATGCAATAATATGGTACCATGAAGATGGTCTCAAGATGGCGTCGGAAGGTGGCCATAGGAACTCCTAAACTAAACAAGATAAAACCGTCGAGTTTGGACTCGTTTGAATAGTTTAGACAAGCACTCTTTTTAGGGTTCCGTACCTCAATATGGAAAAAACGGAACCCTTATAGGATCACTTTGTTGTCCGTCTGTCCGGCTCTCCGTCTGTCCGTCTCTCCGGGTGTCAAGACCTTTATCTCGGGAACGCGTGAAGGTATCGAGTTGAAATTAAAACCATATACGCAGATTCATAGTATCTTGCTGCAGAAAGAAAAATAAAATTTCTCAGTTTTCGTAAAAAAAAGTTACAGCCGAATATGTCGTAAAAAACACACATTTCGACACTCACAGAGGAATCAAAACCTATGGGGTACTTCCCGTTGACCTAGAACTCTGAAATTTGGCAAGAAGCATTGTGTTAGAGTACACATATAGGAAAAAATCCGAAAACTGGGCATTTTTTATTTAATCATAAAAAAATAGTGTCTCTATGCAAGGAATGAGGGCCCAAATTTTAAAGTGAATTAACCGTATCATGTGGGGTATCATATGAAAGAGCCTCATTAGCATAAGCTAAAACAGGTTTTTAACACATTCTTCGCCCCCTGCAGACCCTTCACTTCAGCTGGGAACCAAAACTTTTAGGCGAATTTTGAATAAGTACAGAGTGGCCGCGCAAAGCAACGTTGACTGCCTCAAACGCCGGTCGATTACTGACTACTACAAAATGAACGGGACGCTCGCTCGGATCCAAGTGGGAGGCGCCGCTACTATAGCCGCCCCACTCGGATCCGAGTGGTGAGCAAGGAATGTGTTAAATATTTTTACGATGTATAGTTTTCGGTTTATGGATGAAAATATAAAAAAAAATATGATTTCCTCCTTTTATTTAGTTGGTACGGAACCCTCGGTGGGCGAGTCTGACTCACACTTGTCCGGTTTTATTTTAGTCTAGTAAATAAAATATTAATGAAAATAATATTTATAAACAAGCCTTTATTTAAATGCTCTAAAACGAAGAAAATTAATTTTATATTGATATAAATAAAAGCTTGTCGCGAGATTTCAAACAACATCGTACTTATCTACTAAGTAATATTTAATTCCAACAAAGGACCTACGCTTCTTATCATTTGCTTAGAATTAAAGTTAGTTTGTTCTTTTGAAAAAAAAAAAATGTTTGTGTTCTCGCGACAAGTTTTATTTTCAATATAAAATTTATTTTCTTCGTTTTAGAGCATTTAAATAAAAGCTTTTTTTTATTAATATTTTTTGTCGTAAGGGATTTTTGATTAAGAGGGTATTTCCCACATAAGGAGGAATTTGTTGTGGTGCCACTCACTGATCTGCTGTGGTGCCACTCACTGATTTGCTGTGGTGCCACTCACTGATTTGCTGTGGTGCCACTCACTGATTTGCTGTGGTGCCACTCACTGATTTTGATAATATTTATTCGAAACGTTAGGTACTCAACAACAATTTTGAAAATGAGCAAATCGATCAAGACGTCGTCATGACACATGGATTTGGTCGGTTTCGATAATGTTTTTGAGAAACATTGGATACTCAACTCTAAATAAGAATTTAGAATAAGAGCAGTAGAGCTTGTTAACGAGAATTTTGTTGCAACAAGCATTGTTGCAAAATGTCTACTTTTCCCAAAACTAATAGTATTATATTCATAGGATAGTGTAAAACGTTGTTTAAATGTTCAACACCTGAGGCGCAGGCTTTACTTGCTGTTGCATTACCATAGATTAGAACGGGTTGATAGCAACGGGAACGAACCTGAAAAATTGCTCGTAAAATATTGCTGTTACACATACAATGTTGTAACTAACATATGGCAAGTTTTTAATAAAACACAAGTTAAGCTCTAGCAAACAGTACAATGAATGAATAAGTAATTGGATATTTGGGATGTATACACGAATATAACGACACTATAAGTAGTAGAAAAAAGTAATCGTATCCACCATATTACGTCTAGGGGAGGTACCTTGAATATATAAAGGTTTTAATTTAACACAATGTGTGTGAGATTCATAAGTATATTATCTTATCTAAGTATATATACATAGGTCACACTAAAAGTTTCCGGAACTGGCCACTTACATAAACAATATTTAAAAAGTAATTACAACATTTGAAAATGGAACTCTTTGCCTGTAGAGTGCAGTTTGTTTCATCTGACTGTCAATTGTTTTTCCATTGTGGCACCATTTAAAAAATTGCGTATCTACATTAACATGAATTTAACTCTGGAAAATTTTCGTAGTATGATTTTATACGATTTTAAGTGTAATTTAACAGCTCAACAGAGCATCGCTCGGCTTCAATCTGCTTTTGGCGATAGCACCATACAAGACGACTATTTATAGCTGGTTTGCAGAATTCAAGCGCGGTCGTGTCAATCTCAGTGACGAATCTCGCGATGGTCGCCCGGCCACCGCTGTGAACAACAAAAACATCGATGCTGTGCGTCGTATGATTGAACCAGACAGGCATGTGACCTACCATGAGATTTGCGCATTCTTAGACATAGGCATGAGTCAAATACAATCAATCCTACACAAACATATGGGTGTGAGAAAGCTGTGCTCGCGGTGGATCCCACACAATTTGACCGAGGCTCAAAAAACGGACCGTGTCACTTGGTGCAGTGCCATGCTTACCAGATTCAACGAAGGTGCGTCAAATTTGGTGTGGGACATAGTAACAGGTGACGAAACATGGATTTATTGCTACCGTCCCAAAACAAAGCAGCAATCGAGCGTATGGCTCTTTCAAGATGAGCCGAAACCGATGTCCGGTGCTTGTAGACACAAGCGCTCTAATAGTATTTTTTCTTATTCATTCTGGAAACTTTTAGTACGCCCCGCGTAGTCACGACCGCTTTCTAGTATTTAACCCAAGTCGCGGACGGAAACAACGGCCAGTCGAATATGGCAAACCTATAACTTTCTGGTTGCCTCCACCAACCATAAAAGAGCCAATATTTAGAAAACAAAGAGATAACAAAGAGAACGTGTCAATTGTCATAGTTAGCCGTCGTATCCGGAGGGTGGAGAGGAGAGCCGAGACGGCACGGCGCGACTCCGCGGCTCCGCGGCGCCGCCCTGCTGCGCAGCGGGCCTGACGTGCCGAGGGAGACATGGGAGATAAATAAATACAATTGAATAAGGGTAAGAAAAATCTCAGTGGCGTTACTTAATTCTGTATTTTTTACCCGACTGTATAAATTTGTATGTATGTATGTGGGTGTGTATCTATGTGTGTAATTATGTTTCTATATGATCGCCTACAGCCTAAAAGGCTTGACTAATTTTGATGTGCGAGGTGTCGTTAGATTTGTTTTCACTCTGAGTGGCTATATATTTTGTAATAATAATAAAACATCTCTCCCATAAAATAAAATAAACCGGACAAGTGCGAGTCAGACTCGCCCACCGCACAAACACACCACAAACACCGTAGAAACCAACAAACCGTACAAACTAAATAGAAGGTGGGAATCATATTTCCACCTTTTATTTAGTGTTTTTTTAATTTTCCTTCATAAACCGAAAAATATACATCGTAAAATATTTAAAAACCTGTTTTAGATTATGCTAATGAAGCTCTTTCACATGATACGGTTAACTCACTTTAAAATTTAGGCCCTCATTCCTTGCATAAAGGCACTTTTTTTTGTGGTTTAATTAAAAATTACCAGTTTTCAGATTTTTCCCTATATGTGTACTCTAACACAATGCTGCTTGCCAAATTTTAAAGTACTAGGTCAACGGGAAGTACCCCATAGGTTTTGATTCCCTTGTGAGTATCGAAATGTGCGTTTTTTACAACATCAAATATGTTGCAACTTTATGCTGTAACTTTTTATTACGAAAACTGAGAAATTTTATTTTTGTTTCTGCAGCAAGATACTATGGATCTGCGTATATGGTTTTAATTACAACTCGATACCTTCACGCGTTCCCGAGATAAAGGTCTTGACACCTGGACAGGCGGACAGACAGACAGACAGGCGGACAGACGGACAGACGGACAACAGTGATCTATAAGGGTTCAGTTTTTTCCTTTTGAGGCACGGAACCCTAAAAACACGTCTTTTCGCGACCTACAACGTTTTTTTTTGTAATAAACAGGTGATTTTACTAGAATTATTCTAAGTAATATGCATTCATAATCTTAACAGAGATTTTACCCATACTTTTTCATAAAAACGTAAGCTCAACGGCGTATCAAGCCTAACGAAATCGTAAGTTACATAGCAAAACTGCTTTTCTGCAGTCGCTTTTTTGGTTTTCTTTTAATATAAATAACGTTGTTTAAAATTTAATTATTTAATGAAAATGAGAGTTTTCGTGATAGATTTGCATAATGTTGTCGATATTCCAGAGAGAGATAGTACAGATTTAATGTTGTAGGTACATTCAGTAGAATCTCTTTGCATTCAGTCAATATTTATATCTTCAAGAATATAATGCGTAAGTAGAATATTGGACTCCAATAGTCGAAGCGCTTAGATTTAAATAATATTTGCTTTTAGCAAATACAACGTTAAATGAAACCCAAACAGAATAGCAATCGAAAAACTTGGCAACTCATGTCGGCGCCCTTTGTCACGTCACAAAGCAAAAAATCTTCAGTTCAAACACATTTATACCAAAAGTTTAATACCATTAAGTTGCGACAGAGGGTGGGAAGCGGGGTGAGGGGCGGGAGAGGCGATAAACAAGCGACAATGCACGGGCGAATCCACTCAACTAAATTAACTCACTACCTACAGTTACTGCATTAGGATGTAGGTTAGGACGTAGAGTAACAAACTGACAGAGAAGAGTAGTTGACGGACTACATAGCTAATAACTATTAACTAATAAGACGGTAGGTGAACCGCTTCACAAAATACAAAAATGTATAAGTGTAGAAAACCCAAAAATTCCCGACAAAAAAAACAGCAGTACCTACCGATTTTGATGAAACAGCAAAACAAAAAATAAAGATAGAAGATTTGATCGAGAGTCAAATCTTCTATCAAACAAAAAAAAACTAGATCAAAATCGGTCCATCCGTGCATTCGTTTGAGAGCTATGATGCCACAGCAGGCATATATAAGTAAACACACATATATGTATACAGATACACAAGTCAAATGTATAACAACCATCATTTTGGGTCGAATGTTAAAAAAAATATTATCACCTCGGCCAACTTTAGTTTTCACCACATTTTGGAAACACAAAACCTCATTAAACTATAAAATGACCAAATATATAATCACGTCTATTTCCCTTACGGGGTAGGCAAAACTTGAAATATCATGATGCTGTTTGACGGCACATGAAACACCATGATGCTGTTTGACGGCACATTTGATGGTGGTCAGAGGACATTAGAGAGTAACATATTCAAAATGTTGGCTTTAAATGATAAGAGGTCACCAAATTCCTTAACCGACTTTACTTGGGAAGAAAAGTTGTTAGAACATTTTAAGTATTTTTTACTCCCAATCCAGCAAGGAATATTGTGTCTTAGATTATGTCCAATAGTTTTTTTTTGCTTTAGGGTTTAGGGGTGCCTCGCGGGGTCACCCGCCTGATGATAAATATGGTGACGATGATTAAACGAACCCTTTGTCTTTCCAGATGGAAATGTACCTTTCATGTTGATCTATGAAGACATTTAGTCAAATAAGATTAGTTGAATATAGGACCAATGGGGTAACGCTCTTTTATAGCGATGCAAAGTTGGTTTACGCTCGTTTGAAACTTGATTTTTCTGTACTTAAAAGTTTGAGAGAAAAGTTCAAATGAGCCTACTTTGAATTGTGATATTTTTACAGCCTCGCTGTCGCTGTACGCAAGCACCGATATCCAAAATTCAAACAAACGTCCGGACATAACAAACCAAATGTCACCGGTCGACACAGAGACCTTATCTCGTTTCGTCCGTCACTACACTGGCCGCGATATACGTAATCAGTTAACTTATTTATATGACTGCGTAGAAACAAAATAATATGTTTTAAAAATTGCCATAGCAAAAATATAGTAATTGTTAATTCTACACAAATATCAGCAACGTAAGCAAATTTCAATTCAATTCAATTTTTTGTGACAAATTCGATTTGTAAGTTCTTTTGATGATTAAGGTCGTTACAGTTCGGTGTAACAGCGTGCCGTATTTATTTGTATTTGGTATAGAGGAATCCGATACGCGAGCCGACGAGCGGCGAGTGGTATTGGATCGCGGAAAACTGGTGAAAACGGTTTGTACCTCGGTTTATGAGGGACGGCTACAGTGTACATGTTTTTGTTAGGCGCTATATACTTGAGGTGCTACACACTTGGTATTTTTTGTATTATGTATTTGGCTTATTAGAAAAAAAAAAGTTTTTTATATATTTTCCAAGTATTGGGAGCGGGTTATCTCGTCATTGTCAGAACAGATGGCCATAGTTCGTCTTGAAGAACTTTAAGAACTCTGAGATATGCAGGTTCCTGACTATGTTTGTTTGTTCCAACGACTTATACATATAAGGTTAGTACATACTAACCTGAATGTTTTGGTTTGTTCTGTATGTTGTTTTTTGTAAATTCTATTAAGTTATAATTAAGTTTGGCTTTCAGTATAATGTGCTGTATATATTCTTGTTTGTGGTTTATACCTATAATTGAAGTGCCATTCAATATGCGTCTCACTTTCAGTATAATGTGCTGTATATATTCTTGTTTGTGGTTTATACCTATGATTGAAGTGCCATTCAAAGCGTCTCACTTTTCTAACTTATTTATTTATTGGGTTATCTTTTTTGTTTTTACTCAAGATAGATCTACGATTGACCACCAATCGTCTGATGTTAAGCGACGGTGTGGCCGAGGATGAAGCTCATCGATCTAGAAGATATCTATTCACTGGAGCCTTGAAAATTCCAAGATTGTAGGTCTGAGGAAACAGAGATAGTGGCAAAGAATTCAATTCCTGTGCAGTACGCAACAAGAACGTGGATCACTGAGTACGAATCCGTACTCAGTGATATCTATCCACGTTCGAGAAATGGGTGGTAATTCGCCGACTTTCTGCTAGTCCTGTAGTGAAATGGGGAGGGTAGAATTAAGTCATGAATGTTAGTGGTTCTTTGTTGATGTAACAATAAAATAAAATAAATAAATGTTTTCCTGCGCCGTAGTTAATAGATAGCATTAGCATATTAAAAAAATAAAAGTAATTAAATATTAATTACTTTTTATTTTTTTAATAGGCTAAGGCTAAAATTAAGTAATATAAAAAAAAAGTTATGATTTAAAATAGTAGTTGCGAATTTATTTACAGCCACTACGTAGGAATGCACAGAATTCGCCCTATTTACATAGGATAGGAATGCTACACAAGTTGCGTATAAATGCTATGTATAGTTGTTTCCTAAAGATGCTTCGTAGGTACTGGTAGCTGGTGGTGCGCTTTCTACATCCAATATATCACATATCCAGCACCTAGCAGTCGGTCAGCTACGGGACGTAGTAGGTTGCAACCAACGCGTTGTATTTAGGCAGAGATTACGTATAAATACTTAGATGTATAAGTAAGGATAAATGCGCATCAAGTCTCTATTTTTGAAAAAGAAAATCATAATAACCGACTGCGTAATATTATGCTTGATTTGGTGTTGAGTGTATAAGTAGACTAGCATTTCAGGGTGGATCCCACAGTTAATGTAGTCTTATAGTTTGGTTATCGTAAGGTCTTATAACTATATGAAACTAGCTGTGCTCGGTTTGTGTAGTGATGAAAATTTATGATGATGGTGAACGGTGATGGTGATATAAAGTAACCTATGTTCGTCTCCCGGTTCTCAGCTAAGTCTGTGTCAAATTTCTTACCAATGGATACGGTTTGGTCGCAAAAAGTAACAAACATACAGAGAGACAGACAGATAGACAGAGTTAATTTTGCTTTTATAATATTATTTGGGGTAAGATTAAGTTACTATATAATACTCGACAAATCCGTTAAAACTAGTTGAATTCCAAGGAGTGAAGCGTTTCTTCCGTCATCTGTGTTGTGCTAGTCTGCGCGGCCGTAGAGCTGCCCCGCGGGCATGTTACCACCCGCCGCGGCCGCGCCGGAGCCCTGGGGGTGCCCATTGTATTTATTATTAATAAGGGGTGCAATCTAGGTTGTATCTCTCGGTTGTTCGATTGATATTTTTGTTTTAATTTGTTACGGTTATGTTTGTTGTTCAAGTTTCTTTTAAAATTAAGTTTTGCAAACGGCCATTTGACCGCCACCTCGCCTGTTGGCATGTGACGCGATGTTATCGAAGAAAAACACCCAGACTTTTAAGATACATACCTAATTACATACTTATTTGACTGATCGAACAAAACTAAGGAATAATTGCACTTTTATAATTATGTTTCTTATGACAACTTATTCCACAACTGCATCAATGTCTTGTATAAAAATGTTCGTACGAAGAGAAAGCTAGGCAGGATCTATCGGGCGCCACTATAAAGTTGAAAGAGAAAGTGCTTTCAGAGTTCCGAAAGAGAGAACGAGAAAGTTTTGTAGACATAGAGGGGCGCGGAGTTACACACTGAAAGATCTTAATCTATCTACAATACGAGTATGACAAATGACACGGGCAATTGAAGAATTACTTGTTCTTTTATGAGTATAATATAAGTTGCTTTAACTTTAATCTTCACTCATCATCGAGCAAGCATACACTCATCGAGAAAGCAAACACATTGTAATATGTGTGTTTTTTTTAAGTAGAAATAGGTTTGCGCTTGAACGCCAACTCGCCTGATGTTAAGCGACGTTGTGGTCTACGATGGTGCACGCTTACCTAGAAGAAACCAATTCACTCGCGATTTCAAGACACCCAGATTATATCTATCGGAAAAGACCCGTAGTCAGGAAGCGTATTCCACATTCTAGCAGTCCGCACGATGAAAGTGGAACTAAAGCGTTTCATTCGGGTTTTTGGAATATCCACCATGAACGTGTGTGTGTGTTGTGGGGGTTTGAACGTTGGATGTATGTGGGTGTACACACACATACATGAAAATTGTAAACCTCCTTTTGCACAGTCGGATAAAAATAAACTGCACTAACCCCCAACGACAGCGCTTAATAATGCAAGGTAGTTTATCGCAGAGATTTCACCCATCGCCCGCTCTGCTCTCAAGACGGGGATATCCCGTGAATAATAGAAGCAGTGTACACGGGATTCCCTTAATATTGTATACCTTAATTATCTCGGATTACGGGATGAGACGGTGCTTGAGCCGCACCTGGGATGCCGTGTTCGTTTGAGTTATGTGCAGTGCTGTTACCGCTGCGAGTGATCGTTTCATATGGTTTACGTGTTTGGACAAGTCGTATTGGTGATTGGAGTAAGTCTACGGACAGTACACCTCGCAAATATCAATTTTAACACCTGATCAAAAAAAATATGGTTTAAGTTTGACCTACGAGTATACATCTGTGTGTTTGTCTGGTGCACCATACTTACTCATATTTAAAATTGTTGTTTCAAATTTGTATACAGACGTTTCTGGCAAATATTAACAAAATCAGCCGATCAAAGATGCCGCAACAACCTTTCTTCCATTTTAGAGGATTGTCCAAATACTAATTGAAAATCGCCGACGAGCGAACAAAATTCTATGAAATTATAAAAACTCTATACCACATTTTTGTCATCAACATTTGAATATCTATATTCAAATACCAATCAAACTAAGAAATGGTTTTAGGCTAAAGGTCTAAGGTTCTGCGATTGTTAGATACTCATTGAAAATATACGCAAAACTAATTGTCGAATATACGCGATAAATACGTTACAAGTTGTCTAATTTCAAAACTAAGAAAAATACATCCGGACACTTGCCAGCTAATGCTTGCTCAGTTAAGTAAGTTTGTATAGATTGAGCGGCCAGTCCTTGTGTTAGAGTTATTCAGTTGTCGTAAGGCCTCTAACCTGGCTTGACGATTGCTGTTTTTTAAGAAGAAACAACCGGGACTTACAATTTAACGTGCCATCCGACCCACGGTAGCGCTCAGAAATAAATGCCAGTTACGGTCACCCATCCGAAGATTGACTGGTCCGTCCGTTGCTTGACATTGGTGATCGTTCGAGAACACCTAGTCAAACTAGGCCACGAGCGCTACGTCAGTTGATATCTATTGGTATTCTAGCTAAATGGAGATTTATACAAAAGATATTATCCTAAAATTAAACTACGCTCATTAACATGGTATAGTTCCCCATGTTTACATAAACCGTCACTAATTTCCCGAAAATAAAGGAAATATTCCGGCAGCATCATCATTAAATAAAAATTAATAATGTAACAATGAGCCAGCGAAAGTTGATGCTTTTGTTTCGCAGTCGTAAAGCCATTAATTAAGCTGCCCACTAATTAATACTGATTATGCTCGGTGGAAGCAAGTGAATGAGATAGCGTGACTTGCATTATTTACGGCGGGATATGTGGAACTTGGAGGAAGCTTGTTTCATTATTTTAATTGCTTTCTTTGTTTTTTAAATTTTTAACACATTATTTTATTATTTCCGTCTCTTATTCTTAAGTATCGGTCGTTTGGTAAGGTTATAAATAAGCAAGTCCAAGTCCTATCTTGGCTATCTCACAATAATACATTAATAATTATAGATATTGGTGGACATTAGACACGACTATTCTAGCCCAAACTAACCTAAACTTGTACTATGTGTATAGAAATTAGATCGCTGATATAATAAATAATTACTTACCTATTATTTTACTTCTTTTTTTAAACATACTTGTGTTACGTATACAAACAGCCAGATATAACTATGTATAATATTTATGTTTATCACACAAATGCTTGGCTTAGGTGAGCATCGATCCAACAACCTACAGTTTTGAAGGCAGACATACCCAACTACCAACTAGCCGTGAACTCAAAACTGTTGAAACTTTTATACATAATTATTATTTGTGACTTATCTTCAGGACAATAGTAAAAAGGCATCACATGGGCAAGCATGCTCCATCTTCGACCACTTCATGGCTTACCAACAGGCAATTTGTCCTCAAATATTGGCCCATTTCATAATAAAAAACAATATAGACATTTACTGATACTTACAGTTTGTGATCTATTTATATTGGATCGATAAAATTATTTATATTATTGAATCGTAAGTATATCTATCTAATAAAAAAATACAGTTAATAACACATTTTCTGCAATAATAAAAAAACGGAAAATGCTTTTAATTTTAGGTAAAAGAGACACAAACGCTGGCATGTTGACACTCTGGGCCGATCCCATGTACCGTCAGCAGAAACGTGATAATCATAAGAGTAACATTTAAAACTGAGATATATATTTCTGGCTTCTGACAATTTCTTCTGAAAACTTATAGAAAAATAAGCGTTCAGCCAGCTGTTTGCGGTCAGTTACACAGTTCTCAGAGTTTTGCACATATATACGGGATTGATCAGACTGAAAGCAGTGAAGAGTTCAATCGTTCCACGTTCGCGTTTTATTATTATTTAAGCGTGCGGTTGCTCAAGAGCCTTAACAGACGAATTATTGGTTTTATAATCTTTTGACTACAAGCAATAAAACGGAAAATATTCGGTGCCTGCGCAGTAAATCACAGCAAGAGAGACAGCCGTCTGCTGTGTGGTTTCCGATTACGTCAGAACAGCTTCTGTGCGGATATGTAGCAAAACTAAATGAAAGCAGAACGCGAACCCCAAACTCTTGAATGCCGGTTTTGTTATCTGACTTTCACTAGATATACGAGTACTATCAAGATTAAAATTGAATAGATATATCCCAGGTCTTTGTGGTCTCATATTAAAAAGAAAGTTACCCATTAGGTAACTTTCTTACATTTACATATTTTTATCAATGATAAAACGCATAAAACTATGTAAAATGTATTCGTTTGTTTCCCTTGACTATACTGCATGGCACTATTAGTGCTGCCACAGGAGATAGTCCCTCTT
Organism: Lycia hirtaria; assembly: GCA_947563715.1. NCBI lineage: Eukaryota > Metazoa > Arthropoda > Insecta > Lepidoptera > Geometridae > Lycia > Lycia hirtaria. Next base: position 23,719,259 of record OX387376.1, read on the forward strand.
CAAATTTAATGTGTTTAGGTTCAGCAGGCTAGCTAGGGTTTCTGTTAACTGCACAGATCAAACGTTTTTGTAATTAATTTTCCTGTAATTGAAGGGTTGTAATTTAAAGGGTCCAAGTCCCAAAAAAAACGAACACAATATTATTACAAAAATACGATCTATGTGCCATGCCTAATAATATTGCAAATGAAAAAAAAATAAAAAAAAATTGGCACTTAGACCCTTTAGACTTACAACCCTTCAATTATTGATTCAATAATTTTAAACCTAAACAATAAGAAACTAAATTCACTAGAAACCCTGGTGTGTTTGTGCTATCGCTACTTCGAACTAATCAAGGATATGAGGTGACCTCACAAAGGGCTTCCGCTGCGGTTCGCTTTAAGCGCTGTAAGCATTGTTTAACACAAAATAAACGTCGTTTTTACACCGTCCAAGATACGGCCGAGGACAATACGGTTTTATTAGGCTGTTATTTTTAATTCCTTCTTTTTGTACGACACTCAAAAAGGTACTTAATTTGTGAGTAAGTATTTTTATTTGGAGAAAATGGAAGTAGCTAACTTATTAAAGTATTTTTTTAAATTACGCAAGCTGTTATCAATGAGATGATAAGTGCTCACAACGACAAAAACATTTGAGAGTTCTCCTGTTCATCATACTTTATCCATCTATGCAGTTTGCCATCAGGAAGCTCCTGCGAAATGCGTTTAGCTCTGTCACCAGATCAGCTAAATGGTACTAATATTATTATTGCTCATAACATCGCGCACTTATCATAATTATGGTTAAATTGCAAGATATACACACAACAGACACACATGTATTTGTTGCATGCTTGAGTTCAAAAATCATCTTAGATACTTTGATTTATTGTATGCAAAGATAAAAAATATCTCTTTTCACATTTTCAATACAAAAACTAAATCACATGAATGTTTGTATTGTACAAAGTTACCGGCACGCAACCGTGAAGTGTCAAAAAGTGAGAAATTTAATCTGTAACTTTGTAAAAGAACACTCACAAAAAGGGCCTTTGGCGTGACTTCGTCAAAAAGTTGTCAGCGCCTCGGAAGCACGAATCTACTCGATAGGTTACTTCATCATGCACATATTTTAAAAGTAATGGTTTTCGAGTTTAAAGATTTATGTCATATCTAATTTTTAGGGTTACGTACCTCAAAAGGAAAAAAACGGAACCCTTATAGGATCACTTTGTTGTCTCTCGAGAACGCGTTAAGGTATCGAGTTGAATTGAAATTAAAACCATATACGCAAATCCATATTCTCTTGCTGCAGAAAGAAACATCAAATTTCTCAGTTTTCGTAAAAAGAAGTTACCTACAGCCGAATATGTCGTAAAAAACTCACATTTCGACACTCACGAGGGAATCAAACCCTATGGGGTACTTCCCGTTGATCTAGAACTATGAAATTTGGCAAGAAGCATTGTGTTAGAGTACTTACACATATTGGAAAAAATCCGAAAACTGGACATTTTTAATTTAATCACAAAAATTTGGGTCTTTATGCAAGGAAGGAGGGTCCAAATTTTAAATGGTTTTAACCGTATCATGTGGGGTATCAAAGAGCTTAATTAGCACAAGCTAAAACAGGTTTTTAAATATTTTTGCGATGTATATTTTTCGATTTATGAAGGAAAATATAAAAAAATATATATACATTCACCCCTTTTTAAATAAAAACTCGGTCGGTGACGTGTGTGCTGCTCTCCTTTGAAAAAGACCGCCGAATGCGGTTGAAACTATAGTCGGATATTTCGGCTCAAAACAGACGTGAGTGACCCGTAGTTTTTATTTAAAAATGTGTGAAAACCACGTTAATTTCCATAGTAAATTCCCCCTTTTATCAAAAGGGCTGATAAAAAAAAAACATAAGTATCAGGAAAAGATCGACTAGGTATTTCATGAAATGTTCAAATAAACTATTTAGGCACGACATAGATATTTGATAATATAAATTATATTGGTTACTAGCGATATCAATAGACTTCGCAAGCACATACTTTTTTGCGAATTCGAAATTTTGTATTTAAAAACCAAGTTTATAATTTTATTTGATATTGTTGGCGAGTCGGTGCCCGGTGGTCAAGAAAATCGTTGAAGAATAAAGAACAATGTCATGTTAAAAGTTATTTTTTTTCTATAATAAATTAAACTAGAAACCCACTTCAAAAGGACTAAAGAGTTTTGATATCCATGTCATGTGATGAGTTGTGATGGCCGTCGCTTAAGATCAGGCGAGTTGGTGGTCAATCGTAGATACATAAATAATTAAATATAATTTTAATGAATACAACGACGGCCTGGCCTGTATCGAAACATGTTGAAATGACTTTCTTCGACTGAAGTCGTTAACAAGACACACAAAAATTGGTTCACGAATGACGGAGTAATTTGTCTACATACATAAAAATACTCTACGAATTGATAACCTCCTCCTTATTGAAGTCGGTAAAAAAATTATGCCACATCAAATTATATGACTTCCGTGTATTGAAAGTTTTTTCCATGAAATTGAGTGAGGCGTCCCGCGGTCCAATATAACGCGCACTCATTCGCCGCGCTAGCAATACAAGTACCTATGCCTCACTTTCACACGTTTGTTCTAACATAGAATATGTACAATATACCCAACTTCATTATTTAGAAGTAACTCTGACACATGGATGACAAATTGAACGATATTTAATAATTGATAATTAAAATAATTCGCTGCATTATTACTATAATAGTAGCTCTGCGGTATATCTCGAGTATAAACTATATAACACAGAGTTATGTTTTTTAGTATCGACCCAAAAACATATAGCTCTGTATACTTAGTCTGGCCATAAATACTGTTACAGTTAAAAATAAGAAAGATATTACATTTGAATTTGGAATCTGTCATTTTTATACGATTGTTCATTGAGTTTTCTAATTTTGGCGCCAATACATTGTACAATATTTTGCGATATTAAAATGGAGTGGGGTGATAAAGAGAACCGAATCGCTGTGATTGCATTACACAAAGTTGGTATGGAGCCAAATGCAATTTTTAAAACTCTCCATACGCTTGGTATTAGTCAAATGTTTGTGTACCGGGCTATTAATAGGTACAATGAGACCTCCTCTGTTTGTGACAGAAAAATATCTGGCCGTCCACGTAGTGTTCGTACGAAAAAGGTGGCCAAAGCAGTAAGGGAAAGAATTCGAAGAAATCCTGTCCGAAAGCAAAAGATTTTATCTCGGGAGATGAAGATAGCACCCAGAACCATGTCGCGTATTTTAAAAGATGACTTAGGACTTGCAGCCTATAAGAGACGCACTGGTCATTTTTTAACTGATAATTTAAAAAAGAATAGGGCGGTAAAATCGAAACAACAACTGAAGCGGTACGCAAAGGGAGGTCACAAAAAAAATTTGTTTACGGATGAGAAAATCTTTACAATTGAGCAACATTTTAACAAACAAAATGACCGTATTTATGCTCAAAGCTCTAAGGAAGCTTCCCAATTAGTCGACAGAGTGCAACGTGGGCATTATCCGACTTCAGTGATGGTTTGGTGGGGTGTTGGCTATGAAGGAGTGACTGAGCCATATTTTTGTGAAAAAGGTATCAAAACATCGGCACAAGTGTATCAAAATACCATTCTTGAGAAAGTAGTTAAGCCCCTTAACAACACCATGTTCAATAACCAAGTATGGTCCTTCCAACAAGACTCGGCGCCAGGTCATAAAGCTCGGTCCACGCAGTCTTGGTTGGAAGTGAACGTTTCGGACTTCATCAGAACTGAAGACTGGCCGTCGTCTAGTCCTGATCTTAATCCGCTGGATTATGATTTATGGTCAGTTTTAGAGAGTATAGCTTGCTCTAAACGCCATGATAATTTGGAGTCCCTAAAACAATCCATACGATTGGCAGTGAAGAATTTTCCCATGGAAAGAGTGCGTGCTTCTATTGATAACTGGCCTCAACGTTTAAAGGACTGTATTGCAGCCAATGGAGACCACTTCGAATATGCTTTTATATTTTAAATTGTTTTATATTTATGTATTAAACTAACACACTGTAAAAGTAATAAATATTATTTGCAATAAAAAAATAATTTTTTTCTTCGTGACAATATTTATGGCAAGACTAGGTATATACTATTCATCGATTTCGCATAAATTAAATTACTGTTTTTTTGATAAATATTTATCAAAACTGCTAGTAAATGGTGGCATAGCAAATGTCCCACTTCCCTTAAACAAACATCTGGACAGATAAAAAAATCCAGCTGTTGCAGAAACCTGAGCTTGTTTCACTAATTCGGTTTAAAAAAATAAGTGGAATTGAGAACTTCCGATTTTGAAGAATCCCAATTTATCATAAAGTTGGTTAAAAAACAAATTCTTGTCTTTATTTTGCACAAAAGTTTGTATTTCCATTTTAATATCATTAAAATACTAATCAAAAGCAAAGTTCCGAATTAACCCCAACCTCAGGAAGGATTAGGTGAGTGGCTCGGAGTCGGGGCAACTTCGGAAGTCGCTAGATCCAGAGCAGGTGCGAATTACTTTTAAAATATGCTAATCTCGGAACTTGGAGTGGTTAGAAGAAGTAACTTTGTCGGATTTCGGCGTGGAGGTGCAGATGGCGCGACATTATTTTTAATATCTTTAGAAAAATCAAACAGCGAAGTTTTCTTGTAAAATTTTTAAATACGATACTTATATTTGGAGATTTGTTGAGCTGAGTTGACACAAACTTGTAGACAGATCTCGCTTCGCGTCTTTGTTGGCTAAAGACAAAGTTATCTTATTTTGTCTTACGATCACAAAAATGTTATTTTGGTTATTTGTTGTCACAGCAAAATTAGCGTTAGTAAACAATGTTTAAATATAAATGTTTAAAAAATAATAAAATAAAATATAAATACATTTGAAATAATAACACATGATTTTATTTGTATAAAGGTGACGTCTTTTTATCGGGCATAGTATTCTTACGGATATTCAGCTTTCAATGTTCCGTAGTCAATAAAGAGCCCTTATCTTGTTATCTTTCGCTATGCCCGTCTGTCTGTACGTCTGCAACTAAGCTTAAAGACTCTTAGCACTAAAAAACTGAAATTGGGGAATTGAATACATGATAGACACGCCGAAAAATTGGTAGAATAAGAATGAGAATGAGAATGAGAATGAGAATGAGAATGAGAATGAGAATGAGAATGAGAATGAGAATAAGAATAACTGTGTGCTCCGACGCGTCTTCTCTATCAGAGAACTTCACTTTATTCACATCGCCATACATACATACAGTCTTTCCTATTTACTCAACTCTAAAGCCAGTTATAATTGAAACGTTTTAGAGATGTTTACCTTCTTAGTCACGAAATATGGCTCACGTTTGCATCAATTATCTGAAACAACATAGTGTTAACTAAATATATTTAAAAATATGGAAATGTCGTATACAGCACAAATAAATCTATAGTAAATTGTAAGGGTAATAGCAATAACCCTACTCAGGGAATAAATACACTAAAAAAAAATATATGCAAAGACTGCTGTGCGCTATCATAGCATTAACTTCTTTAGAGTAGGATATAATTATATGCAAAGACTGCTGTGCGCTATCATAGCATTAACTTCTTTAGAGTAGGATATAATTATAGTAGTATATTACATCAGTGCTGTTGCCACACCGCTGAATCTTTTAATACAAAAACAGTATTAAGCAATTTTATGAATTGCGACCTAAAATAATATTTCCCTTCTTTTTGCACAGGTTCTGACTACCGCGAAGGAAAGGAGGACATATATCATCCCTGTAATCTGAAGAATTATCATTGCATGCGAGCGTTTCTAAGAGCGAACTCAAACTGTGTCCCGCCTCCACAGTATTGCACGCATGTGCTAGTGCCGGATCCTGTATTCCTGCCCATTGAGAAGTTTTACTTCCCCGTGGTCTCTATTCTCTATGACTGTAACGCATTTGAATACAACGGTTAGAGGTTTTGGAAACTCCAGAGTCTTTTAGTAAGTATATCTCAGCTTTTTATCTGATAATGTTTGACACAAATACGTCTGGAGTATAGTGAGAGATGAGACAAATCAGATGATAACAAAATATGAAAGTATTGACAAAAATGAAATTATCTCAGAGATCATCAGAGACCACAAGTTAAAGATAAGTTATTATCATCTAAACTTTCGTTTTAAATATCTGGAAGACTAGGTGACGATCTGTCGGTCATTGCTGTTAATATGTCACTATTGGAATCGGATTTAGTGCGATTAGATACGCCGGAAAGTAATGTTTTCCAAGAAATTCATTGTTGCTAAGTAGGAGTGATGTGGTTGGATGTAGTTTTTATCAAGGTATTTAATTGTAATGTAAAATACTAAAAGAAATTTTAAAGTAATTATATTAATGAATAATATTTTTTTTATTAAAATAATTTATTTCAGATATTAATCCATATTTACACACATTAAAGAAAGAGAATAAAATCAATACAAATATGTCTAATTGTGTCAAATATAATACTTAATAGAAAATTATATGTAAAACATAAGTACTTAAGTTTATTTTGCCAACTGCCAGCTCAAATCGTAATGGCGTCTCACATCGTTTCACAAGATGTACAAGTGTTTTAACTTTTTGCACATAATTAGCTTATTTTGTAAACTTACAGTTGCACCTTTTAGGTAGGTATTATTGTGGTAGCTAATCTGGGGGCACGGCCGTGCACCCGCCATGTGAGCCAGCGGGTACGGCCGGGACTATCTTTTCTCGAACACATTCGTCGGATTTTTCGACCCTCATAGCTTCGGCCTCGATAACACTAGAGGGTTCAAATTTTCAGGATCAAGTGTGGTCCACGGTCTAATAAAATGTTAAAAGTTTCATGTATCTAGCTTTTATACTTTCGATTTTATTAATACCTAAAATACGCCGATTTGGCACAAATTAATTGATGATCATAAAAAAGATAAAGTACTTGCTGAAGTCTTAGAAAGCTGAAATTTGGTATGTAGGCTACAATTTGCACACAAACAACAGAAAAATTGAGATATTTGTAACTTTCACCCTCCAACCCCTATTTGGGGTTATTTGGGGTTATCCCGTTCTCGTCATCAATATTCCAGGGTACTTCCTGAAGTAGTAGAAAGCTGAAATTTGGTATGCAAACTACGATTGGTACATAAACAACAGAAAAATTATGATATTTGTATTTTTCACCCTCTACCCTTATTTGGGGGCTATTACGTCATTCTCATCAATAATTAATATAAGGTACTTCCTGAAGTCTTAGAAAGCTGAAATTTGGTGTGTAAGCTAATATTTACATATGAACCACGAAAAAATTAAGATATTATTACTTTTCACCCTCCAACCCTTTATTTGTGGGAGCACACCCCCTGAGTGTAATCAAAAAGATAGGGTACTTCCTGAAGTTTCAGAAAGCTGAAATTTGGTATGCAAACTACGATTGGTACATAAACAACAGAAAAATTACGATATTTGTATTTTTCACCCTCCAACCCTTTTAAAGTGTGATCTTGTGTGTGTGTCTATATTTCTGTAACACAACATAACTTCGATATGGATAATACTAGAGAGCCCAAATTTTCAGGATAAAAAGTAGACAGTACATTTATAAAACAAACAAAGTTTCATTTATTTAGCTTTTGTACTTTAGATATGATTCACATCTAAAATACGACAATTTTACCACTCAGTGAGGATCGTTTATCTAATTAGTTTCAAAAGGCGATACTAGATGGCGTGCGCCTCAAGTTAGCACACGGTATCATTTCTCGCGCTCTGTCGCAAATCAATTTTGGAAGTCGACACGCTGAGGCACCTATGTAATCCGTATTTATGGTTGGTCTGTGTTGTGTATTCGTTCGTTCTGATTTGGTTCTCGTTTATGATAACGGTTTGTTTGGTATAAGGATAAATAGTATCGTTTTCGTTCGTTGTTTCATGTTTGTTTAGTAAATATGGGTTTGTAATTTTGTATTATATATATATACATTAGGTTATAGGTTTGTATGTTGTATATGTATACATTATTCGACTTTAATTGATGACTTGGTTTGTTTTAGGTAGTACTTACTTAGGCTTAGGGACTTATTTACACAGAAAATTATAATACTTTCAACCGAGAGCTTATTTAGAAGCTTGGTTTCGGGACCGATCTTGTTAGAGAAGGGGTATTAGGTTATAGGTTAAGAATTTAAGTTATTGAATAATAGTCTGGATACAAGAATAAATCTAAAGTTGGTTTAGTGGACGTATTCCTATAAAAAGGAAATAAGACGAACAATATGAGTAACGAAACAATTTCTTTGGGAGAAGGGCTAGGGCCCTATCGTCTATACTACAGTTCATAGTATGCCTGGAAATGGTTCATGCCTTTTCCATTCATTGACATTTACTCAATCTATAGAAAATCGTATTTGATGTGGCGTTGCAAGTTAAGGTGTGCTATTGTTCGTTATGTTGTAGAATATTGAGACGATTTGCAACTTTATACTTGTGCTGAAGAGTGTATCTGGAAACCGACTCTTATTCACGCGCTATAGTATGGCGCCACATCAGAATTGAAGGTTACAGCAGCTATCATCTATTTTAAATAATAAGTCAACAAGAAAAACAGGCTATGACAGAGAGTGTACTGCTAAAGAAATGATAACAGATGCACAGGGAAATACATTCCGTTAAAACAAAACGTTGCAGAAATTACAGGGTCCTTTACAAAAAGAAATTAAATCCCACCAAAAACATTTCATGTAAAATTGGTTGCCATGTGTCGCATTGTCATGCCACTTTCACTGACAAAAAGATATCAGATGAGATCTGACTGAATCTGAAGAGCCAAGCCGCTAACTCTACAAAATCTAAGGCTACAATACTTATCTCTGTAAACCTTAAATCTTGGTCAAAAAGCATGGCTTGGTCGTTTCACTTTCATGGAACTATTACATTACTATTCCAATTATACAACATTCAAGAGCAGAACTTTTAGTTTCTTTTTCTTCCTTGTCCATGTACGACATGTTATGCGACATAAATGTTTGTAACTGACCGTCGGAAAACGGCCAAGCCATGCTTTTTTACCAAGATTGAAGGCTTACAGAGATAAGTATTGTAGCCTTAGATTTTGTAGAGTTAGCGGCTTGGCTCTTCAGATTCAGTCAGATCTCATCTGATATCTTTTTGTCAGTGAAAGTGGCATGACAATGCGACACATGGCAACCAATTTTACATGAAATGTTTTTGGTGGGATTATACTTTCCCATACATAGAATGCGGCTGGTTATTCATGTAACTTCAAATTCATGCAACTGTAATCACATCTCACTGTTTCGTCATTTAATACAAAAGTCACTAAACTATTATTGTCACAAACATTACTTGTCAAATTTAAATTTATTAAATTACACCGTTTTTTCTTTTAATAATATTACGTTGATAAAATGTAATGTTATCGTAAATTTAATTTCTAGTGTCAACCAAGCAACGGGCAACGTCGTGATCGCCATCGATATACAGACATACAACCTATCATCCCACGCATACTTTACGTACCAGCGGGAAGCCAAGGAACCCATAGCTCTCTTCGGATACAACACTTTTGAAGTGGGTACGTAATACCAAGTGAAATGATATGACTATCCGAAACTTCATACGCGTAGGTAGAACTACATAATAATGATTATTATCTGGACACACGGTAGCGTGTCAAGCCAAGTTCAAGTTAACAGAACTGGCGTGCAGCACCGTGTGTAATTAATCTAGAACCATTTTGAGCCACTTTTGACCTTCTCATAACTCAAAAACTACTTCACATAAACATGTAAAATTTGGCTCGTATATTGAAACCTGTGAGATACATATGTGCTCCAAATTTCATAAACACACCTCGGTTATTTAGATATTAACGTCAAAAAATCGCCATTTTTATCACTGACTGACCTATAGATCAAAATTCTAACCCAGTTCCAGATGACCTAGAAAGTTCAAATTTGGCATCCAGATTGGGTGAATACAAAGGAAAAAATCCTACCTACAGTTTCTATATATTTAAATTTAAAAATTGTTGTTATTGCCAAAGAACTATCCTATGTGCTTCTCAAAGGTATACAGTAGATACTTATAAGTTTTTTTTTTACGATAGATCTACCATTAATCGTCGACTCACTTGATGTTAAGCGACAGAACATATTATTATAATAATGCTACGACGGTGTGGTTGAGGATGGAGGATCATCGATCTTTCGCAGGAAACAGAGAAGTTCCATTCCATTTCTTTACACTACTATGCAGACCAAGATCGCCGAGTATAAGTATTTTGTCATTTTAATGAGAAGCAAGTGGTAATGTCCCTACTTTTGTTTGTCTTTACTTTGTCCCTACTTTGTGGAAATAGGAGGGTGGAATAAGGACGTGAAGCTCTTGCGCATAGTAATCTATTCAGCCTTGAAACTGTAATAAACAGACATAGGAACATACATACAGAGGAGCCCAGATACTACAGACCACAAGCACGAAACAGAGATAGTACAGAAGGCAATCACATCTATGTACTTCACTTTTCATACTTAAACTCGGCGGTAACACTATCGTGGTAGTCGCACTCGGATCTAGTTATTTGATTTATTGTTGAGAATGAAAGAGAAAAAACTAAAATATAAACAAATAGTAACAAAAAAAATATATTATAAATTATTAAAAAAATAATGTTAATATTATATTATAAATTTGTCACAGAAAATATCTTACGACGATTTCGACATTGGCGAAATGCACGATTATTATATTTTAAAGTGTAATAAATTCGCATTCTTATGTACGCATGTTTACAGTAAGTGGATGACACTCGCGCTCGCCCTGGTCCCAGTCGGTCCGAGATATCGCGTCCGTAAGCGGTGTCTATGTGTGCGTAGCTCTAGCGCACTTTGTATGTAGATTGTCTTCTGTACTATCTCTGTTTTGTGCCACAAGCAGTTTGTGCCAAACAGTTTCCTTACTAGCCTGTGGTAAGATCGTTATCTTATCATTATTTTTCTGTATCTATGTAAAATGTCGTTAATATTACAGATAACGTAGTGGTCACAGCGACTATACCAAAGATGCCTCGTCTGAGGCTCGACCTGGCCGACATCCACGCCTCCACCCACAATGCTGAGCCGAGGGCTTATATCGGACCGCATGCGTATGAAAGCAACGGTGAACAACTTTACAAGTTATAATAATTTTCAGTTTATTGTTATAGTTTTTAAAACTGAAACAATTTACATCAAAATATGCAATTTCATTTACTTGGATGACTCCAGTTATAACGTTTTAAGAACAAAACTACTGAACCGATTTTGCTGAATTTTTAGGGTTCCGTACCTCAAAAGGAAAAACAGAACCCTTATAAGATCACTTTGTTGTCCGTCTGTCCGTCCGTCCGGGTGTCAAGACCTTTATCTCGGGAACGCGTGAAGGTTTCGAGTTGATATTAAAACCATATACGCAGATCTATAGTCTCTTGCTGCAGAAAGAAAAATAAAATTTCTCAGTTTACGTAAATAAAATTTACAGCCGAATATGTCGTAAAAAACGGACATTTTGACACTTACAAGGGAATCAAAACCTATGGGGTACTTCCCGTTGACCAGTGTATAGAGGAGTCACTGTTCCATTATAGCAGCTGGGATTGCCCTTCACACAGTGTATAGAGGAGTCACTGTTCCATTATAGCAGCTGGGATTGCCCTTCACACAGTGTATAGAGGAGTCACTGTTCCATTATAGCAGCTGGGATTGCCCTTCACACAGTGTATAGAGAAGCCACTGTTCCATTATAGCAGCTGGGATTGCCCTTCACACAGTGTATAGAGGAGCCACTGTTCCATTATAGCAGCTGGGATTGCCCTTCACACATTGTATAGAGGAGCCACTGTTCCATTATAGCAGCTTGGATTGCCCTTCACACAGTGTATAAAGGAGCCACTGTTCCATTATAGCAGCTGGGATTGCCCTTCACACAGTGTATAGAGGAGCCACTGTTCCATTATCGCAGCTGGGATTGCCCTTCACACAGTGTATAGAGGAGCCACTGTTCCATTATAGCAGCTGGGATTGCCCTTCACACAGTGTATAGAGGAGCCACTGTTCCATTATCGCAGCTGGGATTGCCCTTCACACAGTGTATAGAGGAACCACTGTTTTCGCAATTTTAAGGTTGATAGTCTTTAAAATATCTTAGGGATTACTCACGTTTATTTTTGAGTCAAAATCTCCGACTATAGTTTTAAGCGGTCTTCGGCAGCCTGTTTCAAAAGGAGCAGCGCAGACGTCACTCCTGAAGGATATCTCGTCTGGTCGTGACCATAAAATGCGAACGTGAGTAATCCGTATGATATATTTTTAAAGTAGTGGTACAACCAGGTTAGTTTCCATAATAAAATCGATAGAACATGTTTACTTATAGTTATATCGTGGCAAAAAAGAGATACTAACATCTTGTAGTATCTCTTTTTTTGCCACCTTATACTACTATAGTATTCTGTGGTCTCGACTGAACAACATAATGGAATAAGGACAGCAGCGCCCTCAATGTTTAGTTTAATTTCAATTCAATAATTATTGTTAATGTTTTCATTTCAGATGCAGAAGTGATATCTCAGTTTGCGGAGTTCGAAGCGAACATCGCGGCAGTCATCAAACAAGTTTACACGTTTCATTCGTATTTAATTATGACAGTGTTCATTCAAGACACCCTGTGCAACTTCGGATTGGACGCTTATAAAAATTACAATGGATTCGCACTCGGAAAATGTAATTCGGAAACTTTGACATAGTTTAACTAACTTTAAATTAGTAAAAATAGTTTCTGTTTATTTATCTTGTATTGAAGAGTGTTCAATACAAACAATACAGTGATAGCTATAAAATTAGATATTAGTCTTGGTGGATGAGAATCTGTCGTCGTCAATTTGAGCCCGACACATCTAGGGATCAGGTACGGAACTACAAGTATTCGCTCTGACGTGTGTCCGACACACACTCACACATAAGCCATTACTCTCCCGCCCCCTCCATACACACAATACGTTTCCTCCCCTTCCACACACATACATATGTAAGCCTTTACACCCTCACACAAACAAGCACACCACACTTTCTCATACTTACGTTCACCCGGACACACTCATAAATCCTCACACAAAATTAGTCACCACACACTTACATACATACAGCGACCAATTTTGAAGTAGGTACGAGATGAACCTAGTAGTTCAACATCATCAAAACAATAAATGTACTTGAATTTCTTGTTCTTCTTTCACTAAAATTACATTTTTAAGATATTTTTTTATGCGGATAACACCGCGGGGCGCAGCTAGTACCTATATAATTATATCGGAAAATTTTGATCAAATTTTGGGTTTTTTAATATTTAAAAGTATGTTTTTCAGTAATTAGGTGAATCATTTACCTCAATAGTGGAAGTATTCTAAATAGTTTTCCCCTACAGCTCAGTGGATAATACACCTGCTTCCCGAGTTGTAGGTTGTGGGTTCGTTCTCTATCTAGGACAAGTATTTGGGTTTTCAGAATGTATGTTTACTCTGCATATACTCGTACAAAATAAAATAAAATTAAAATTATCAAACTACTAAAGTGATATTTGTAAAAATTTCATAACATCACTTAGAAAGTATATTGATAAGGTACTCTGCTCAATATAGGTAGATATAAATTATTTCGGAAGCTATAAATTTCGAGTGGTCAAGAATATCCTGTAGGTAAGTTATAAGTAACATAATATCTTCATTAAATGAATATTGCGCATTACCTCTACTTAATTTTAAATAATCGTAAATTACAATCATTTAGGGTCATCGCTCATTGTATAACAATACAATCAATAAATCGTTTGTTTTATAAATTGCATTTTTTATTTATTTAAATTGGTACTAGTTTTATTACTTTCTCGGCGTAATTAATAAAATATTATACCTACTCATGTCAAATTACAAGTTTCTAATACTTAATGAAGAACGCGGACAGCCATACAGACAGACATGGCGAGACTATAAGGGTATTTTATTGTAGAACGCTATAATGTTTACCAAATACCCCAATACTTTGAATTAGCTATCTAACGACACCCAACATTATGGGTTAAACGAAAAAAAAACAACCCCTTTTTGAAGTCGGTTAGTTAATGGGCAAGTACTTTTATTAACTACAACAAAACAATATACAAACTACACTAACTAAACTACTACACAAAAAGCAAATCGATTACCCCAGGCCGATAAAGGTCTAAAGAAGTTAATTAGATAAAAATTATATACGTTTGAACAAATATTCAAACTCAAGCCTTATCTCTGTTATTTATGTACGTTATAAAGGGATGTAGATTTTGTTAATAAAAATATATATACATAAAAAACTATTAAAATATGTACAATTATTCAAAAGATAGGCATAAACAATCATGAAATATATTATTGGACACGTAATTCAGTAGCTGTATCACAGAAAAGAGAAAACCACTCTTGCCTTCTCTTTTCTGTGAACTCTATAAATGAAAGTACCGTAATAATTTAATTAACTTTCTTACTACATATTTTAAAGTGGACTACAATAATAAAATATACATTTCTGATATTTATAGGGTTCACTTTGATGTAAATCAACAAATAATAATTACAAACTCTATTTTGTAGATTTTTATATTATATATCTATTTGTCATTTTAAAAATGAAACAAGTTAATTCACATTAAAATGAAACAAGTTTTATCGGATTTATCGCGTTTGTTTTATTTCAATGAGTAACCTGAAAATCTTAGAAAACATTAAATTAATTCACGTTGTCGTAAGACATAAACGAGTGACACTAGATGGCGCTTACGTTGTCGATTGTCACGTGCAAGATGAAGATTGAATAGCTATGGCTGGACCGATTTTGATATTAGTCGGCAACGTGACAAGTTTGAGGTGGAGAAAGAAAAAAAGAGGGTTTGCTCGGATAAGAGTCAGTCCAGAACCATTGGGCCTCTGGAGTGCAAAGGTCCTCTTGTTTCCTCTTTGTAAAATTAGCCTATCTTGTGTGGGAATCAAATGAAATACAGTTTTTAGGTTACAATGTCAAATGTTTATGCATTAATTACATATCCAGAAATACAGCGTTAATGATTTGATGAAGTCGAAAGCGAGCTATATCTTCGTAGTTGTTTCCAAATAAGACGGGAGGGAATTTGCAAAAGTGAAAAAGTAAAATAGGTTAAGGTTATTTGTCACCGATCGTTCCGCTGGCCGGAGTCCTTAGCTGAGGAGCTTGCAGTTCCTCTCGGCAGCTGTGCAGAATAGTGCTGATAACGTCGATGACCATGTGTCCCTTCCCGCGTGGTGTGCAATTCTTCCAACTTCGGGAAAAATGATAAAAAATAGGCGCCGTCACCTCTGCCGGCGTCGATCTATCCGAGATTGCTCGAATGTCGATGAAAAACTTAATTTCGCTGCTGCTCCTTTCCAAAAATTGATTGCCTTCGAATCTCGTTTCAGCTCCTCGGCGACAATGCCCTTCGCGTTCAAAAATGGCTTCCTCCTTTCCTCCGATCCGCCTTCTCCCTCTCGCTTACCGTCATTGTCGTTAAGTATGAGCGAGTACGCGTTTTTACGTTTCGTTATATAAAATAGATTTTGCTTTCGAATAGTATCTAATATGTTTATAATTACAATATCTTATTTAAATTATTAATAATAATTTTGTTTATATAAAAAAAGGTAGCTTATTATGCTATTGATAGAATTTTACATTTATGATTTATACATGAATAAATTATTGGGCTTGTAGCGCCTGACACAATACGAATCCGAGTTCACCCGTGACGATTGCTTTATTAATAATTTACTTCATGACAATATCCCCCTTTTTGAGTAAAAAGACAGGTCTCTGTCTTACAGACGGGGTGGTTGTATAAAAAAAATTGTCATTTATTGTACGCTGGAATTCTGAAATATAGTGGTTTTCATACTTCAGCAAGTCTTTTCATTCCCTCATTCAAAAACCTTTATTCCTACTTCCATTAAAAAATAATCACTCACATTCTTTCAAAGTCAAAAATCTAGTATAATCTATTATCTCCGTTCACTAGTTCAATCAAAACATTCATACATACAATTTACATTCCTTCAATCAAAATATAACCTCACATGCAGTCCTCTTACAAAGTACTATGAAATCCTAGCACACTTGCTTTATCTCCGAAAAACAACATTGCAGCATAACTGTAACGTAATGATAATAATATTTATAGAAAGAAATAGTATCAAGTAAATATTCTCTATATTTACTTTGAGGTTAAATGTGCATGATCTATCACACAAAAAAATTATGACACATAGTTGAATATTTTTATTAAAAAAAAATGCAAACTGTGTAGTTCATACGGGTTGTTAACTTTATGCTCAAAAACAAAATAGATGGCAACTATACGCCAAATTAATATACTGAAAAATAATATACATATGTATTTATATTTCTTCATGATATCTATTAGCTCTGTTTGAGGACGTCTTTAATATGATACTTTCCGGTGTTACCGGATTCTACATCCTGTAGTATGTAGGCTACATCTGATAACTTTTTGGTTATTACACATTTTACAAATCGCGGGGCTAACTTACTGGAGAAGAAATTTGCTGCATTTGATTGAGTAAAGTTTCTTCTCCACACAGTATCTCCCATTTGATAGACCACCTGTTTTCGCCTACGGTTATATCTTTCAGCATTTCGTTTGAAAGCTTCTACCATCGCGTTTTCGACCTGCACGTAAATGTCTGACAGCTCTTTCAAAGCTGTAGCAGCTGGTTCTCTATCTGCAACCTGAAGGTGCAAAAGGTCTTTCGGCGGTTTGGAGTGCACTGCGTGTAAACTGCCATCTACCACGATTTCTCTTCCTGTTGCCAGAAAGTAGGGTGTATATCCCGTCGTTATATTCACAGAGCTATTAAGAGCT
Organism: Lycia hirtaria; assembly: GCA_947563715.1. Classification (NCBI taxonomy): domain Eukaryota; kingdom Metazoa; phylum Arthropoda; class Insecta; order Lepidoptera; family Geometridae; genus Lycia; species Lycia hirtaria. Next base: position 23,736,287 of record OX387376.1, read on the forward strand.
AATTGTATTCGAGATAGATGTTTAGACCATGTACGGTGGTCATTTTGAACTAGAATAGATAGACATGTTTCAATTGTCTGGTTATATCTTTCTACAACGTTACTTTGTGGGGCGTAATAGCAGTTATAAAAAATCTTCGCTATACTATATTTCTTTGTGAATTTCATGAACTCTCTACTTCGAAATATAGTTGCATTGTCGCATATTAAAACAAATGGGGTGCCATGCTTAAATATTATCTCATTTTCAATAAATGAGGTAACAGTTTTGGTTGTTGCTGTTCGCAATGGATGTAACCAACAAAATTTCGTAAAGATATCGACGATCGAAAGGATGTATACATGCCCTGAGTACGCTTTGGGAAAAGGTCCTATCAGATCTATTGAAAGTGTATGGTTAGGGTATGAGACTTCCTTTTGCTTACTCATAAAGCCTAAAGGTGCTGAGGTACTATGCTTGTAAGCTTTGCATGTATCGCAACTATCTACATACTTGGCTACGTCCCTATACATATTCTTCCAATAATAAAATTGTCTCAGTTTATGATACGTTTTGCTAACCCCTGGGTGGATTGAACTTAGACTATCGTGACACTCCTTCATACAAGCGTTTGTCAACTCGTGGGGTATCACAACCTTCCAATTACTCCTGTCTAACGCTGACTTTGGTTTGTTGAATCTATATAGAATGTCGTTGTCAATGTAAAAGTTTTTGTAATTTTGTGGTTCATGTCTGCAACCATTAAAAATTTTGGAATACCAGGTGTCGGTTGTGTCGCCTGGCCCTTTTGTATATGTGATCAGATCAATGGAGATTCTTGATAAGAAATCTGGTACGACATGAAGTTTTCCCTGCCTGTGACGTATGTCAAAATTGTACTGCGATAATAGCATGGACCAACGCGCTAAGCGACCTGAAGGGTTGTTTAGTGTTTTGAGCCATTTCAGACTCATATGGTCTGTGACTACGGTAAAATGTGACCCATCCAAATAACTTCTAAAATGTAATATGGAATCAACGACCGCTAGTAATTCCCGTTCAGTTGTGCCATAATTACGTTCCGGGCGTGTAAGTAGCCGGGAATGGTATGCAATTGGATGCTCGACTCCGTCTATTTCTTGGGTAATGACACTTCCTAGCCCTACGGATGATGCGTCGCAGTGCAATATAAATGGCTGTGTAAAATCTGGGCAAGCTAGAACCGGTGCAGATAAGAGTGCTTGCTTTAGTTTGTCAAATGACTCGTTTGCTTCGTTTGTCCATATGATTTTGTCTTTGCCCTTCTTTTTTCCTAATAATGCAGTCATTGGGGCAATTATTGAGGAGAAATTTTGCACAAAGCGGCGATAATAAGAGCATAATCCAATAAAAGCACGTATTTGTTTAGCTGTGCTTGGTAATGGGAAATTTTTTATACATGTAAGCTTGTCTGGGTCTGTCTTTAGCCCCTCTGAGTTTACAACATAGCCTAAGTATTTGAGTTCGGGCATACAAAACTTACATTTTTCTAAATTAATTGTGAGTCCTGCGTCTGTTAACGCTACTAGAACTTTATTTAATATCTCGATATGTAAATCGAATGTATCTGTCGCAATAAGTAAATCATCCAAGAATGCGAATACCTTTTCCCCGAACTGGTGGGAAAATAATTTATCCACCATTCTTTGTAGTTCTGCCCCCGCATTTGATAATCCGAACGGCATTCGTCTAAACTCATACAAACCCCTATTTGGCACTATAAAAGCGGTCTTTTGACATGAATTGCTGGAATCCTGTACATTGGGGGGTAGTTGGGTAAATTTTGACTGCTCATCTGGCTTATAACCGTCAGTAGTGTCTAATTTCAATTGCCAGAAACTACTAGAAAGATCAATCGATGTTAGGTACTTAGCGCCTTTTAGATTGTCTAATATTGATGAGATGTACGGAACCGGATAACTATCTTTTACCGTTACATCGTTAAGTTTTCGGGCGTCCAAGCAAAACCTTAATGAACCGTCTTTCTTTGTTGTCATTACTACTGGATTAGCCCATGGCGAACGCGATGGAGCGATGACCCCTAAGTCCAGCATCCGATCTACTTCGTCATTAAGAGCTTTTAGCTTCACAGGAGAGAGCGGGTAGTATCGTTGTTTTATAGGCGGACCTGTGGTAACGATTCTATGCGTAACGAGATCAGTTTCACCTAGGCCTGCCACTTCAGATGAAATACTTTCAAATTTTCCTACTAAATTCGCTAACTTCCTTTCTTGTTCGGCTGTAAGTTCGTTGCGCGGTACTACAGCTTTAATTTCATTAATACTCGTTTGGCTTGCACAAAAACCAGTCTTGTGACTGCTAGCTCTATACGTCTTGTCGATACAGAAAATACTGGTTAAACCAAATGCATGTATGAAATCCATGCCGAGTATGACGTTGTTATATATGTCAGGCATGACTAAAAAATCAAATGTCTTTGAAATGTCTTTATATTGAACTTGTAGTGACATAGTTCCTTTTATAGGTATGGGAGAACCGTCAGCCGTGCGGGCGTTCATAAATGTCCTTTGTATTTTGCCTGAACACAAAAATTCTTTATGAAATTGTTTACCAAGGACAGAAAAATTGGCTCCTGAATCAATTAGGCCTATAACATTTTTGTTAAAAATTTTAAATTTCAAAAATAATCTGTTGTCATCCTTAAATGTTAAAACATCTGGAGAGATCAGATCATACTGACCCAGTGTGGGCTGATCTCCCCTATTAACTAGTTTTTTTGTTTATTTTTTAAATTTGCTACTGTGTCCGACTTTGCCTCATTTCCCCTTGGTGAGGTTCCTGAGGTTTTTGTCTGATCACAATTCAGGCAGTGGGCCGTAGTTGTACCTATAGTTTTACATTTAAAACATATTGGTCCTTGTATCGTTCGACACACTCTATAATTGTGTCCTATTTTGCCGCACTTTAGACATGACTCACCTTTATTCATTGATGACTGTGTCCTGCGATATTCACTTTTATAGGGCGAAGCTACAGTGTTTCTGTTGATACATGACGTAGGAACTTGTTGAAAAGTAGGCCTTTCGTTTTTTTGTAATAAGCCTGAGTATGCCTCATAGTTTTTACTGGTCGCTATCAGTTGTTCGAATGTGTTCACAGTATTATTTGCTAAAAGTTGTGCATATTGTGGTAATAAATTATGTTTCACTATTTCTAACAATGAGCTGTCGGGAATAGGTATAGATAACTTTGAGTTTAAGTCTCTGATGTCAATTACATAGCTGAAGACAGTTTGTCCAGGCTTTTGCCTGGTGTTGCGCAGCTGTTTTTCTGTTATATATTCATAGTCTATTGCTATGAAATTTTGCTTAAATATGTCACATAAAGATTTCCATGAATCTATCGTATGTCTAATTGACCTATAAAACTTCAGAGCTGTTCCTTCTAACAATTCAGAGAAACCTCTCAACAACACTGTATCACATACATCTCTTGTCAATTTTAATTCATTCACTTGATCTAGGAATTCAATCACACACGAGTTGCCACTATATTTAAGACCCCATGACTTTAGGTTGCACTGGTTGTTATTCATAGTATAAATTACCTGCGTCTGAGCTGATGGGTTGTTAGTTGGTTGAACTCGTCTCGGATTGGTGTTTACAAAGTTGTCCGTTTCTGAAATGATTGGTAAATCAATTAAACTGTCCGATTTTGGTGCTGACTGAACAAATGGTGATTGATTAATAGGCTCCATTTGTGGTAAATGATTTTCTGGTGAATGTTGGTCTATTGACACACTATGTTTTGGTGTGCTATACATTTTGACCGAAAGAAAGGTAAAAAAAAGTTAAATTCGTGATAAATTTATACAAATTCAAAGTGGAATGCCTATATCAATAAAGTTTATGTAAATTAAATAGAATGTTGCTGTTTTTAGCTGATATTACAATTTTATGTTGACTCACTGACTTCCACACAAGATAGTATAGCAATATTAATGGTTTTTATGTTTAAATATACAACAAATTTAGAGAAATATTATGTTCGGGCGCCATTGTCACGTGCAAGATGAAGATTGAATAGCTATGGCTGGACCGATTTTGATATTAGTCGGCAACGTGACAAGTTTGAGGTGGAGAAAGAAAAAAAGAGGGTTTGCTCGGATAAGAGTCAGTCCAGAACCATTGGGCCTCTGGAGTGCAAAGGTCCTCTTGTTTCCTCTTTGTAAAATTAGCCTATCTTGTGTGGGAATCAAATGAAATACAGTTTTTAGGTTACAATGTCAAATGTTTATGCATTAATTACATATCCAGAAATACAGCGTTAATGATTTGATGAAGTCGAAAGCGAGCTATATCTTCGTAGTTGTTTCCAAATAAGACGGGAGGGAATTTGCAAAAGTGAAAAAGTAAAATAGGTTAAGGTTATTTGTCACCGATCGTTCCGCTGGCCGGAGTCCTTAGCTGAGGAGCTTGCAGTTCCTCTCGGCAGCTGTGCAGAATAGTGCTGATAACGTCGATGACCATGTGTCCCTTCCCGCGTGGTGTGCAATTCTTCCAACTTCGGGAAAAATGATAAAAAATAGGCGCCGTCACCTCTGCCGGCGTCGATCTATCCGAGATTGCTCGAATGTCGATGAAAAACTTAATTTCGCTGCTGCTCCTTTCCAAAAATTGATTGCCTTCGAATCTCGTTTCAGCTCCTCGGCGACAATGCCCTTCGCGTTCAAAAATGGCTTCCTCCTTTCCTCCGATCCGCCTTCTCCCTCTCGCTTACCGTCATTGTCGTTAAGTATGAGCGAGTACGCGTTTTTACGTTTCGTTATATAAAATAGATTTTGCTTTCGAATAGTATCTAATATGTTTATAATTACAATATCTTATTTAAATTATTAATAATAATTTTGTTTATATAAAAAAAGGTAGCTTATTATGCTATTGATAGAATTTTACATTTATGATTTATACATGAATAAATTATTGGGCTTGTAGCGCCTGACACAATACGAATCCGAGTTCACCCGTGACGATTGCTTTATTAATAATTTACTTCATGACACGATATAATATTTTTAATTTAGGTAAGTTTGTAATGACGCACGCTGCACAGTCAAAATGAAGTGTTTTATTAAAGTCCACGAAAGATTAATCTTTTATCAATATTTTCTTTAGAAATGCCAGAAATTTCAGAATATATAGGTATCTACTGTACAGAAAATATTTGAAATTACAATTATAAATACAATGAAATTTATTATTGTATTACGCTATTTTCTGTTCATGTTGCATGGGAGTACGGAAACCTCAGTATGCGAGTGAAACTCGTACTTTAACGGATTTATATACTTATTGCTTTATTTAAACCAAGTTGATGTTCACACAGTGTAATGGGCAACAACTCTAAGATTGTTAAAACATCGCCGGTTTCCGCAATAATCCTTATAAATGAAGAATAAGTTCGTTGTTTGACTATTTCAAGTTAGTTTCTGTGAAAAATGTCGTATTTGTGTGTTTTGTTATTCGTCATCGGGTTCTGTGGCTGCTTGGCCAGGAGGGAAGATTATGGTCACAGAAACAGGCACGAAAACTACCGTAATCATGACCAGTTGTACTACAATATAGTCGGTAAATCAATATTTTGGTTATCTGTAATATATAAAACTGGACCTTTTGGGACTTGTCATTTTGGGTCACTGGACCTTTTGGCTTTTGGGTCACTGGACTTTGTGACTCTGAACGAAAAATATCTACACGATGTTGCCTTTCTAAGTATAAAGCAAATAGGTATCGAAATGTTCGCGGTTTCGACCGGCAACCGAAACGTTCTTTTATTTCTTATTTATTTTTCTACACTTTGAATACATCCTCCAAATGGCATGTATCTACGGCTAGCGGCTGAGGCAGTGCCTAGGTATTGTAATAACAGCCAGTATTTCATTTTATTATTCAATTATTTAGTACTATTTACCTGATTCGGCAAGAAAGAGGATTCATAGTAGCACCTTCAATAAACTTCAAGAAAGAGGATTCATAGTTGCACCTTCAATAAACTTCAAGAACGAGGATTCATAGTAGCACCTTCAATAAACTTCAAGAAAGAGGATTCATAGTTGCACCTTCAATAAACTTCAAGAACGAGGATTCATAGTAGCACCTTCAATAAACTTCAAGAAAGAGGATTCATAGTTGCACCTTCAATAAACTTCAAGAAAGAGGATTCATAGTTGCACCTTCAATAAACTTCAAGAAAGAGGATTCATAGTTGCACCTTCAATAAACTTCAAGAAAGAGGATTCATAGTAGCACCTTCAATAAACTTCAAGAAAGAGGATTCATAGTTGCACCTTCAATAAACTTCAAGAAAGAGGATTCATAGTTGCACCTTCAATAAACTTCAAGAAAGAGGATTCATAGTTGCACCTTCAATAAACTTCAAGAAAGAGGATTCATAGTTGCACCTTCAATTAACTTCAAGAAAGAGGATTCATAGTTGCACCTTCAATAAACTTCAAGAAAGAGGATTCATAGTTGCACCTTCAATAAACTTTAAGAAAGAGGATTCATAGTTGCACCTTCAATAAACTTCAAGAAAGAGGATTCATAGTTGCACCTTCAATAAACTTCAAGAAAGAGGATTCATAGTTGCACCTTCAATAAACTTCAAGAAAGAGGATTCATAGTTGCACCTTCAATATACTTTTTCGTTCCGAATATAAGATATCGAGTAGTAGTCGATCAACTTAAAAAATGTAGATACTTAGTTAGAAAAGTAAGATATGAAATTTTTTATTTTATTTCTAAGCAACGAGTTAACGCAAGTTAATTCGTATGTTCATAGAACGCCTATTTGAAGTTCACTTACATTATCATGTGCAACTACGGAACCCTGCTTTACACGTGGCACTATACGCACTTGGCCGCTTATTACCTTATGTTTAAGAACCCTTTATTCTGGGCTATAGATTAAATACATAAACCTGTAATATAATTATAGTTAAAAATACATTAGGTACTTACTACTTACGAATATTATAGATAGCTTGTAACAGTGACCGAATTTACATAAATTTTAATGACTTCATTTATTGCGAGATAACTCATTAAACTCGGAAAAAAATAGCTGTTCTATATAAAAAACTTTATGGAGCTTCTGGCTCTCTCTTTCTGATCTCAAGGTTAGTCGTCGAGAACCCTCGTTTGAACAACATTAACAATTGACAGGTTCGGACTACCGCGAAGGAAAGGAAGACATCTGGCGTCCCTGTCGCTTAGACGACCACGACTGCATGGGCCAGTTCTTGTCTTCCAACTCACATTGCGTCCCGGCAAATGGTCACACTCCGGATCCTCTGAGACTACCTGTTGAAAAGTTCTATTTCCCCGTAGCTAAAATGACCATTACACATTTAGGTGTTGAAATAAGAGGATTCAAGCACGCCAAAGTTACAGAGTTTTTGTGAGTAATTCTATTATTACATAATATAATGTTAGCATTCGTTTACTGCCACTTTGAACTGTCCAAACACTGGCATACGAGTACGACGCGAGTCGTCGCATCAAACTAGTAATTGTACATAGATGATGATGATGATGATATCTTTCTTACCCGACTGCGCAAGGAGGGTTAGGTTTATAGGTTTAGGTATAAAAACTTCTAGTGTATACCTAAGGGTATACACTAGAAGTTTTTTGTGAGAAAATGTGCGTATAATCGCTTACGATTATACGCACATTTTCTCACAAAAAACGTACACTCAACAGCGTATCGCATCGTAAACGTAACGAAATCGGTTAGACGACAAAAACAGCTTTTCTGTAGTCGGGTATTTTGATTATCTTTCAATATAGATACTCGCATATAATAGATATCACACATAATATTGATATATGTTATAAACCGTTGTTGTAGCGTGAACAAAGCAACCGGGAACCTGGTGATCGCGGTCACCATCCCGACCTACAACTTCACTGCGGACAGTTTCTTCAGTTACCAGCGGGAGGCGAAGGAACCGATCGCTCTTACCGATTACAACACCTTCGAGAGCGGTAACAACAATATTGTTTAAAGAAACCGAACTACTGACTCCAATCAGTTCACTCTTGGATATTATTCAACATTTTATGGAACCATGCAAAACTATTTGAAATCCAACGCAAAAATAATTTTCTAAATCGGTCCACAATTGATGGAGAAATCCGTGGCCATACATAAACCTACTTATGGTCAAACATGGAACTTTCTCCTTTTTCAAGTCGACTAAATATCTCGTAATATTTGTCATAATCACCAGTAAACAAATGCCAAAACCCGCTGATCGGAACAAAATGTTATTTCTATTTATTAACCTCCGATCCAAAAGAGGGGTGTTATAAGTTTGACGTGTGTATCTATATATGTGTGTCTGTCTGTGGTATCGTAGTTCTCAAACGGATCAACCGATATTGATAAGTTTCTGTTTTGTATGAAAGAAGATTTCATCGAGAGTATTTCATCAAAATCGGTTCAGCCATATTTTGTACGGGGTTTTTGAGTTTTCTAAGCTAATACTTGTTTTACAGATAAAGTGGTCCTCACTGCTGCTATACCTAAGATACACAAGTTACGGCTTGACCTGGCCGACGTCCACGCCGACATACCCGATGTTCCTGCCCGGTATTATATCGGACCTGGAGCATATAAAAGTCATGGTAAGAAAATAGGACAAGGAATTATTATTTTCTATGTGTTTATGAGATACACGGAGATAAATCCACGTGTGTTTGTAAACACTTGGACTTAAGACCATGGTATCTGTAAGCACATGCATTTCTTGCTATGTGTAAACACAACGGGAAATCTAGAAGTGTTTGTAAATACTTGGGAAAAAGCCCATAGTAATTGGAAAGTAACAATAAATCCTGTAAAATATATGTAAAATCATCGAAAGAAATTATGTTACTTTGTGAATACATAGAAAAAGTCTATGTTTGGGAGGAAATTGAAATAAATCTATGTATTTATAATTTTTTTGGAAAGATGTCCATTGAAACACATGAAATAAATCCATATGTTTGTAAAAATTTAGAAAGAAATCCATGCGTCAGTATTTAACAAAGAAACGTATCTTTCTTTGGACAACCTTATCTCATCAGGTAGGTCAATGTTCTTCTCTAGTAGCGCTTGTCCATATTTAAGGAATCGCTCAACGCGCGCAGATGTATTTCTTGCGCATCATAACCTTTTTAAATAAAATCATTACGTAGGAAAAAGAAAATATTATTAGAAAAGTGAGTAGCGAATTCGTTTATTTAGATATGAGAAATATGTAAAAACAAATTTTTCTTCGATATCTTTTAAATACGTAAATATAGTTTTTTTCACAATTCCGTCGCCAGTACAAATGAACTGATTAAAACTTTTTTTAAATGTTTCCCCTATATAAATAAACAAATTCGCCTCTTATTTTTCTAATATCCCTACTCAATTATTTTATATATTTAAAATGTTGTATTCCGCAAGAGATATAGCTGCGCGCTTTTGATCTCCACCATTAGATATTTTTTTCAGATCCTGCTGTTAAGACAGGGTTCGCTAAATTTGAAGGTAACGTGGTTCAAGTTATCAGAGAAGCATCCATCGTGCACTCATATTTCTTGATGTCTACTTACATTCAGAGTGAGCTGTGTGACTTTGGATTCGATTCTTACAAGAATTACAACGGACTCTTAATGTTTCGTAGAGGATATTCTAGATATTAGAGGAGACGTTAATATAAGTATCTACTGTCTCTTGTAATACTCTAAACTACTTGTCATCATCATCATCTCAGCCTTAAGAAGTCTACTGCTGGACATAGGCCTCTCCCATGGATTTACAAAAGTTTTAAAACTTTGGTTTTTATAACAAAATATATAGAAAAATATCTCATCCCCTGTCTGTCTGTATATCTTATCTTGATTGTAAGTTTCTAAGGTGTGTACAATAAAGAGTTTATCTATCTATCTATCTATCTGTCTATTAGGCCCCCTGCTCTTTATAATTTTCATCAATGATATAGGTTCTTGATTCCTGCACTCAAAATTTTATTTATTTGCTGATGATATAAGCCATTAGTGACTCTAATGTTTCAGCGTACCTCCAAGAGGATCTCGCCCGTTTAACTAAATATTGTTGTTCGAATAAGTTAGATCTTAACATAAATACTTAAATGCTATGCACTATCATTTTCGAGAAAATTAAATACTGTTGAATTTGATTACTACCTGAAGGTCAAACAGCTTCCTCGAGTGCAGGAAATAAGATACTTAAGATACATAATGTTGTAAAGAAAGCAACCCAAGCACTCGGCTTCATTATTCGCGTATCAACTCCCTTTAATAACATAAAAACCTTATAAAAACATTGAAAATCTTGTATTGTGCCTACGAACGTAGTATTCTGGAGTATTGCTTACAGTACTAGTATGGTATGGTATACACAAATTTCTGCGATTTCTGCAATTCCGCTCTCGAGTTTTTAATGACAACTATATGACCAACGATGTAAGCGTCATCACCTGCTTCCTCTTCAACTAAGACGAACTATAGCCGATTTAACCTATTTCATCAATATAGGTACTCAACGCAAAGCTAGATAATACAGAATTACTTAGTAACATTTTATTTCATACACATTCGTTCAGATCCAGACACACGACACTTTTTACATCATCTTTTGCTAAGAAAAACTATATCGAGGGTACTTTTCTTCACAGAACCACATCGTCTATAAACAAATACATATCAAAATTTTATTTTGATATATTTTTCCATAGTAGTGTGAATTTAATACGTTCACAATTAACTTCCGAATTCTTTGATTCACAAACTTAAATTTTACAAATTACTTGAAACTGGTCTTAATTTTTCCGCTCAGTATCTGTTCACCTGCAAGTATTGTTATGATTGGTATATGAGATAAGCTTTATTTCATATTTTTCCAAACTAAAGGCGAAAACTTGTAATTTGCCTCGTAATTTATACTTAGTCTGGCCATAAATACTGTTACAGTTAAAAATAAGAAAGATATTACATTTGAATTTGGAATCTGTCATTTTTATACGATTGTTCATTGAATTTTCTAATTTTGGCGCCAATACATTGTACAATATTTTGCGATATTAAAATGGAGTGGGGTGATAAAGAGAACCGAATCGCTGTGATTGCATTACACAAAGTTGGTATGGAGCCAAATGCAATTTTTAAAACTCTCCATACGCTTGGTATTAGTCAAATGTTTGTGTACCGGGCTATTAATAGGTACAATGAGACCTCCTCTGTTTGTGACAGAAAAAGATCTGGCCGTCCACGTAGTGTTCGTACGAAAAAGGTGGTCAAAGCAGTAAGGGAAAGAAGAGCACTGGTTATTTTTTAACTGATAATTTAAAAAAGAATAGGGTGGTAAAATCGAAACAACTACTGAAGCGGTACGCAAAGGGAGGTCACAGAAAAATTTTGTTTACGGATGAGAAAATCTTTACAATTGAGCAACATTTTAACAAACAAAATGACCGTATTTATGCTCAAAGCTCTAAGGAAGCTTCCCAATTAGTCGACAGAGTGCAACGTGGGCATTATCCGACTTCAGTGATGGTTTGGGGGTTAGCTATGAAGGAGTGACTGAGCCATATTTTTGTGAAAAAGGTATCAAAACATCGGCAAAAGTGTATCAAAATACCATTCTTGAGAAGGTAGTTAAGCCCGTTAACAACACCAAGTATGGTCCTTCCAACAAGACTCGGCGCCAGGTCATAAAGCTCGGTCCACGCAGTCTTGGTTGGAAGTGAACGTTTCGGACTTCATCAGAGCTGAAGACTGGCCGTCGTCTAGTCCTGATCTTAATCCGCTGGATTATGATTTATGGTCAGTTTTAGAGAGTATGGCTTGCTCTAATCGCCATGATAATTTGGAGTCCCTAAAACAATCCATACGATTGGCAGTGAAGAATTTTCCCATGGAAAGAGTGCGTGCTTCTATTGATAACTGGCCTCAACGTTTAAAGGACTATATTGCAGCCAATGGAGACCACTTCGAATAAGCTTTTATATTTTAAATTGTTTTATATTTATGTATTAAACTAACACACTGTAAAAGTAATAAATATTATTTGCAATAAAAAAATATTTTTTTTCTTCGTGACAATATTTATGGCAAGACTAGGTATAAATGTATAGTTTATTTAAGTATTTAGGTTGTAAGTTTTCCTAAAAATATAAAATAAAAATAAATCCAAGTAAATGAATTGCGTATTTTTGAGTCTGTTTTTTAGTTTTATGAACTATAATTATCAACTCAATTTATTTTATCAACAATTTTGTTTATTTATACAGGAGAAACGTTTAAAAAGGGGTTTCATCTATATCTTTTAAATTGGTTGAAGAATTCCAAAATATGTTCCTTGTTTTTTTTAAACTCCGTAAATATTTCTCATCTCTAAATAAACAAAACCGTCTTTGTCTTACTTTTATATGCTTAAGAATGTGTGAGAGCACGTCTCTAAATACATACGAGATACATACATCCCGAGCGCGCGACCAACACTGCTGCTGGTCAATACATCCCGAGCGCGCGACCAGGACTGCTGCTGGTCAGGACTTACACAATGCATTAGTAGCAAAACTCAGTTAACATACTTTTCATTACTCATACTCTGAAAGTAGGTCTGAAGGTGCCTGAAGAGCGGGTTGAAAGTAATACTTTCATCCCTAGGGAGAATCACTTTCAACTGCCACCTGTCAAATTAAAAAAAAAACTAGTTCTATTTTCACGTTTCTATTGAGCCATGTCCAACTTTCTTTAAAGCCATTCAATTACAGCGCGATGTAAAATTTAAATAACATAAAGATAAGTATTGATTAAAGAATATATATTTTATAAACTTTAAATAAAATTATCTTACCAAAGTTTTTGATCTATGTAAAATAAAATTTACTAATATTTTCTGTAGCGTTTACCTCGGGTTAAAGACTTATTTAGTCCCTCGAACTTGGCGCGCTCACTTCGTTAGTGCGCCAAGCCCCGTCTCGGGACTAAATAAGTTACTTTCACCCCTAGGGTAACAATGTACTATTTCACACCACCTGCGCATTAATGTTCCTTTTTATATCATGTACAGAGGGTCCAAAGTACTACATTTATGCCCTTGGGCTGTAATGTTGTATGGGATTTGAATTTAGAATCTAAGCCTACTAGATTGTCAGAGTCCAATCAGAGATAAATACTTCTACCATACCGGTTCACAAAAAGAATTCACTCGAAAACTGAACTGGCAACCAAGAATTGAACATAAAAAAGAAATAAAACAGGCACAAATACTGCAACCAAAGAGGATGAAAATATGCTACAACTGAAACATCTGTTATATTTTTATTGTGGGAAACTTTAGCTTGACCACCGATCCCGCTAGTTTTGAACGACGTTTACGGTCACGATGGAGCGCACTTGTCTAGAAAAACTCTATTTTACTTGCGATTGCGACGTCCTGATACATAATGTAAGTATAATAATGTCAATCAAAGAAAATGCATTCAGGTAGCGTATGCTACAATTTTTGAAGTTCGTACGTTAAAAATAACAACAAAGCTCTCTGTTTTGTTATATAACGTAGAATCAAAACCATTTCTTTCTATTATCACGCAGTAGGTGTGAAAAGTAGAGTATGTACCACGGGGATAAAGGTGTTTTTGTCATGGGCGACCTTGAATCCCTCGTTACACTTCGGATTCTAGTCTTAAATCTCTTAACTCCTTAACACCCTCGCTACGCTCGGGTGTTAACCTTATAATCCTACGTTACACTCGGGATTTAATATGTCCCCGGTGACATAAAACACTACTTTATCCCCTTGGTGCATAATCTACTATAATGCTATAGTTTTTATTAATACTTATGAATACTTGAACTACTGGAATTTTCAGCGGTAACACTATTTTTTTTAAATCAAATTAAATAACCCAATTAATAATTATTAACCAATTTAATAACCAATAACCTCTACTTTGCTCAAAGAGTAAGTATCGCTATACAACGAGGTAATGGGGCCACCATCCTGGGAACAATTCCCGCTGCTAACGGTCTTTTAGAGTAGTTTTTTAGGGTTCCGTACCCAAAGGGTAAAAACGGGACCCTATTACTAAGACTTCGCTGTATGTCTGTCTGTCTGTCTCCAGGCTGTATCTCATAAACCGTGATAGCTAGAAAGCTGAAATTTTCACAAATGATGTATTTCCGTTGCCGCTATAACAACAAATACAAAAAATTAAAAAAAAAATATATTAAGGGACCCCATACAATAAACGTGTTTTTTCGTATTTTTTTGCTCAATATTAAAAACGGTAACAGGTAGACGCTTCAAATTTTCACAGAATATTTACTTGTATATTACCTTTCAAAATAAATAATTAAATAACAATAAAGTAAATATTAAAGGGAGGCCCCCATACAACAAACGTAATTTTTAAGCAATTTTTACTCGATCATAATTAACAGGTAGTAACTTGAATATTTGTAAGTAAATATTTAGAAATATATTAACTATAAAAATAAATACCTAATCTAATACATAAAAACTCACAAAATGAAAATAATCCGTGCATCTAAACGCGGTGCGAGCGCCGCGCCGCGGTGTGGTGGTGGCGTGAGCGCGAGGCGGTTGCTAAGCAACGGCCGCGCGGGTAGCGGGGGAGGTAACATCACGGAGCGGGCCATAACAGCGCGTATTCGCGCGAGCGTCGTCATGCTGCCCGGATGTGTATCGAAAACCTACCTATAAGTTTGCAATTTACTACTTGGAATTTCGTTGATTTCTCGTTATTTTATACGATTTTCTATTATAGATGATAGTACGGAACCCTTCGTGGCCGATTTTTTTTTTATTCATGTGTGTGTGTATATATTTATATTCCTGTTTATAAATACAATTAGTTAAAAATTCAATAAATTACAATAACTAAATATATTTTTTATACATTATAGATCTACGATTGATGACCACCAACTCGCCTGATGTTAAGCGACGGTGTGGCCGAGGATGGAGCTCGTCGATCTAGAAGATATCTATTATTCTATATATAGTTTTATAATGAAATTACCGGCAATTTTTTACCCGACTGCGAAAGAAGGAGGGTTATGTTTTTCGAGTGTATGTATGTATATTTGTTTGGCATGCCCTAGAGCCTAAACGGCTTGTCGTATTTTTATGTGAGTGGTGTCAATAGATCCGTCTTAGTCGTGAGAGTGACACTGGGTACATCAAAATAAAAAAAACAATATTTATAATTTTTGGCGGCAAAAATAATCTCAAAAAAAATTATGTTTTCAAAATACATCGAGTGTGGTATCAAAATTACTGAAGTGAAATTCGCTTAGGAGAGTTATCCGCGGGTAAAAATAAGTATTTCGTCATAATTTATATTTAAAAATCTTCGGTAATCAACCTCTATTCTGAAGTTGCGATCCAAAAAGTGATAGGTATAATGATTCATTGTTTATTTTGTAACACTGCATTAAATATTCTGTGGCAATCAGAACCCAAGTATCAATTATTTTACTAATAACAAGGCAAGTAGCTGTTGTCATTGAATATTAAGCCGATAAATCCTTGCGTTCTGACATGCGAGTGATTTCTTTATTCGTAATTATCAGGTGGCCTAGTTTATGGTCAATTATCTATTGTTCTTTAACTTATTTGCATTTAATTTCTGGATTTCAGGTTTATCAATGCCATCTAATTTGTAATTACGATTAAATGCATATACTACTATAATAGGCTAGTTGCCTAAATAAGTATTTCGTATTAGTAGTAATAAGTATTTTATCCCAAAAAACCTACGTATGATTTTGGACCTGGAATACGAAACAGTTCAAGTAAGAAAATATGTTTTTTTTTTATTATAGTGAAAAGTGTTATGCTAGCCCAGAGCAATACAAAATTTGACAAGCGGTGTACTATTGCCACATTCCTAAAGATTTTGTTTAGTCAGAAACATAAATGCTGATACCGTTTAGATCATGTAGCAGGACTTTTTACTGCAAATTGGGATGGCAAGGTCAGTTAAAAAGTTTGACAAGCATGGACAAAATGAAACATTATATAGTATTGGCATCATAGTATAAAATGTTTCATTGACCTACGGCGCCAGAACAAAAACACCCAAATCAGCATGCCTCATAACATGCATTCATTTAGAAACACTCAAATCAGCATGCCTCATAACATACATGCATTCATTTAGAAACACTCAAATCAGCATGCCTCATAACATACATGCATTCATTTAGGAACACTCAAATCAGCATGCCTCATAACATACATGCATTCATTTAGAAACACTCAAATCAGCATGCCTCATCACATACATGCATTCATTTAGAAACACTCAAATCAGCATGCCTCATCACATACATGCATTCATTTAGAAACACTCAAATCAGCATGCCTCATAACATACATGCATTCATTTAGAATCACTCAAATCAGCATGCCTCATAACATACATGCATTCATTTAGAAACTCTCAGCAAACATAATATGGAAAACACTACCCTCAGTGTTTCCCTGGGAAACTGTACCCGAAGCGAAGTAATTGGTTAGAGAACCAGCGTCACCGACATAGCGCAGCGAATTAAAATGGTAAAGTGAGGATATGCCAATTATATCTGTGATAGAATCAATTAACTGCTGGGGTAGAAGCATCAAAGAACAGAAACCACGTATGTGTATTTACGCAGTCTAGGCCACCCTCTCACATGATGGAGTAATGAATGATATAGGTCCATTAAGCAGTTAGTAGAAGCTGGAAGCGAAAACATGAAGATGAAAATGTGCAGATGTTTATACGAAAAACCTCAACATTTGACGCTTTTGCAAAGAAAAACGTGTCAGTAGAACTCTGCGATTCTATAATCTGACGCACTCACTCAGGAATACAATGAAAATATTTTTACTTTTAGAGATTATTCAAAAAGTAATAAAGCAATGTTTCTAAAATAATTATGGGACCAACTTGGGAGCTTTCTATAAACATCAATTTAAGAAAAACAAAATTGGTTCACGAATGACGGAGTAATTCGTATGCATACATAAAAAAAAATATACGGTACGAATTGATAACCTCCTCCTTTTTCGAAGTCGGTTAATAAAAGAAGCCCATATCCAGTCATGGATTATAGTTTTCATTTTTGTGCCGCTCGGTGTCGAAACTTTTGGTCCATGGGGTCAATCCACAACAAAGTTTATAAAAACAATAACACCTCGTTTAGTCGACGCCGCTGGTGAAAAGAGAGCTGGCTCATTCCTCGCACAAAGCATTTCATTAGCGATTCAGCGTGGGAATGCAGCCAGCGTTCTAGGTACTCTACCTCACGGGCATCAACACATTTTTGATACACAAATTACACAAAGTACACACATTTTATATTCTATAGCCAAGTAGGTATTTAATAATACATAATCTTGTGACTTAAAATAATAAAATTATAGTTATGGACAACAATCTTGGAGGCGATGTTATTTTCATAGCAAAGATTTTCATAACATTTGGATCATAGTTTTTTTTTTTTTTTTATTTAATTTTATTCTCCACAGACACCTGGGGCCCAATTCAGTTATTCAAGACCGCTCCATAGCCGAACCACATGTGAAGCGTTTCCCGTCGGCCGCCATAGTTTTTTTGCTTCAGTCACTTTTATGTCATACAATTGACACATTTGATGAAACGTAACACGTCCTTCGCTCGTTACTAAATCAAAAAATGATAGCAGCCGACAGGAAATGCTTCGCAAAAGGTTCAGCTACGGATCGGTTTTGAATAACTGAATTGCCCCCCTGGGTCCGTGACCTTTGTCATAAGTACAAACTATTGTTTACTAATTATCGTTACGGGAAAATGATTTTATTTTAATTTAAGTACTTATTACTATGTTACGTGCATACCACGAGCAAACCAGCGACCCGCAAGCAGCACCCGATCACGAGTATGACGCATGTGCCAGCCATCGCCCTCCTCAACCATATGTTAGGGAAGAGGGCGACCTGCCATTGGATCATAGCTTAATATATTATATATTTGTATCTTCAGATGAGCTGATCGTGTCAGCGACCGCTCAGCTGTCAGCTAACCTTCAAGCAGTGATACGAGAAACGTTCTTGTTCCAAGCTCAATTATTAGCTGCCATCTACATTTTTGAACACGTTTGCAATCTCCCTCGGGTCATTAACGCCATCGACCCGGTCGGATATTTAATTTACTGGTGCTTTTCCAGAAACCGCGAAAATCACCCTTGGAATATTTTGCAGCAAGAGCGTCCATTTTTATCTGGTCTTGATGGTCCTGACACCACTTTAGTCTTGATTTGAACACTCTTCTACTTTCGCTCATGTCTGTATATATAGGGCCTGACTTAGGCCTTCCACAGAACACCCATTCCTTAAATCTAGACCGAGCCATCCTATGAGCGTCACTTACATGCTTATTCCACCCCGTTATGCGTGACCCTTCCCACCTTTCCTGATGCTTCCCCGACTGAACACCGCCGAAATTAAATAATTAATTAAAAGTACATTACGGCTTATACAATAAAATATTATCAAATTGATATGGATTGAAATAAAATATTTTGGGAAAACATCATCATTGTTATCATTGTTATTTTAAATTACTTACCTTACTTATTTGAATTAGTGTAATTGGTTATAGCCGTACTAATGAAATAAATAAATAAATAATAAATAAATAAATAAATCAAATTATAGGAAGTGTTAGTTTCGATACAGATCCTGAAGGAGTAATTTCTTACAAACTTTCTACTAAATCCAGTTTAGCACTAATGTTTAGATAGCGCCATCTAAAAAAATGTTGAATATAAGCAAGTAAATTTTATTGAAAAAACTTTTTTGAAAAAAAATACGTGTGATCCTTAATTCGCCTGATGGCAAGCGACGGTGTGGCTAAGGGTAAACACCTTGATGTTTAAAATATTCAGAATCAGAATCAGATTTTTTTTATTGCATAAAACTGGTACATTAAGGTGTTATAAATTAGTTTGGTATCACAGTCTACCCATTTCGGGCGTACAATATTTTGAGTTATTCACAGTCTTAATTATAAAAAGTATTTAAACTATAAAAATTACATTATATTACTTAGATAATATGTTAATTCTCATAAGAGATAGCTTAATTACTAAGGAAATAAATTGAGAAAACAATAACATAACTTCTTTGGGTACTTATTACAAATGCTTAAAAACTACTTATAAATAAAAATAGAGATAGGAGTATATCCGCATAACACGTCACAGTATAGCCTGAGACATTTTGTAAATATATTATATATCACAAAGTTTATATATTTTATAATTAACAACTATCAACTACTACTAACAATCAAAATATTCTTTTAAGCTATAAAATACGTTATTTATCAGCCAATCTTTTAATTTAAGTTAAAATTTTGTCCCTGTTAATGATTTTAATTCTAGAGATAGGTTATTATATATTTTTATTGCACGGTAGTAAGTCCCTTTTGAAAACATGGTGTTATTTATTTGAGGAATTCCTAAATTTTATTTTTGTTTTGATCTTAGGATAGCAGCACGGTTTGAAATGTTTTCAAAAAAGATTTTTTTTCATTGCTTTTTACAATATAATAATATATGCTGGTTTATGTCAAAAAATTATTTTCTTTGAATATGCTGCGTAGTGTATCGGTGTCCCTTAAGATATAAATGACACGGACGCACCAAAAAGAAAGTAGTAGTATTTATTCACTTCAGTCTTGAAAATTCCAAGACTTGTAGTTCTCAGGAAAAAGGTTGTTTTGGTACGGAGTTCTACTCCTAAGCAGTATGCATCAAGAGTGTGGACCGAAATTTATGTATGGATAGGAGTGTGCTAACTTCTTGCTTGTCCCGTGGTAGAAAGTGGAGGGGGTAAAGGTTGTGAAGCCCTTGCACACACTCGTCAAAATGGATTCGATAGATATGCTTCTTTACAGTGTCGCTTGAACCTAAGTATTTTGGAAAATCGTTTATTATAAAAACATATGAGATATACTGGAGTACTTCATAAATGGCATCACTCATATTTTTTTATATTTTGTATTAATTTATCACGCGCCGCTAACACGAAATTATAATCGCCGTATTACCCTTAATTAGGGTTCCGTGATAAAAAATAAAAACGCTTAAAAGGTTGTTTGAGCGAAGCGAGAAGCTAAAGAGTCTCCATCATCTTGCAAAATTTTACTTTTGTGTCCAGAAGGTCATGTCTTTCGATGTTTGTAGTTGCTACAGATCGTACTTTGCAACTAATTTTGACAAAACTTCATCTATGTACAGGTTCTACAATTTTTATAAATCGGTTTGTCGTCGGACATGCACAAACTTCCGGATAGATGAATACAAATAGTTATTCGAGATGAATATTTTAATTTTGAATTTTACATCAACAAGTTGGCGAATACTGGAGGTCTATTCTTGATGCTCGTAAAATAAATGAGGTGCAACCTATTAGTGTCACGTTAGCATGCAGGATCAATAAATATACAATACATTTAATAATACAATGCACGCTACTATCGTGTACCAGAATAAAATCATCGATGTATTTATATCAATTTGTAACCGTAAACATCAAGATGAAGTTGCTAGTTCTAGCTGTGTTATTAGGGTCAATATATTGTTCAGAAAATGAAGATCTAGGTAGTGACAATAAAGAAAGACGCATAGCCGGCGGTGGTAGCTATGGAGGATTTATAGGACTAACTACATATGGTGCTGGGCCTTTCTTGGTTAAAGGAAAATATCAAAGAGATAATCAAGACTATCTAAATGATAAAGAAGAAACTAACTTCAAAAATGTAAACGAAAATGGTGATCCAGATTATAGAACATTAAGTGATGAAAAGAAGGATAATGATGAATATCTCGCATACCTCGGATACCGGGCTCGTGGTAAGTCCTTTACATTTGTAAATTCGAACATGAAGTTCGTATTTTAAGTCTATGAACATTGAACAATAACAAAACAAATGCAAAATGTGCATATTATCTATCTATCTGTCTAGTCTAAAATATTTAAACGAGCAATTCTCGTATGCAAATATATTTATATACTTATCTAATCTAATAACTTATAATCTGAACCGCGGAAACGGCTCCAACGATTTTAATGAAATTTGTTTTGTAGGTAGATTAGGAGACGATAAATCGATCTTGCTAGGTTTCATTTTTAGTGAACCAGCTCGGTCGCCCAGGTACTGTATTACCTAAACAAGACAAATAGCAATAAGAATACCTTTGACTGATGAAGTCCTAAAGATGATCCAAATGCTTAATTTTAGTGCCGCTTGGCGGCGTACCTGTTGATTTTGTTGTATATAATGTTATTAACAACAAAATCATGCCCCTAAAATGCTATGAGGTGTTACATTTCGTCTTTACTTCCCAATTGTCAAAGTGTACTTTGTTGTTTAAACAATGATGAACTTATTGAAATTTAACCATTTTTGACGCATTTATCGCACTGCAGTGTTCGAAACATCAACTCATAAATTATGTAAAATATGCGCGATATATACGTTAAAACTCGTTTAATTTATTGAGTGTTAATCGCGAAAACCTTAGAAAATATTAATAACAGAACTTTCTCAGCACCAAATCTATAGGTATTGTACCGAGTATGTGTATTCATTTCTCAGCACCATATCTATTGTACCGAGTATGTGTATTCATTTCTCAGCACCAAATCTATTGTACCGAATATGTGTATTCATTTATCAGCACCATATCTATTGTACCGAGTATGTGTATTCATTTCTCAGCACCATATCTAATGTACAGAGTATGTGTATTCATTTCTCAACACCAAATCTATTGTACCGAATATGTGTTTTCATTTATCAGCACCATATCTATTGTATCGAGTATGTGTATTCATTTCTCAGCACCAAATCTATTGTACCGAATATGTGTATTCATTTCTCAGCACCAAATCTATTGTACCGAATATGTGTATTCATTTCTCAGCACCAAATCTATTGTACCGAGTATGTGTATTCCTTTTTTAAATAATTTCGTCCAATTTATTTTCCATTTTATAGGCAACTGCAAGCGAGATAACAGAAATAGATCAGCTTCCAATGTCTCAGATTATGATGTCAATAACAAATGTGACAGATTATATGGCTACACTGGACCCACAGGTATTAAATTTTAGTTTCCGATTGCTGTCTAGTCTAAAAATGAGACAATGAGTTTGATAACTTTTTAGTAACGGCATAAAGATGTTACGAGAATCAGAGCTCACATGACAAATGGGAAATTTATTGCATATTTAAAATTTATTATATTAAATATATTGTGGATTATCCCCATAGATTTCTGAAAAGTGAGACAGACTACAATTTAATTCAATTCAATTCAATTCAAATTCATTTATTTCAGATATTAATCCATAGTTAAAAATCCATTAAAAATACATATAAAAAAATGTCAAATAAAATAATCATGAATAATTTAAAAACACAAATAAATAAATGTCATAAATAATCATCAAAAAATTAGAATACAAATAACTAAAATGTCAAATAAATAATAAAAATGTCAACAATAAAAATAAAAGAAAATGTCATAAGTAGTACTCGTACAGATGCTATCTTAACCTAAACTTCGGCTTGGATCCGGAATGCTCAAGATGGATTTTGGTCCAATGCTGCATTATTGGGCAGTCCAGATCCATCCGCCACGCAAACAGCTGTAGGTAGATGTTGGAGCTGACCCGCAAGCGGCGCATCAGGTATGCGACTCGTTTGCGCATGATCGCTGCGAATCCGTCAATGTGCGCCTCGGCAAACATTTCTGATGCGCTACAGTACGATGGCAGCCCCATTAACGCCCTAAAAGCGTTATTATATTGAGTGCGCAGGGCCGTAAAGGATTTTTTAGTATGTTTCACCCATAGGTTTAATACTTTCTCCCTTAAACGTTTAAATAGGTAACTTTAGCTAGAGTCCTTCGTTATATCCTGGATCACCTGGATGTCATCGGCATAAATTTAACATAACAGTAAAGTTATCATTATTTCCATATCGGTTGTTTCATCTGATGTCGTAATTGCTTTGATTCATTGGGTTAATGCTAAGAGAAAAATATCTTAATCTAATTTTATTTCATTCTAATTTGGATTTGGAGAATGATTTGTTCGTCGTATATCGCACGTTCAAAGCATGACATTCCCGCAATAAGAACATTTGATTATAAGAGCGTGATTATTTTATTTACGTAAATTAAAAAATATTCTTGCTAGCAATATTTCATACTCGACTACAGTGCAATGTTTGGCAGGACCTCAGCATTTGAACTGGATTTAAATGATTTGTTTGTTAATTTTTTTCAGGAAAAATAAATAAAGCACAAGTAATTCAAATTATTATGATGTTTGTACACATTTATGATGGAGAGCATTATTTTATTACTTGTTACTTTCCTTTTTTTCACAGCAAACGACGAACCTGAAAACTTGGTCCGTCCCTGTGCGTTAGACGACTGGCAGTGTATCAGGAAGTATTTCGCTTCTAACAGCAACTGCAAGCCTGCGTACGGTCCCATACCCGACCCGTTGTATGCCGACGTTAATACTGTCTTCTTTTCTGTTATCAATGTTACTGTTTCATTGACGAACATGATGGTCACAGGACTTAGCAGCGCTAAAATAACAGAATTCTAGTAAGTATCATTGATTTCAAAAACATAGTTTTAACTAAATACATTAAAACTTGTATTGCAATTCAAACCTACCGTTAGATAATTATAGTAAAAAAAAAACTGAAAAGATCGATTTCAAAATACGCAATATACGCACATACTCACTTTCGTTTTTTTTCGTTCTGTTAAAAATACGTATAGTTTATCCTTAATAATATTTTAAATGGCAGATGGCATGATAAGAAAGAGGCCTATACCCAGCAGTGGGATAGAAAAGGCTGTGGATGATGAATATTATAAATATAGGAAATATACCACGTAATCCTTTACGGTCCCCATTTTTTGTTACGTTGTTACCTTATCAAAACGGGTAGGTAAACTAGAAACTCACTTACTGTATTTACTCAATATTTTTGTTACGTTGTTACCTTACCAAAACGGGTAGGCAAACTAAAAACTCACTTACTGTATTTACTCTATATTTTTGTTACGTTGTTACCTTATCAAAACGGGTAAGCAAACTAGAAACTCACTTACTGTATTTACTCTATATTTTTGTTACGTTGTTACCTTATCAAAACGGGTAAGCAAACTAGAAACTCACTTACTGTATTTACTCTATATTTTTGTTACGTTGTTACCTTACCAAAACGGGTAGGCAAACTAAAAACTCACTTACTGTATTTACTCTATATTTTTGTTACGTTGTTACCTTATCAAAACGGGTAAGCAAACTAGAAACTCACTTACTGTATTTACTCTATATTTTTGTTACGTTGTTACCTTATCAAAACGGGTAAGCAAACTAGAAACTCACTTACTGTATTTACTCTATATTTTTGTTACGTTGTTACCTTATCAAAACGGGTAAGCAAACTAGAAACTCACTTACTGTATTTACTCTATATTTTTAGCGTCAACAAGAAGTCCGGTAATCTAGTTCTGGCCTTTGATGTGACGAACTTGAATGAAACAAGTGAGTGAGCGTACTTCAGGTACCGTCGCACGGCCAAGGAGTCTATCGTCTTAGCAGATTATGCCACTGTCAACTTTCGTAAGTTTTTACCCGACTGCTTTAGAAGGAGTGTTATGTTTTTCGAGTGTTTGTATGTATCTTTGTTTCATTATGACCTCCTACAGCATAAACGGCTCAATTAGCACAAGCTAAACCCGGTTTTTAAATATTTTTACACTGCATATTTTCCGATTTATGAAGCAAAATATAAAAAAAAATATAATTTACCCCTTTTATCTACTAGTTTGTACGGAACCCTCGGTGTGCGAGTCTAACTCGCTTTTGTCCGGTTTTATTTTAAATATAAATACTTGTTTAATTCCAAAATCCTTAATTCATAAAAGATTTCAAATCGTAACTATATTTTGCATTATTGACCTACCTACTTAATAATAATTTACTCAGTTTTGTTTTAGTCTAAAAAGTCGTAAGTCGCACATTACACGTATGTTTGTTTTGTTTCGTTGTAAGTAATTCATGCATTTCTTTTAATGTTTTAAACTAGATACTTGTTTGTTGCAACAAAAACATATTACGTTTCAGGTACTGTGACATTCACTGTGATGATACCAAACATTCCGCACCTACGTTTGGATTTGGCTGACATTCACGCAGACATCCAAGATTCTACTCCAGAATTCTTTGTTGGTCCAGAAGCTTCCAGTAGTGCCGGTATTATGAAAACTCTTAACCCTTTAAAGATTGAAATTCAATTCATTTAATCAACTTTTAAGCCCATTGCTCTTATCCGTGAAGTGATTTCCCTCTCTATCGGTCTTCATTCAATGGCCACACTTTCTTTAACGACTTGACGTTCAACTCTTTCACTATAGATATCAACCAATTCTATAGTTTTCTCGGTATTTACCGTCATCTCTTTTTCTCAATGTTGGCCAGACACTAGCTAGAGTCCTTCTCCCCTTGTAGTATATAGTGAGTACCATTAACGTATGACTGTGATGATGTGAGTGATCTAACTGGTGGGTGCTAGTGATCTGATCTCCCTACCCCTTACCTCTTTAGATGTACTGATACCGTAACGATATGGAATATGGTGAATCACAATGAGAGTGTATTATTCCCATATATGTTTTTCTTTTAATATAGATAGTTGTTTCTTAAATGCCCCGCAATGGGACACAGTTTTTGCCCGACTGCGTAAGAAGAAGGGTTATTATACATCTGTAATTTTATTGAATGTTACCTAGTTGCGTTCATTCCAGACCCCGACGTCGTCACAGCGTATCCACAACTGACGACGTTCCTTCCGTTTGCTGTAAGAGAAGGACTCCTGTTTCAGTCTCAACTGTTCATGTCTGCCTATATACAGAGGAATATTTGCGATTTTGGACTTAAAATGATCAGTGTTTGATATAACTATGTTTTGAAGATAATACAACTGAACTAAAATTATAATTTTTGTTTGACCTTTAACTGTAAGATTTGATCTTCATTTTATTACCCGACTGCGTAAGAAGGAGTGTTATGTTTTTCGAGTCTACGTAGGTATGTATTCTATATCATCGTCTACAGCCTAAACGGATTAACCGATTTTGATGTGCGTGGTGGCATTAGATCTGTCTTCACTTTCAGAGTGTCATAGGCTATACTTTTTTGTAATGTTAATAATACATCTCTTGCAAAAATAAAAAATAAATCGTTTATCGTAACCTTCAATGAACTTTTTCCTAATAAACAAGTGTTTTTAACCGACTTCGAAAAAGGAGCAGGTTATCAATTCGTACCGTATATTTTTTTTTATGTATGTACACAAATTACTCCGTCATACGTGAACCAATTTTTATGTTTCTTAAATTGATGTACAGAAAAAGCTCCCAAGTTGGTCCCATAATTATTTTAGAAACACTGCTTTATTAATTTTTGAATAATCTCTAAAAGTGAAAATGTTTTCATTGTATTCCTGAGTGAGTGCGTCAGATTATAGAATCGCAGAGTTCCACTGACACGTTTTTCTTTCCAAAAGAAAAACATATTACCAAAACCACTTATACATACATATTACCATATTATTAAAAACATATTATCTTTGCATATTATAAATTCAAAAGCAATATAATTCAATTACTTCTCCAGGAAAACACCAATTCAGGCACTAATTAAATCTAAATTTAAATAACATTATCTTTTGTATTGCTTTAACATTAAATATTGTTTAATTGCCCGTCTAGCTTAAGCGTATAAACATGTATAAACTTAATCTGTGGATAACGTAGCTGACTGCATTTTTATTAAGTTATCGCAACTAAGTTTCATATTACTGTATAAGATGTAGTTGTTTGTTGTTCCTTAATAAATAAAAATAAAAAAAGTGTCAAATGTTGAGGTTTTTCGTATAAACATCTGCACATTTTCTAATCTGCGATGACGAAGCATTTGACATTCAGTGACAAATGTCATTCTTGAAAAAAAAACGAGTGGGTGAAACTTTTAAAAAGTTTACAATCGTGAGATTATATAATCGTGGGATTTATAGAGATTGAAAAGTAAAACCTACTTACTACTCATCCAATGTGTATAAGGAGAAAATAGAGTTACTTTAACGCTTGAGCGCCTTGTTTAATTATTATCCTTACATATATGTATTACAAGTAAACGAAATAACGTACTTTGAAGTCGGTTGTTTCAGTTTTTTAAACTTTAAAATTATTACTAGAGTTATTCTATAGAATGCGCATATATAATCATTTACTCCGATTTTACGCTCACTTTCTTACAAAAAACGTACACTCAATATCATAACAAGCGTAATGAAATCATAAGTTATACTGCAAGATCTGCTTTTCTGCAGTCGGGTATTTTAATTTTCTTTTAACATAGATACCTGTTTTAAATGATGCTGTATTGCCTTAATGAAGAACTATTATAGTTAACAAGTAGGCGTATAATAGAATAGAATATAATTTATTGCTCATAACTGTGTACAGAGTTCTTAAAAAAATATCAGTTTCAACAGTTTTACCCATTGCGGGCATGCAACATTAAGTTCTTATTATTATTACATTATATAATTACTAAATGGAAGTTAAAATTATGGTACAAGTGTGTAATGTTGGTGATTACCGCTGAGGCACCATTGATACCCGAGCCGTTAGGTAAGGGTCTTAAGAGAGCTGAGGACGGTAATCGTCAATACACACGTGTATCATACGACGTTTTTCAACACACTTGTGAGGAAAATAATACTAAAAAATCATTTTATTAACAGGTAAAGATCTGTTATGATAACTCCGGGTATTTGGGCGTTTCGAATCGCAAGTGATTCGAACCGCGGTGCGAATCACCCATGTACTGTATCTGAATGGACCCATTCGCACCGCAGTGGTTGGTGCGGTGCGAATAGCCCAAGACATATTCTTTAGGAATCTACAAAAGCTGTATTAAACATGTGTTAAATCACATCGACTCAACTTAATAGTCATTTGTATCAATAAGTTATGAATAATTGACAATTATTGTGAATGCCAAAACAAACTTAATAATGAACATAATTGTACATAATCGGAACAACTAGATTGTTCTGAACTAGGCTGTAATATATACTTTATCTTAACACGCTACATTTCAGACAAGTATAATAAGGCTGATGTACGATCAACATTGTTAGTTACGTTTCAAGATGAAGCTGTTGATCTTCCTCTGTGTGTTATATACAGTATATGGTTCAGAAAATGGCGGTCGAGATAATGTTGAAAATGAAGGAAGGCGTATAGCGGGCGGCGGTAACTATGAAGGAAGGCGTATAGCGGGCGGTGGTAACTATGAAGGAAGGCGTATAGCGGGCGGCGGTATCTATGAAGGAAGGCGTATAGCGGGCGGTGGTAACTATGAAGGAAGGCGTATAGCGGGCGGTGGTAACTATGGAGGGTTTATAGGCCTGACTACTTACGGTGCTGGACCTTTTTTGGTAAAAGGAAAGTTTGAGAGGAATTCGTATAGTGATAGAAAATATGATGAAGATGAATCCAAGGATGATGTTACTTTCGATCCAAAGTTCATCGGTAATGTGGGTGAGTCATTTAAATACATATATTAGGTAGTTTAGTATAATTTGTGTATTATTTCGTTGTAATTAATGACTTTTCGAAAAATATACCTACAGGCACAACTCAGAAGCTATTTTGTTGTACCTAATGGATTGATCGATCGCTTTACATAATATTCGTATCACTTACGCTTTTTACTTGGCTCTAGAAATTCCCACTTTGGAAGTCATAATTTCATTTTATTATTGTAGTTGATGGTGTTGGTGTTATCAATAATGTGTTTCTTGTATGAAATATGAAAGAGCTCTCAATTGCTAATAACTGAGATAATCATCTCGGTTGTAACCAATTTTGAGCTTTTTAATATCTTAGTGGAATAAGATGGATTTAATTTTCTTTCATAGATGCCTTAAATTTTATTGCCTGTCTTTTATATTTATGTAGGTTACGAAAGCCTGCAAAATGATCGACCCAAAATTGAAAACAATGAAGATGATAAAAATAAAAATGATGACGACTATCTCGAATATCTTGGATATCGTGGTGCCCGTGGTACGTACTTAAACTTATTTTTTAAACCAGACTTCGCGTTGTCATCGTTCTTGTACGTCCCCTCAAGGATTCAACAAGAGACAGTAACGAAATAATTAGTGCGACTTTTGCCACTGACGCATGATGCTACTGAGGGGACATAGAGGAAATTTTATTTCAACTTAATACAACAAATAACTATTTTAGGTTACTGTATTGGAGAATATAACAACAAATACTACAGTAATAGTTTAATGCAAGAAAACAATTCTTCAAACTATTTTGATGATGAAATAAGGAATAGATGCGACAGACTGTATGGCTATACCGGACCTACAGGTAATTTAAACTATTAATATGTATCCGTATGTATCCGGGTCCAAATATATTTAATGCATTATTAAAAATATTATTATGTACTCAGGCGACCCAGCTCCGCTCGAATTATTTAAATCTGAAAATACAAACCAATTCGGGTTCTCTAAAAGTTACAACTAGCTAATCCTAATCTACCTATATACCAAATTTCATCAAAATTGTTGATCTAAGGATAAAGATGTGGTATAAGGGTTTGGGAATTCTCGAAAATTTCAAAGTCCAGGGACACGAGAGAGCCCACGATCAAAGTCCCGGGACATCCCAGGACTGCAAGACGTTTCAGAATAAAATTTGAATTGAGTTAATTTCTGGTGAAACGTATTAATAAAAAGGCAATTCTTAGTAAAAATCAACATTAATTAAACATTTATTAAACACTAGCTGCTACTCACGACTTCGTACGCATAAGAAAACTGTTCTTGTCATGGTTCCAAATACTCTCTCTCACTTTGCTTGCTCCCGCCTAACTACCGTTGGAGATGACGGCAAATAATTTCATTGTTGTGCCGTATATACTCATCAAGAACGTTGATCGATAGCGCTGAGTACTTCAGTAAAAAAATAAACACAGTAGTCATTTGTGTTCATTTCTTAATCCAAATACTGTAATTCAGTGTCCTAACAGCTGACACAGACACAGTCATAATTGAAACGTCACAGAACAACCATTATGGCGGCGTGGCAAACGCATTTATTGTGTTGTGTACTCAGTAGTTATCTTATCATATCTTAACAGGGGTCCGATACTCGGAAGCACTTCGAGCCATTGGGCCCATTTGTACTTACCCCAACCTTACTTATACATCCACAACCGGTATTCCAAAGGAGGACTGCATTAACCTCAGAATACTACCTGGTTCGAAGTGCCTATAATCCTCCAGTTCAGGGTTAGCCGATCCAAATAGGTCTTGTCGCTTGCTTGCTATTGAGTCGCAACCACACAATATGTGTTTTATTGACTCCTCAGTTTCTCCGCAAGCCCTGCATTGTGGGCTTTCCGCAAGTCTCATTTTGAATAGATGACCTTTATTCTCGTAGTGTCCGGTCATTGCTCCCATTAGAGTTCTTGCCTGTGTTTTGATATAGTTGCAGATTCTTTTGTGCCATTTGGCATCCCTCTCTTGCTAGCTTATCCGCATTTTCATTCCCCACAACCCCAACATGGCCCGGCACCCAGACCGGTCTTAGATTGTTGTATTTGCCTAATTCATTTAACGCGTTCATACAATCCAAGACTAGCCCTGAACCGATCCTGTAGGAGTTGAGGGCAGCGAGCGCTGCCTGGCTGTCCGTTAAAATGTAGATAACACGGTCTTTCAGGCCTCTCCCTATATTCAGTTTTGCAAATGGATTTATCGCATAGGTTTCTGCTTGAAAGACAGTACATAACTGCCCCATGCTCTGTTACACACCTTTGCCTTCACTATAGATACCCGCATTCATGTTTTCGATCCATCCGTAAACCAGGCCAGGTATTCTTCTTCTGAAGGTTTGAATTCTTCCTTCCATTCTTCCCTAGTAGGGACATATATTTCGTAAGTCTTTTTGAATTTGAATTCAGGAAGTACGTTGTCACTTCCCATTTCTATATATATGTGTAGCGTACGTAAGTACAGCGCAAGGCAAGCCTTGCGCTGTACTTTTCTTAAAGCATTCACACATGTAACTTGCTTAACTTTGGGCCGCCATACAAGTGCTCCGTAGTTCATAATGGGCCTTATCAACTCAATACTCAGTAGTTACAAGTAGACTAAGTGATTATTAATTAAACTAACAGATGGCGCTAGGCTCTTTCAATGATTTGAAAATAAAGATGATAAAGTACAAATAGTATACTATACAATTTCGACAATCGTGTCTCGTCTTGAGTCTTGATCCGAAAGTCCCGGGGCCCGAGACAACTAATTTTACCAAAAGTCCCAGTACTTCGAGACACGAGACGTCCCGGGCCCAAACCCTATGTGGTATTGACAGACAGACTAATAAATATAATTTTCTTTGTTTATGCAATATACAAGGGATACATGAAAATGAGCATTTATTTTTATAAAAACTCAAAAATATATACTCAAACTTTATAATGTAAGTTATAGCGTAGTTGTATGTAATAAGTACTTAGTTTATTTGATGTTTTTATACGAATTTCGTAGTTTAATGTTACTCAATTATTTCTAAAGGTGTGATGTTATTTTGATACGATTTATTTCACAGCAAACGACGAACCTGAAAACTTGGTCCGTCCCTGTGCTTTAGACGACTGGCAGTGTATCAGGAAGTATTTCGCTTCTAACAGCAACTGCAAGCCTGCTTACGGTCCCATACCCGACCCGTTGTATATTGACGTTAATACAGTTTTCTATCCTGTGGTTAATCTAACTGTTTCATTGCCAAACTTGATAGTTAGAGGACTTAGCAGCGCAAAAATACGAGAATTCTAGTAAGTAAAAAAATTTAATATTATCAATTTATAAAACATAGCACAGTGGTGCGATGACACATTTCAGATTTCAATAAAATGTAATTGTATAAATAATAAATAAATAAATAATTGTGAACATTTCACACAACACCATCTAGCCTAAACTAAGCAAATCTTGTACTAGATGTACATGGAACTAGATGGCTGATAGATTACAAATATACTTTCTTTTCGTAAATATATACATATGATACATAGAAACACCCAGACACAAAACAAACATCCATGCTCATCACACAAATAATTGCCCTGGGTAAGGGATCGAACTCACGACCTACAGCTCGGCAAGCAGACATACTGCCAACTGAGCCACAAGGCCAGTCAGTGTATAGGTGCGTTGTACATGTACATATACATGCTTTCTAGCGAAATCGTAAAATTAGCATTATGTTAAATGAAACAGTTTCTAACTAGTAGTTCTGCCAATGATAGTTTCGTATCACGATATGTATCATTTACATCCAAAATATAATATTGTGATTCAAGAGTAAGGACTGCGACGCATGACACACCGCAGAAGAGCAAGTGCCTCCATTTGGAGGTCGTTTCACGGTGATTTAGAACAAGTATTCACGTAAAATAGACGGAACTATCTAAGACATAAGCACATCGCGTGATTTTAGCAACAACTGACATACACACACAGTGCTCAGGAGCATATTAAAGTGTGAATTCTTATATTTCCTAATTTATTACGTTTATTACAAGTGTATCCAATATATTTTAGAAAATTGTATCAATTGTAATGTTTTATTGTCGTGTTAACTGTGTTGGTGCAGTGTTATCTAGTTTTCTTTTATCTCATTTCAGCGTTAACAAGAAATCTCGTAATCTAGTCGTAGCCCTGGACGTGACTAACTTGAATGAGACCGTTCCCCGAGCATACTTCAGGTACCGGCGCACCGCTAAGGAGTCCATCGTGCTAGCGGACTACACCACCGTCAACTATAGTGAGTTTCCACCACTCGTGTTGAACGATAGCTTGCTTCACAACAATATTAATGATAGTTATTTAATCTTGCTAAAATCTAACAGGCGTGGCTCTTCTAACTTTGGAGACTTTTACAGTCATTTCATTCAGTGGCAGCATATTTGCTTCATAACCAAAAGATTCGCAATTTAATTCTAGTGACGAACAATTTAGCTTGTTCAGATGGAAACGTTCATATCATACGAGTTAAACGTTCGTATACAAGTGGCAGGAAGACGCCTATGTCCAGCAGTGGACATCTTGTGGTTGAGATGATGATGATGAGATGGAGCCATTTCAAATTTATTTTTTATTACGTATATAATATAAATGATTCGTTTCGTAGGTTCTTTAACATTGACAGCCGTTATACCTAACATACCGCGTCTCCGCCTGGACTTGGCAGACATTCACGCCGACATCCAGGATAGTACCCCACCTTTTTTCATTGGACCAGGAGCAACAAATAGCACAGGTATACTACTACTACTACTAGTACTACTGTGAATGGCAAACATAAACACAAACAAACCCCACAAGAAAACAACCATAAACAAGCAAAATCTCCGGCAAATGCTTGAAGATTGTCAAAGCGTATATAGGTAGTGCATGCTTATTGTTTACACATTGCAGACTTGTTACAGCTTCTGTTTTTCGTTCCAGTTTTATGTTGTTTTATGCGTAAATCTGTTCAACACGCAGCGAGCTATAGCGGGCTATGTTTGGAGTTGCGAGGTCGAATTAGAAATGAAGAAATCCGTACACGTACGAAACTCACTGACATAGCACAGCGGATTAGTATGTTTGCATGGGCAGGGCACGTAGCACGTAGAAATGACGGCCGATGGGGCCGAAACGTCCTCGAGTGAAAACCACGTGCTGATGAGCGCAGCGTAGGAAGACCAACCGCAAGGTGGACAGACGACGTCATACAAGTGGCAAGAAGTCTTTTTAGAAATGTATGGGGAAGGCCTATGTCCAGCGGTGGACTTCTTGTGACTGAGGTGATAATGGTGCATCACCATAAATCTATGAAACTACCTATAATATGATTTTAAAATGTTTCTGTTTTCAGATCCTGATGTTGTCTCGGCTTTTGCCCAATTTAATGCGTTGCTTCCGTTCGCCATAAGAGAAGCATTTCTCTTCAAGGCGCCACTTTTTACATCGATCTATATACAGGAGAATATTTGTGATTTTGGACTCAAGATAATTAGCGTTTAAAGTTTTAAAGAAAATTATAAAGTAAAAAAAATACTTTTTCCTAAATAAACATTTTGTGTTCTTCTCAGTAAATCTTTTTATTTGATAGATATAATTAGTCAGCCATATTAAACTTAATATTTATTCTTACCATTCTAAAAATTCACAACCTTGTATTTTGGCAATACCTTAACCGATTCTACTCATTCTATATAATTAAATTTTATTAGATAAATTTAACCCACTTTACATTTTCCGATTTAGTGAAATTTGGTATAAATTTGTAAATTAGATGACAATGCAACATTAAAACACCACTTGTACTTGAGATGATGATAGAACCGCAATCTTAAACTATATTCCGGTACTATCTGCGACTAGAACTTCAACTGGAACTTCCTAATGAAAAGTGCTAAGATAGTCGAGTTTGGGATCGTTAGCTTTGTTGTTTTGGATTTACCGATTTACCATGATACATTTTAACGAGGATCAAAGATGGAGCCGAATGATTGCCACTAGTACACTGACGGGTATTTCGAAATTGTGCTCATTTTTTAACCGACTACGTAAACAAGAAAGATTATGTTTTTCGAGTGTATGTATATTTTTATGTAAGATTATATATATATGTAATTATAATATGAGTATGTTTCTATAATATCGCAGACAGCTTAAATGGCTTGACCGATTTTGATGTACAAGATGTCGTTAAATTGGTCTTCACTTCCTGAGTGTAATTTTTAGTAATAATAATACATCTCTAGCAAAAAAATAATAATTAATTAACCTGTACCTGTCCCACTGCTGGGCAAAGGTCTCCCCCAATGCCTTCCATTTCTGTTGGTCCCCGGCAAGCACCTCCCAATCCTTCTCAAATCTCCGGATTTGTCGCACCATCTTGCCGGAGGGCGACCTGGAGGTCGCCTGTTTGTAGGCACCCACTTTGTGGAGACAATTGCCCACCTGTCTGGATTACAAAAATATGCATTTTTTTCGTAATTTCATATTTTCACTTTTTCATAATATACAAGTGATTTTACTAAAATAAAGAAACCGTAAGTTAGACTGCAAAAACTGCTTTTCTGCGGCCGGGTATTTTTTTTCTTTTAATATAGGTACTTTGTCATTGTATTGTTGAATAACTCTTGTTTATATTACGAGTAATTAAGTACCTAATGATTTTGTCCGATATTTTTAAAATCGGTCTATATAAAGAAGTATCATTGTTAAAAGAAGGAAAAAATACCCGACAGCAGAAAAGCAGTTTTCGCTAATAATTTATGATTTCGTTACGCTTGAAACTTTGTTGAGTGTATGTACGTTTTTTGTGAGAAAGTATGCATAAAATCGCTGCAAAAGATTATAAATGCGCATTACTTAGAATAATTCTAGTAAAATCATTTATTTTTTCGAAAAAGTTCATTGAAGGTTACGAAAAAATGCATTTTTTTGTTTTTATACATTCGAAAACATAATATTCCTTCATACACAGTCGGGTAAAAAATAAGTCAACTTGGAATAAGAATAAGAATATTTATTAACCTTCAATAACATACATGTTACAGGTAAGTCAGAATTACACATATGATAAATTAACAAAATTTTATGATAATAGCTTAAATAAAATGATATACTTAATCGATTTAAATTATGGTATCCAATAAATTTGAATTACATTTGTTTTCAGTCTCTAACCGTTAAGAAAAGAATAATGAAACATATCAATAGGTACAATCATTAAAAATATATTATCTAGTTAATTAAGCAATATTATTATATTAAAATTTATTCAAACATTATATAACTCCTTAGTAATTTAAAATAATAAATTAGATATACACATATATGCCACATAATAATAATATTTACAAACTTAATCTAAGAGACCGCTACCAGTTGGCAACTGGTAGCGGTAATTAAGTACCTAGTTATGTATCCTCCTCAGCCCTCTGTGTTAGATTAAAGAGTCTTACTCAGCAGTACTCAGAATAGCCGCAGACAATAACATGTTGTTCTACTCATATCAGTGCTGAGTAAGACCACAGAGAAGCGGACCACCGTAGTAGCATAGGTTAGCTGTAAACTATTGTACTAGAATTAAGACATTAATATTAGAGCCTTTGCATCGGCTACACGTAGTCTTAGAGCCTCCAATTCGGCTACCTTATTTTAAGTTTAGTTATTAAAGGCTCTATATCGCCTATAAGTATATTAATTATAGTTTTAAAAAAACTAAAGAAGCGTTCCCGAAATTTAACTACCTACATATACTAGTACAACTACAAATACCAAAATATTATTATATTTTTGCTATGCTTGACTGTGCTTGCTCTTTGTAAAAAATTAGGATTTTGAAAATAATTAAATTCACTTAATTTATAAAAAGGGTTATTTTCAAAGAAATATTTTAATTTCTGTTTAAATTTCAGTTTATACCATAATCAAGTTTTATAATACAATTTGGCAGCTAATTTAGCTAATTTTTATGTGACGCCCTTGTTTTTCTGCTTTTTCTAACCTAGTCTTTGGGATACACAACTTCTCTTTATTTCTTAAATTGTACGTATGCTTGTCTTTATTCTTTTGTAAATCAGCTTCATGTATTTCTAATAGGCTATATGTAAAGAGATATCACCGTCATTATTTTGTTATTTTTGAAATATTTTCGTGCAGAACTACGCTTTTTCAGACCTTCAATTATCCTAATTGCTTGCTAGCATTTCCCCAAATTGTAACAGCATATCTTATCACAGAATGTATATATCTATGCATAATATACCGATATAAGAGTTGTTTTATCTACTAAAGGCTTAAGTTTTAACAAAGCATAATTTCCACTAGCTATTTTCTTACATAATTTGTCAATGTGAGCTGTATGATGTTGTCTAATGTATACCCTATAAAAACATTCTCTTTACTGATAAAATTTCCCAAAAATACCAATTTCGTTTGATATTTCATTACGACGCTTTTATTAGAATTTAGAATTATACCGTTACAATCATTACATTGGTAGATCTTGCTAGTTTTGCTGATTAAGGATATTTAAATATTATAATTTTGGGGTCGGGTCATTATTGTATTCAAATTCAAAATCATTTATTTGCCGAAATATAGGTAGGTATATACAATAATTATGGTCTTAAATTTTTAAAAGTATCACTATATTTAGCCCTTAAAGAGCGTGCAATTATTAAAATTACAATAATTATTTTAAAAAAGGTAGGTACTTAAAAAAAGTAAATACTTTTGTCCGTCATTAAATTAGTTACACCATATATTTATGTCAATTTATAAATATAATGACAGTGAGTCAATCTATATATAACTAGTGTCGATTCATACAATATAATGGCGATTTTTTAAAATACAATTAATGACTGCCTTGTTCGATTTCTGCTATTATAATTCTTTGTCGTCAGTAAATTCTCATATAGAATAATATGCCTTATCTCAAAATAGTTCCTTTAGTTTTCTTTTAAATATAAAAAACGAGTTTTGATTTCCTGTGGAATCTTATTATACACTTTTACACCCATACAGAAGATAGTAGGCTATTATTGTATTGT
Organism: Lycia hirtaria; assembly: GCA_947563715.1. Taxonomy (NCBI): domain Eukaryota; kingdom Metazoa; phylum Arthropoda; class Insecta; order Lepidoptera; family Geometridae; genus Lycia; species Lycia hirtaria. Next base: position 23,774,138 of record OX387376.1, read on the forward strand.
TGAGTTCTATATTTCACAGAACCTAATTTATTTTTATGTCTAGATACTTTTAATGTTTCATACTTGCTTATAACCGATCATACCAAAAGAGATGCTTCATAGATGTAAATTGATTGGAGTGTTAAAATTTTGAGTTTTTTAAAATAAGACTTGCACAATCCGTTTGATGGAGCCCACAAATAGACCTGACGCACTTTTTCTGTGCTTTAAAAGCAGTATCTCTTTCAGACGAGTTTTCCCAATATAACAACACCATAATTAGAGTAGATCCTAGCTATCTGCACTATATAGCTGCACTATCGGTAAAAATGTTAAAAGCTCTTTATTTCCTGTTGCACTGCGTTCCGCATCTCGTGCTAGTACCGCTCTAGCCGCTAGCAAGAGCCCCATCGCTTCTGCCTGCAGCACGGTTGTAGTTTTATTTAAGGCTTTGGAGTCTCTGATTTCGAGTTCTGGCGAATAGAAGCCACATCCTGCTCCTTTGTCATTTTTTGCACCGTCTGTGAAGACGTTTTTAGATTTGGCCCTAACTACCTCCGCTGAGGCGTGTTCTTCTGTGACCAGCTCATAGCTCTTGTTATCCAAGTATGTGCTGGCCACTCTATAAGTGCCTTTGCATGCCTCCGGGACAATTTTTATTGCCCTGTCTAGTATTCTACAATGGTTAGTGTTGCTTCCACTCCCTTTCCACTGGTTTGTAGATCTCATTCTAAGAGCTGACGTCATCGCTTCTTGCTGTATGTGAAGGTGAAGTGGTGTCAGCCCCAACATTATGTTTAGAGCGGCAGATGGTGTGGATTTTGCACATCCACTAATAAGCGAACACGCCAGCCTCTGTGTCATATCCATATATAACGCAGTTACATGTTTTCCTGTATCTAATTCCTTCATAACCTTATCCAAAAACTGGTGCATTGCCATATTGTTTGACTTTCCTTTACGAAAACCGTGCTGACTATCAACAAATAGTTTGCCTTTTTTCAAAATATTTGCTCAGATTATTGTAAATTACTCTTTCAATTTTTTTTGCTAATACTAGTATAAGAGCAATTGGCCTGTAGCATTAAACTTCAAGTTTATCTTGTTTCTTAAAAATTGGTTTAACTATTAATATTTTCAAGTTACTGGGAAAACAACCTAGACACTGGTTTATCAAATGGCTTATCATTGGAGCGATTATGTCAGATACCCTTTTGATTATTTATGTGCATATACCATCGTATCCCGTGCTGTTAGTATCTTTTAGTGCTTTTATTATTTGGGAAATTTCAAAAGGACTAGTAGGAGCCATAAAACAAGAATTAGGTGTATTGTATGCCAGAGTACTACGTTGGTTTTTTATGTCATTATTATTATCGGTAATGTCAGAGAAAAAGTTATTGAATGTCTGTGCAATGTTTCTAGGGTCAGTTATAACTTTATTATCATGTTTAATGATATCTATTTGTTCGGGTGGAGAGTTGTTTTTGTACTTATTTATTATTTGCCATACAGCTTTAGATTTGTTACATGCAGTTTGTATGTTATAGTTATTTTGAGCTTTCTGTGTGAGCTTTACTACTTTCCTGAGCCTCTTTGTATATTGTTGAAATATTAACTTGTCTGCATCTAACCTACTTCGTCTGTATTTCCACAGAAGTCTTCTTTCATGGGCCGAGCAATTCTTTATACCTTTACTTATCCATTTTATTATCTTAGAAATTGGAATTTTAATTTTTATACACGGAAACATAAATCGTAAATGAGTTTAAACAGTTCATGAAAATCTTTAAATGCCTCGTCACAGTTTTTATTATTATATATTTCACTAAAAGATAATCTTTGCAGGCAATCTATAAATTTAATAATGTTTTCTTCACTATAATCTCGAACTAATTTGAACCAATATTTGTTAACGTAGCTTTTTTTGACTGGGCAGTGTAATACCTGAGCGGTGTGGTCAGACAATGCTAGTTCTATAATTTTTGCTTTGGCATTTTTAATATTATGTGCAAAGTTGTCAAGACATGTCTTGCTTTTAAGTCGCGTTGGCTCATTAATGGCTAGTTTTAAATTGAAATTCGCTAACGTTTCCACAAAACGTCTAGTTGCGAAAGTAGCTTTTAATCTATTTATATTAAAATCTCCGCATACAACTAGCTTCTTATTATTAATTTAAAACCCGTTTAAGTACTTGCCTTAATATATCTTTCCCAATTCCAAATTATTTTATGTTTAAAATAGTAATATTATATAGTAATATTATAGATTATATAGTGACCGAAAATTGAATTGGAAATCACAAATAGAGCACCTTTCGAAAATAATAAGTAGCCAAACATATGCCATCGCCAAACTAGCTCGTACTCTAAATATAGAATCTTTACTTAAAGCCTACTATGGGTTAGTTGAATCAATTTTGAGGTACGGGATTATTTTTTGGGGAAATTCAACAGATAAAATTATTATTTTTAAAGGGCAGAAACGCTGTATTCGTTCAATGTTTAAACTCAAAAAAAGAGATAGTTGTAAGCCCTATTTTTTAAAGTATAAAATTCTTATACTTCCGTGTTTATACATTTTAGAAACGGCCCTTTTTGTAAAAACAAACCGGGAGCGATTCCCCACACTATCTGATACTACTGTAAGAAATAGGCGCGACCAAGACAAACGGCGCGTACATGAAGGAAAGACAGCACTGATGCAAAATAGCATCGTATGTATGGGTCCTAAAATCTACAATAAGATTCCTAAGTCAATAAGAGACCAGAATAGTAATTCATTTAGAAAAAAGTTGAAGGCATTGTTATTGCAGAAGTGTTATTATTCTATCAATGATTTTTTAAATGACAAATTTTAATTTTATTTGACATTATGTGTATCTTTTATTGTTTCTGCTTTGTCATATTATAGATATTTTTGGTTTGTGTATTAATCTAATAACAAATAATAATAATTATTATTTTTTAAAGTTTCGCATGTGCATGATGCTGTCTACCTGACATTTGTACGCCTAATCGGCACAACATGATTTTAAGCGACTAAATTTAGTGTAACATCTTTTATGCACTTGTTGTATAAAATTCTCGTGTTGTATGCAAATAAATTATCTTTATCTTTATCTTTAAGTATCAATATAAACTCGTGGAAATATATTTTATATTTTAAACTTTTCAAATAGAACCTGAGATATTTTTTAACAATTAGAACACGGATAAATGAATGGATGAGCGAATTAACCAATAATGAAGGATTAATGATTCTCTTTAGATTGAAGGTCTAAACATATCATTAAAACAAGTTCCATGTAAACCAAACAAAAGAATCTGAAGAAGATCGATGATATTGAATCACGAACAACTTAACACGCAGAGGTATTATTATAAAATACACCAAGCATAAGATATATAGGAACAATATATTACTACTACTTGTTCAACAAGTGTAAGATGGAACGGTACTTAATAGTGTTGATTGTCAGTGTAGGTTACTGCTCAGAACATAATGTAGTTCCTTTGAGTCATCAATCTGAACTGTACAAATATGAAGAAAAGGAATATAAGAAGTCAGAAGTAAAGTCAACTCATAGGGATGACTTGGAAATAATTAATGATGACTATGAAAAATACGTTAACAGAAAAGGTAAATTTGAATTTAATTAAGCAATGTTAGCTATTTTAGGTGAAATTTAAATTGAATAAACTTAGTAATTATTCATATTAATGTTTTTTTTATTTATTGGCTTAATTCGCCCCTGACTCCGTTTTTATTTATAAATAATATTGAGACTGACCGTTTCTATTGTAGTTCTAAAGTAAAAAACAGTTGAAAAAAAAAACTTGTATGTATGTAAGTAGGACAGACACCTGTGTGTGTTGTGTCAGTTTTTATCATAAGAAATTATACTATTCATAATAAAAATCTTTACGTTAAGCAGAAAACAATAATGAAAGGGATGAAAGAGACTATCAAAGAAAAAGAAGATATAGTAATGAAGAACTGGATAAAATGTATGGCTACACGGGACCCACAGGTAATGTTAAATTTAGATTAAAATGTAATATTTTCAATATGGTTATTAGCAATTTTATCTATTAATTCATGTCAACGTAGCGTGAGGTAGGGTACTATGAAAGTTGGTTATTTATTTTGAAATAACGTAATCTTGGGAGAAATAAATATATACATTGCTCAGATATGGAGCAAAAATAGAAGAGAAAGTCTGAATCTTGCAAATAGAGTAATGGAGTCTCCATTACTCCATTTGCAAGATTCAGACTTTTTTGAATTGGAGTAAATATGGAAGATGCCGCTAATCATGTTTAACACAAGTAATTCAATAACAAACTTTTACAGCAAATGATGAGCCAGAGAATCTTATACGACCTTGTGCCTTCGACGACTGGGAATGTATAAGAAAGTTCTTTGCATCGAACGGGAGATGCCAGCCCGCTTACGGACCTATCCCCGACCCACTGTACCAAGACATCTACACGTTATTCTTTCCTTCGGCTAATTTGACAGGGGCAATACCTGGATTGCAAATAAGAGGGCTCAGTTCTGCAAAAATAATAGAATTTTAGTGAGTATTTCATTTTAATTGTACTTAGCGTAAAATTGAGACAAGCTTTTCTTAGTTGATTATTTTTCAAACTGACTAATTTCAAACTTTGGTTGTTTTATTTATTTTCACCTGTCTCGGTGTAAATAAGTTTTTTTCAGTACTTTTATTTAATTAATAATAAACATTAAAAATATACATATTGATGAATATTTTTGTAAAAAAGTTGGTGTATTCTTCATTACATAGTAATTTTGAAGTCTTTTAAAGGTAGTGATTGTTTTTGTCAGCGATAAAGAAAAAGTCATATAGCACAGCGTCATAGTCACCGATATAGCACAGCGGATTAGTAAGTTGAAGTGGCAGTGGGCAGGGCACATATCACGTAGAACTGATGGCCGATGGGGCCGAAAGGTTTTCGAGTGGAGACCACGTACCGGCAAGCGCAGCGTAGGAAGACCAGCCACGAGATGGGCAGATGACCTCATACAAGTGGCAGGAAGACGCTGGATGCAAGCCGCTTCCAATCGGTCTTTTTGGAAATCTATGGGGGAGACCTATGTCCAGCAGTGGACTTCTTATGGCTGAGATGATGATGATGATTGTTTTTGAATGTATAATATCTTTCAGCAGGTTTAATTATAAAGCTATATGTGATACTTTTGAGACCTTACATTGTACGAGTTACAGGCACGTACTTATATGTCTTTTACTCGCCTTAGTATTCTAGTGTTCGTTTCATATAGTTTAGTGAAAACTGTATTTGAATGTATGTACGAGTATTTATTCAGTATTTTGTGTATAAATGTATAGTATATGTATGACTGGAGATGTTCATTAATTTAGTTTCTTTATAAAGTTTTATTGTAGGAGTAAGATAATCATAATGAAATAACACTTTTATTTGCTTATTTTGTGCAGTTTGGAGTTTCATTAAATTTGTTTTAGCAGCTGCTCCCCAAAATTTCTATCAAATAGTAAATGGTTTACTAATGAATAATGGTTTATGGTGGTTTTGCTAATGAGTTGTAAATAGTGTATCGTATTTGGCGGGAAAACAGCGTACGTTTCCTTTTAAAATAGGTACCAATAAGTGCTGTCAATTTTGATTTAGTCTACTCTTTAAGTATGCGGAACCGATCTCAGTTAGTTTACTTTGTTATCTGGAGTACTTTCCATCACACGTGTTCATGAGTGTCTTAAGATTGATTAGGGAGATCTCCAAATCCCTGGTGGAAAAATCTAAGAACAATTTATATGAAATCTTGCTTTTTTTCTTTTAATTTCAAATATTTTTTGTTCTAGTGTCAACAAAAAGTCAGGCAACCTAGTATTTGCATTTGAAATGCAAAATTTCAACGTAGTAGCTCCAAGAGCTTACCTGAGATACCGGCGCACTGCTAAAGAGTCCATAATTCTGGCTGGCTTTGCTTCTATTAACTTTCGTGAGTACTCATTCAATAAAGCTGTGTGTGTGTGGGAGATGAATGAGACAGCTTGTGTGTGTGTGTGTGTGTGGCTCGTGCATGCCAGACTATTGTCATTTCATTATCGCTACCAATAACAGCAATTTCAAGAGAGTGAAGACTATAGATGACTAAAGTATGACATTTACGTATTCTTGATTTGACAAGTACCTATATTAAAAGAAAAACAAAACATACCCAGAAACTGCAGAAAAGTATTTGCAGACTGACTTACGATTTCGTTACGCTTGTTGAGTGTACGTTTTTTGTGAGAAAGTACTTATATGTAAAATCGCCTTAAAATATTATAAATTCGCAATCTTTAGAATAATGCTTATAAAATCACTTGTTTATTACAAAAAAAAACATTGGAAGTTACGAAAAAACTATTTATTTTATTTTTGTGAGAGATGTATTATTATTATTACAAAAAATATTGCCTATGCCACTTAGGGTGCAAAGACAAATATAACGACACCTCGCACATCAAAATCGGTCCAGCTGTTTAGGCTACCGGTAATCATATAGAAACATACATATGTACAATGTACATACATATACATAGAGTTGAAAAATGTAACCCTCTTTCTTACGCAGTCGGGTAAAAATGTTAATTAAAAAACCAGAAATACAAGAAAGTGCGGTCACGCTACAATTTGTGTAGTGAGTTGTTGCTGAAGAGCTTCTTACCACGTTTCTTCCAGAGTAAAAAATTAAGTTTATGTTGTAGGGTCCACTACGTTCACCGCAGTCATCCCTGGATTCCCAGCGCTTCGCTTGGATCTGGCGGACAGCCACGCCGATGTACATGATGCGACGCCAGCATTAGTTTCCGACCCAGACTTTGTTGCAAGCCCTGGTCTGTGATAAAAGTTTAAAGAGTTAGTCCTGCGAACAGTAGACTTCGCGAGCATATCTTTTTGCAAAAAATGTGCTCAGTCTGTGCTTAATTTATTCGTGAACTCAGATAACACTTATGTATTAGTAGTTGCGCCCCTTGGTTTCACTTGATGAAAAACGTTGATGAAGAAAATTATGAAAGTATACCTATTATTAGGGAACCTCAAAAAGAAAAAACGGAACCCTTATAGGATCACTTTATGTCCGTCTGTCCGTTTGTCAGGAGTTAAGACCTATCGCGAACACGCGTAGAGATATCGAGTTGAAATTAAAACGATATACACAGGTAAGTACGCAAATCTGTAGTCCTTTGCATCTGTGAAAAAATCAAACACCTCAATTATCGTAAAAAAATACAGCTGTTCATATCGCAAAAGACTGCACATTTCGACACTCACAAAGGAATCAAAACCTATTTATAAACTTCCTGATGACCTAGAACTATGAAATTTCGCAAGAAGCATCGTCAAAATAAGTAGTATAGTTCAAGGAAAAAAATCAGAAAACTGTACATTCCTTTATGTGTAATATAACACAATGGTTCTTGCCAAATTTCATAGTTCTAGGTCAACGGGAAGTACCATAAAGAATTCCTTTGTGAGTGAAGAAATATGCGGTTTTTGTGACAAACTTATACGTCTGTAATTTATTTACGATAACCGAGAACTTTGATGTTTTTTAAAGCTGCAAGGGACTACAGGTCGCGTATATGGTTTTAATTTCGACTCTATACTTCCACGTGTTCCCGAGATAGAAGGTCTTGACGGACAGACAGAAAACAAAGTGATCCTATAGGGGTTCCATTTTTTTTTCTTTTTGAGGTACTAAACCTTAAAAATAAGGTCTTTATGCAAGAAGTGAGAGTACAGATTTCAAAGTGAGTTAACCGTATCATGTGGGGTATCATATGAAAGAACTTCATTAGCACAAGCTAAAACAGGTTTTTAATTATTTTTACGGTGTCTAATTTAAGTTAAGTATGACGAAAAAAGATAAAAGTAAGTAAAAAGTTTTTTTTGTCACTGTAAGCCCATTAAAGTTTGTGCCTAAAAAGTTCATTTTATTTATATCTTGTTTTTCAGATCCAGATGTACTGACGGGTTATGCTGCACTGGTCGGCCGGCTTCCTATATCGATACAAGAAGGCGTGTTCTTTGAAGCCCAGCTTCTCACAGCCCTCTATATTCAGAAGAACATCTGTGACTTTGGACTTAATTTGATAAGCGTTTAAATTAAATAAGTACTACCTCTAATCCCCTCTAACCCTCTAATCCCCTCTTACCCTCTAATACCCTCTTCCTTCCATGTAACTCTCTACCCACGGTCAAATGTGGCGTCTAACGAGCGGATGGTCTCCTGGCGCTCTGCCTACCCCGTAACGGAAAACAGGCGGGATTGCATGTACTTGTATGATAAGTAATGATAACATTATAGGTATTCTTTGATGAAAATAAATTATTTTTTGTGTTTTTTACATTAACATTAGTTCATTACCCAATTATATAATTCCGTAGGACAAATCAACGGTGTTTCAAATAGTGTCACCAGATTCCGGAATCTTACCTGGAATTCAATCTAGATTCAGGTTTGAAGGAAAAAAAATGGTTGTCTGTTAAGTCGGCTTACGGACGATAGTTTAACGTGACAATGTCATAACAAAACATCGATGAAATGATGATGATGATGTATCGGCACAACGAGCGTAACGGGACAATGAGTCATCCTTTTTCGTGCGTGCAGCCGGCGTTCATCGATTTATTAGACGTAGTCACGTCAAAAAGCACTTATAAAATATTACATAGTTAAGTGGTAGGGTTTTAAAGCGGTTTTTTTTCATTTATTAAATAAACTAAATTTTGGATAGATTCTGGATTCAATTTGAGGGGAACGCATGTTGTAAATTGGCAACACAGACAAACAACTCATGATCGATGATTATTGTGTATATATGATTGAGTCATGTGATAATTTCAACGGATAATGCCAGTTGATACATTTCATTTTAATTACAGATGAGTGAAACTATAATATTGTAATCCATAGTTGCATCGTCGTTTCTAACTATTAAGTACATATGTTTACAGGCTTCCATATTAAGGGTGCGGGAGCATATTCATGAGGTTACGATGTCTGGCTGTCTGTCCTACACTTACACGGTTGTATCTTCTGAACGGTAATAGATATAATAGATTCTTACTCATTGAAGTTAAACAAATTTTCACGGATTCATAGCGTATATTTTACATAATTTTATGATCATAAAATTCGTTAGAATTTGTTTGATTTAATTATGTCTCAAAATTTGCTAATTTTGAGACATAATGAAATCAAACAAGGTAGGGATTACCTACTTTGATGGAAATCAGAAAATGCTAAAAACTGGTCAACTTCGGAACAAGCATACTTCAATAATTATTTTTGGGAATATTATTACCTATTGTACGAGAATTGAGAGATAAAACCTCCTTGTTATTTTTAGAGTTCCGTACCTCAATAGAAAAAACGGAACCCTTATAGGATCACTTTGTTGTCCGTCTGTCCGTCTGTCCGTCCGTCCGGGTGTCAGGACCTTTATCTCGGGAACGCGTGAAGGTATCGAGTTGAAATTAGAACCATATACGCAGATCCATAGTATCTTGCTGCAGAAAGGAAAATAAAGTTTCTAAGTTATCGTAAAAAAAAGTTACAGCCGTATCGTAACACACATTTCGACACTCATAAGGGAATCAAAACCTATGGGGTACCTACTTCCCGTTGACCTAGAACTATGAAATTCGGCAATAAGCATTGTGTTAGAGTACATAGGAAAAAAACCGAAAACTGGACATTTTTTATTTAATCACAAAAAATAGTGTCTATATGCAAGGAATGAAGGTCCAAATTTTAAAATCAATTAACCGTATCATGTGGGGTATCATATGAAAGAACTTAAGTAGCATAAGCTTAAACAGGTTTTTAAATATTTTTACGATGTATATTTTTCGGTTTATGAAGGAAAATAGAATAAAAATATATGATTTCCCCCTTTTATCTACCAGTTTGTACGGAACCCTCGGTAGGCGAGTCTGACTCGCACTTGTCCGGTTATTTATGCAAGATAGATCTACGATTGACCACCAACTCGCCTGATGTTAAGCGACGGTGTGGCCGAGGATGGAGCTCGTCGATCTAGAAGATATTTATTTATTCACTCAAGGCTCGAAGATTCAATTAACTTCTAGTAAAGTTAATCCCATCAAAAACATAATAAGTACAAAAAGCCAAGTCTCGCAACGCAGCTATTCTACCACAAAAAATTGTGAGATCTAATGTAAAACCAAGTCGGTTAATTAATTTAATACCTACATATATAATATGGGAGCATTTATTCAACTATTTTGTAAGAAATTGTGGCGTAATTAGTTAACCAACAACTTGGAGTTTCCCTATCGATATTAAACATCTTTATTTCTTTAATAATTAGAATGACTTGGCCATCGCACGACAACACAATTCAAACAACAGATCAATGCTTGTGTGTAGTGTTGCATTGATCTGTTGTTTGAAATAGTCCTAATCATAGATAGGACTTGCGAGACAAATTTATGCATAAAATATTAGATAGATTTTGTTGTATGTAGATTATATAATCATGTGCGTATTTTTACGAAAGATGGCCGAAAAGAGTATAGTTTTTTAAAGAGTATAGTTGCGGGCACAACACGCTGCAAAGTCAAAAAAGGATGTCCGCAAGGAGGAGTTATGTCCCCCCTACTCGGAAAAAGAAGCACACGGAAAAAGAGCAACAAAAACTGTGGGAAAAGAGAGATGACTGCAAACACGCTAAGGCAGCTTTTCCAATCCTTGACAGAAATCCGAATAACCTATTGAAATTGCAACGACATGACCTCCGAATACTTGTGGGCCTTATTACTGGTCATTGCAATTTGAATAGCCACTTATACAAATTGGGAGATACGGACAGTGCTCTGTGTAGGGGCTGTCTAAAAGAGGATGAAACCGTGGAACATGTGCTTTGGCACTGTGAGGCCACGGAAACCACCAGGAGATCCACAGGATTGCATGTGAAAGCTTCGGCTTCAGCTTTGAACTCAGCCTCAGCCTTAGCCTTATCATCGCTTTTGTCACCACCACAACGGCATGCTACTCCATCATCTTCGTTATCATTATCTGCTCAAACATCCTCACCACTGGAGCAGTTGTGCCAGCAGCCCAGAGTCGTGCTCCGATATTTCAAGGAGCTGGGCTGGCTCGGGTGATGCTGGTAGGGGGAAATGCACAATACACCCCTAGCGGGACGTCAGTGCAGGACCCATCGCCCCCACCTCGAATAAGAATAAGAATAAGAGTATAGTTTTAAGTTAAATTAAAATTCAGTAAATATTTTTAAAATAAAAAATCGAATTGACGGAGTAATTGCTGAACAAACATACCTACAAAAAAATTATACAGTCGAATTGATAACCTGCTTCTTTTTGGAAGTCGGTTAAAAATAAAACTAAGGATAACAAATTCGTTGCATAACAAAGTAAACCAACAAAACGTAACTTAATTAGCCCTGAAATAATTAGTTGGTGGAATTGGTTTAATACGAGTACGAGTACATAATAACTTCCCGTCATACTTGGCATACTTGGCAGGTCAATGATATACCTAACTACAACGTTTTATAATTATCTACTAGTTGTAACACCACTCCCTGCTCACTACTGAACTAGAATCTATGCTACCAAATCTGAAACTAGATGTCTGTATATCATATTTGTACGATCTCAAACGTACAGGGCACATTCCTCAGTTAATTGCCACGTATCTATGGTACGTGCTCCTACCGCGGAAGTGATAGTATTTATGGTACGTGCTCCTACCGCGGAAGTGATCGTTTTCTTTATTAATAATTATACATTAGTTTATTGAGTAGACATTAAGTCGTAGAACAAGCAATAACTTCTTACAAATATACGTCTTAAACCATCGAGCAGAGTTTTCATCTTCTACTCCACAACTAGCTGGAAGACGTCGTCACACTACACGGCGGATTGTACAATATTATTTTAAAAACTGGCCAAGTGCGAGTCGGACTCGCGCACGAAGAGTTCCGGTACCACTATCTATAAAAACGGCAAAATAATCACGTTTGTTGTATGGGAGCCCCCTTAAATATTAATTCTATTTTAATTTAATTGTTCATTTTTAAAGTGAGTAGTATAACTCAATATTCTGTAAATATTTCAAGCGTCTACCTGTTGCCGTTATCAATATCGAGCAAAAACGAGCAAAAAAATCACGTTTGTTGTGTGGGAGCCCCCTTAAATATTTATTTTATTCTGTTTTTTTTTTGTATTTGTTGTTATAGCGGCAGCAGAAATACATCATCTGTGAAAATTTCAACTGTCTAACTATCACGGTTCATGAGATACAGCCTGGTGACAGATGGACGCACGGACAGACAGACAGACAGCGGAGTCTTAGTAATAGGGTCCCGTTTTACCCTTTGGTTACGGAACCCTAAAAACGAAAATAACCCTGTTTCTTCATCTCTTTGTCTGTTTATTTTATCACCGTTCTATCAGCAAACAGCCAAGCAACTACTATGAAATTAGCCACAGGATAGCTGAAACTTGCACATAGGCTACATCTTATTACTGTTATAGTTACCATTACTATTACTGAAAAAATATATATTATCTACATATACTCGTACACAAGCGACAGAACCTATAAATATAGTCAGTTAAAGTTTAGGCTTTCTATCCGGTAGGAACACAAAACAGCTCGGTTGTTTCAACTATATTGGTTCAGAAATATATTGGATATATTAAGAAAATTATGTAATTCTTAGATAAAATAATAAGAATGAAATGTTTTCTGTCCAAATCAATTAGTGTTTCATGAGAGGTTTGCTTCATCCAGCTTTCTAGAGTGACACTTTGATGGAGTACATATTTTTAAACTTGTTTTTATGTGAAACATCTATTGGCACACCTTTGGTAGTGAAACTTACTCGTATGTCATGACGGAAAATAGTATGACCGTCCTTCATTCTGTCACGCACCCACCACGTTACCGCTCTCGACTCCCTTGTGTGTGTGCGCACATATCCATCCGTTTCAACATTTTTTTAGATATCCTTTTCTATTCAACTATAGCTAGTACCTATATGTGTAGTGTTCACTGCTTGTATAAACGTTTTGTATTTCACACCTGTCAGATATTTACCCTGGGTGCCCCGGGACGCGCAACTTTTTTTAAATGGTTTTTGTATGATTTGAGTAACAAATCGTTTAGAAACCATACCACATGTAACAAGCAACAGAACTGGCGCCACTTTTGGAATTGGGCCAGCTAGATGCAAGCCATGATAAGATAGCAGACAGACAGACAGAATTGTGCTTATAATATTACATAGTTACATAGTTATGATTAAAACCGACACGCAATTTTTCTGCGGTGCTATAAACACACTCAAGTTTTCTGCGGTGCTACAACACACGCGCAATTTTGTTTATTACAAGTTTATGCATTTTATTGTATAAGAATCTAAAGATGTATGTTCATATTGTTCATGTGTTGTTGATTTTATTAATTTTTTGTGACTTCTCACAAGGAAATAGTAGCAGTGACAAAGAAGAAAGTTGGAATTATGAGGATGATTTAAATCTAGTGGGTACGTAGCTGTGTATTTTGTTACTCTTCAAGCACCGTAAAGTGGAAAACAAATACAAACATACATAAAATCACGCGTATTATCCCTTACGGGGTAGGCACAGCATCATACCTTGAGGCGTTCAACGCCATAGTTGGCCGTGGTTAAAGAGTTTTATGGAAGGGAGAGGGTATTAGAATTAGAAAATGAATAATGATCAACGCAGGCATGTGGGTTTAGAAAACCAAATTCGCGCAGTCTTCTAATCACTGCATTGTTAGAACTCAAAAATGCAATAAAAACAAAAAGCCCTAACGGCCACTGCGGCTGTCTTCCACGGATAGGGCGAAATATAATCAACTTCTAACTAACTCATCTACTTACTTTTGATGGGATTATTATTCCTCAGGGCTTCAAGAAGGAGATATTGAAGATATCTACCGTCCTTGTGACATCAAAAACTTGCACTGCATCCGAAACTTTTTCGCCAAAAACTCGGACTGCTCCGTGGTACAAGGACCAGCTCCTGACCCTCTCGTTTTGAAGATGCTCACCTTCAACGTTCCATTGGTGAACATGAGTCTTGTATTAAATAATATACAAATAAGCGGACTGAATCTAGCGGAAATTACGGATCTCTAGTAAGTAATTTGATGGTTCAATATTTATACTAAATGACATATTCGACTGCATAAGAGTTATTTTCGTCGTGTAATTTACTATTACGTTAAGCATGATATCATATGAAAGTTTGTTTTTTATACGATCGACAATTTGAAAATAAAAGACAGTTATGTTCTAAGATGGAGCGCGCTTCCTTTGTGATTTGAATACACCTTTTTTAGATTATATTTATTCAGAAAGATCCATTTAGGAAGGAGAATTTGCGATAAAGTATGTGCAAAGTTACTGTAAAATGTATTTAAATGATGATACTTTACAACAATCATGATAAATTTACGAATTTGAAATACTCAATTGCAGAAAAGCGGTTTTCGCAGTCTTACTTACGATTTCGTTACACTTGGTAGGTACCGCTGCTGAGTGTGCATTTTTGTGAGAAATTGTGCGTAAAAGTGACTGTAAAAGGTTATAAATATGTCTTTCTTTGGAATAATTCTATTAAAATAATTTAATTATAACGAAAGAGTTCGTTAGAGTTTAAAAAGCGCATTGTTTTATTTTTGTGCGAGTCGTATTATTATTACAAAAACATATATGACACTCGGGGAGTGAAACGACACCATACGAATTGGTCAAGTCATTTAGGCTGAGGTTATGTAGAAACATACATACATATATACCCACAAATACCCTTACATACATTCATACACACACTCATAAAACATAACCCTCCTTCATACACTTTGTCATCCTAAGGCCCCACATCGGGGATGAGGGCAATTTCGCCACTTCGTTCTGTTTTGGGCGGCCTGCTTCATCTCGTTTTATCTATTATTGTATAAGAATCTAAAGATGTATGTTCATATTTTTCATGTGTAGTTGATTTTATTATTTTTTTGTGACTTCTCACAAGGAAATAGTAGCAGTTACGAAGAAGAAAGTTGGAATTATGAGGATGATTTAAATCTAGTGGGTACGTAGCTGCGTTCTATTGTTTTTACCCGACTTAGTAAAGTCGGGTAAAAACAATAGAAGTAAACTATATACCGAACCAAGCTCTCGATAGCACGTGCAGCGATTGTACGACTGGTTTGTATGTGAAATTAAGTACTTGTGTTAATATTTTATACGTAGATCCGATTTTACCCACTCTTTTACAAGGAATATATAAAATGGAATTTTGTCAAGAACATTTATATCCAATCTATTGTGTTTCAGTGTGAACAAAGGTACAGGCAACGTAGTGTTTGCCTTTAACATATACGGACTCAGTGAGAGGATTCCCTACACTTCGTTTAGATACAAGAGGACTGGAAGGGAGCCTGTGGTGTTATCGGACTACACAACTGTTACATATCGTAAGTTTTTGAGGGATTAGTTTTGAGGGATTAGATTAGGTTAGGTCATCGGACGTACATCGTCAGTGCGACGGACCAGCAGCGTACCTGGCAATATCCATGTATACACGTAGTCTATTATAACGCTTAGGGCGCCGCTGCGTACACCATGAGACCGCACGCAGACGCCTGTCGCGGATCTGATCAATTATATAAACGAATATAGGTTTCCCTCGGCTCTGTATGCCAAGTATCAAGTAAGGTGTCGCCTGACTCGTGTTCAGTCGCGACACGTCGGGCAACACTGTTAGACGCGTGTCGTCACTTGTGAACAGACAATGTGTTCCTGTGTGCTTACAAACTGCAACATCAAGATATATACATCCTGTGTGCTTACAAACTGCAACATCAACTATAAAGCCAAGATACGAAAAAGCCTTAGGCATGTGTCTTATCCTCGAAAGTGCTTAGAACTGAGATTTGTCATGCTTTTAATTCATATTCAATGAGTCAAAAATGAGTATAGATAAAAAATCTCATTGCGCGGATCGCTCAATGTCGCAGACGCCTAAGCGTTATTCCATCGCCACCATGTTCTAAGGAATATTGATTGACGAAATCAGCAAAACCTCTGTAAATATCAAAATTTGCTCGCGTACAGTTCGTATTTTTTCCCCAATTTTGATAGAACTCTGTATAGGTTATATATTTTATTTAAAAAAGTCGGCGATTTTGATTAGAGCAGTAAAGCAAATAAGTAGCAAGCCGCTTTTCAATACCCCACCAAGAGTTTTGCTGCTTGCGGTGCTATTTATAACCCGACTTTAATAATATATTTTAGCAAAATCATTTGGTACTTACTTACTTAGTCGATGCTACAGAGCTATAAGAGTTTTATATATTATGTGAGTAATATTGTCAGTGAAAAGGTTGCTGAGACAAAATATTGTGAGGTCTCCGTTGAGTAAGAAACATTTGTATAATGAGGAAATTTATATTTATACCTATGTAATTTATATTTATACCTATGTAATTTTTGTAATATTTGGCAAAAATATTTAGTGGTCAATTCTACAAGAATTTCCGAAATGAGCAAAATCGTTCAGTATGTTTTCAAGATATAAATGTATTGTATCGAGGTCTAATACTCGTAGAACTACTTACTAGGTAGGAACTACATTTTGGTAAGATCTACTTTGTGTTTTCAGAGGAAATCAGATACACGGCCGTGATACCGAAAGTTCCACATCTACATCTACACGCGGCGGATATTCACGCTGACATAGTGGACAGCAACCCGGTGTTCATCGTTGGACCTAAACTCTATACCACTACAGGTACTATTGTGACATGATGAGGTATAATATTCACGCTGACATAGTGGACGGCAACCCGGTGTTCATCGTTGGACCTAAACTCTATACCACTACAGGTACTATTGTGACATGATGAGGTATAATATTCACGCTGACATAGTGGACGGCAACCCGGTGTTCATCGTTGGACCTAAACTCTATACCACTACAGGTAGGTACTATTGGTACTATTATCTTCAAATTACAACCGTAACTATATCTTCTAAAATATAATATTTGTTACCATTTTATTCTACGTCATTGCACTTTACTTATTTTGTTTTTAATTTATTTTAGTCACTAATGCATATTACTATGTGTTTTTATACTTATATTTAGTTTTTCAAAATGTTGGAGTGTTGCAGAGGACAAGTTACGTCTAATCCATATGCCTATGATTGCTATCTACTTGCTACCCTATTAGTTTAGGTTCTACAATTCCAGAAAAATATTATTTTACAATTTTAACACAATATTTTATAATAAACAATAAGTTTAAAAAAACTTAAAAAATCCCCGACAATTTGATAAAAAAGAAATAACACTCCCGACTAATTGACCTTTCAAACAAAAAAAAAAACAAACAAAATCGGTTCATCCGTTCGTGAGCTATGATGCCACGATGCCACAGACACACACAGCCACGTCAAACTTATAACACCCCGTCGTTGTTGCGTCGGGGGTCAATAAAACACTACTCACCTCACTACGAGTATGTATCTGCGTTTGTGTGATCTTGCTATTTTATAAGTAATCATTATTCAAATGAACTACCGTACGGGTAGCTTGTAATCTCGCACTGCTTGCTAACTACTTACTACAAAATTCTGAAAACTATGAACAGGGCATCAATTGCAAAAATATTGAAATTGTTTAATTAATAATTAAATAGTGAGAAGCTCCGTATTTTAATAAAATATGAATATATGTTTTAGAGGCAGACGCGACACAAGCATACGCCGGTTTGCTGGGATGCTTGCCGAGAGTGTTGCGTGAAGCTAATCTTTTGAAAACATCATTGTTCGTGACTGCTTTCATTCAATACAATATTTGTGATTTTGGACAACACCTGGTAGCTGTTTAACTATTGCGTACAGTATAATTAAATAAATATAGTAAGAGACAAATTAGAAATGTTGTAAATTATATTCTTATCAAGAGATTCAGTACCGCGTATTATTTCATCTACATACCTACATCAGTCAGACATTAAAATTGATGTATTTATTTAAACGAGCCAAGATTTTTAAAAGTGTGCGTTTGCATTAAATCTCAATCATAATGGCTACTTTACATTTACTAAGAGTTTTTTAAATATGTAATTAAGAGTTTTAAGTTACTCTAAAAGTCCGCAAGTTGGTGTAAAGACTTTCAGAAAACTATATGATTTTCCGTTATTCCTTCAGTATATACTTATTTCCTTCAGTTATCAGATTTTGTTTTAAGAGAGGTATTGGATAAAACTTTTTGCGAGAGAAAAATCATAAGTTAATTTTTTTTTAAATTATGAAATAAATATGTTTCAGTAATAGAAGAACAGTTAATAAGGCTATTTAGTTTTGGTTGCCTGTAAAAATAAAAAAAAATGAAAAAAATTTAATGAAATGAAATGAATGAATGAATGAATTAAATGAAATGAATGAATGAAATGAAATGAATGAATGAATGAATGAAATGAAATGAATGAAATGATGTAAAAATGGTTGTCTGTAAAGTCAGCGCTTTAGAATAATGCGTAGCTATCAGTGCGTGCGGTTTCTAGAAGTTCATACGTTTCGGCTGTCAGCACCGACGGTCAGCTTACGGTCAGCGTGACTCTAAAACCAGCCTTAGGCCGATCGTACCTCTATGGCTTGTTCTGCGCTCTCGCTTGCACGCTCAGATCAGGCGGAATGTGACAACGAGTCATGCTTTTTCGTGCGTGCAGCCGGCGTTCATCGATTAATTATGACGTTATCACGTCAAAAAGTTTTAAAGATTAACTTGTTTTTTGTAACGCACTTAAATGTATCTTTCTGATTTTTTCAATACTTACCACAGGGCTGAAGTAAAACCTAAGATGTACCGAGTTAATGTTGCTAAAATTCTAAATTAACTACAATCACAGAACATTTCGCATTTTTACCACAAAGTTGATAAATCTCAGGTTTTACAAAAAAAGATTTTCCTTAGTAATGTATTAACATAATAAAAATGTATTAACATAACGAACGAAAAGTCATTATATTCATTTTTATATTATAAATTTTCGTTCGTAGACCGGCTTACACTTGACCGCTTGACGTTAAGTTACCGTCGCCCTTTACACACAAGGTTAAGACAATGAGATCGTATATATCAGTAATTGCCTATATAATCTAATAATTCAATATTTCTCCATAATTATAATCTGTGGTAGCAAAATAATCCACTAGATTACAATATGAGTGGTACTACAACTTGTATCTCTCAGGTATCTTAATTTTGTAGACTGGTTTTAATTTTGTTTCATTATAGTAATTAATACCTACAAGATCATTATCTTAAAATTTTTAATTTAAAGAAAAAACTGTTATTACTATTATTTTCTTAAATGATTAAATACAATATCTAAAAACAAGCAATTAAAACTTTTAAAAACCCCTTAAAATAGAAAGAAAGGAGCTTTTAGATAAGTATCGATTTTAACTTAATTTTCATTTAGAAGCTTACGAGTGTTGAGGTGCGCCTGGAGCGGTGACGTCACAAAGTTGTCAGAACCCGCCCCTGTTTATACAACCTCGGGATGCGAGCGAAGTTTCGCTGCACTCGAAATATTTTTCCTACAACTTCGTGCGAAGTGACGCAGGTTTCTTTAGCATTGGGCATGTAGCATATTTAATTTATTCACTTTTAAGTAAGCTTAGGGTGGATTATTAGTGAAATAATTTATATAGTTATCAAGTAGCAGTGAAAACTTAGTAATATTGTTTTTTTTTTAGTCTGTAAAATATGTATTGTGTGCTTTGAAATTAATGTATTTCAAAGCACACACACTCACACGCACGTTTGTAAGTTAGTTTTATTTATTAATATAGGCTAAAAAAAACTTTTTAGTAATAGTGATTTATCTAATATTAAGTTTCATATTTTTATACCATTACACAAACATCGAAAATTTTAATATTAAAGTTGTATCAGTACTTCTTACTCAAAAATAAAATATACTTTGCCATTACCTAATGTAGCCGCTGCATAGTGAGAATATTCACAACAAATTCTTGCTCGAAAATTCCCTAGAGAACCCTCTGGTCTAGATATTCTAACGTATACTGACACGAGATCCAAGTTAAAACCATAAAACTTACCTTTTGAAGCTTCTTCACCACTTCATCACCTCTGCTTCACTTTTAAAACTCACATTCACCAAAATTCTGTACTAACTAAGCGACGAAAACTTTTCCGGGATTTCGAAAAGCGACGGAAAAACACCTCTGCATACGACCATCCGCGGGAAAAGCTCGCGGTCAACTGAACCTATTCCTCGGGAGCCTGTCTCTACTTTCATGAAATGAACTGAAAATCTCCTTGCTAACAACGAAAGAACGTATATCCTTTCCCTTGCTTACGGATTTTCAGCTTTATTATTGAGGAGGAGAGATGGTTGTTGAGGTCGAAAGAAATTGTTTTCAAAGTACTCGGCTGTTTGTTTGGGAGGATCGCAGAGGCGGGAATGAGTGTGCCGAAAAAAAATAAGCCAACCACGTCTCACTGAGTCAAGGCTTCAGGGGCGGTCTGAGTGTCTTTAATTAAAAATACGAACTTTTCATACTTTCAGCGTGTAATGAGTGAAAGTTTGACGAGGGAAAGAACACTGGGAAAAGTGGAAAAGATAGCTAGTTTGTGGTTTTGTTGAAAAATCTGGCCTTTGATGCTCATATGATGAAATTTAATGCTGGAAAGATATTGTGGTGCAAAGCCTTTGGCGGACAATATTTATGCGAAGGAGAATTTGTACGAGCTTGGGGAAAGAAGGAGAACTCATGCAGTCAATCGGCATGCTCCGGCCGTACTTATAGCCAGCTTCCATGGCAGGATATACACGACGTGCTTAGCTACTTATCTTCTGTAACATCGATACTTAAACATCAACTGAGCTGTGGTTAAGCGCCTGATTTGTTTCATAAATGTGTAAAATAACATGCATTTATTTATTTTTTTCTCTTTAAAATCTATCTTGATTAGCAATAACGTTCTTGATTGGATTTGGCGTTGACATTCCTAGCTTTAGTTATGACGTCCCTGACGTTTCTAGGCGCAGTGATGGTAGTCAACAAAACGATTTCGTTTTGTTAAAAAAAATACAAACGAAGTTTACTTTCGTTCATCTTTTTATTAATGTTTTTCTTATATATTTTTAACTTAAATCAAGTAATCGAAAGCGACACTTAACATAAATTTAAAGTTGAGTAGAATATATATAAAAATAATTATAAACAATTGAATAAGATTTATAAATTACTTCTAAAAATAGATGTTTTAAAATTTAAATTATAATTTGAAAAAAGTCAAACTATTAGTTTAAACTTAGAGGCAGCATTTTTAACCGAGTTCAAAAAAGGAGGAGCTTATTACTTCATTGATAGAAGATTGCAGATCTTACAGCTAAGAAAGTATACTCAATACTACACCTTTTATATTTCGATTACAACCAACTTTATCTGAAATCAATCTTCCAAATCTGATTGTAAGACGACACCGTGAATTTACCAGTCGTCCTTTTCACACTAAGGCGGAGCTAGCGAGCTCACGCATGCGTCCTTGTCAAATCTTAAGAATAAGATTTGTGATTTTTTGCCTCTTCAACCTACATTACTTATGTATACATAAGATAGCATATAGATTGTAGTGTCTAAGTATATAGCTTTTGTTTGAAGTAGGACAGTCGTTAAGGCTATACAAAGGACATATGTTTTGAAGAAAATTACTTAGTTGTGTCTCTTTCAGACTATTTAAAGATCACGTAAATAACTAGATTTCTTACTTTATTACCTGTTTACTAAGATCAAATGAAGCAGTTTTGTTGCAATTATTTTTACTACATAAAATGATCTTAACATTTATATTAAGAACATTTTCAATTACTTGGTATTTTTTGTTTGTTTGCGTTATCTTCATCGGTTGTAAACTAATTCCAAGTGTTTTTGGGGACGAAGAGGTGTTTTAGACGTAATTCTATAAAATTGCTGTAACTTTAGCCTAATATGTTTTTTCATCCAATTTATTTTTATATTGAAAAAAAAACTGTTCTGCATAAGAGAGCAATAAGATAGCGAAAAATGGGATATTAGAATAAATTCTGTTACAACAAAAGATAATTTTCGTTTTTTTTTGTTTACAAGAAAAGTTAATTTTGCGCGCAAAAGTAACTTTTTGACCTGATCGATTGTTGATTGATGTTGTTATTGCTTACTGTATGCCACAGGAACTGTTTTTCGGGATAAAAAGTATGCCAGATCCTTCTACATAGTATAAGTAGTAATCCGGCCATATTTCGTCCAAATCCATGTAGTGGTTTCGGCATCCATCGGACACACCGTACAGACAGACAGACAAAAATGTTAAAATTTGCTGTTTAGACTTTTGTATCGATAGTAAAGCATCCTCCCAAGCTACAGAATTATTTGCCACCTCCATCGTTACCTGAAACTGCAATATTGAAATTTTCAAAGTTAGAGTGAATAGATATCTTCAGAAAACAAGATCGACGAGCTTCATTCTCGGCCACATCGTCGCCTAAAATCAGGCAATATGCGGTCAAGCGTAAACTTATCAAAGGAAAAAATACCTGCTTACAAGCTATTATTTAATTTCACATGTTCTGTAGCCTCGTCAGCTTGCAGTAAAATTTCGCATATTAAATTTGACCCACTTCCCTGTTCTGATTGTGCTCAAACTTTGCATGCATAATTGCATATGTAAATTGGATATCAGTGTAATATTATAATTACATAGAGCAGATCTGATAATGGAACTGGGATGTACCGACTGGAACTTCAGATGTTGATACAGTCGAATTTGGGCTCATTAGATAGATACATACATACGCATGTACCTAATTCTTTACTAAAATACCATATTAGCATGGTTGTCTTGGAAACCTTCTATTATAAATGATAAAGAAGGTCTAAAGATGTTTGCAAAGTATCTCATATATTTAAACGAGAATATTTTATAAATAACTATATTTTACCAAATTCTTAGACTCATTTTGTAAATCGAGTACTCTTCCTCTACAAAAGCAAAAGAATCAATTCAAACCTTTCTCCCAGCTGAAGACGTTTCACGCCACGGCATACAAAACAGCATTACGTAAAACGCTTGTTGAATTCGAGAACTCGTACGAATTCTCAGTGTATTTCGTTAGATGACACGACACGTCTTCTCATACCGGAGTTTGGTCACGAACTGTCGCCCCGATGCACAATTCCACCGGTAGACGCGAGGTGGCGTTGTCAATTCTAAGGCGAGACCTGTTTGGGCGCCAATTTGCGTGGGGAAGACATTTTTGGCACCCAACGTGGGACCAATTTTATTGTTACCCTGATGTAATGCCGTGAATCTTTTAGAACTAATGTTTACACTAATGATATTTTGTTAAACGTATGCCAAAAAAGAGTCTTATAAACATTACAGTTTATTTCCAGCCATTTCTAGAAATGATAAAGAATGTTGATGTTAATATCATTTGATAATACAAATTACTACGAAAATGCGTGATTTTTATTGAATAAAAATATTAGCTCCAATGGAGGATATGGGTAAATATAATACATTCACAAACCAAATTTCATCCAGCTGATAAATAAATAGCAATGCTTTATGTTGTCTCCATCTATCATGACAGTGAAATGATTATAGTTTTTTTTTAAAATAATTTTAAATCTATTTTTTAAAATAATTTCATTTTTGCAGGACGAATCCATAGTGGTTAGTTTTCTTGTGGTCAAATAAACATTTCAGATTATTCCTAATATTGTTTGTATTGATGATGATAGTAACAAAGATAAATTTAACAAATTAGTAGAATAATGTCGGAGGGTTGTTTTTACATTACCTCAGATACCTACTAGAATTACATAAAATTGCATATGCGAATAAAATAAATGGCCAAAACCGTATCGAGACACGCGTATAGTAGAGTTCCATAACTAATGCTGTAATTTAAAAGAAAACTTCTTGACGAGTATCTTTTGTTCAGACTAATTTGAAAAAAGGTCAATGACCTGAGTACTACAGTGATTTGAGTGTTTTATTACGAACGGACAGACAGGCGGACAAGGCGATATTATAAGCTTAATAAGTTCCTCGCAGTTACTACGGAACCTTAAAAATACAACTGCGTAACTTTTTACGGTAAGTAACAATATGAATTTTACTGTATTTGGTGGCATTGAGACTAATAAAATATAAACAATTTGAAACCGAGTCCTACTAAAACCGAACATAAAATTTCCGTTCTAAAATTCAGGAACATTAAGCCAGTACTTTTATCTCAGTTCGCAGCTTCCTGCTGCTTCAAAGGGGATGAATACATCAAATGGGCTCGAAGCTCTAATCGCTGGGAAACCGGCGCTCCCGGGGGAGCTGGTGCAGAGGCCACGGGCTCCGCTACGGTGCTGGAGGATATAGTACGGAGTTTAGACGCCGCGATATTGTTTCGGGATTTCACTCTGACTATCAAATTGTAAATAATGGATCTTGTACAAATATAAAACCTTAGAGTTATGGTAAATGTTTTAGTAAATTTTAGACGATTTTATTTAATTTTAGATGAGCTTATAAATCTGTCGTTAAATCTAAGCAATTTAATTTAAGCAATATAACTAAGTGTATACTACAAGTAATCTTTTCAAAACGTCAAAATAGATGATTTTTTACAGATCCAGAAAGTTGATCTAGTATTTTTTTTAAATCTTTATTATTTAAAGGGGTTTAGTAATGACTATGTCACCCCCGTAACAGAATATTATTTAATATACACTCATCTCATATATCTACTTATATCATAAATCTTTACAATAATCGCACATACAATTGTAACAGCATTTTGGCCAGCCCTGATGTTGGTGAGGCCAATATGCTGTTTCATAGGCCCACACTATACATCTAATTAAAGAAGCCTGCCTCTGAGGCTCGTTCCGGACACATTCCATTAATACAAGGTGAACATCTTCTACCGATCACATTCCTTAACCGACAAACAAGAAGGTAATATTATTTCGAGTGTGTGTGTGTATGTACCTATATTTTAGTGTGTGTATGTATCTATATTTTTGTAGTACCTTTTACAATCTAAGCACCTTGACCAATTTTGATGAACGAGGTGTCGTCGTTAGATTTGTCTTTACTTATTTTACTTTATTATATTTGGATTTGTCTTTAATTTTTTTGTAATTGACCGAGCGAGCGAAGCGTCTCTGCATCAACTGGCCAAATTTTCTTTCGTCTGTCAGTTTATTTGTGAGTTTATTTGTATGTTCGTACTCGCGTACAGGGAGTAATTTAGAACCAATTTTAATGAAACTTGGCGTACTTATAGGTTCTATGGATTATTTAAATCTTTTTATAGGGTGGTTACCCCTCGTAGTTGGTTTTCTTCGAGTTATTTCTTTCTTTTCATCAGTTTAAAGTCGGTTTAATTTTTTTAAATTACTTTTATTTATCCATTTTTATAATAGTATTTTATCGTTTTGTTTGAAATTAAAAATTGTACATGTAATGTGTAATTCACAATACAGGTCGAATTAAAAACCTCCTTTTTTTGAAGTCGGTTAAAAACAGTCGTCAAAGCTCATCACCGCTCATGTCACTGTCTATCAAACAATTGAAATATAAGGTGTAGACAGTTGCGATGAACTGCAGTGAACGAAGTGAGTGTTCAAAAGCCCATATCTTGAAAACTACTGAACCGATTTTGATAAAACTTACAGTGACTTCTAAGTTGAACTTTATTCAATAAAAAATAAGTTTTGAAATACAACTTCTAGTTTCTGCGTAATGCGTGGACAAACATAGATACACTTATGAAATTTGGCACACATGTTTAGAAGCTGGTATAGACTAACATACGAGTATACAAAAATTGTGCAATTCTGACAATATTACAAACATACAGGTCGAATTTGATAGCCTCCTTTTTTTTAAAGTCGGTAAAAAATAAACAGGACTGGTCAAGTGGTTGTCGAGATATGACAACCAACTTGAGACTGCATGTAATAGTGAGGGCGCGTCGATGTGCTTGATGCATTTTAGCGCTGAATAATTTTCTTGATTTTACGTTTTCTTCATTTATAAAATTATTTGATAATCGAGCGAGCGAAGCGCCTCTCTCTTTCTCGCGTGGTCTACTGTTCGTAGAACTACTAGTAATAATATTATTACAATTATTGCAAATATTAAAAATTACAAACGCATTACATTTTCGTTACAAATAACTGATTTTACGATCTTTTGATAATAGATAACTGGTTTTATAACCATTATCCTAAAACATTATTCACTTTTTGAGTTTCACAGGTTACATTTTTATTGTGACAAATTTTATTAAAATGTTATGGTAACAAATAAGATTTAAAAAAAATATTCTAAAACAATCTCATTAAACAAATAAGATTTAAAAAAAAGTCTGAAACAATCTCACTAAATAATCTTTTACAACGGCTCCGCACATATTTTCTCATGAAAAACGTACATTTAATATCATTTTAGACTAAAAGATATACACTACAAATATCCGCCCTCTGATAACGGGGTATTTTATTTGTCTTCTAATTTATTGAAAAAGTTTTCTCTTTACTCATCGACATTTTTCTATAAAATCGACCCAACTGCACTATCTCAAAAACAAGTCACCGTAATTCGTCGCGTCTCGGTGGAACTTTCTCGGCTAATTGAATTGGAGCCGAGTCCTTGTTAAGGTGAAAGTCTGAGCCGGCGGCCGCCGTCCCGCGCCTCCCCACGCGTCCCCCGCGCCTCCCCGCGCCCCGTGTCACGCGCCCTGTCGCCGGAAACTCGGAAAAATTCCCGACAAGTTTCACTCGCTCCACAGTTTCATTGTAACTTAATATAAAACTACGAGCTCTGGATTAACTTTCAAAAACAATGCGCTCCGTCGCACTCCTGAGGTGATTTTCTCCTATTTTGACAAACTGTGTAAGATATAAGTATAGATCAAATATTCCAATTGGATTTTAAAATAGTTAACCCTAACCTATTGAGCTGATTTTTTGCATACACGCTCGGTTTCGAAGTTAACACATGGTTTAGTTAAACAATAAATACGTTAAAAATCTGATTTAGCAGACCTCAAATTTAAAAAAAAACCGGACAAGTGCGAGTCAGACTCGCCCACCGAGGGTTCCGTACAAACTAAATAAAAGGGGGAAATCATATATTTTTTTTATATTTTCCTTCATGAACCGAAAAATATACATCGTAAACATATTTAACACATTCCTTGCTCACCACTCGGATCCGAGTGAGGCGGGGCTATAGTAGAGGCGCCTTCCATTCGGATCCGAGCGAGCGTCCCGTTCATTTTGTAGTAGTCAGTAAACCGCCGGCGTTTGAGGCAGTCAACGTTGCTTTGCGCGGCTACTCTGTACTTAATCAAAGTTTTGGTTCCCAGCTGAAGTGCAGGGGGCGAAGAATGTGTTAAAAACCTGTTTTAGCTTATGCTAATGAGGCTCTTTCATATGATACCCCACATGATACGGTTAATTCACTTTAAAATTTGGGCCCTCATTCCTTGCATAGAGACACTATTTTTTTGTGATTAAATTAAAAATGACCAGTTTTCGGATTTCTTCCTATATGTGTACTCTAACACAATGCTTCTTGCCAAATTTCAGAGTTCTAGGTCAACGGGAAGTACGGGGTAGTAAGTAGGGAAATATAGAAATATTTTTTATATAAAACAAATATAAGACTAAAAAATAAATATAAAGATAAAGGTAATAAATAAATATTTTTATATTTATTTAAGGGTGCAACGTTCAGTTCTAAAACTTCAGTAATCCCTTTAAAATGTGAGCACTGTAACCGCTTCCCAATTCCCAACACAGCCCGACCGACATAAAACAACATTTGAATAGCAAACAGTTCGCGGCGGAGCGAATTAAGGCTAATCTCGAAATCACCACAAGTCAAATGGCAACCGTAAAATAAAAACCGGAAACAAGTCCATTACCACGCGACGTTCACCGCAGTTACGGAGATCTTCTAGTTTTACTCGGGCACTTGCCCCACTGACGCATGACGATTCGGACTCGGACAACGAGAAGCGAATGCTTACATAACTTAAATAGCGTTGTCGATTTTCTTATACTAATAGATTTCGCTATCTCATTCACGCAATATTTTATAAAGATATGAATTAGCTAAATGTATTTACGACGTGTCTGATGTAAGGAATCTTAACAATAATATTGCACATTTTTCCACCGTTTCCTTGCAACATAAAATAACAAGGCCGATGTTTGACCACAATCTCACGTGATGAAAAATAATGATTTATTTATTTATTTGACAACAATAAAAAGTACAAGGTAGTAAGTGTGAAGTTGTGAACCCATTGGCTCCGAACTAGTTATTACTGTGTTTCAGAACCAATGATGAGATCTAAGTTATTACAACTTGTCCCACTCACCTTGTTTTCTTGAACAACCATAGATTGTATGTGGTATTCAAAGCAGACCCTGTAAGAGAAAATAAATGGCCAAGTGCGTGTCGTGCCACGCGCAATGTAGGGTTCCGTAGTTACATATCATAACTTATGTGACTTTGAAACAGGGTCTCTTGTTTGGTACTACGAACATTTATGAGTTAACTTATGTCGTAGGTCACATATGACTTGTCTAAGTAATTATTTAAAAATGCTAAAAAAAACATCACGTGATTAATGAACGACCCCTTACCGCAATGTATTCTCTTGAAAATTGACAAGCTGGCTACTTCTTTCTTCTTTAATTTGTGTAACAACAGTATAGAAGCACATACACTGTTCCTGTGTATCGGTTGGAGCGAGCAGGACCACTCACAAGACACAAACAAAGCCAAAACCATGCGCAATCATCAATTGCAATATCTCTGTACTGTAACTCTACCTGTAGCATAGCCTCAAAGGTCCTTTGTTGTGTAACGAGCATCTGTAGATGGGTCAATTTCCCAGGGAACACGGGGTTAGCGGAGTAGAGACGCTCCAGAGAGTCTGTACTTGACGAATAGAATGGCTCGATTTCTATAGTTATTAGTTAAACTGTGAAAATCATACGATTCCATTGGCTGATTTCGGACGTATTGTATATTTGATGAGATCGGTAGCTCTGTAACCGTTTTGTATTATACCGTCGTCTTTGTTACACAATAGCCGCGCTAGCGCTGTCCAAGTAAAATTGAATCTTGTTTCACAGAATTAGAATTCTTATTTCGAAATTTCATTATATTTTAAGTTCGTTTTGACTTAAAATCTGGAAAGTAAAGAACATTACTTGTGAAGAAATCCTTCTAAGTAAACAGATGGAAATGATTAAGGACTTCCTTTATCCGCTGTAGTTATTTTGACTTTTTTTTAGTAAATAGATCTACGTTTGACCACCAACTCACCAAATGGTAAGCGACCGTGTAGCCGAGGTTCTGTGTATGTGTGTTTATTATATGTATCTTGAGTATGTATTTCCAAAAAAATAGAATATGTATTTATCACCCATCTGGTTCCCATAGTACCTACAACAAGCTTTGCTTAGATCGGAGCTTGATGATGTTGTGTGAAATGTAAAAAAAAACAACGGATTGCACTCCGGGAGTGCCGGTAGAAGTGAAAACTAAAAAATAAAATAGAAAAACGACTGAAAAAAAAATTACATACATTAATGAACTTTAAATGCAGAACGTTAGAACTTTAGTTAGGCTTCTGACTAAAATAATCCGTCCGTCTTACGAATTTTCGTCTTACGAATTCGATCTGACGCGAGTTTAACACAAAATAAGAATAAAACACGCCTATTACCATTAATGTAAACATCTCAGCGAAGCCACGCGAACAAAATTCTAAACTAAATTCAAATCAGGTCGTGAGCGGCGTGCGAACCGAGCGGACGTGTCTTGGCAGTCGCTTATTTCGTTACGAGTCTACCGAATGTATGCGTAGGTACTGTTAATATCAGTGAGAAATATGTCTGTGAGTACATAGCACAGCCTACAACTTATCCTAAAAGAATCATTGGTAGATAGATAGATAGATAAACTCTTTATTGTTTACACCACTATACTAAAGCACTAATTAACAAAAGAGAGCTTACACGCTAGCGAAAACAACAGGCGGCCTTATCGCTAAGAGCGATCTCTTCCAGACAACCTTGTGATGGAGATTCCAAACAATAGAAACGATTATGAAATTGAAATGGTAATGTAGATCAATGTGCAAGGTTTGACCGGTGTTGATGTGCGGGGAGAAACGTACAGACATTGACAACTAAAATAGTAACTTCCCATTAACTTTTCAGTATCGTTTCATTATCATCACCAGCGTCATCATTTCAGCCCTTATCAATCTGCTGCTGGACGTTTGCCTCTTCTTTATCACACCATTATTTCTGGTCCTGCGCTGATCTCATCCAGCTCTTGCTTTCTGATTTGGCGATATTTTGTTTCATATGTTGCAACCCAAAGACTTTAGTAAGTAAATAGGGCCACGAATTCAGTGTTGCATCCAAATATTTATTATATTAACAAGAAAAAAAAAATACATAGAAAAGACGTAGGTAATGAGCAAAACGATTACGGAACATGACGAATGAATGCAGACATGGGATTTTATTATTCAAGATTCCATTTTCCCCTGACCTCCCTTTCTAAACATAAGCCTAGATGCGAGGGGTCGTGAAATAGTGGCGCACCCGGTACGAATTGTTGTGCATAACATCTTTATGGAAAATTAGGTATTTTAACATGAATGCTACGAGGGAGCGCGAAGGGTTGGGATACTTGGACTACTTTCTTTCATTCACGATTTAACTAACAGAATAAAATTACAAGTATAAGTTTAGAAAACTCAAAAACCCCCGACAAAAATTCCACTGGACCGATTTTGATGAAAAATTGCTAAGAACACTCTCGATGAAATGAAACAAAAAATTAAAAAAAACTTGATCAAAATCGGTTCATCCGTTTGAGAGCTACGATGCCACAGACAGAGACACAGATATACAGATACACAGTCTCTAATCTGTAATCAGCATGTTTCTAGTGCATCTATTGAAAGTTAGACAGGCGAACAGTTCGCTAGATATCGCCGAAACTCACGAGACTTGTGACAGAAGTTCGACCCGGAACTTCCGGACTCCGGATACAGATACAAATTGGATACACATCCGGAACTTCGGGCCGGACCATGCATGCCCGTTAAACTTGTTCTTCAAATATGAAGGTGGTACTGGGTTACACAGAAATGGTCACAAACTGCAAGAAGCTTAAGGTGTCACGTAAAGCGGGCAGGGCCAGATTTAGGGCAGGGCAGGCGGGGCTACTGCCCCGGGGCCTCTATAAGAGGCCCCCACATTAAATTTATAAATCCAAATTTCAAATCGGAAGCTCCTTCGTTGCCCCAGGGCCCACACCTCCAAATCTGGCCCTGAGGGCGGAGAATTCAAATAATGAGAATCTGGTTTGGGCAGTTGCTCAACAACCCGCACTCCTTCTGTAGGTTAGCGTTATTTGTAGCAGGGCTCCCCGCTCCCCGCTGCCCGCTGCCCGCTGCCCGCTACCCGCTGCCCAACCGTAGATAACATGCAAGCTTAATTTCCCACCTGCGAAACAAACCAAACTGAACAAAGATTACACTTTAAATAAACAAAATGCTAACCACAGAGCACTAAATCATAGAGAACCCGGATCCGCTGTTTATACATTAAAAAGGTAGAAAATGAGAAAGTGGCGCTGTCAGTGAGATGCCGTGACTCTCATACACGCATCTCTCATGAATGCCGGGGGCGGGCGGGCGGGCGAGACGAATGTCCGCCACTTGTCGGCTAGCGACGCTCGTTTGTCATCTCTGAATTTTTTATGCTCTGTGGACGTGGAATTATTTTTGGAGGGTTACTTAGTTGATGTGATTGCGAGATTTCGTGGTGTTTTGTCTTTAGTTTACGGATTGCTTTATTCTTTTTTACCCGATTTCGTAAAAAGGAGGATTATGTTTTTCGAGTGTATGCATGTTTGCATGTATCAATATTATACATGCACTAGAAAAACATGACCCTCCTTATTGCGCAGTTGGGAATAAAATACATAAATTCAAGGGTACAGCATAACACTCACAAAAAGCAATTTTCGTGTGAATATACTGAAATAAATGTACATTGAGTATTTAAGCCGGTGTCGATGGCGATTTAATTATGGAGCTCAGAGTCGCGTCTGTTGGATACAATCGATGCATTCCATTCATAGCGCGAGATATACGCACGTGTATACGTAGACACATATTTAATTCCAGCTTATTAATTAAAACCGCAAAATGCTAATTAAATAAAAAAAAATAAGAATAACTTCTTTACCGTATTTCTCTGGCAAAGCTACACAAGGGATATGATTTTAAGAATTTTCTTATGAGTTGGTAAATATGTGAATTGTGGAGCGGTATTTATCTGACCTCGACGCGTAATACATTCATACAAATTACAAATATATATACAATCGAAAAATATAACCCTCCTTTTTACGTAGTCGGGTAAAATACAGCTAAATTATTAAACTCCTTCTTTTTGAAGTCGGTAACTTAAGTCGGTAAGTATCTATATAAAATGCAAAACAGAATACCCGACTGCAGAAAAGCAGTTTTTGCAGTCTAATTTACGATTTCGTTACGCTAGATACGTTGATATGCAGTTTTTGTGAGAAAGTATGCGTAAAATAGCTGTTAAAAATTATAAAGGCCCATTCTTTAGAATAATTTTAGTAAAATAACTTCGTTTATTAGGAAAAAAAATATTTATGATATTTAATTTAATTATGAATAATTTTTTCGTAACCTCCAATGCCAAACAAAAATGCGTTTTTTTTATTTGTGAGAGATATATTGTCATTAATATTATAAAAAATAGCGACACTCAGGAAATGAAGACGAATCTAACAAAACCTCGCATATAAAAATCGGTCAAGCCGTTTAGACTGCAGGAGATCATATAGAAACATACATACATACATACATAGATTCGAAAAACATCACCATCCTTCTTTTGCAGTCGGGTAAAAAGAAAAGATTCCTCGACCTCGGGTGAAACCAGCAGCACGCGGCTAGTACAAAATGATTATCTGATTGATTGTTATCCACCGAGCTAGTATGGAGTCGTATCTCAAACATCATCGCACACTTCTACGTGTCTGTGGATTGCATCGTATTTTAAACATGCAGCGTTAGATTGCTTCTGGTGTGCAAAGAACACTATTACCTACTTAGAAATTATAGTGTTCCTTGCACTATTCAACTATTACTTAGTAATTATAGTGTTCCTTGCACTATTCAACTATTACTTAGTAATTATAGTGTTCCTTGCACTATTCAACTATTACTTAGTAATTATAGTGTTCCTTGCACTATTCAACTATTACTTAGTAATTATAGTGTTCCTTGCACTATTCAACTATTACTTAGTAATTATAGTGTTCCTTGCACTATTCAACTATTACTTAGTAATTATAGTGTTCCTTGCACTATTCAACTATTACTTAGTAATTATAGTGTTCCTTGCACTATTCAACTATTACTTAGTAATTATAGTGTTCCTTGCACTATTCAACTATTACTTAGTAATTATAGTGTTCCTTGCACTATTCAACTATTACTTAGTAATTATAGTGTTCCTTGCACTATTCAACTATTACTTAGTAATTATAGTGTTCTTTGCACTATTCAACTATTACTTAATACCAAGTAATAGCGTAGCGTTCTTTGCACACCAGAAGTAAAAGTACGAAACGAAGTACCAACTAGCGAAGATACCGATTGGCCTCTGCGCGGTGTCCAACTTTGACAGTTCGAGATGGCTCGTCTAGTACGTACTACATATTAGGTCAATGGCTTTATCTAAATGAAATAACTCGCTAGAATGTTGTACGTATCGAACAATGTCAAGCTTGACAATAATCACAGTGGAAATTCAATTCACGTCAAGTTAGCGAGCCTTAGGTGTCAACAATTAACTGAAGTAATTATATTCTAAGTAAGACTAACAACAAGACAGGTATGCAGTCTCGACGCACTCTGACAAACTAGCAGTAACGTGGTTCTCACTACATTCTCGTTCATTCATTCTCATTCTTCTGCAGAAGAGCGATTCTTGCAGTCTAACTTACGATTTCCTTAGGATTGATATGCTGTTAAGTGTACGTTTTTTGTGAGAAAGTATAATAAAAGTTGCTTCTCATAATTTTGACCTAATCTGTATTCCCTAGATGTATACACGACATGTTATTATTACAATAATTAGATAATCAAATCATCTTCTTATGGTCACAATGAAACGAGCCGTTCTCGAGGTTCGAGGTGTCACTAACACCTCAATCATTCGCTTTTATAATATTACTTTGGATATACCATCGGTCAATCTGATTAGACTTACAGGATTACTCATATCCCACACCTCCAACACTCCCCCATTTCTTCCTGCTAACCTTACGCTTATTAAGCAGGTATACATGTGCATTCTTTAGAATAGTGCTAGTCAAATCACCTACTCGTATTTTGTAAATGTTCGTTGGGTGTTAACCAAAAGCATTATTTTTATTTTTGGGAAAGTTTTATTATTATTAATAATAAAAGTAGACTCTATGACACTCAGGGAGTGAATCGATCATGCCGTTTAGGCAGTAGGTGATCTCCGCCTCTTGCAAGGATGTTGACCGGCAATTACACGTGCGCTACTTCTTTGAAAAAGGACGATAAAATGCGGCGTAACTATAGTTTAGTTTAACACTGTACACTTGTAAATTTGTTATACACCAAACAACCATAATCTAAGTATCGCTCTTGTTTTATGATCACTTCCAAAATCCAAGATTAATTGCATAATTCATACGGGAGTAAAACTGAAAGAGAGTGCAATCGTGCACCAGGTTACTCGTATACTGATTTTGTTTTGTGCCCCGGAACCATAACTACATCTAGAATAAAGCACAGTTGCTAAGGCGGTGTCACAATACTCTCAGTTATTTTGAACTTAGAATACTGTTTGTAATACATCCGTTACAGTAGACAAGTTTGAGACGCATAATTAAATTAGATATTCAAGAGCAACTCCTTTGAGAGCAGTACTTAGACGGGTCGTATTTCAGTCTCAAATTTAATTTAGGTATTGTGTTCTGGTACTCGTGATTGGTTTGAAATTCAGATTGCGTGACAGGAAGTGGGGACCACAGTGATATAATTACTGTAGTCTGTAGTAACTGATAGCCGATGGAGCCGACAAGTTCTCGAGTGGAGGCCACGCACCGGCAAACGCAGCGTAGGAAGACCTAATTTAAAATTTAGAAGTTAGGACCATTTTACGACCAAACCGTTAATTTAATTGTTATGAGATACAGCTATAGCTGAGAATCTGCAGATGAACATATGTTTACATTACTTACTTATTACTAACACATTTTATCGTCATCATCACCGTTCACTGTCACCATCATGCTTTATCGTATTCCGTTGGGTAAACGCATCCACCAAGCAAGAATATATTGAACTCAATGTGACCTATGTGACCTATGTGACCTATGTGACCTATGCTCGTTGATAAGTTCTTACGATAGAATAGGTTTAATATTTTTCTCCAATTTAAAAAAAAAACATTTTAAATAAATAAAAATAAAAACCAGTAGTAATAAAGACCAGAAAACCACACTAAAGCGGTGTATTTATTGCATTAACAATTTTCCCCGAGTTTTTACGCTGCAGTTTTCCTGTATCGCGACAGATGGAATAATAAAATCCATATCGGTTTCGAAAACCCTTGACTTTTATCTATTAAATGCAGCTCAGATAACTATTGGTGTTTTTATTGCGACAGTGTTCGCTGGATTCTCTCCCACATAAAATTGTTTATTGATCAGTACCTATATGTTGTCTATCTTTCAGTAAAAATGTGATTTCTTCTTCGATCCTTTGTGAATAATATACTTTAATATACTACATTAAAACGTGTAAGTTAGTAGTTTATACCTCGCAAGAAAAGTTTTAGGACCTTAAATGTTGACAGCTTCTTAACCAATTTTGCTACACCACAATTTGAACCACATAATTTGGGGCCCTGTTAGTCTTTGCTTGACATTCTAGTTTAAATTAAAGCATGTGCCAAATGTTTCTACCAAATATACTAATCATAATCGGCTGGTAAAATGGAAAAAATACCGTTGAAAATACCTCCTCATTCAAAAATGTTATGAAATTATAGAACCTTTACTCTCTAACAAGTTTCTTCAAGATTATTTCTGTAAAAATACGGGTATAAATATTACCAGTTGATAGAAAAACAAAAACCTTAGCGCGCTTCGCTTGCTCGGTCAATAATATAAGCAGGTTTTAGCGAGAGTCCCGGGCTCGGTTCAGTTTGTTTTGTTATAAAACAGGTTGTTTTCGTGTGCAGCCAGCGAGCCGCAAGTGACGCCTGTCGCCTGCACGAATATATTGATTTTTAATATTAACAACTAAGTTATTAGACCGTGACAGCCACAGAGCATTCGAAACTATGGAAAACCCCTTTCAAATCATGTTAAAATTAGCGACTCTTAAGATAAACAAACATGAAAAAAAATACTAGATCTGTCTCCAATTCAGTGACATTGAGATAGAGTGAAAAAAAAAACTTGAAGACATAATTCAGTTTAAAGTCTTTTTTTTTAAATTACTTTTATTATTTTGAAATTAGGCATAGGTGGTGTTCATGTATTACATTTAATTTATATGCATCTCATTCTGTTATTTCATTCATCAGGATTTACGATTAAGAAATAATACTTCACTCACTAATCATATAAAAATCCCCGGTAGGATTCATTAAGATTCTTCGCAGTTTGGGATATTGTAGACAGCGAACAACAACAGAGACCTAAACAAATGTAAAAAAAAAAACCAGATCAAAATTAATTAAATAAGATAACATAAAATTATTATAGTTTTCATCTTATCAACAACTCAATCAGTAAAATTGTATTTACTATTGCTGATTTGTTACCTCGAACGTTAAACAATACTCATATTTGTGGTACCATTTTGTTTACACACAATATGTCTATTCCATAAAACTCGTGTATTCTACGGTGACTGTGGTAAAATATGGTTGAATTGCGATGGAATAATACCGGATTGCATGCAGCCGTTAGTTATTTCAGTATTGGGATTTGCGTAGTGGGGCTTAGGGCATTCAAAACTTAAATATCAATTACCGAACGAGCACAGTGTCTGTATATTAGGATTGACCTATGTAGTGTTCGCTTGGGTATATATTTGCTATGAATATCATAAAATGTTGATTTTCTATCACTAAATAACGTAAACACCTAGTATATATCAAAATAAATGTAGGATTTAGGTTCTATAATAAATATGTCAAATGAATTGTTAATATTGTTATACATAGACATAATATATTTTTTAAATCGTTAAAATAATAAATAATGTAGATATATGTATATAATGTAGACGGATATATGTATATAATATGAGAGACAATAGTTTTGCGACAGAGATGTGGTCATATCAAGTATCAATAATAAAATTCTATGAGAGTTCCATGATTTGGAAGTTACAGACGTAATACCTTTTTAGTTAAGATATTTTGAAAACGAATAATAATCGAATCGATTTGAAATTGATTTGAAAAGCTGTTTTTGCAGTGTAACTTATGATTTCGTTACGCTTGATATGTTTTTGAGAGTACGTTTTTTGTGAGAAAGTATGCGTAAAATTGCTATAAAAGATTATAAATGCACATTCTTTAAAATGATTCTAGTAAAACCACTAAACCACTTGTTTATTACAAAAAGTACGTAAGAGATTACGAAAAAAACGCATTTTTATATTTTTGCGTAAAATGTATTATTATTGCAAATAATATACATAGTCTATGATACTCTGGAAGTGAAGACAAATCTAACGACACCTCGCACATCAAAATCGGTCAAGTCGTTTAGGCTATAGGCATATAGAAACATACATGCATACAGCCTGCTACGCACAGCCGCCGACCTCTGTCAGTGTCCACGCACACAAGCCGCTCTTCGGCGACGGTCGTTGCGAAAAAGCTCGCAGCGTAGGCCCAGCATGATCGCCACCTCGCCCAGTTAGAGATTGCGGAGTTGCGAGCACAATCCGATGCCGCGGAGTTGGAAACGGTGCGTAAGGCTGCAGAACTGCAGTTGGAACGCAGAACGGCTGAATTGGAATTGCGCGCAGAGCTTGCCGCAATTGATGCGGAAAGCAGTGTCCGCTCTCATAGCGGCAGGAGCAGGAAGAGTGTTAATGAGTGGTTGCATCATGTTGAGGGTAATGCAGATCAACACGTTGTTAATAATACTACACCGTTTTGTCACCATGTAATATTATTACAAAATTTTCACGGAAAGATGGTGGTTTTTTTGTTCGCCTAAATATTGGTCCTGCACATAATACATACATTCAAAAAACATTACCCTCCTTCTTATGCAGTCGGGTAAAACAATTACTTAGCGAAGTAGGAAATGAAAATTTCGTACAAATTTCATTTAAACTAACATTATTTTAACTCATAGCCTTGTTTTATGTTTACATAAATTCTGATATGCACCAACAGAGCCCTTCATTGCGCGTGTAACGACACACACTTGGCCATTTCTTAACTAAATCTCTAACTTATTTCATAGCTGCATTCTAATATTGAATTATTTATACCTCTTTATAATGAAACTCGATCCACGTTCGATCGATCCCACATGAAGCTGCTAGACAAATGCAGTGGGAGGCTTTTAGCCACTTCCGGCACGAGTGCAGCGCGCCCCTGACGTCACTTCCGCTCCCGTCCGCCCGCCACGCGCCGCCGCTGCTAGTCTGAAGGCCCACTGTAGGTTCCATAAACTTCAAGGCAAAGGATATTTTATTGAAGCTAAGTACTTATATTTAAGGAAAGGTACACTCTGAAGTTTCATTCTAACTTACAAAATATAGTAATTTTTGAGTGTTGACTGAAGGTTTTTGAAGTGAAAACTTCTTTAGCGGCGTTGTGCACTCTTGGGATGGGTAAAAAATGTTAAACTCGCGTCAGATCGTAAAACGGACAGTCAGAAACCTATTCTAACCTTCTGCATTTAAAGTTCATTATTGTATGTACAAGCGCCGTACACGAAGCGTTAGCGTATTTCTAGACTATACAGCGCCATTTAGTACGTTGTTCTAGAACTAACCCTAGAGAACTAAAACAACACTTCATATAATAAAGTTAGTTGTTGTTTTAGTTCTTTAGGGTTCCTCCAGAGGAGAAAATGGCGCTTTAATGGTTTTGCTTTCTTGCTCTAACTTATACGGATACAGGATATAAATTTATCTACCGGCTCTCTCGCACTCGCTGGTTATTCTCAAATGTAGGTGACGTGAAATAGGTCTGATTTAGATTAAAAAAATGGTTCAAATCCTTCACGAGTCAGTCTTTTTGCTAATTTTTTTTTGTGTGTGACCGAGGATGGAGCTCGTCAATCTAGAATATGTCTATTCACTCTTCTCTTGAAAATTCCAAGGTTGTAGTTTTCAGGAAACAGAGATGGCGACAATAAATTCCTGTGCAGTACGCATTAAGAACGGACCGATGTCGCTGAGTACGGGTTTTTGTTATTTCAACAAGAAATAGGTGGTAATTCGCCGACTTTCTGCTAGTCCTGTAGAGAAATGGGGAGGGTGGAATTAGGTTTAAGGTGCTCCCTCACCGGGAGCATTCACTTGTAATGTAACGTTACAGATTCGAGCATTACATTAGTGAGGGAGGAAAACCGAGCATTACAGCGCGCACCTTGTAATGATACAAAACGAGGATGTGAAGTCAAATCAAATCAATAATGTTCCACGCGAATGCTCGTCAGTCAGGGAGGTAGTAT
Source organism: Lycia hirtaria (assembly GCA_947563715.1). Classification (NCBI taxonomy): domain Eukaryota; kingdom Metazoa; phylum Arthropoda; class Insecta; order Lepidoptera; family Geometridae; genus Lycia; species Lycia hirtaria. Next base: position 23,814,127 of record OX387376.1, read on the forward strand.
TGTAATGTAATGCTCAAAGTCGAATCTATTATGTTACATTACACGTGAATGCTCCCGGTGAGGGAGCACCTTAAGGTGTAAGTTATCAGCATTTCAGATTTCATGCAAATACATTATGATAATTTAAAGGGTATATCGCATTTGAGATTGTAGAAAATCTAATCATTTTGTTCTACCATTTAACGATGGGCCTGATCTTTGCTGATCCCGGGTCAAGCCGCTGGGAGCAGCTAGTTAAACGGTTTTCTTTAGCTTGACCTGTTTGTTTATTTATTTGTTTGTTTGGGTCAAATTTAGTAATTGAAATTTTACCCCCTTGCAGTTGACGGATCGATCTGAAATTTAGTATACGTCTTTAGTCCTGATGACAATACAATTTACACAGAATTCGCCCTATTACGTAAGTCTTTGACAATTTACTATAAACTGTATTATTGTAAATCCAAGATGGCCGCCGCCACAAAATGGCGGATTTCATGTTTTAACACAACCCCAAAATATGGATATCAAATTAAAGGGCTTTACTAGTAAAATACAGTAAATACATTACCTACATCATTATCTTTCTTTTCAATAAAACCGCTTAACTTAAAAAGTTTTTTTAAGTAGGTAATTACTTGTTTATAATATACTATTATAATATTAATCTTTAATATCCGAATAATTAATTAATTAGTTAGTTTAATCAGTTTAATCAGTAAGGAAGAATATTGAGGTATATACGTACTTTATGGCACTACATCATCCTATGGAGCGTAGATCCGGTGAAATCTGGTCCATTCAAGTTCATAATTTGCTGGTTGTCAAATTTTTCAAAACTATATAAATAATTCATTAGATACCCACAATAAACAAAACAACTCTTAAAATAAAATATCTTCAAAGCAAAGGGGTACCAATTAGTAACTGAGCCGCCTAGAATCGGGTTCCGTGAAACAACCAGCTACGAAAATAAGCGAAAAACGTCTAAGTATAGCGGTTTAGGGTTCCCTAGCACTGTAATTGCTGCGCCTCGGGCTGTATCGACAAAGATTAAAGATCTTAGAGGTACAGAAGATACAATCAAAATCTCGCTTAAGTATCTACCAGTTTTCTACCCTAAATTGTCATGAAGAGTTGATAATGCAACACGGCTTAGAAAGCTAAATACCGAGATGAATTTTCGTAATAGCTATGAGGAACCCATAAAAATTCACTATGTCCGTCTGTCCGTATGTTACAGTTATTTTACTCATAGACTATCAGCTATATACATAAACGAAATCAGGCAGTTAGATATGTTGCGTGAACCGCTACAAACAACTGAGACCAAAAAGTTCTCGAGTGGAAACCATGTACCAGCAAGCGCAGCGTAGGAGTACCTACCAGCCACAAGTAGGAGTACCTACCAGCCACAACATGGACATACTATCTCATGCAAGTGGCAGGAAGACGCTGGATGCAAGCCGCGCGTAACCGATCTTCTTGGAAATGTATGGGGTAGGCCTATATATGTCTACCTGTATTTTTTCACTTAAATTATGATGATGATGGCAGAGGTAATTGACCTTTTTGCAAATAAGTCTAAATACTATATTAAAACTAGATATGTATGTACTTATGTATTTGCGCAGCTAATAAAATATATTTATTGAAATTTATCCAAAATCCTATCTGTATGCCATAATTTTAATCTTTGTTATATTCAATTTAGGTTGTATTGAAGAGAACACCTCCCTAACAATGAGGACGAACAGGAGGTTGTAAGGAAGAACCTTCTAAATAAAGGAATGCGCGCAACGAAGCAGGAATATTGTGTTTGAAAAAATCTGAATAACGTTATTTAGCACTATTATTATTAACGGGATATTTTTTTAAATAATAATAGTGCTTTAATGAATGACCGTGATAGTTTAAGAAACGATATTAAGATTCCACAAATAAAATGTTAATGAAACATATAAAGGTAATCCCATCAAAATTATATAAGTTTACTTGTGATTTGGTTCTACTTGCGTTGCGGGTCGCTGGTCTGTTCATGGCATCACACAAGACAGTAATAAGATACGTAGGTAACTTAGAATAATCTGTAATCTTCAACAGTTGGTAGTTTACAATTATAGTATGTAATTCTACAAAGGTAACGGTGTTGGTGGAGCTAAACTTATTTTTTTTTTTTTTTTAATTCAAGTCTCGCAACGCAAAAACTTATAAACAATATCTATAGCATCTGTTCAACAGATTTATTATAAATAGTTACTTATATAATAATTTGTGGGTAACTTGGTGATGGAGGTATATATCTTATATACCACCATCACCAAGTACCACCACCTGCTCCCGCCAGCAACTTGTCTGATGGTAAGCAGTAGTGTTGCCGAGAATGGAGTACGACGATCTAGAAGATATCTATTTACTCTAGCCCAAATTCTAAGATCATAGTTCTAAAAAACAGATTAAATACGCATTAATTCCTGACAAAAATTGTACAAATTTTTTATGCGTGTGCACAGTAAACTGTTGAGTACGGATATAAAAGATTCGTAATTTGCAAATATAAACAAAATAAATAAATAGAATTACATTAGAAAATCTCCTGCATTTTGGACATTTCATTGACATATAGATGATTACTAATTGTCAACTTTTTACACAGTTTATACAGAACTTTACAGTTTTGAAAGCCAGTTTAAAGTATGATTTTCAAATTTATATCTACTTTAACTCTAAATACGAGAGAGAAAAGTATCGATAACCGCACTGATTGGTTTTAATACTGACCTAGGAAACCGAATAATTGATGCGTGCAGTAATCTCAGTACAAATAGTTTGTACTGGCGAATACACAAACCATTGTTGTATTTCAGTAGCTAACCGCCACTCTGAAAATAATGAAATTTGCCGTGATGGCGTCCCAGATGGCGTTGCATTCGCTGACGTCTAGTAATAGTAATTCTGCGAACAGTAGATCTCACGTGCACAAACTTTTTGCAACAATACTTGTTGCAAAAAGTCTGTTCTCGCGAGGTACACAATATTTCGAATAATATTGCGAATATTTCTTCCAAATATCATCAAAGTCTGCTGACATAATGGCCTTTGGCTTTTCTCACGACAACCTGATTGATTGATTTTACTCATACCTATTTGTTTTTTGTAATTGAGTAGACAAACGTTTCTAGAAAGTAAGTAGGTATTATCAAAATATGTCGGTAAATGGCGCTCCAGCCAACTTCCTCTTTTTTGCGGGAAACACCTTTTAAATGTATGAAATTACAAAGTTTCTTATGCAGTTAACATATCTTAAATAAATTAGTAAATTTTATGCTTCTAGCTTTATCCACAGCAAAGTCGCAGGGAAGTCGAAAGTGCCCTGAATGGCTTCGAGAAAAGGATAGTACGGCGTGGCCTTGCTGCTCGACTTGGCCGGCCACTGCCGTGCCCTCAGATCATAAATTTCAATTTATATTAATTTTCTTCGTGTCAATACTTTATAAGGCCATGTGTCGGAATCTGTTCCTGCGTCGATGCAGATAGTGCTGGCTACGACGAGGTTATTTTAGTTCTGTCTACGATTGTACCTACAGTTTTATTAATTGGCTAATAGCCAATTAATAAAACTGTAAAGACATGAATACTTTTTAAGTATTCATGTTTATTTTACTCAATCATTCATGACGGAGGGTAATATTTTACTGAATTTTCATGATAAACAGTTCAAACATAAAATTGGAGGTTCTATTTATAATCAAAATTCCTGTAAAATTGTATAATGATCAAAATCGAAATTTTCACATAATTACTGTAATTTTTGACAGGGCGAACGAAGCGAGCTAAGGTCTCTGAATCAACAGGCAGTTCGTTGTTGCGCTCATTTGTTCGGGTGTTTGTTTTGGATGAATACTCGTGTTCATGTCATATGCAACGACATTTGTATTGCCCTATAATGAGATTGGCAGTTTGCTGCAACGACATTTGTATTGCCCTATAATGAGATTGGCAGTTTGCTGCAACGACATTTGTCGACCGATTTCGTTAATATTTCACAAATTCGTTAAATCTCAATTTCAGACGTATAAATATTTATTAACTACGAAAAGTATTAATATAATAAGGATCGATAAGTATCGAATAAGCATTTATTTTGATACTTCAAAGCTATTCGTCACAACATGATTCCAACATATACCATGCTAGAATTAATGAGAACTGAGTTCATGATCAACTTATGCACAGACCACAGATTGAACACAATTCTTTCAAAAATGTATTGAGCTCGCAAGGTCTATTGATAGTAATATGTAAAGTGAATGTTACTATTACCATTGTTTTAATAATCAAAACTTTTCAGAAAGCATTTCGCAAGGTCCCATGTTTATTGCAAATACGTCACATGCATGCACGATGTTCACATTAGTAAAGTTTCGTACCACAAAAGAGCTGATATAAGGGCTCGGCTACATCTCGACGACGGTGCGGCGCCGCCACCGCGCTACGTGGAGGCGCGACGTCGTCACGCGGTACGTGGAGGCGGGACGTCGTCACGCGGTACGTGATCACTGCTATGCAAATAAAATGTGCTGTAAAAACGATGACGTACGGCGCTACGTTGGTGAATAAAACCAGACTGGACAACAGATTTAATTGCGAAAACAGAATGTATTGAATTCTAGGTGATAACACATACAAGGAGAGAAAAGAAACAGGTGGACACCAGTGGCGCATTAGCGGACAGGACAGACAATGAACAGTCAGTCAGGTCACTACGGGCGCTAGAGCTCATTCCTAGAACTCCACGGGTATATATTGTCCAGCAAATGCGGCGAGATCACGGGCAGGATATAGTGGGCCAGAGCAATTATTTTGACCAACTGACAACATGTCCATCATCTGCTCAGCGCCTAAACGCCATTTTTAAACGATTTATATGAAAATACACAATAAACGGCGAGTTCATCACTCACCTTCAGTTTTCCAACAATATAGTCGTAATGGCAGAGTCAATGAAGACCTTAGGGGCTAGTTTGATGAATATCCATATTCATAAAACGAAGGTTGTGTCGAACACCTGTGCAGTGGCCACTCCAATAACTGCAGCGAACTCCACTCTCGAAGTTGTTGATGAATACGTCTACCTAGGACAAATGGTCCTATTAGACAAGTCCAACTTTGCGAGACAGGTCAATCGTCGAATACTAGTAAGTAGTACAGACAGACGGACAGATAGTAAGGCTCAGTAATGTGCTCCCGTATTAGTAGTGCAACAACGGATGTTGATGTGGCCGACTCCTAAAATGGAATAGTGCAATAAGACAATGGAGTGCGAACCGCAATCTAAAGTTTCTCTTAGGGGCGCGTGTGGAACTCATATTTTGTAACGTTGAGGTATAACGTAAGTATTATAACAGTTACAGAAGTGCATTGACTATTATTATAAGTAGTACATGTATCTATTAAGAAATAAAACAGACAGACAGACGGACAACAAAGTGATCCTATAAGGGTTCCGTTTTTTTTCTTTGAGGTACGGAACCCTAAAAATCATCAAAATACGTTCACCCAGTCGAAAGTTCTGAGGTAACAAACATAAAAAAATACAATTGAATTGAGAACCTCCTTTTATGAAGTCGGTTGAAAATATTTGATTTGAACAGACAAACAGACAGAAGGACATGGCGAAACTATAAGGTTTCCTTGTTTACTAAGGAAACCCTAAAAAAACAGATATAAAATAGATTCCAGCGTCCACTAAGCTAAATAATTAAAGCCCCATTTAGCGGGGCGTCGTGTGCACTCAGGGCCGGGCTGGGCTGGGCTGACGGCTCCCGTGTACAGTGTACAGTGTACAGTGTACAGTGTACACGCCGCGCGCCGGTAATGTTGTTAACTACTCGTACTAACAACACGGCTGCGGAACCTACTAAGTAAAATATTCAATTTTTCATAAATACTTTAGCACATCAGACACATCTTAGCTTACAGAATAGTTCACTGCTGTGCTTCTTTTCCCGGGATAATTATCCGCATTTCGGAGTAAATAAATAGATTTATTCTATTTACCTGGAAAAATGTTAATTATATAGACAGTTTACTCGTTAAAAACATTGAAACCGTTTCTAATATATCGCCATAAATTTGCTGTTTACTGAATAAAAACTAAATTTTCGGTTACATTTTAATTTTAACCATAGTCAGCATTCAAATTCATTTTACAGCTGATTTTCACAAATTTTTGAGCTGATTTTCAGCCGGCTGGGGGTCTGCATAAATTGGGCATGTTCAATTAACTAAGCGGTCGTGTACACATTCAATTTAAAAAACCACTCTATCTCGCCTGTTGGGTATATTTCACGCAGTAACAGGAAAGCGGGATTGTTTAAAAATGGGCGCCGTGTACCCAATAAATTTGGGTCGATTTTGGGGCTAGAGAGATTTTCTTTTACATGTTCCAAAGAATATATCCCTGCATAACACACTCTATCTACATATAATATAATATTTTATTGATCATTAGGAAATAAATAATATTGTACTCTTTCTCTTTCCTATTAGAGCAGAACAAGTGACCAAAATTAAATATCGAAAATTGAAAAAAGGAGAGCAATTGGTTGTTTGGCTTGGTTTTAACTACTACTAAAGGTACATTGGAATCAATAGAAAATGTGTGAAAATATAAATTAATAAACTGACCAAGCGCGTGCTAAGCCACGCGCAGTGTAGGGTTTCGTAGTTGTGCATCACAATGTAATTATGCCCGTTGCCCGTTATAATCGTTGGCCGTCGTTATCCCCCGTTAACGACGGCGGACGACTATACTTGTAAAATGAATATATTATCATACAACCTCACTATGGCACCTTACCCTAAAAAAGATAATTATTTTTTCTTATCTCTTTCTTTTTCAACATTTTATTTTACCATTTTGTCGGTGTGATTAATATTACTTACGGAATCCTGAAATAAATTAAGCGGAAAAATTACAATGTTCATTAATTATATAAATAGCCAAGTTCTTGTCACGCTCAAAGTGGTGTTCCGTAGTTGCACATCATAATTTATGTAAACTTAAATTAGGGATAATATGAATAAGTATACGAGTTAGCTTATGTTAGTTTAAATTAAATTTGCACGAAAATGTAATTTTTTTACTTCTTTGTACATTTTTTAAGTTCTTCGATTATTATTCATTAACTTGTTAAGCCTATTTAGTCATGTTTTGTTTTTAATTTTATCTTTGACCGAGCGAGCGTTACGTCTCTTCATCAACTGGCCTAATTTTCTTTCACCTATCAGTTTGTTTGTGAGTTTGTGGAAAAAATTGTGTGTTATTTGGAAGGAATATTTTTGACCGTGATATAACGTCTGTAAAATCACTTAAAATTGCGAAATCAGCCAAAATTTTATATACGGTCTCCTTAGTCAACTTTATTAGGTATTATGTACAGATGTCTTAAGGTGTGAGCTGCAAATAACTCTCTCGCGTCGCGTCGCGTCGTTTCCGACGTGGGTAGTCGCCGAAATCACACGCTTTTTTAGAAGCTCTCTTTTAAATTTAAAAATAATAAAAATACACAGTTTTGAACTTATTAACATGTGTAATTAAAACAACAAATTAAATACCTGTCCGGGAGTGTAACTTTCTCTTGTATACGCAGTATTTTCTCCACACTTCACTACTTTTCATATTCACTTGAGCTGCCTTATACCACCCTACACACTGTGAAAAATGGAAGCAATCTTGGAAACTCAGGAACAACTTCAGGCTCTCTTCCTACAAAAGATGGATGCCTTCCAAACTGAACTGCAGAAATCCTCGTCTTCTGCGAAGCTAACATTGGAGGAAGAATTTACTTCATTTCGTGAGTACATCATATTAGCCGTCAAATCCCTCCAGGTCCAAATCTCACTACTTGCACAAGAGGTAGACTCTCAAGAAATGAGAGCGAGACGGAAAATCGTGCTGCTTCATGGTGTGGCCGAACTGAAGGACGAGGACACTGCAGCAACAGCAGTAGATGTGGTGTGTAAGCAACTGAAGATTGCAGATTTTACTACATCAGATGTTAGCCGCTGTCATCGAATGGGCCGATCTGTTACTGACCGACCTAGGCCTATTTTGTTGAAGGTCCGGGACTTGTCGATGCGTCAGACACTTTGGAATGCAAAAACCGCTCTCAAAGGAACTGGTATAACTGTGTCTGAGTTTCTGACCCGGCCCAGGCATCAAACATTTATGTTAGCTCGTGAGCGCTTCGGTATCAATAAATGTTGGACGCGCGATGGGTTTATCTTCGTGCTCGGGTCTGATGGTAAACGCAATCGGTTATCTAGCCTTGCAGAACTGGATCGTATCGAAACACCGGCTCCCAAACTCAAAAAGCCTGAAGCAGAAGCGGAAAAGAGAGCTCCGAGGACCACTCGAAGACCTCCAAAGCAGTGAGCCGTGTTGACATGTTGTTATTTGCGTTTCATACATAGGTTTCTTTTTAAATGTTCTAAGCATTAATTTGTCATTGTTAAACACTATACTCCATGTATTTCTGTTGCTTCCTTGAAATGTAGGGTAAAATGTTCTAAAACTTTGTCTCTTTATGTTCTTATTATCTGCTAGCAACATCGTAATATGTAAGTAAACATTTTCTTTAAAACACCTTCAATTTTTTCGCCCGTTTACTATGTTATTTTCTATCATTACTACTTTGGTCATTCTTTATTTTGTTCTATGAAGTGACGTTTGGACATATTGAATTGACAACTGTCAAAATCTTTTTTTGCTTTTTGGCTTCGCAGGTTTAATGTAGTAAGCCAACTTGCAGTTATGATATAAAAAGCTTAATTTTTACTTGGTTCGGTGGGTGGCGCTTCAAACGTTTCTATTGTGAAGTCGAACAACTTGTGTTTGACTACGTTCGAATATGTCAATTCCAATACGTTATCAAACGAATAAATCGAGCCTGTTATCACGGGTTTAATATAATGGATAATAACTTCAGAATATCTTTGAAGATAGAAGTCTGAACTATAAATTATTGCATTATATATGAATATATATTTTTCATGTACTAATAGAAAAATGCATTTAAAAAGTATATTGTAACGTTTGGAATGCACTTGTCATTTTGCCATCTTTTGGCAATTTATAAAATTATCAATATACATATGTTTTTTATGGCCCTCATTGATTGTTTATTCAATTATTTTGAAATACTGGTGTGATTCATTACGTAAAGTGTTTATACTACATTAATTACAGGTTATTGTATAAGGCATTATTATCTAGTAATAGTATGAACGCTGTGTTAAATAGTTATTATTAGTTATTTCTTTCATGCACAACCGACAGGTGGATTAATAATTATTTATACTAACTTATTTTTAGTTTAAAGTAATTTTTTATTTTTATTTTATTATTATTATTATATTTATTTTATTACGTATTTATATATTTTTATGCTTATATATTATTAAATTATGATTAATATATTTGATGATGATGAGAGTAACGGCAACGATGAATACGCATCAGCTTCATCTTATAACTCATCGAGCAGCAGTGATGATACTTTTGAGAGCTTACTCCCACTATCAGAATTCCTAGATTGCAATTTTTCCAATGTGCCTAAAAATTTCAATGTGGTCCACATAAACGCCCAGAGCATTCCATCTAGCTATCCTGACATGCTGGCATCTCTTGACCATAGCAACATTCACGCTGTATTAGTCTCCGAGACGTGGCTTCGTCCCTGTCTCCCAACGACTTCTTATAGTCTGCCCGGTTTTATCCTCGTTAGAAATGATCGAATTCCACGCGGTGGTGGTGGCGTGGCAATCTACTTGAAAGCTAACATTCCCTACTCTGTTATTAGCCAATCTCCACAGCCACCTCCCGCAGATGCCGGCGAGCATCTTTTTATCGAGGTTACTCTTTCTCACATTAAGCTTCTTCTCGGGGTCTACTATAGTCCATCAAAAACTATTAACTTCTTCTCCTCCTTCGAAAATCTTTTGCACGATCTCATACCCTCCTATAATCACTCCATTATCATGGGTGACTTCAATACATGCCTTCTTAAAAAAGATCATCGTACTTCATCGCTTGAGTCTCTCTTAAACTCCTGTAACATGCATATTCTCCCTCTTAATGCTACTCATCATTTTCCTAACTGTGCCCCATCTCTTCTTGACTTAATGATTGTCTCTTCCCGCAATAATGTTGCTAAACACGGTCAATATCCTGCTGATGAATTTTCTTATCACGACTTGGTTTTTCTTTCCTATAAAATTCGCCCTCCAAAACTTAAGCCCCAAATTATTCTGCAGCGCAACTTTAGTGGTATGAATCACGGAGCCCTCCTTGAAGACGCTAGTAAGATTGACTGGAGTCCAGTCACTGAAGCTGAAACAGTTGATGATCAAGTTACAATTTTCAATTCGCTTATTATGCAATTGTATGATGTGCATGCCCCGTTACGCGCTATTAAAATTAAACATCTCCCTGCTCCATGGCTCACTAACGATATAAAAATTTTAATGCATAAGAAAGCGGTAGCAAAAACCCGATATAAAACGCGTCCTACTACCATTAATCTAGCTAAATATGTTCAGGCCCGTAATTGTTGCAACAAGGTGTGTAGGGATGCAATGCGTCGCCATGTTCATGAATCCGTTAATAATGATAATCCAGCTAAAGTATGGAAATTTCTAAAGTCCTTGGGTATTGGCAAATCGCGTCAAAATTCTGTTTCTAATAACGTTGACATTAATGCTCTCAATAAACATTTTTCTTCTGCTTCTGTTATGTCAGATGTGGATAAAAACTCAACCATTAGTTACCTTTCTGCCATAACACCACCCGACTTTTCCCCTTTTGATTTTAATCGTTTCACTGAATGTGATGTTAAAAAAAGTATTTTATCGATCTCCTCCAATGCAGTAGGCGGTGATAGTATAAGTCGGAACATGCTCATGCCCATCCTTGATATAATCCTTCCTGTCCTCTGCTACATCTTTAATAAGTCTATCTCAAGTGGAGTTTTCCCTGCTATCTGGAAAGATGCGCAGATCATTCCCCTGCCTAAGGTACCTAACCCCAAAACCTTTTCTGAATACCGCCCCATTTCTATACTTTCGTTCCTATCCAAAGTCCTTGAGCGTCTTGTTCATAGACAACTCAATGACTTCCTTAATAAGCATCATCTCCTTAATCCTTTTCAATCCGGTTTCCGTCCCGGGCATAGCACTGTGACTGCTCTTATTAAAATCACCGACGATATACGCTTGGGGATGGATGACGGTAAGCTTACTGTTCTAGCTCTGTTAGACTTCAGTAATGCTTTCAATGCCGTCAACTTCGATATTTTAAAAGCTGTTTTGCGGTCCATTAACATATCTCCATCAGTGATCGATTGGTTTCATAGTTACTTGTTTGGACGCCGGCAGCGTATTCGTCTTGAAGATATTTTATCTTCTTGGTGTAATACCATAGCTGGTGTACCACAAGGCGGCGTCTTATCTCCTCTACTCTTTGCAATTTTCATAAATTCAATATCTCAGTATCTTACTTCTTCCTACCACCTTTACGCAGACGATCTCCAAATTTATACCCAAGCCAAACTTGACAATTTAGACGTTGCCATTAATACGATAAATGACGATTTGCGTCAAATCTTAAAGTGGAGTAAATCATATGGCTTAGTTGTCAATCCCACAAAAACGCAAGCGATCGTCATAGGCAGCTCTTACATGATTTCCAGAATCGATTGGGACAAAATCCCTAGCGTGGTTTTTGATGGGATTGTAGTACCATACAGCGAGTATGTTAAAAATCTGGGTTTGATTTTCGATCGCACTTTAAGTTGGGACAATCATATCAGATCTATTAGCTGTAAATTGTTTGCATCTGGTGGATCACTAAGGCGTCTTCGAAATTTCTTGCCCACTGCCACTAAAGTCACGCTTGCACAGTCTCTTCTTCTTCCCATCTTAGATTATGCCGATGCCAGCTACCTTGATCTCACTGAGAACCACCTTGATAAACTTGAGCGACTTCAAAATTACTGTATAAGATTCATATTTGGTTTGCGCAAATATGATCACGTATCCCAGTTTCGTGCAAAGCTCAAGTGGTTGCCAATTCGCCTTCGTCGGAATGCTCATATCCTCTGTCTCCTGTATAATATCCTTTATAACCCTGCCACCCCATATTATTTAAAAGAACTTTTTAACTACTGGCATTCCTCTCATTGCGTACCCCTTAGGTCAAAAGACACCCTGTCCCTCAAATCTCCTTCCACACGCTGCGTAACTTTTTATGGGAAATCATTTGCATTCCAGGCTGTTCAGCTGTGGAATGCACTACCTATTCCTATTAGGCAAGCTCAATCTCTCGTTACGTTTAAGGAACAAGTTTGGAAGTATTACCTTGCAATTTAATTATATAACCTTTCACCTGTGTGAAACTCACTGACTGTGTTTATTCAAAATTGTCTTTGTCCGTTTTTTGTTTTTATTTTATATTTTTAGTTATTTTTGTTATTCTTTCGCTTTCCCTGGTTTTTGTAAGTAATTCATTTTATTTTTATGATATTTATTAGTATATTTATAGTATTTGTATCGTAAGTATTAGTGTGTAGATTAAATAGAATGTATGTCTATTCATATTAAATATAATTAAATCTTTAAATATTGTATGTAAAAGATTATAATACTTTATTTTATTATATTTTCTTTTTTCTCCCCTCTCTATTACTGCACGCCCCGTCATTTTACTTTCTTTTCGTTCCTCTCCATCCTAAGGTTGCCTGGAAGAGATCGCTATTAGCGATAAGGCCGCCAGTTGTTACACTAGTTTTTAATTAATTTTTTTTGATTGTAAATTTTATGGTGTGTACAATAAAGAGTTTATCTATCTATCTATCTATCTATCTATCTATCTATCTATCTCGCGAGGTCTACTGTTCGTAGAACTACTAGTATATATGTACTACTAGCATGATTGTTTTCATATCTCCAAATTCAACCGTTAAGCCGGTAGAGGTTTACACTTGATAATTATCACTTCAAAGCTTAATATTTTTCAAATGAATAACTAAACTGAAAATGGTTTACGCATACCCCTAACAAGAATAATTCTAAGACTTCCTTGGCGTAATTAATATGTTATGTCCTTACAAAACTACAGCTTTCCAGTACTAATAGTCTTGCCTTATTGTCAGTAGTACCATTGATTTGTACCATTGATGGTACAAGTGATACAACTTTGTGTCCTTAGTACCATTAAAGAAAAATGAAGATATTCCTCCGTAATTGTTAACCGATACCTATGGAACTAGTGATACAACTTTGTACATTAAAGAAAGTAAAGATATTCCACGTAATTGCATATTGGACATGCATTTATTTTGTATTGTTACAAAGATATAAAATCTTTAAGCAAAGCAGCGGCCAGACAGACAAACAGACAGACAGACGGCGATGGCGAAACAATAAGAGTTCCTTGTTTACTACGGAACCCTAAAAAGCCAGTGTAAGATTGCATTGCAACATTGTGGCTTGTAAAAATGCAAACGAATGAATAACACAAGTGATGTCACCGTCAGCGCAGCGGGTGCCTGATGCAGTCGAGTAACATGTCGTGTTCATAATATTATCATTGTTAGAGAAGATACGTTCAGACAACCTAAAGAAATGAAACTAGCTGAGTATCACGTGTCATCCGCTTTCCTCTTTGGAGAAACGTTAATTGTATTCCTTTGTACGTATACTTTGGGTGGCTTGACGGCTTGACACGCACTTGACCTATTTTTACCCAACTGCCCAAGGGTAATCTTACGAGCGTATGTGTTTACGTGAGTACGTATTAGAACATCGGAAAATTAAAATACTTTACGGAAAATTTCAAACTTCAAAATGTCGACATTTATAATTTGGAATGGCTTAAAATATTATAAATCAATACTTGGTCCCATTCTCATTGTACAAATGGACAACGTGTAAAATTACAACCAGATATGACGGGTTCCATAAAGTAACATCAGGTAGGTATGTATAGCTAAGATGTATGTATTTATATATCGCACCGTTTACCAATCGGAATGTATCCAGCTAAGCGCTACCGGCTTGCATTTCCATAATATCCGCAATGTGGGGGCCGTGAAATGAAAACATCGTATCTGTTACGTACGTACTTCTACATTTTCCTTCATAATGTATAGATAGGTTTATCTGAAATTCATTTTTAGGGTTCATAGTATCAAACGAGTGACCCTGTTTTAAATTTACATAAGTGTATTGTAACTACAGAACCCATCATTACGCGTTGCACGACAATTTGCCGATTTTATTTAATCTGTAATATAACTCTCGCAAATATTTTTATTTTACTCTTCTCTGGCAGAGAAGTAAGAGATTTGAGAGGTACTATTCCATAGGATGTTTGTTCTTTTCTTTTTTGTTCAAATAAATATTGTTAAACGGCACTGCGCATACTTATTCGTAGAATAGAGTAGAATTCTTAGTCGTTGGTACACCCAATATTATATCAAGCATCAGTTACAATACAAAAATCACTCTTACATGCAGTCGGGTATTTTGATTTTATTTTAATATAGAGACTTGCTATTTTTATCTAATATACAAGTTAAAATACTATCTACATCAAACTAATCAACCAAGACTTTGAACTTTCGTTTCTTTGAATATTTCCAAGCTCCATTCAACTGGAGGAGATTTTTCATAAAATATGCAGTGAAAAAGAGTATTCCACATCAAAACGACGAGAGAGAAAAGTTTTAATTCAAACATAGTCGGATCTCTTGTTTTTCTTGCTTCTATTTAATTTTGTACTTTAATGTTCATTCCGATCTGTTGTTCTCAGGATAATAGTGCAGTACTCGAAAGTAGTCAATTACTTAGTCTGGCCATAAATACTGTTACAGTTAAAAATAAGAAAGATATTACATTTGAATTTGGAATCTGTCATTTTTATACGATTGTTCATTGAGTTTTCTAATTTTGGCGCCAATACATTGTATATTAAAATGGAGTGGGGTGATAAAGAGAACCGAATCGCTGTGATTGCATTACACAAAGTTGGTATGGAGCCAAATGCAATTTTAAAAACTCTCCATACGCTTGGTATTAGTCAAATGTTTGTGTACCGGGCTATTAATAGGTACAATGAGACCTCCTCTGTTTGTGACAGAAAAAGATCTGGCCGTCCACGTAGTGTTCGTACGAAAAAGGTGGTCAAAGCAGTAAGGGAAAGAATTCGAAGAAATCCTGTCCGAATGCAAGAGATTTTATCTCGGGAGATGAAGATAGCACCCAGAACCATGTCGCGTATTTTAAAAGATGACTTAGGACTTGCAGCCTATAAGAGACGCACTGGTCATTTTTTAACTGATAATTTAAAAAAGAATAGGGTGGTAAAATTTTTTTTTTTTTAAAGAGATACGTAGACGTACAGGAGTTACCGATATAGCACAGCGGATTAGCAAGTTGAAGTGGCAGTGGGCAGGGTACATAGCACGTAGAACTGATGGCCGATGGGGCCGAAAGGTTCTCGAGTGGACACCACGTACCGGCAACCACAGCGTAGGAAGACCAGCCACGAGATAGACAGATGACCTCATACAAGTGGCGGGAAGACGCTGGATGCAAGCCGCTTTCAATCGGTGTTTTTGGAAATCCATGGGGGAGGCCTATATCCAGCAGTGGACTTCTTATGGCTGAGATGATGATGATGATGAAAAGGTAATTGGGTATAAGCGACATTTTAGACAAAAAATAGCTATGAATGCTAAATGAAAAAGTGGAAAATGTTAAATAATATAGCATTCGTAGCTCATTTTCGACTAAAATGTCGCTTATACCCTTTACCTTTCAACCGTCGATATATATATGTTTGTATATATAGGCTTTTTAAATTATGTTCTAGTTTTTAGGGTTCCGTACTGTCCAAACACAGAGCACATTACATGTTCCTAAAAATTTCTATCTCATTTTAGTTGTACAAAACTTAACTAGATGGCGTCACAGTCAAGTTAAAACACGCAAACACTTCACTCATGTCAGAGTAGGGCATGTCAATGTGTTTTTATAATAAATTTGCATTCTTACTACGGTATAGTGTTGTTTTCTTTGTGAAGTGTGTGAACATAATGGTGCCGAAAACCCGAGGACTGGACTTATAAAATTCGTGAGTAAAGTGAAAAATATTACAAGTGTTAAAAACTTAGTGCGATTCGCGAAAAAATTACAAGTGTAAAAGACTTAGTGCGATTCGCGAAAAAATTGCAAGTGTAAAAGACTTAGAAAATTTCGGAGTTTAATTTTGAAAAAAAAATACAAGTGTTTTGGACTTAGCAAATTTCGATGTTCAATACTTGAAAATATTACAAGTGCTAAAGACTTAGAAAATTTTGAAAAAAAAAATACAAGTGTTTTGGACTTAGCAAAATTACCTTCTTAAATTCATAACTATGGCAGAGTTACTTAAGATGCGCCTTCGAAAACAAGAGGAGTTACTCGACCGAGTCACAAGAGCACAAATTAATTACAAAAAGTCATCGAAGGAGCGTCTTACTATAACATATATCGAGACAAAAACTGAAGCTTTAGAAAGGATATGGCAGCAATTTGTAGACGGTCACAACGAGATCGCTTCTTCAATAGATAGAGAGGATAAAGTGAAACTTATCTACTTTCAAGAAGATGTTTACACACAGTTTGAGGATATCTATGTAGACTACAAAACAAAGCTGAAGGATGATTTACAGGCACGTAAGCCAACGATAGCGCCTACTGGCACATCTATCATGACCGGCAACGTATCAGGCAACCTGCCAAATGAAACTCAAGTCAAGTTACCACAAATCTATTTGCCAAAGTTTTCTAGTGGTTATGAAGAATGGCAAACGTTTCATGATATGTTTGAGTCCCTTATACATAATAACACTAACCTGAGCGCCGTCCAAAAGCTGCATTATCTGAAGAGTTGCTTGTCCGGAGAAGCTGAAACTCTGTTAAAAAACTTACCTACTACTGAGGTTAACTATGCTGAGGCGTGGAGCCAGCTTATCCGTCGTTACAACAATAAGCGTTTCAACGCTAATGAAATAATGAAGCGTTTATTTGCACAGAAGAATATAACGAGTGAGTCGCCTACCACCTTAAAGTTACTTCTAGATACGACATCCGCGTGCTTAAAATCTTTAGAAAATCTTCAAATTAACACGACTTCATGGGATGCGATTATCAACTACTTGATAGTGTCAAAGCTAGATTCTGAGTCACGAAAGTTATGGGAACTTGAAGTAAGCAAAACTGATTCCAGTGATGCTGAAGATACGTTACCTACCTGGGCACAACTCAAAAGGTTTCTTGAGATGAGATTTCGAACTTTAGAGATGCTAGATCAATCGCATACCTATAACAACAAACACTTAGCTAAAACATCACAACAAAGCAACACTGCAAAACAGAGATCATTTCATTCATCAGTGCAAGACGAGAAAAAGAGTTCTACTTGTCCGATGTGTTCAGGACAACATACACTGTACCAGTGTAAACAATTTGCAACACAAACCCCTGAGAAGAGATCCGAGTACGTACAATCTAAGGGTCTGTGCTTCAATTGTTTGTCTGCAACTCATGCCGTGAAGAATTGCCATATACCTACCTGTTGTCGTCGCTGCAACAGGAGACATCATACGCTACTGCATTTTGAGAGAGCATCAAATCAAGATTCAATTACTGTCGAGTCTTCAAGAGCTGAGAAAACTTCTACTGAAGTAACACAACCGAGCACAAGTTACGAGACGAAAGTTGTAGCTCACCTTGCAAAAGAGAGTTACCAGAGCAGAGTATTATCTTATCTTGTATATAGTCACAGCGGGGGCCAACAAACTGGTTGGCGACACTTCGACCCATGGGGATCTTTTGTGTACACCCCTAGACCCTACCACACCCTTAGCGGAAAATGTACTCGATTAAGTCGAATACACCGTGCAAAGGAGTATGTCTGTAGTCCTCCGGCTTAGGATAAGCTATTCCGAGGATGCTCATCCTTTTACCAGCAAGGACATCACAGTCACATAATAGGTGTGACATCGTTTCCACTTCATTCCCACAGGCTCTGCATCTGTCATCTAGGCTTAGTCCTAATCTGCATAGTTGTTTTGCTGTGGTAAAGTGCCCCGTCAGGGCGCCTGTAAGTGCCCTTGCCCGGCGTCTGCTCCCACGCAAAATAAACTTTGCAGTGGTAGCAGTGTTTTTGCCAATGAAGGCCTTGGAGTGATGGAGCCCTTCTGTGGTTATCCACTCATTCCAGTGTTTCTCCCTGGCTGCAGCTCTGATAGCATCGTTTATAATGCATAGGGGAAGTCCTATGCCTGGTTCTGGTCCATGCAGTGCTCGCGCAGACCCCATTCTGGCCAGTTCATCAGCCAACTCATTGCCCATGTGTCCCGAGTGCCCTGGTACCCAAGCTAAGCGCACCCTGTTGTCGCAGCCCAGTTTATTAAGGGTCTTGACACAGTTAAGCACCAGCTTTGAGGTCCCCACATCAGAGTCCAAGGCCGTGAGAGCTGCTTGACTGTCACTGAAAATATAGACATTTTTGTTTTTAACACCCCTGTTAATATTTTCTTGAGCACAGGCGATTATGGCATATGTTTCCGACTGGAAGACAGTTGCCATTTGCCCTAGACTGTAACTTTCATTAAAGTCCTTTGCATAGACACCGGCGCCCGTGCCGCACGGTGTCTTGGAGCCATCAGTGAACCACAGTAAAGTGTCCGATCCGAAGTTTTTCAGGCCATGACGCCATTCGTCTCTTTCTGGGACATGTATACTATAATTCTTTTTGAAGATATGTATGGGTGGCATTCTATCGCTGCCCATGCACATAATCCTGTGGAGATCAGAGCTGATCTCAAGATTTGTATGCCTAGTTTTTGGCCTATCGAGGTTCCATGAACCATTGACTTTGAGTCTGTAGAGAGCCTTCACCGCCTCCGATTGTATTTGTATGTGGAGAGGTCTCAGGTCCAGTATCAACTCCATCGCGCGCGTTGGTGTTGATGTGAAGGCGCCCGTTATTGCCAGGCAAGCCATTCTCTGCAGTTTCGATAACTGTAGCTGGCAAGACCCTAGCCGTGTTCTTGGCCACCAGACTATACTGCCGTAAGTTAGAATGGGCCGAACAATCATTGTGTAAATCCAGTGAACGACCCGTGGCCGCAAGCCCCAAGTCTTTCCATAAGCAGATCTCAGCATGTTGAAGACACGAGTTGCCTTACTGATGCTTAGATCCACATGATTGTTCCATAGCAGTTCCTTATCTAGGGTTACTCCAAGATATTTCACACTTGTGGACCATTGTAGCTCATGTCCATACATAAACACCTTCCTGAGACTGCTGAGCTTCCTTTTTCTAGTGAACGGAATCAGCGTTGTCTTGCTGGGGTTGATGGATAATTGGTTTTCTGAGCACCATTTCTCAACTTTCTGAAGAGCTTCTTGCAATATTTCCGACACCGTCGCTGGGAATTTGCCATTGATCAAAATCACTAAGTCATCCGCGTAACCAACGGTGTAAAAAGGACCAGTGTTAAGATCTTGTAGAAGAGAATTTACTACTAAACACCATAGGGTAGGAGATAGTACTCCACCCTGAGGGCATCCCCAAGCAGAGTATTACTAGCTACAGCAATGGTCAAAATAAAATCACCTACTGGTTATTCACAAATAGTTCGAGCCTTGATAATAATAATAATATAATAATAAATTGTTTATTACTTGAATAACCTTATTACTAATATTTTACTTAACTAATGTTTAAATACAGTTTGGTACCTTTGTTCATTGACATCGGGCCCCAAACTAGGCAAAGCCTGTTTTTTGGGCACCCTGAAACCTGTTACCAATATTTTAAATGCGCTTAGTATTGTAAACATTGTCGAGAATACAAAATAATAGAAAGATGTAACAAGTTTGACAAATATTGACATTATCGTTAGTATATTATGTTATATATATGTAAACATCGCAGCATATCAATTTACCAACAAAATTAATCATTGTCTGTGTAGCCATTATAGGACGTTCCGGTACAAAGTACAAAGAATAAGATTTGAATGTATATATGCATGATGGAACAATCTTGATGGCACGATGCATTAGAAAACAGAAACAGAAAAATAAGAATAAAAATTACAATACATAAAATCAATGAAACCAATGAATTAATTATACAATGAAATATAAAATAATAATAAAATATTGCCTAAAATAAAATCAAACCAATGAAACGGGATCTATCTTCACCGAATACGTCTGGTTGTGTCTTTTGCTGTGTGTACTGTGTATGTTTGTGTGTGTATGTCGGAGAGGGAGTATGTTGTGTATTTGTACGTGCGTGTTTGGGGAATGTGTGTGCGTGAGTGTGGACTTAGTCAGGTACTACTTGGCAGGTGGATATACTACTCTCCGCCTGAATTCACTGAATTTTATTAATCTCTCCGTTTGATTGTGAGTAAGTGATAAAAGCCATTTATGGATTTTGTACTTAGTTTCTGCAAAGGATTTGTGCTCTATATCAATTATTTTGCAGACCGAGTTGTATGTAAAAATGTGGACGTATTTTGGTAAACGACTAGCATATACGGTGTTGACCTTTGGAAGCGGCTTATCACGACGGTGGCGACTTGATACACCCTGCCTGTCATCCGTTGGATAGTGGCATTTGGCTATAGCCCGCATAACAAACAGCTGTCGTACAGTCAACACCGCAGACTCTTCATATAGTTTTGTTGTAGGATATCGACGTGGTTTCCCCATCATAACTTTTAGCACAGCTCTTTGGGCCCGCTCAATCTCTTCCATGTGAGTGACGGCCGCTCCCCCCCATACCCCTATGCAATATTGGAGAAGCGACTGGCAGAGAGATTTATAAACCATCATCTTAACAGCATCATTAGCAGCTGGTCTCAGAATTTTCATCACGTATATTAGCCTTCGAACCTTCTTAGAGATATAATTAATGTGATTTTTAAAGGATAACTTTTGATCTACCACTACCCCTAGATACTTTATACACTCAGTCCTAGCTATTGTATTACATGAGTATTTAGGATTGGATTTAGGTCCTTCAGACATATGAAAGGTCTCACAGTTGTAGTTGTGAATCTTCATTTCGGTCAGGTTTGTGCCAGTGGCCTCCGTAACGTGGAATGGAATAAAGTTGGTCTTTTTGATGTTTAATGTTAGGAGATTGCGATCAAGCCACTGAGATAAGACGGCCATACCGCTCTCAGCTTCTAGAAGTGCAGAATTCCAATCATTAGCGTGAAAAATGGCAACAGTGTCGTCAGCATAGCATATTATTTCAGAATTCGGAATATTGAGCCTGAGTATATCGTCCATGTAGACCGTGAACAGAATGGGAGCTAAAATACTTCCTTGCGGAACGCCAAACGCAATGTGCATTTCTTCACTCATTTGGCCCATTATTTTTACACACTGTCGTCTATTAGTTAAGTAACTAGCAAACCAACTCAAAGCAATTCCCCTAATACCAAAGCGTTCGAGTTTGTCTAATAGTATAGGAGCAGAGACTGTATCGAACGCCTTGGCAAGGTCGAGAAAGACACCTATACATTTTTGTCCACTGTCCACATGTGACGAAATTATCTCTGTCAGGAGTTGGACGGCATCTTCCGTTGATTTGCCACACCTAAATCCAAATTGGCGGTCGCTGAGTAGTTCGTATTTCTGAAGAAACTGTACCAATCTTTTGTTTACCAGCTTTTCCAAAATTTTGGACACTATGCTGAGTAACGAGATGGGTCGGTAATTGTCTGGATCTGATTTATTTCCGCTTTTATAAACCGGTATAACAACTGCAGTCTTCCAGCATTCAGGGAATGTGCCTGAGGACATGCTGAGATTGCATATATGTGTTATGGGTTCAATAAGTGTGTGTTTGGCGTATTTTAATATGAGTGGTGTTATGTCATCTTTACCTGGAGCGCTATCAGTTTTTATGTCTTGAATTAGCCCATTTACTTCTCGGCAATCTGTGGGAGCTAAAAAGAGAGAGTTCGTTGTTCGGCTTCCAAAAGTAATATTTTTTCTCAGATCAGCTTGAGAGGTGCCCAGTTTTTTCAAAATTTTGGAAGCAAGGTTAGCTCCAGTTGTGACGAAGTGTTTATTACAGCTATTGAGAGCTTCTTGTGGGCTTGCAGCACTCATTAAGAGCTCTTGTGGCCCATTTTTGGAACAAGGAATATCACATACATTTCTTATAGTTTTCCAGAGTTTTTTCGGGTTTCCTTGTTGTTGGGCTAGCTGTGCGTTATCGTGCTCAGCTTTAAGCTTATGCAATAAGTTATTGCAAAAGTTTCTGTACCGCTTATATGTTATTTTATCAGAAGTAATCAGCATGCATGTACAATTAAAGGAAGATGATCTTCTAAAACAATTTTGGGAGATAGAGAGAGAACCGGATAGTATTGGAAAAATAATGACAAAAGAAGAAACACGATGTGAAGAAATCTACGAAGAAACTACTTATAGAGATAGCGAAGGACGTTACGTCGTAAGGTTACCTTTTAAAAATTCTAATCCGGAATGTATGAGCGGCCAGTCAAAAGAAATAGCAAGAAAAAGATTTACTACACTAGAGAAGAGATTACTTAAAGATACGAAGCTACATGAGGAGTACAAAAACGTGATAGAGGATTATATAGAGCAAAAACACATGATCCAAATCAAAGATGAGAGAGAGATAGAAGATCCTTACGTTGTTTATTTACCGCACCATGCCGTAATTAGAGAAGATAAAGAGACAACTAAACTGAGAGTAGTGTTCGACGCTTCGAGTAAAGGAGTAAATAACGTTTCCTTAAACGATAATCTTCTTGTCGGACCTAAATTACAAGGGGATCTGCGACATCTTCTAATGAGATGGAGAAGCCACAGAATTTGCATTGTGGCAGATCTCGTGAAAATGTATCGTCAAGTCGCTGTTGCCGACCAAGATACAGATTTTCAAAGAATAATGTGGAGATTAGATCCACACGAGCCAATTCAACACTACAAGCTATTGAGACTTACCTTTGGGACATCCTGTGCGCCATACTTGGCCGTGAAATCCCTCCAACAATTAGCAAAGGATGAGCAAGCTAAATATCCAATTGCAGCTCAAATCACGCTGCACGACTATTATATGGATGACTTACTTACGGGATGCGAAACTACAGAGCAAGCTATCGAGATCTACCAACAGATGAATAGTCTAATGAGAGAAGGCGGTTTTGAGCTCCAAAAATGGTGTAGCAACAACCACGAACTACTAGATCATATCAGCAAAGAGAGTCAGAGGTCTAATCATTTGATAAACTTCAAATCAAATGATAGCATAAAAGTATTAGGTTTATCCTGGAATAAAACGGAAGATCAATTTGAGTATCACTTTCAACTACTTGAGAATTCGGAGACAAGAGAAGTGACGAAAAGAATGGTGCTGTCTGAGATAGCTCGCCTCTACGATCCAATGGGCTGGTTAGCGCCTTATATCGTCACTGCAAAGATACTTATTCAAAATCTTTGGAGGTCAAAATTATCGTGGGATGAGAAACTTACGCCACTACTCTTACTAGAATGGCAAAAATTTAAATTTGACTTACCAAACATAAAGAAGATTGTTATACCGAGATGGCTACAAGGCCAGTGCGATGACGACGTGGAGCTTCATACATTCGCTGATGCATCTCAATCTGCTTATGCAGCAGCTGTTTACCTGAAATCGATGAGTAAAGATGGTAGCACTGCTATCAATCTGGTCACAGCTAAAACTAAAGTGGCACCTGTGGAGAAAGAGGTATCAATTCCCCGTCTGGAATTATGTGCAGCGTTACTAGCCACAAAACTAGTATATGAAGTTTCCCAGATTATGAACATACCAAAAAGCAAAATATACGCGTGGTCTGACAGCACGGTTGTCTTAGCATGGATAGCAGGAGAGCCAAGTCGTTGGAAAACCTTTGTAAGCAATCGAACATCTGAGATACTTACCATGCTGGATCGCGATCAATGGAGACACGTCGGAACGGATCATAACCCCGCCGATTGTGCATCAAGAGGGCTGCAAATTCAAGAGTTAGTGGAGCATCAATTGTGGTGGCATGGACCAAGTTGGCTACAACGAGATGATTATCAACAATATATGAGACACAATTTCAACACATCGGAAGAGACAAGAGTAATCAAAGCATTGGTATCTACTGTAAATGAGAAGGAAGAAGTTATTTGGACAAGATTTTCAAATTTACCTAAAATGTTACGAGTTTTATCCTACTGCAAGAAGTTTTTAAATCTGAGACTACCAAAAGAACAGCGATTAATTTCATTCAAAATTGTGAGCAGAGAAGAAACAGAAGAGATACTAAGATTTTGTATAAAGGAGACGCAGAGTATGTATTTCAAGGAAGAGATTAACCGGTTGAGATCCTATCAGAGTGTACCAAGCAAGAGTCAACTTCATACTCTTCTTCCAGTTCTAGACGAGAACGGACTCTTAAGAGTAGGAGGCCGTATACATGAGGCTCAAGTGAATTATGATCAACGTCATCCTGTAATTTTACCTAGTGATTGTCACCTCACTAAGCTAATAATTCTAGACGCTCATCTCAAAACACTGCACGGAGGACCTCAACTGATGTTGAACTTATTAAGATCAAAATACTGGATACTTCGAGCACGAGATATGGTAAAGAAATGCTACAGAAACTGTGTTACTTGCGTGAGATATTCGAGACAAAATAACACTCAGCTTATGGGACAGCTTCCGGAAGATAGGCTGAAGCCAATGAGACCTTTTAAGATTTCTGGAGTCGATTTCACTGGTCATATCAACATCCGATTTTCACCAGGACAAGGAGCAAAATCTTACAAGGGCTACATCTGCCTGTTTATATGCTTTTTCTCCAAAGCGATACATCTTGAAGCGGTGTCAGATCTGAGTTCTGCAGGATTCATAGCCGCATTTCGAAGGTTTGTATCAAGAAGAGGCCATTGCCAAACTCTGTACTCAGATAATGGCACAAACTTTATTGGCGCAGACAGAGAGTTACGAGAAATGTTTAAACGAGCAACATCTCAACTACCTGATGAACTACAACACCTACTTGCGAATGAAGGCACAACCTGGAAATTTATCCCACCACTTGCACCCAACTTTGGAGGACTGTGGGAAGCGGGAGTACGCTCTGCAAAATCCCATCTGAAGAGAGTCATCGGAGATTCTACTCTTACCTTTGAGGAGCTTACGACAGTCTTGACACAAATAGAGGCCTGTCTTAATTCGAGGCCTCTATCGTACCAGAGTGACAATCCAGAGGATCCGAGACCTTTAACACCTGGTCATTTCTTAATCGGAGAACCTCCAATCATAATACCGGACGAGACTAGCGAGGAGCATAATATTTCAAATTTGAGACGATGGAGATATGGACAAAAAATGATGCACGACTTTTGGAGGAAGTGGTCCAATGAGTACCTTGTCTCATTAAACCAGAGATACAAATGGACCACAAAAAAGACAGAACCTGAGATCGATGACATAGTCATAATTAGAGATAATAACACGCCCCCGTCTAAGTGGTGTATGGGAAGAGTAGTAGACAAGCACCCCGGGAAGGATAATATCACAACAGTGGTGTCTGTTAAAACTAAAAACGGTGTTTACAAACGACTTTTATCGAAGTTATGTTTTTTACCGAGAGCCACCGAAAATTAACTTTTTGTGATTAATTATTTCAAAATTATTCCCGCATGGTGGGCGGTTGCTTAAATGATTAAAATTGTATTGTAAAATCAGTTAAAATTCCATTTATTGCATAGAGTCACTTTTCTTTTTATATAGAGTTTTGAGTTTCTTAAAGGACTACGTCCTTTGGTGGGCGGTATGTCCAAACACAGAGCACATTACATGTTCCTAAAAATTTCTATCTCATTTTAGTTGTACAAAACTTAACTAGATGGCGTCACAGTCAAGTTAAAACACGCAAACACTTCACTCATGTCAGAGTAGGGCATGTCAATGTGTTTATATAATAAATTTGCATTCTTACTACGGTATAGTGTTGTTTTCTTTGTGAAGTGTGTGAACACGTACCTCAAAAGGAAAAAAATCGGAACCCTTATAAGATCACTTTGTAGTCCGTCTGTCCGTCTGTCCGTCCGTCCGGGTTTCAAGACCTTTTATCTCGGGAACGCGTGAAGGTATCGAGTTGATATTAAAACTATACACGCAGATCTATAGTCTCTTGCTGCAGAAAGAAAAATAAAATTTCTCAGTTTACGTAAATAAAAGTTACAGCCGAATATGTCGTAGAAAACGGACATTTCGACACTCACAAGGGCATCAAAACTTATGGGGTACTTCCCGTTGACCTAGAACTATGAAATTTGGCAAGAAGCATTGTGTTAAGGTACACATATAGGGAAAAATCCGAAAAGTGGTCGTTTTCAATTTGATCGCAAAAAAATTGTGTCTTTATGCAAGGAATAAAGGTCCAAATTTTAAAGTGAATTAACCGTATCATGTGGGGTATCATATAAAAGAGCTTCATTAGAATAAACTAAAACAGGATTTTAAATATTTTTACGATGTATATTTTTCGAATTATGAAGTAAAATATAAAAAAACATAAGATTTCCCTCTTTTATCTACCAATTTGTACGGAACCCACGGTTGGTGAGTCTGACTCGCACTTGTCCGGTTTTATTTGGGACATTGAGTAAATAAGTGGGACGCCTAGCTGCAAGATAGGTCAAATAGTAGTAACAATCGCGGGTCGAACTTGGACTCTATTGGCACAGGACCGAGGAAAATGTCAAGAGAGAGTGAGATCTATTGCCCAGCAGTGGGATGGAAAAGGCTGTGGATGATGATGATAGGAAAACAATATTGATATGACTATAATTTGCCTGCAACTATGTAGTACTAATCGAGCTTTTTGTGTTATTATTTTTATGAAATATTGTATCACCAATCGCTCCGTGCAGCCATCAAAAAAATAAACAGTCCCAAATACCTATCGCATAATGAAATTCTTATCGGGTCTTCGCCTCGGGGAACGAAAATATTATTTTTTGCGTGCATTAATGCGATAACTGTGTATTGTAGATCTAATGTGATGGATCGGGCGCGTCGGGAGCGCTATTGAAAGATGGCGAGAAATCTTTGCTCTGAGATGATGTATCGGCTGAAGACATCGACTTGCTCTTGAATTATGTGACGTTATTTTAGAATATCATATTTCGTGCGGTGTTTGAGTGATTTCAATATATTTCTGATGAACTGAAAGACCTATGGGTAAAGATAGTGTCGTCACTTCGTAGGAGCTACTCAAGAGTCAATTAAAACTTTACTGTTGTCAAGTCTGTAGACTCATGAAACCACGAAGCCATTCTTCTTGACTGAGGATTTTGGTTTATAGAGTTAGAAGCTTGGCTCTTCATGCGATCTTATTAGCTAAGGTAGATAGCGCAAGCACGAGTTTTAGCAAAACTGAATTGGAGCTGATTTTTTTCATGTAAAATAAACATGAAGTAGTATGTGGAACAAATGCTGGAATAAATAAATAAATATTGGTGGACATTACACACAACACCATCTAGCTCAAACTGAGCAGAGCCTGTACTATGGAACTAGATAGGATATGCTCTATGGATAGGTGGATACAGCTGACGTCGCTTATAAAACTTATACATTAAGTATTTTGCAAACGTGTTCGTCCCTCAGAAAAAGGGTAGTAAGAAACAACAACACTTTATTCAAGGTCATCTAAGTAAAAATTTAAAATCTTGTGCGCGAACATTTGGCATGTATAGTGTAAGAAATAAGGAGGAATGGCGTATACCACAAGCTGCCAACTTGAGGCCAGCCCATGTGTTTAATAAAATTATCATGAAACTATTGAGTTTTGGTTCGTCTTCTAGCTGAAATATTTAAATTCTAAAATACTAACGAATGAAGCGTAAAACTGTAATTCAAATTCGATGATGAAGAGCGGCGGCGGCGGCGGCTCCTTTCATTTTTATTCATTCATTTGGTATTCCCGCCGACGTTCGCCGAATGTATTCATGGCTCCCTTCGAGCTCCGCTTTTCAACAATTTGAACGACTTCTCGCGTGTTACACTAGAGATGAATATCGCGATCATAATATCCGACTGATTCCGGCTACTCGGATGTGGATCAAAAATTCAAACATAAAAACCTAAAGTACAGAATGCATTAAGCCAGGCGCATTCTGACTTTAGGGACCAAAGATAGTAGTCATATTGATGCTTTAGGTATAACACTACTTGACGTACAACCCTATAATTCAATAAGTACAGAAGATTTAAGAGCTACACTGTAGAACGAAAAGCACTCTGTGTCTATAAAAGTAGGCATATAGCGACTGTGCAAGCTTAATTACGCTTTATGGCGTTGAATAATGCAATTATTAGTTTAACTTGTTTGCTTTTCTGTTGTCGGGTATTTTGTTTTAATATATAATTATCCTTTTTTGTAACAATTTTTAGTTATATTCGATATTTTTGAGTATTTTAATCACACAAGTATCTATGTATTTATAGACGTCCCGTCGGATATGTGAAATTATTGAGCTGTCTATAAATTTGTAAATATTGAGTTATACATATTGAGTTTGGTAATCTGATGGGCGATGGAGCCGAGTTAAGAGCACGCACCAGCAAGCGCAGCGTAGGAACACTAGCCACAAGGGAGAAAGAAACCTCATACAAGTGGTGCGCGTAAAGACGCTGGGTGCAAGCCGCTTCAAACTGATCTTTTTGGAAATCTATAGATAAAGCCTATGTCCAGCAGTGGACTTCTTGTAGTTGAAATGATGATGATTTTGATTCCGGCATAATTGTGCATGAGAGTATTTCTATTTTCCGCTCTCTTGCCGAATGTTGTTCGGTCGGACGCCGACGCCGACGCAGGCCTAATCTGTTGATATTGATACAGCGGCGGCGACGCGGGTTTGTTTCAGTTTTTTAACATTGTTTCGTGATGTTGCCATTATTTGTCGGGGTGTGAATTGATTTTTAGAAAAAAATAACAATAATTATGTCACGTTTGTGATGGTGACAACAAATCATAACTTGACAGTAGAGAGTTTACTCGCTGTGTTCCCGATATTTTCACTAATCGGGAAGGAACTGAGAATTATTACTAAGGATGCAGGACCCTATTCTATAGTCAACGTTGTCTGTCTGTCTGTTCTACACTTAAAGAGCTACTGGACGCTTACTGTATCGTTTTAATAGTAATAGGTAGGAAGTTAAAATGTTCACATAATAAATGTGTCTATATGGATCAAACGATGACAATAATAATAAGAAAAGGGTAACAACTCAGGGAGGTCCCCTTCCCATCCAACAAACGTATTTTCTTATATTTTTCTTTGGCTCTACAGTAGCTAATAACCGGCCGAGGCATTTAGGGTTACATTTAGGGTTACGCACATCGAAATTTATTTAAAATTTAAACAAGTGTTTGATACTCTGAACAAACGACTTAGCTTTTGTTAGTTTAAATGAAATATGCATGTTTTTTTTTTACTTTTCCAAGTACATTTTATAAATTGATCGACCATTACTCGTTACAGAACCCCGCTTAATTAAAGGCACTACACGAACAGCAATCAACTCACGGTACGTACTAAATCTGCTAAGCAAACCTGAAGACAAGTACAGTGCAATAGTGTGGAAACGTAAAGAAAAGCTTAAAAAATGAGGCAGAATCCCCTCGTGAATCCAACCGTCGGAATGAAAATTGGATTTGGCTCTGATTGGATTTTTATTTACTTAAGACAAGAAAAATTCCGTCGGAGAGGCGACGAGGCGTTCTTATAAATGGTTTAGAGAAGCGACTGATTAACGGATGGGATTCGTAGCCTGTTGGATTTATTCTGTTTTTGTGTAAATATTACGATGTATCGAAGAGTAATAATGCCAAATTTGTAGTTAAGCTAACGGCACACCTCGTAATATAACACATACATACACACACAAACACGTAATATAACACATACATACACACACACACACGTAATATAACACATACACACACACACACACACGTAATATAACACATACATACACACAGACACGTTTCATTTTGTTTGAAGTTAGGGTCATCATCTGATTGCTGCTCGCTCATAAACTCAATTGGGATTCGAGCGCTTGACGCCCGCAACGCTTGCCTTGACTGACAAAAGAATGCGGCGCCGAGCAAGCAAACTTCATTCATTTGAGTACTAAATGTGTCTTGCAAATATTATGAAATCGCTCAGTCGCAGCGAAGTTACACTCTTTCTGAGTGTAATACCACCTTAGTCAAAAATCTCCGGCGACACAAAAATCTATAAAATTGTAAACCCTGTACTTATAGCAAATTTCGGAAAGATTGGTTGAAAAATACGACGTGTACGAGTCCAACAAACGTCCGCACAGACGAATTTTTTTTTTTTTTGCTAATTAATGCAGGAACCTTCGTTCGCTTCGATCCCTCGGTCAATGGAAAAATTAAATTACATAACCGTGCCCCCACGACAGCTATATGCGACAGTCGCATCAGTCGCAACCTGCGGAATATTTTAGATGAAATTTCGCAGAAGTGTAGAGTCCCTTGGGCCAGAACAGTAGGATGCAGTTTGAGTACAGCACCGTAGCACCGAGTTCGATTGAATCGCAGTAACTTCACGCCTCGGGCTCTCTGTGGACACGACACTATGTGAACTTTACGCCAAATTCCGTGTCATGTACGGTTCGTGGCTTAAACTTAAACATGGGGGGAGTAAAGTAATGTGCATGGACTTTACATTTGACAGGTAAGATGTACAAAATGTTGGTTTTATTACAGGAGATCAGGCTATCGCCTGTATAAGTGCCGATTTCCTTCTAATCCCTTAATTTACAGCGAAGAGAAGCACCTGAAACATCCTGTTATTTATTTTTCTCCTAATTCCGCATGGAAAAGTGATATTTTTACCCGACTGCAAAGAAGGAGGGTTTTGTTTTTTAAATAATAACTTTATTGCGAATATGGGTGTACAGGAGTTGAAAAAACAAATGACGAACGAAAATGCCATTTTTCACATAACGGAATGCAAAAATTAAGAAAATGTTAGTCTAAATTAAGAAACCTGAATTTTATCAAATGTGGGTATTTACATGATATAATTATGTATTTACATTCTATGTATCAAAACTGCACACATTCCGTTTTCTTTCCAAAAAACTTTCAAATGTATACCGACAAAGCCATTCTTATTGTAAATCGGAATCATATTTGTTATTTATCCATCCCCCCGCGGAGCCGCAGTCCATGGCTTGGAGTTTCATTTCCGGTGGCTGGGCGAGGCGCATTATCGATACAGATAAATATTTTGCGGCCACAACATAAATAACGCATAATGGATTCCCGTTTGGGGGAGCGCCGAGCGGCACAGATTTCTAAGATCGGACACTTTTGGATTAGGGAATGGTTTGGTAAGCAATTGGGACTATAAGATGTATATTTTTCAGTTGTGTGCAAAGAAAATGTCATTCTTATGAATATGAATATACTTGGAATTATTATGAATATATGAATTATTATGAATATACTTAGATACTGGTTCATTTGAACCAGTATCTATATTCAAAGAAAACCAAACCCGACTTTTGCAGTCTAATTTACGATTTCGTTATGCTTCATACGCTGAGTGTTCGATTTTTGTGAGAATTTATGCGTCAAATAGCTAGAAAAAGATTATACTTTCTCATTCTTAAGAATTATTCTAGTCTAACTAGCCGCCTAAACACAAATCTAACGACATCTCGCACATCAATAGGTATCGGTGAAACCGTTTAGGCTGTAGGCGATCATAATATAGAAACATACTTACATCATACCCACATACATACATGCATACAAACATACATACACTCGTAAAACATAACCCTCCTTCTTACGCAATCGGGTAAAAATGTAATCAGGCTATATTTTTGAAGTGAGAAATTACTTAGGCGCGCTGAGCACTTTACAATTACTTAGGCGCACTGAGCACTTTACAATTACTTAGGCGCGCTGAGCACTTTACAATTACTTTGTCGCGCTGAGCACTTAACAATTACTTAGGCACGCTGAGCACTTTACTTTTAAATTAGAACTTGCACACGGAGGCTTCTGTACTCCCATACAAGATGAACACTGACACCAATGTTATGCTACTCAGCAAAATGTGCTTCATACTTATCTATGTGCGTTTGTAACTTTATATAATGTTCTATTCAGTAGGAATGGCTCCAAATGTGATAGCGAACACGAAGCTCGGAAATCTAAAAAAAAACATAATGATAGAAAAACAATTGAAAAGGTGCTTAATTATAAAAGTTGGTAGTAGTTTTTTGCGACTCAAATCGCGGGCATTATTTGAATTTTCCCTAGAAGCTTTTTCATCTCAGGAAAAACCATCCAGTTCTAAAAATTCTCTACATAGAATATCTTGAAGAGTTAACACATACAACCCCTCATGTGATTCTAATGTGAAGCCAAACACTCACGCTTGTTTCGATACCTCCGCTCTTGGCGCGGTATTAAACTGACTCTCCACACTCGACGCGTTCATCCCGCATCTAAGCTCAGGGAAATATGAATTATTCTTTCTAAGTGGCGTGTTTTTTCTTCGCGCAATTCGTTGTGGGTGCAATTTTACGCGGCCTGAGCGCGAATATTAAAAATTAAACTTAATAAGCAAAAGGCCAGTGGATGCTTTGTAATGTTTTTGTTACGTCATGCACCGGTTTTTGAGATTAAAAAGTTAATTTTATTGTTTTGAGTGAAACGAGTTGTGATAATTAATTTTTGGCGTTTGTGTTTTGTTTCTAGTGTCCAAATATCGACATAAAAGTTTATTTTTTTTGAAGCAGTTCTATAAATATTTTTACCCGACTATATAAGAAGGATTGATATGTTTTTAAAGAAGGAGGGTTATGTTTTTCGAGTATATGTATGTATATTACTTTGGCACGCCCTGGAGCCTAAACGGCTTGTTGTATTTTATATGAGTGGTGTCAATAGATTCGTCTTAGTCGTGAGAGTGACACTGGGTACATCAAAATAAAAAAAAAACAAAATTAAGGATTTTGGCGGCAGAAAGTAATGTCAAAAAAAATATGTTTTGAGAACATTTTTTTTTTTATACATTGGTATCAAAATAAAGAATTTTTAACGTTCATTACATATATATATATATATATACATACATGTTACATGTTTTATTGCAGTTTGGAATAGGAAATGCTAATAAATCACATCACACTTCACACTAATAATATAAATCGAAGTTTGTATTAGGTTGTTACTTCTTTTCGATAAAACGGCTTGACGGGTTTGGCTGAAATTTGGCACACAGGTAGTTTATAATCTTCTTAACACATAAGATACTTTTTATCCCGGTATATTCCCGCGGGAACGGGTAAAACAAGATTAAACCTATTTCCTACCTCAAAAAAATCTCCGGCAACTGTTCCATTATAATTGTGTTTTAAGGTAAGGAGATGGGAGAAGGGAGGGGGATGGAGGGGGGGCGCACTATTTCGTAACAAACAAGTGACTTTACTATAATTATTCTAAAGAATGCGCATTTATAACAATTAACAGTGATTTACGCATACTTTCATACAAAAAACATACACTCAACAGCGTATCAAGTGTAACGAAATCGTAAGTTAGACTGCAAAAACTGCTCTTCTGCAGTCGGGTATTTTGTTTTCTTTTATTAAACATACTTGTTTACCGGATCCATTTCGGCGAGTGTGCATCTGATCTGCATGATCTAATTCCTTCTAGCCCTTTTTTCTATCGGACAGTTAGAAACACGAAAAAGCGTCATCGTTTCGGTGGATGTTCCAAAAGGCCGAACGAAACGTTTAATTCCACATTTATCGTACGGACCCCTAAATTGTTGAATACCCTTCCTGAGTGTTTTTTTCGATAGATACAATCTGGGTGTCTTTAAATCGCGAGTGAATCGGTTTCTTCTAGGTAAGCGCGCTTCATCGTAGACCGCAACATCGCTTAACATCAGGTGAGTTGGCGGTCAAGCGCAAACCTATATTGTATAAAGAAATGTTTTTCATACATTCCTAAGAAAAAGTGGATGGACATCAAACAAACGGCACACAAACTGGGAGCACGTTGATCTTATAAGGGTTCTGTAATTTTATTATGTGGTACAAAATCCTAAATAATAAGTCCTAACAATTAGCACGCAATGAACATGCAACATTATGCAATTAAAATAGCATCTTTAAGTACAAAATGCGAACCATGCTAACTTCGATTATGACTAGCGCAGCCATTAAAACAAACGCTTTTCCTAACGGCTGTACCAAGTAATGTCGCAGAAAATGTCACAGACGTCCAGTTCAGTGGCCATAAATTGATATTGACGACGCCTGTACATTGTCCTCCTGAGTGAATGCAGTGACAGTCGGCCCCACGCCCTACCTTCCTCGGCTCATTTATAAACACTCCAATGTTATTTATTTCTTTTTACAACAGTTTCTTTGACTCGCCCGATCATTTATTTTTCTTTCGTCTGTGAAGGGAATGAAAAATGACGCTTGGAAGTCGTTAAGTGGAAAGTGAATGCCAACACAGTTTTAGGACCTGCATTATTATTATTTGCATTTCTTTTTTTGTAATTATGTGTATTTATTTATTTATTAATCAAATTAGTACCGCATACGTCTACGAATTACACTAACGATAAATAAACATGCAACATTCACTCTTTTACTAAACATGTTTAGTAATAAAGTGAATGCTACGCGAGTCCAATAACAATAGTCATAATCAGAGTGCACAAAAGAAATTAAATGTCATAAATGAGATATTGGATATTAAAATAAATGTCAATAAAAGAGAGACAATAAAAAATATAATAATAATAATATTGCTTGAAGCAAAGAATGAAATATTTTTTTTAGATAGATACTTCCTTGTTTATTACTTATTTGACATGTAACATATTATTTGTTAATAATAAAAAATATGAATATGATGACTACCAAGTATTTACAAAATATGCGGCTGCATTACTATCATTTGATGAGAATTGTTTTGAGTGAATTTTGTAAAATCACTTCATTATCTCAGGAAGCTACGTAAAATTACATTTTAGGGTTCCGTAATACAGTAGGAAGAATTCACCACGTCCTTCCGTCTGTTTGTTTGTCTGTCTGTCCGTTTATTACAGTCATTTTACTCAGGGACTATCAGACCTATATAAACGTATTTTGCCAGGTAGATGTGTACTACGAGTATTAACCGCCACAAAACGTCGCAGTAATATTTTATAAAAGTGAAAAATAAGGGTAGAAGGGATGAAATTATTTTACAATGTTGTAGGTATGGGAAAACCATTTTTGATAAATTTCCAGTGTTAATTATTGTTAGAGTCAAGTGCCCCCATAGCTAGCTAAACAATTAACTTTGGAGATGTGAAAAAATGTATATTAGTAACGTAATGTATATTAGTTTTAAGTATAATGTTATTAAAAGGAAAGCTGTCACGCGCGATGTAGACTTTACAAATTAACGAGTTACGGACGACCAACTCACAAAATGTGATTTGAGGCACACATTTCATATGAACTCAATTAATATTTATATAGTATTATACACTATTCTAAGTCCGCATAGAGTGAAGTGCAACTACGGACCCATACGTTACAAGTAGCCCGATACGCATTAGGCCAATATGTAGGGTTCCGTAGTAAATAAGGGTGACATCAGACAAGTCGCAGGAGTCATGTGCAACAGAGTAGCCCAAAAAAGACATGAATGGAAAAGGTTGGAGGAGGCCTATGCCGACTGGCAAACAGAGCTGCAGAAAGTAAGCAAGAATCAAATAATAGATTAAGTTTTAAACTTGTTATATGTTTGTACAAGATCTGAATAAGGGCTATTATTTATATTATTATTAGTAAATAAGGAACCCTAATAGTTTTGCTATATCTATCTGTCCGCAGCTTTGCTTAAAGACTATTAGTACTAAGACAACTGTAATTTGGCATGGATATGCATATTAGCAAAGACTTACAAGACTCCTAATGCAATACGAAATATTGTCCCAAAAACTTAACACCAAAATCAGGTGTTTGCTAATGACAGGTCACAAACGTCATCTCATCGCAATCACTTCTCAATTCATACGGCGCCAAGATGGTGAACTGTGTTAAACAATCTTGTAAAAACTACAAACTTCTTAAAAAAATAAGTAAAACATTAGACACTGCTCAATAGAGTCAGAAGCAGCAACAACAGCATTTTAAAAACCATTAGCGAAAAATATGACTGTCCGATATTAAACCATTGGATCCAAACAATAATTCCTAATAGTAATAGTACCCTATATATAAGATGAACTACAGACAGATAGTTTTATATAATGCTCAAGTTTATTGTTCTACTTTGTAAGCTTTTAACATGTCTTGTCTATGGATCGTAGTTGTCTGAAATAAAGTTTTATTATTATTATCACCTTCCATCTCTAAGTTCCATTTCCTTCCATTCTGACTTTAATCATGATTACCCGATCAAATCGAGAGATATCCTTTTCAAAGGCAACTTTGTAGATAAATTTGGCAAATGGACGTGTATCTACGGTTAAAAATAAATTTATAAAAAAATTTAGTGTCAAATGGAAAAAATAAAATTGACCCGAATTTAAAAGACGTTTTGTATGGAGATTGTACTTCGTCGCTGCATTCTTTGAGATTTTATATTCACCAGGTAGTCCACTCTTCAATGTGCTGGGCACCGAACACTTTTTTAGAGCTAAAACCTTTAAAAATACAAAATCTAATAATTTAATACATATCCGGTGGCGAGTAGCGACATCTGCCGCTTGCGCCGGCCGTCCGTCAATTCTTCATTCGCTTTTCGTGTTCGGGCATCGACACATACATTTTCAAAGTATTTTTATATTTTTAAAAAGTATTTTACCTAATTATAAGTTTTTTGTACTAAGTGTTATCAAAGTGCATTTGGTGTAGGTTTTAAATATAAGGAAGCGTAAAACGCAGGAAGGAAAGTACGGCGATTGGAACGCTGTTTTTTGGAAAATGTGAGTACTTGCTTATAACCCATGTTAATACCACATTTGTCTATTATATTTATGTGCAAATATGTAGATTGACGAAAATAACAATTAGAATTGTTGCATTTAATTATGGTTCACCTACCCACATTTGTGATCATCAATCAAAGATGTTTAGTTTTCACATTGGGGTATTAATTTAGTGACCTTTATTTTGCAAACTTTTGTCCCAAACTTCTGTTGCAAACTTTATTGATAATAGTATGTATGACTATTCGAGAAAAAGTAATTTTTACTTTCGATATTGATCTATTAAGAGTATTAAGAATACCTGCTTATTTTTTGACTCAAATAATCTTTTTCTTCGATGAAAAAGAGAATTTAAACTTTATATTTTTGTTACCTGCATGAGAACTTAAATGCAGTTATAAAATGTATTTAATTATTTTTTAATTTCGAGCTGTGATGCGATTACAGCCTGTTTTAATTTTGAGCTGTGATGCGATTACAGCCTGTTTTAATTTTGAGCCGTGATGCGATTACGGCCTGTTTTAATTTTGCCTGTAGTGAATATAGAGTTGTGATGCGATTACAACCATAGAACAATAAAATATATTTTTAACTGTGACGCGATTACAGTACGCCTAGATATTTAAAGTACTACTAGTACTAGCTTTTTGAGTGGTGACGCGACCACCATTGTTGTCGCCATCTTTCTCATCATTCCTCACAGATTGAGAAATTGAACGATAAATTTCGTCTAATCGAGGAATACAGCTTATCGCTTCGATACCACTAATCCTCACGATAAGGTGGTCTTATTATGAACTCCCATCGGCGATATGATGGTTCCACCCTCACAACCAAATTTAGAA
The DNA here is from genome assembly GCA_947563715.1 of Lycia hirtaria. Classification (NCBI taxonomy): domain Eukaryota; kingdom Metazoa; phylum Arthropoda; class Insecta; order Lepidoptera; family Geometridae; genus Lycia; species Lycia hirtaria. Next base: position 23,852,154 of record OX387376.1, read on the forward strand.
ATCGGTGTATCACCGGAAGTTTCGGCTTTGGCCGAGGACATTTTAAAAGCCTTGAGAGGTTTCAAAGCCTAAAGTTAATAACTTTGCACCTAAGATTAGGGACGAGATCTCTGAACTTTGGGGCCAAATCATAACAAATTGCCTCAGCAAGGAGGCTGTACAAAAATTGGTAGAAAATATATTAATATTACTGAAGGCTCATAGAAATGGCTGATATACTATCGGAATCTGCTAAAACTAAAGATTTGCGTTTGTATAAAACGCAGAACTACCTTAGCTTGGGTATCGTGGCAGTTACAAACTTTATATGGATAACGTTTAATGGCGAAATGGAGATTATTACCAAATCAATAAAGCACTGCCAAAATATTTCTAGGAGAAGAAACCTGGTAACGCCTGTATAAATATATACATATACTTATATTTTGGTACATACATATGTATACATATATGTATATACCTTTGATAAAAGGGCTCGAGCGAGACGCAGACTCAGATATGGTGAGCCCATGTATGTAATCCAGAACCCAGCACACAAGCGTCCTTGTATAGGGACGGCTGACCACATCAAGGCTCAGAACATCAAGATTAACAATTATTAACATGTTCCCAAGAACTAAATAAGGTATTTCTTTATAGATGGGTACTGACAAACTAAACGGTTTTAGGTGCGTGGAAGTCAATTAAAAACGCCCCACTATACATGAATACGTACTTAACAGGATATAAGATATCGTTTATATACCCTGTTATGCAGAATTAAGAGCCGACATATTCTGTTAAGTCCTAGCATATTAAAAATAATATATATTTTTATAATATAATCTTTAAATATCCAAATTATTACAATCTGGAGTTATTATGTAATTTCAGGCCAACTTATTTTAAATACTTCTTAGTACAAATAAAGATTTAACGTTTTTTAATGAAATTTTAGATTTATAATGAAATCTTAAAGAATTATAAAAAAAAAAAAAAAAAATTGTACAACCGCACGATTTTAAAATGGAAAACATTCGGCATAAAATCTAGTTTCGAAGAAGTACCTACTTTATAGGCATATATAAAAAGGCTTACCTTATTTTTTCTTATTCACTCGTCCAGTTGGAAATATTTAAGGTTCTAATTCCAAGAACAAACCTATGAGTTTCAATGCCTATCTTTGTTCCACGCCTTTCGTGTTCACGAAGATCATGACAACCTGTAACAACTTAACTAAGAAATCAGGGCTATCAGCTGGCGATATATGTATTTTATAATACAGACAGCTATTATAAAGGGCTGTTCCACGCAAGATAAGGAACCGGTCACTCTATCCCAAAAGTTAGGTTTTTTTAATAAACCACGCCGAAAGCAATCTTATTCATAGCCAACTGAAAACGGTTTTTTGGGTTCCGAGATAAGTACTGTGGAAATGACCCTCCAATTACCTAACGCCAAGCATAAAGAAGATTTCCGAACTTTTCGAATAGATTTACCAAGGTTATCAGAAAGGTTCTATTCTCATTCGTGCTAAATGCTAAATTTTCAGGTCTGTAGACCTCAAGGTATCCAGTAATAGATTACGGCTGGGTTTATACAAAGCAATTCGACGAAATATCTCTTATTTCCTAGGACGACTTCGATACAGAATTGATACAGCTATGAGTTTAAGCCCTGCCTTAAAACCTAGCTTCGCCTGGGAGGAGAACAATATAATGACCTCCATTTCGTTTCGTAGTAATCGGTTCTTTCTCGGTAATATAACCAACAATGGCGAAATGTCTGATGGTTTAATTTCATGATGGGGTTCATCAGATATTGAAAAATATATTAAATTATTAGAATTACAAGCGGTATTCATAGGAATAAAATACTTTTGCATGTGAGTTGTCTTATATAGCTATTCTCTTGAGAATCGAATAATACGACGGCAATTCCCTTCATTATCAGGATGAGAAGTATCCAATGCGAATATAATATCGAACATCTTCATACGGAAGCGAACGGTTGATCGAGAGAGATCGCTCTTAGCGATAGGGTCGTCAGTTGTCACACTAGTTCGTGATTAATGTCTCTTGATTGTACATTTTATGTTGGATACAATAAAGAGTTTATCTATCTAACAAGATATGTCAATGGTGTAATAAACGCCACCTATTTATTTGTGCATCATACATGAAATCCAAGGATAATGTAGACAGGCAAAAGACAAGGAATCAAGATGTATTAACGTAAATACTGAATGGTATAATTGGTAATAATTTCACTTCATGCATTTCATGAAATTACACTGAAGTTAGAATATATACACAGATATTAACTTTTTGCTTTCTGGCTGAATGTAAATAAAGATTTTTAATATAGACGGCTTTACCTTGAATTGGAAAAAATACTTTTTTCTAGTGATTTTCCCGTTTACACTTACATTAAAATGTTTGCGCAAGGTCCACCAAGCAAGTTTTGGATGACCAGGCGTCTGAAGTTAGTGTGGTTCCCTACTGGTCGAGCCAGCCGTCGTATCCTTTAATTCTCGAACTTCGCCCTCAGAACTAATTATGGCTTAATAGTCTTACCAGGACCCAATATCCTCTGTGTGGAATCTTATCCTGCACATTGCATCTGAGACTTGCTGATATCAGACGCTTATCAGGGATGCGTTTTCACGCCAGTCTCTCACAATAGAAAGATAGAATTTATCAATATAATATCATGGTACATTGAAACCTTGTCATGCGGCATGTTTAAATTTGTATAGTTTTTTTGTCACGGCAATAAGATTGACGATTGTATCTCTATATCCAATTATATCCAATCCAGTAGCATTAAGCTTTATTTCGGAGCAATTTAAATTAGAAGCTAATTAGTCAACTTTAAGCACGCTTCGATTGAGCTGAAAAGCTCTATCACTTATATTGGGATAAACAGTTTAGTTCAGATTCTAATGTAAGTACATAGTACATTACTAAGAGGTGTTTCCGAAACTGACATGTTTCCCAAGATACTAATATACTTGGGCCACCAACGTTTTACTAGATTTCGTTAGTCAATTGTATCTCAACCTGGCATTACCATCGACAACTACAATGAAGAAACTTGTAGCTCTGCTTACTTTGTCAACTGCTCATCGTGTACAGATGTTGTCACTAATCACGCTTGACAAAATAAATTATTCCAACATTAAAATATCTATAGGTTAATTAACCAAGAACTAGTCTCCCGGGAGGCATTGACCTCATCTATTCATTTCATTTTATCAGAATAAGAAGGAAATATATTTGACCAAGTACCATACAAGAAGTCAGCTGCAATCGCAGCTACGATCAGCTTCTGGATCGAACAAGTGTTGCAACATAGTGGAATCGACACAGATCGGTACTCCGCTCATAATTCTCGGCAGGAGTTCAGAAATTCATGTCTACTGTCAGCCGGAGAGGCGCTTCCATTGACGTGATTAAGAAAGCTGCTGATTTGGCAAAAAAAAAAACTGTCGTATTCGATTTTTTTTTATAACAAACTAGTATTTCCTAATATTGATAGTATGTAATAACATTGATTCCGCAAATGCGATGATCCTGAAGATAGTCAAATAATTGATTATTAGTAAATTAAGACAAGTGTTCGTACAGCTTAATTGTATTTAGTTTTGCCTTATCTATTGTATATTTACTCTTTAGAAAGTGATTTCTCTAAAGCTCTAAACATCTACCTGGTGAATATAAAATCTCAAAGAATGCAGCGACGAAGTACAATTGAAGGTTAAACAAACTCACCTGTAGTGTAGTTTGACCGTAATTGTACGAGTCGCTGCATTCGAAGAGATTTTCGGTCCCTCCCACCCTTGAGTTTTTTTCTACGGCAACTCTCCCTAGATATTATGGGTGAGAAAAACTTTAGTGAAATCACAATTATTATTAACTCTGAAAAGAATGAAGAATTGACGGACGGCCGGCGCAAGCGGCAGATGTCGCTACTCGCCACCGGATATGTATTAAATTATTAGATTTTGTATTTTTAAAGGTTTTAGCTCTAAAAAAGTGTTCGGTGCCCAGCACATTGAAGAGTGGACTACCTGGTGAATATAAAATCTCTACGAATGCAGCGACTCGTACAATTACGGTCAAACTACACTACAGGTGAGTTTGTTTAACCTTCAATTATCCTTCTGGGTCCTATGTAATAGGGCGAATTCTGTGCATATTAGTTATGCCGATGTAGTCATAGAATACATTTTGAATTATTTTTTTGTGGTGCCTCCCGTACTCGTCAAGTGGGAATGAATATTTTTTTTCCAACAATTGATTCTTCACCTTCGATAAAAATCTTTGATCATATTTTTTTTTAAATATCTAGATTTTAATGTAAGCATTCAACATTTGACATCAACCGCAGCTCAGCTCCACTCGACGCGGCCGTAGCTTAACGTTTTTTTCTCTAACCCAAACGGGCGGCAGGACGGGCACTCGTCCCAAGTGCAATAACTCGGCGAGTCACACACAGGCGGCGCCACTGGTGAAGAACACTTCAAATGAAAATATATCGGCACTTGTGAGCGCGCCTGTACGCTTTCTTCCCACTTTGGCTAGTTTATTTTATTTTATACGTCCCATTTTTAAGGCTTAGCTACGTAATACTGTAATACTATTTCTATCAGACTGTACAAAAAGATTTTGGGGGAATGTAAGTATTATAGTAGGTATGTTTTTTATCATTGTACTATTTATAAACGGTTTTATTTAGCTTGCCCTTTTTTATGTTTTTTGGGTCAAATTTAGTAATCAAAATTTGATTCCTTTCCTGTTGACAGATTGATCTGATATTTGGTACACGCCTCCAGCTTAGATGTTAATACAACGAAATATATTTAGTATCATTTTAAATTCAATATGGCCGCCGCCACAAAATGGCGGATTTTATATTTATTTACAACTCCCACTATATGGGTATCAAATGAAAAGGCTTTTCTAGTAGAATACAGTAAATACTTTACCTACATTATTATCTTTCTTTTCAATAAAACCGTTTTGTTTTTGTTTTAAGTTGTTATACTTGTATTCTATGGTTTAATGTTGAAGCGGCAGTAAACAATGATCAGAATACGTGCAGTCGTAAAATATTACCTTGAATCTTCGGCGAGTAAAAACAACCAAAAAATTTTTTCAAAACAATGTAAAAAAATGAAACAACGACAAGACAAGAGTATCAGAGTATCAGTTTGAAGACATCGAAACCGTCAAGAATACCACCTAGAAGACACCGAAGCAGAAGAGTATCAGCTTGAAAACCTAGAAGCACACAACACAACACAGTACACACAGGAAACACAGTAGATTTATGTAAGTTAGATTTAAGTTTTTGAAATGAATGCCACTGAAATGTGTCTGGGGGTGCATATATGTGTGTGTAAGGATGTGGGTGTGTATGTATTTCTTACTTTTTCACGCTAAAAATTGAACGGGTTAGTATGGAGTTAGTTTAAAAACTAGAATAGTACAAAAGCATTTTTTCTAACAATTGTAGGTATGGCTAAAAATTAAACGTTCCCGCAGGATAGGGACAAACAGTATCGTGTAGTTAGTAAGTAAAATAAACATATATAACATCAACAAGGAACGTAAGAAAGCTACACCGAAAACATTACCTTTCTGCTATTATTATGTTCTCAGCAAGTATACAAGAGGTCGTTATTATTTATCCAGCAGTATACACTTTTCCGCGTAATTACCCGCCCGCTCCCGGGAATGGTGACTCGCCCAATAAAAAAAGTCATCTGTGATTTTTCATCTTCTCGTGCCGCCCGCCTAAGCGCGTAACACATCTTGGTACTTACTTGGATTTTTGAAAATGTTTGTTTTTTTTTTTGTTTATGTTATTATCTTCCATTATTGGTCGTAATGTGAGCAAATTCTGTTACCATAAGATTTTTTAAATAATGGAAAAGATTTATTTATTAAGTTAATTGGTATTTACGTGAACCAAGTACAGTCGTTTTTAGAAAAAAATCGTATGAAAAATAAGGCACGTATCCTCTCTTAGTACATGTAATCACAAATACTGCATAATACTTAATGTCCTCCTGCCAAAAGTACCCGCAATCGACAAGCGTGGCAGAAAACTCCAATGAAAGTGGCAGAAGCGAAAGACAAGTTTCAGGATTGTAGCAACGTGGAAAGCTGACTCTATAGAGGATTTATAGATCTCTGAAAATGGTGTGATTTTATGTATGTGTGTTGTTGAATGTAGTTCACATATTTACCTACCAAACTTGACAATGACATTGAGGGAATCAGGTTCATTTGCCTTTAAACTAAATACCATTCCAGAAACTATCAAGAATATTATTCAACAACAATACGCCTGTACACATTGGAATCGAAAAACATCGAAACTGTCTTCACATAAATTATTCCCACAACCATTTCATAAATATATTGCCACCCGCCCAGCCGCCGCCGCCGGCGAGCCGCCTAGACGCGACGACCAAAAAAAAATGAGCTTCCCTTCGGTTTTCATTAACGATTACTTACCAACAAATCATTGCACTGGAAGTTTTTTTTATGTTTTGCATGCACGCTATATACGTGTAAGTAATTAGTTTCACTTTGTTTGACAATGTGGATGGATTTATCCGATCTTATTGAATTTATCCGATCCGTGGCTTGACTGTCACCAACATATTACGCGTCACTGTAGATGCAGTACACGCTATGCATACTGCATACAGCGCCGTGGCTTCACAGCGGCAGCACATGAACTGTCCACAACAATGTTATTAATAATCTGATATAGGTAGGTACTACTTGCTATATTGCTTGACTTCAGCTCAGCAATACCATTCAATAGGTATTTTCAGAATTTTCAAGCCAAATATTTTACGACGGTTTACGATATTTTTTTTTTATGTCAGATCTACGATTGACTTGGTAGCTCGCCTGATGTTAAGCAAAGATATTAATAAATTAAAATGAAAAAAAAATTACAAAAAACGTACATAGCCAAAATATAAGTACCTGTTGGTTGCCTTATTAGGCGGAGCCTGTATCAAGGCAACCTGTATTCCTGATTACAAATAAGACAGTTTTCAAATAATTACAAATAGGTTAACTTAAAATTACTAGTTATATTATTTATAAACATCCAGTAGAGGCTTAAAAGCAACTTAATAGTTAAAGAATAAGCATTTGTGTCCATTAAAATGATTTTAAAAATTATGTTTACATGTTTGAATTATTTTATTATTATTGAATTATAAATTTTATTATTTAATATTATTGAATTATCAATTATTATTATTATTATCGAAGACTCAGAATTAATGTTGTATGTTGTACTTTACACTGTTTATTGAATTTATTTGACATGTAACTATGGAGTTATAAATAAATATTTGTATTTGTATTTGTTATATATTATAATAAATAAATAAAACAACGGGTTGCACTCCGGGAGTGCCGACAGAACAGAAAACTAAAAAATAAAATAGCAAAAAGACTGACTCGTGAAGGATTTGAACCTCCGCCCTCCGATGGACAAATTGAAATTTATATCGGTGCTCTAACCTACTGAGCTAACGAGTCTTACGTGCATGTGTCGAAACTAAGTATTCGGCGCAACGAAATGACGTCATGCTAGAAGGACAAACTTGTACATACAATAATGAACTTTAAATGCAGAACGTCAGAATAGGTTTCTGACCGACTGTTTCGGACTGCCCGGCGACGAAGGTCGTTCTGTGACGTCCGTGCCCCATTTGGGGCCGCAGGATGATGGCGAAAGGGACGCTCATTTGTAGGGCAGCGATCTACGCCGTCGTGGGTCGTCTGCCCACGTTTCGGTCCTTATAACCGCAAGGTTGGCAGGACCATGGGAGGTGGAGGGAGAGCATTGTCCGTCATAAGATCTGACGCGAGTTTAACATTTCTTACCCATCCAAAAAATACACAACGCCGCTAAAGAAGTTTTCACTTCAATAATAATTGTTTATTTGTTTCCAACAATTGTTACATTAAAATTAATAGTTACATAATCATAATCATAATTTATTGATAACAATTGTTACAAGTCATTAATTACATTCATATAAAATAATAATTGTTTATCACATGTGTATAACACTATAAAATCATAGCTATAGAACGTCTGTTCAACAAGCCAGCGTCTGCGTCTCGTCTCGTCAGCGTCTCGTCGGCGTCGGGGTAATATTTTCCGGCAGCTTGTTATAAACCGCCGGACCCATTAAATGAATCGATTTGCTTGAGCTCTCCAACACACGAGGCACCTCCGCGAGGAACATAGTACCTAAATCATGCAAGTGGCCGATGTGGCCGAGGTTGGAGCGCGTCGATCTAATTCACTCTTCATCGTCATCATCATCATCTCAGCCATAAGAAGTCCACTGCTGGACATAAGCCGCCCCCATGGACTATCAAAAAGTCCCATTGGCGCGCGGCTTGCATCCAGCGTCTTCCCGCCACTTGTATGAGGTCATCTGTCCATCTCGTGGCTTGTCTTCCTATTCCTATGCTGCCGGTTATCTATTCTCTGAAGTCTTGAAAATTCCAAGATTATTGTTCGCAGGAAAGGAACATACTTAGTGGCAAAAAAATCCATCCTGTGCAGTATGCATCAAGAACGTGGATCGATATCGCTGAAACTCTGTTAATATCACAAAAATAGGAAGCTATGGACGCAGATTTAGTGTTACAGACTTAAGAAGTGTAACAGGTGACTATTAAATATATTTGAGGGACGTCAAAGAAAATAATTCGTCAACTTCGGATTGAACCCACAACATACAGTTTAAAAGGCGTACACTTACAATAAGCTGTGTGGTTAAGTTGAGAAGCTAGGATCATTAGGAGAGTCTATGCGGTCTTCTATACTAACATGATCGATTAATCATGATAAAGAATAAGATTTCATATTGAAGTATATCTGAGCTTTCCAAGTGTCATTTGCAATCGTTTTTGAAATCAGTAAGCGCCTCATCAGCACCCTCTGAACAGTTCATAAAACTCGATCCAAATGTAAGAACCGTATCTTTGTTGTTGTTTATGCACTTAAAAATCCATTACACGCAGAAAGAGCAACTAATAAATATGGAGAAGAAAGGCGTTTCTATAAAAACACATTTTAAAATATCCCAAGCTATTAATAACTTTAAGATTAAGCAGAGAAGGTTGAATTTCGAGGGAAACTGATGTTGATACATTTCAGCGTGTTTTAAAGTCCGCAAGGAGGATGTCAGAATCAATTCTAGGAGCCATTTCTCAATAAAGTTGGAGCAACATGTATGGAGGCTTTTAAACTTTGACGTGAGAGAGCTGGATGGCCAACTTTGATGATTCTAAGAGAGTGCTTCTTGTTTGACTTAAATTAAATTTGGTGGACATTGCATAACTTTACTATATCAAGAGGGACGCTTTCTGCGCACATGTACAAAAGACGATTTCAACTGTTTTTTTACCCAACTGCGTAGAATAGAATAAGTATTTAATGCAAACTGTGTAGGTACAAAGGTCTTAAGTTAAGTAATATTAGATTCAACAGAATCCTAATCGACATGCAATAAGTATTATACGTAAGAAGGGTTATATTTTTCAAGTGTATGTATGTACGTAACGTAGCTATGTATGTATGCTTCTATATGATCACCGACACCAGGGCTATTTACTTAACTAAATATGTTCTGATATGTAACATTTGTATCTTATAAGTTCTTCATCTTTTTTCTCCTCACAGGGTATGAGACTCGCGCGATCAGCGCAGTTGCCACTTTCAAACTTATAACTTATCTAATATAAAAAAAAGTAATTTCACATAAAAAGGTATTATTTCGCAAAATGACTTCCGGCAGTAATCTTCAGGCTCTATCTTCAGATCCGCTTTGTCATGTGTATTGGAAATTACGAGACATCGAAGCTATAGAGACCAAACTGAACTATCTTAGCACTTTCCATCAGAAGTTGTAGCATCCTGGTTCTATCATCAGCTCGACCAGATTACCTCTATTTTATGATAATATTGCGTTGTCATCTTATTAACACATTAGATGCAACATTTCAGTTCATAAACCGTAGTGGATCAAATTTAGCTTGCAAAATTTGATTACAGATACCAGGACAGTTGAAACTAAATAAAAGCTAGTAAAACTCCATACCTACAGCAGTGGAAAGTTGTTCCAGAAATGAAAAAATGTTGAGTAGCTAATGGTTAATGTTCTCGAAAGGACGGCATATTTATGTCCGTGTAGTAATAACCCGAGGTTTCATCAGCAGTCCCAGCGCTGGGCGTGTCGGAACGCCCACGAAAAAACGCTCTCAAAGTACTGGATGGAATGATCTTGATACTTAGGATATTTAACAAGTATCTATATTAAAACTACAAATATCTAAGTATATTTAAAAAAAAAACAAAATAACTGACTGCAGAAAAACGGTTTTTTGCAATCCAACTTACTACTTCGTTACGCTGTTGAATATGTTTTTTTCTGAGAAAGTATGCGTAAAATCGCTGTATACGCTGCTGTATTATAAATGCGTATTCCTTAGATTTTTTTTATATCAGCCCTGTTTGTACAAACTGTCCCACTGCTGGGAACGGGCCATCTTCTCATTGTGAGAAGGGTTAGGCCATAGTCTGCCACGCTGGCCAAGTGCGGGTTGGCAGACTTCCTTCGAATAGTTCTAGTAAAATTCCTTAATTATTAGAGAAAGTTCGTTGGAGGTTACGAAAAAATGCATTTTTTTTAATTTTGCTATAGTGTATTATGATTTTTACAAAAAAATAATATAGCTAATGACACTCAGGAAGTAAAAACGAATCTAACGACATCTTGCACATCCAAATCGGTCAAGCCGTTTAGGCTGTAGGCGATCATATAGAACAAACATACATAAATACCCATCCATACATACAAATTTACATACACTCGATAAACATAACCCTCCTTCTTGCGCAGTCGGGGAAATAAACATTCATACGGATCAAGGTAACTTTCTCAAGTTGATGTTGAAGACCTTAGCCAGCCTTCTCACTCAGTCAAACATGCTTTTGCACGGTCTAGTGAACACAACAACTTACAATTATAAATAGACATTGAATTTTGATAGTCCCGGATTTTAATCAAAATAAGTTTTACCACAAAATAAGGTTTTTTATAATAGTACCTGCGAAGTGAAATTTTCTTATTAACCCATTAAAAGTTTCATACCTATTTAGGTAGATAGTATAGTAGGTAACATCTAGTGAACCGTTCCCTCGCAGCTATCTAATCTGCTAACGCATATAAAGGGATGCGCCGTCATTCTGTGCTCGTCGATATTTTATCGTCTCTTCACGATCTCAGAACGATCCACTTGAGCTCGATAGCGACATTTTTCGGGTGATTTCATGGCGGGTGCGGCGTAAAGCAAGATTGTACGTTTTCTCAGCACTAAAAAGGAATATTTTGGTTTTAGGACACTTTTTATGTGGTCGCTTTTTAGCAATCTTTCACTTTTGCGCTTTTTTGTGGCTGCAGATTGTGCTTTCAAGAATTAAACGGAAAGTTTAATTTTCCACAACACAGAGAAAAGCGCTCGTCTGTGAAATTTGTTGACGCCGTGAGAGACCACTCTGCCTTACCGAAAAACGTTACTTAACTTTAAGCAATGCTGAACATATTTTTAACCGACTTCAAATAAAAAGGAGGTTATCAATTCGACCTGTATGTTTGTAATATTGTCAGAATTGTGTCAATTTCTGGCTGACACGTAATGACACTTGCGGAAGAACAGGGGCCCAATTCAGTTATTCAAAACCGCTCCACAGCCGAACCATATGTGGAGCGTTTACCGTCGGCCGCCATAGTTTTTTGATTTAGTCACTTTTATGTCATACACGTCCTTCGCTCGTTACTAAATAAAAAAAAAGATAGCAGCCGGCAGGAATTGCTTCGCACAAGGTTCAGTTACGGATCGGTTTTGAATAACTGAATTGCCCCCCTGAAGACAGAGAACTTTTGCGGTAAGGCCCTCTGAAATAGGGAAGGTATTGCTTAAATTATTAGATAATTGCAATTTTCTTAACACCTGCCGTCTCTTCTTACTTGTGACCATGGCACTACAAAATATTTGAAATGTTATGACATTTCCAACTTACCAGTTTGGAAAACTTAAAAACCACTAAGTAGGTACATAAAACAACGGATGAACGGATATTGTTAAGACGTGGCTAAGAAAAGAACACTCTAGATCAAATTTTACTTTAAAAAAATGGTTCATTTGTTTGGACGGTAAACTAGAGATTTTTTCTCTAATCTAAATGTTTGTGTTTCTGTGTGTCTGATTTGAAATCAGAAACACACAAGCATATATGATACACCCATAACTTATGAAACACACACGATAAATACGCTAAAAATTGTTTAATTGCGATACTCTGGTATTTTTTTTAAACTTTTTGAGTAAATACTTGTATTTCTTTTATTTATTTATTATTTGTAAAACGTCGTGATAGTACACCGACTACGTTACAGGACTAGCAACATACAAAAGAAAGCCGTGCGTTTTACGATTATTCGTAACTGACTGACCGTCTGTCGCCAGCCAGTTTATTGCGCACTAAAATAAACGTCAGGGAAAACATATTGTAGCCACCTCCTTCTAATGTTAGCTGACTCACTCACGCACGCCTTTAGAACTAGTGGTTCTACGTACAGTAGACCTCGTGAGAACGAACTTTTTGCAACCATACTCGTAAATAAGTGCGTGCCTGCGAGGTCTATTCCTTATATACTAAACTCTTATTGGCGGTCAGCCTTTATGAAGTGGACTTTATAGAAAACCGCGAAATACGAGCCCTGCCTGCATACGGCACACAGATGTTTACATGCACTGGAAGAGACATCATGCATGTAATATTAAAATTTCCTTCTATAGTAGAAGGCCATGGGGGAAGCCTATGTTCAGCAATGGACTTCTTATGTCTGAGAAGAAGAAGAATTCAAATTCGTTTACTAAAGATATAGATATATCGAAGAAAAAGTAGGAGGCGATTGATGTTACAGTCCAATCCAATTGTCACTCAACGCATTGAGCGTAAAAAAGTAACTGTAAACGATAAGTAGGCATGAAGCTGTAACTTACAGCTTCATGCCTACTTATCGTTTACAGTTACTTTTTTTGACTTTGCATTGGATTGGATGACAATGCAAGGTAAACAGAAACATCATCCTAAATTCAATATGGTGGACTCCCAAAGAAGGCAGACTAATATTTTTATGCACTTCATTACTATCTAAACAACAAGGAGTTCACAGCTGGACATAGGCCTCCCTCATACATTTTTATTATTAAACTAGCTGACCCGGCGTACCTCGTATCACCTATCAATGAATGGGCCCGATATTTTCTCAACGTTTAAGCCTTCCCTGGACTACGACAAACATTTCAAAACCAAAATCAGCTAATCGGCCTAGCTGTTCTCGAGTTTTAGCGAGACAAACGAACAGCAATTGATTTTTATGTACCTTTATAGAGATAATTTATAGAGATTATACCTATTTGAACTAGCGATGAAATGAACACCAATTTACCAGGTTTTTTTTGTTGCATTGACTTAGAAGTATGATTTTTCCACAATTTCGAGTGACTATAGACCTGTTTTTGGTAATAATTTCATCTTGATATTTCCGCCCGCTTCCTCAACCACCGCACGGTTGTAACGGGACAAAGAGTGTAACGTAACGGGACAATGAGTCGGGACATGCAGCCGGCGTTCATCGATTTATTATACGTTGTCACGTCAATAAAGTGTTTCGTTACCCATTCGCTTAGCGCCATCTAGTGCCATAGCTCCGCACTGCCCCCCGAGATTGAGTCCGGGCGCGAAGTCGACTCCGGATTTATGAGGATTCCCGCCGACACCGCACTCCTCTGATTGCCAGTTTATTTCGTGTCAAAGTGTGTGGGCTCGGGAAAGGAGAGGTTATTAATGAGTATCGCTTTTGCTATTTCTTAAAGCTTCAAGTTATCCTCGAAGTAAACTTAGTAGGTACGTTGGTAGGATTGCCAAATATTTGTGCGTAATATTTTTGTCGAGACTGACGATTCACGGGAATGGTGGTGAGCTATATTATGTTTGTATCATGTATACGTAGATACACGCGTATACGTAGGGGCCGTCGAAATAATAACATAGATAAAACTTTGCAAAACCATCAGGTGACATACATACTAGCTCATATAAACACATTCAAATCGAATCAACAAACATCCCCTCTAAGATACCTGATCACCTCTATTGAAATTGCATATCCTTTTACTTTGTTCGAGGTTCAGATAACAAACCTCGTTCACCGGAATAGATGTAGACCACGAGTCAATAAAACGTTTTACAAACGACTAAGGTCGTTTAAATTTAACTCACCACAAGCTAAGCCGTAAAAGATGCAGTTTATAGCATTCCAGGGCATCCCAGCAGATTTAGTGTGGAGTTGCCAATCTCCGTTCACAGATGGCGTTAGTAGTCATGCTCGTAAAAACTTTAACAGCGCCGCTGTCGTGATCCGGCTGTCAGCTGATGCACACGTCTACCTAGCACCAGCTAGGTAGACTGTAATTAAAATATTATATTATGCACCAAGAGGATATTATATTGTACCACAGGCGACATATTGTAACGAATTGAATCCCGAGTGTAATGCAGGATTCTGGGGTTAACTTCCGAGCGTGGAGAGAGTACTAGAATCCGGAATGTAACAACGTATCGGATTAAAGCTCGCCCAAGACAAAAACACCTGTATTCCTGAGGCGCATACTTTATTATTCACAAATACTTACTGCGATATAGGTAAACTATAACCATATTTATTATATTTTATTTGATTTTTCTGTTATTTTTATGATACTTAAATCTTATGTGTAAAGTTGTAATAAAGTTGAGTAGTTGAGTTAGCTATGGAAGTATCTGCAATTAATTTAATTGATTTTGACATGACGGTAATTTGCTTGTATAGAACGAATTTAGTTAGCACTAAAGATTTTTTAATAAATTTTGAGAGATTGCTTGAAAAGATTACAGAATTAAGTATAGATTGCGTAATAGTCGGTGATTTTAATATCGACTCGACTGGTGCGTCTAAAAGTGACATGAAAACACTGTCGAATTTATTGTCGGGCCATGGCTTGACGAACGAGGTGGACTTCCCAACTAGGGTGACGACGACAACGTCTTCCTGTCTAGATCACGCGTATATCAACTTGCCGGCGGGCGCGCTCGTCGCGGCACCCGTACTTACAAACCTTAGCGACCACCACGGCGTTAAATGTACATTAGTACGACATAGACAAATACATTCTCCTCGTTATGTTAGAAGCTACTCGCGTGTCAGCCAGAGTAACTTCGTTATGGCATTAGACAGCATTGACTGGTATAAAATGTTAAACAAGTACTGTACTGCTACTGAGAAAGCTGTAGCAGTGATAAATATAATTAAAAATAAATTAGATATATGTTTTCCTTTAAGGAAACCATGTAATAATAGGAGATCGGACTCATCCTGGGTAACACAGGATGTAAAAAAAATTTAATGCTTACTTTTTGACATTATTGAAATTAGTAAACAATACCCAAATATTGATGAAATGAATACTATTATATCTGACTCGCTTGTTACGTCATCAAGCCCTTTGTCTATCGCTGACTGGCAGCTGCATCGCCTGAGTACCGAGTATCCCGAGTCGACGAGTCAGCGGTAACAAGATACGCCCGTGCGACCCAACGCCTTAGATACGGGTGGAACCTTTCCATCCGGCAGTGTTAATCTAGCATCGATTCCATTCACATAGCTCTAATATAACTCTAATTGTAAATCCTAATTATCGTAATTAAATTTAATTTAAATAGTTTTTGGTTTTTTTAAATCCTTCGGCTGTGGCCTTCGTAATTGGCGCAGTCGGTAGGATAAAGTAGGTTAGCTAGGAGTGAGTTAATTGTGAACTCTTTGTGCGATCCGGGAACATTGACGGAGTCATCTCCCGGGAGACCTCCCTGGTTGTGCGTGCGTGTGTGCGTTAAGTGCGCCGCGCTCCGATCCTGCTTTATCCGAAAAGAACCTGGGCCTGCGGCTGGAGGACAAATCCGAACATTGATTTACAGAGAAGACCAAAATGAAATATATTGGGTGAGTACATGAATTGCTCTTGTGCTTGCTGTCCTTAATTTTATTCCTTACCACTGTGTCCTTGAGTAATCAAAATTTTCCATCCTAGGGAAAGACACATAAGTCCTGCACCGAGTAGGCAACTACGTAATATATTATTAGATAGAAATAGGCACTTAGATAGTATAGCAGAAACTGAAAATATGGCTGACCTTGACGTCATTTTTAAAGCCCTTCGAGTTGTCCCCGAATTCGACGGCAACCCCAATGTGCTTACACGATTTATTCATCTATGTGACCAACTATGCACTGCATACCTTAGCGTAGCCAGGCAGAGAACTTACCAACCTAAGCTTACTGAATGGCATACTAAATAAAATAACCGGGCCCGCCGCCCGCACTATTAATTCAAATGGTGTTCCAGACTCTTGGGCGGGCATTAGAGCTGCTCTCGTAAATAATTTTTCTGACCAAAGGGACGAAACCGCCCTCTATAATGACCTTGCTCTTGCTACGCAAGGGGTGAACACACCCCAAGAATTTTACGATCGGTGCCAGACACTATTCAGCACCATAATGACGTACGTGACCTTACACGAAAATTTGGCTAGTACTATAGAGGCGAAACGCACCCTCTATAAGAAACTTACGATGCAAGCCTTTGTGCGTGGGCTGAAAGATCCCTTGGGTTCACGCATACGATGCATGCGTCCCGAAACCGTTGAAAAGGCCTTAGAATATGTGCAGGAAGAATTAAATGTAGTATATCTCCAACAGAGAAACAATGGTTTAAATTTTAAAACCAGCGCTGCAAGCGCAGCGCAAAATACATATATTCCTCCTGTACCTATCTATAACGCTATGCCCTCACAGCAGCCCTGGAGGGCTATGCCGCAAATTCAGAACCAACAACCTTGGGGGGCCAACCCTCCAATAAACCGACCTCCTCAAGGTCCCACGCGAACGCAGCAGATGTTTCGCGCCCTGCCGCCGAATTATAACCCCCGAAGTAATGTCTTTAAACTTAATACACAAAGAAACCAACCCCAAAATCCGGGCCCTACGCCTATGAGTGGTGTCAGCCACTTCATCACGAGACCCCTCAGGTCTAACCAGGCACTATCCGGACACGACTGGGCAAGGTCGGGTAACCCGCCGCCCAGCAATTATTTCAAAACCCGGGAAGCCAACATAAATGAATGTGCTAGCTACGGAAGCTACCAAGACCCTGAGGCTTATCTATTCTACCCGGAGTACGAGTATTACGAGTGTCCCGTACAATATGAGTATGATGAGTTTCCTTATCACCAGGACTATACCGTAGCTGAACAGACTGACGATGACAGTAAAAATAACCCCCAGCCCTCTTCAAGCGGCTGTGACCCCCAAAATTTTCAGATGGATCAGATATCACGAAATTCAATATAGAACTTAACCTCCAAACACAGAGGCAGCTTCCTTACATCCAGATTTGTAACCCTCCTTTAAGGTTTCTCATCGACACCGGAGCCAACCAGTCGTTCATCAATCCTGAAGCAGTCGAATTTTTTTTACTAATAATAGCTGAGGTTCATAATAACAAGGTCATGTGCACCGAACATCTGTCCACGCGCGCCAGCAAAGTTTTATCGCGATTGCGTACCAACCATTTAAACGCCGAAGAACGCGCGAACCTTAAAAATGTATGTGCCCAATACGCAGACGTTTTTTACATCGAAGGTGAGAAATTGACATTTACGAATCAAATTAAGCACCGAATTAGAACTACAGATGAAAACCCGGTAACCACGAAAAGCTATCGCTACCCGTACGTTCATAGGGATGAAGTAAAGCAACAGATAGGAAAAATGTTAGATCAGGGAATAATTCAACCCTCTGAGTCAGCTTGGAGCTCCCCCATATGGATTGTTCCGAAAAAAGCCGATGCGTCAGGCAAAGCGAAGTGGCGCCTCGTCATAGACTTTCGTAAACTCAACGAAAAGACTCTAGACGATAAATACCCGATTCCTAACATCAATGATGTACTGGACAAGCTTGGCAATAGTCAGTATTTTACGACCTTGGACTTGGCCAGTGGGTTTTATCAAGTCGAAATGAGCCCCGAGGACGTTCCTAAAACAGCATTTAATGTGGAGCATGGACACTATGAATTTTTACGTATGCCCATGGGTCTAAAGAACTCCCCGTCCACATTTCAACGAGTAATGGACAATGTCCTAAAAGACCTGCAGAACACCGTCTGTCTGGTGTACCTTGACGACATAATTGTGTTCAGCACGTCACTCCAGGAGCACATGGTGAATCTCCAGAAAGTCTTCCAAAGATTGCGTGAATCCAACTTTAAAATCCAGATAGATAAGTCTGAATTTTTGAAGATGGAAACCGCATACTTAGGACACGTTATCACCAGGGAGGGAATCAAACCAAACCCCGATAAGATATCGGCAATAAAAAACTACCCCATCCCCAAAACTCCTAAGGAGATAAAACAATTTCTTGGCCTCATCGGCTATTATAGGAAATTTATTTCCGATTTTTCTCGAATCACTAAGCCTCTCACTCACTGCCTTAAAAAGGGGAATAAGGTGACCATGACCCCACAATACATCGAGAGTTTTGAAAAATGTAAAACTCTCCTTACAAATGACCCCATCTTACAATATCCCGACTTCAAAAAAGAATTTATTCTGACAACGGATGCGTCAAATGTGGCCATTGGTGCCATATTGTCCCAGGGGCCAGTAGGCTCAGACAAGCCTGTGTGCTTTGCCTCTCGGACTCTAAATGACAGCGAAGTCAACTATAGTACAATCGAAAAGGAGCTACTGGCTATAGTATGGGCCACAAAATATTTTAGGCCATATTTATTTGGCCGTAAATTTAAGATCATTACGGACCATAAACCACTCCAGTGGGTAATGACCCTTAAAGAAACCAATTCTCGATTGACTAGGTGGAGGCTGAAGCTCAGTGAGTATGACTTCACAGTCATACACAAAAAAGGCAAGACAAACACCAATGCCGATGCACTCTCCAGAATTGAGATTCATAATGAGGAGATAAGCTCTATAGCTGTGAATCCCTCAGAGAGACCAGCCAGTTCTACTAGCGGTTCAAGCACAGACACGGCACATACAAGCCTCGAGAACCCTATTCTGGAGGTACCAATAACTGACGACCCTGTAAATAAGTTTCAAAAGCAAATCATAATGACAGTAGTAGGTGATGTAAAAGGAAAACCAAGAGCAATAAAACCATTTGACACCCATACTAGAACCTCCGTACAAGTTTCCGATAATAACTTAGAAGAGGACATAGTTAACGCACTAAAAGAGTTCGTTAACCCGAAAGTCAAAACAGGCCTCCTCATATGCCCTTCAGTAAGGATGTATGACGTAATTCCTATAATTCAAGAAAAATTTCGCAGTTCAGCAATGAACCTAGTCCTAGCGAAAAAAGAAATAGAAAACGTCAAAGAGTATCTAAAACAGCAAGAGTTGATTCGTAACTACCACGATGGTAAAACCAACCACCGCGGCATTAACGAATGTTTTCTTGCTCTTTCGGCAAAATATTTTTGGCCAAAGATGAGAGAACATATTACCAAATTCATTAACGGCTGTACAGTATGTGGCCAGGCCAAATACGACAGAAACCCTATTAAACAGAAATTTAACGTTGTACCGCCAGCAACTAAACCATTTGAGATCATTCACCTCGATTTATTCACAACAGAAAACGTGAAGTACCTCACTATTATAGATGTTTTCTCGAAATACGCTCAAGCGTATTACCTTCGAGACGGCACTGCCATTAGTATCATCCAAAGCCTTCTACATTTTTGCTCACACCAT
Source organism: Lycia hirtaria (assembly GCA_947563715.1). Lineage (NCBI taxonomy): Eukaryota > Metazoa > Arthropoda > Insecta > Lepidoptera > Geometridae > Lycia > Lycia hirtaria. The sequence goes on from OX387376.1 coordinate 23,872,131, forward strand.
GGCCTTCCTTTGACAATAGTAACAGACAATGGAACTGAATTCACCAATCAGCTGTTCTCTGAGTTTACCCAACTTCATAAAATTAATCATCACAGGACTTTACCCAATGCACCAAATGATAATGGTAATATTGAAAGATTTCATTCGACCATCCTTGAGCACTTACGCGTATTTAAACTGCAACGTAAAGATGAACCAGTGGTTAATCTTATGCCATACGCCATCATTGCATACAATAGTTCTATTCATAGTTTTACGAAGTGTCGACCCTATGACTTAATAAACGGCCATTTTGACCCCAGAGACCCCATTGACATGGACCTTACTAAATACTTGTTACAACAATATACTCAGTCTCACCGGGAACAGATGAAAACTGTTTATGAAATGATTAATGAGACTTCGTTAGACAACCGTTCCCACCTAATAGAAAATCGTAATAAAAACCGAGAGCCTGAGGAAGAATACCAACCAGAACAGCAGGTCTTTATTAGAAATCCCTGTGCTGACAGACAGAAACTCGCGCCGCGATATACTCAGGACAAAGTCTTAGCCGACTTACCTATCCATATTTATACATCTAAAAAACGCGGCCCCGTAGCTAAATCCCGTCTCAAAAGAGTCCCTAAATCTGCAAAATTGTTACAGGCTCCTCCTGACCCTGACCGCAATGACAAGGCTGGAAGCTCAAGAGATAAGACTTGAAAGTTTGGACGAAGGACCTGGACTTCTACCATTTAAGCTGGGATCGACTACACTGATAACTCACTATCACACATTTTTGCAGTTTGTAGAACTCGACAACATTGAAAGACAAATTACTGACTTACAGACTCAGCTCTCCGACTATAGTAATAGACTTGAAAATGACACATACTTACTATACGAATTTCAAATTGATTATCTAACGACTAAATTGCAAAAAATTATTTACCACCTTAAGGGTTTAGAGCCTAATCGTAGTAAGAGAGGTCTCATAGACGGATTAGGTTCTATCATTAAAAGTATAACCGGTAATTTAGATCAATCAGACGCAGCCAAATTCGACAACGCTATAAAGATTTTGGAACATAACCAACATAAAGTCACGGACGAATTTAACAACCATATCAGCATTAGTAAGGATTGGATGGTCCATCATAATAAAATCATATCGCAAATTGTACAAAACCAGGAGTTAAATTCCACCTTGGAACTCCTCCTAAATAGTGATGCGCACAGGGAAACTACCCTGATTAAATATGCGAAGTTTGCCCAACTGCTAATTATCATCGCAGAAAATGCAGATGATATTTTAGCAGAACTAATTAGAATAGAGAATATTTTAAGCTTCGTGCGTGCATCGAGCACCCACCATTCGATTGTAAGCGTAGACATATTAGCTAGCATGATAAATAAACTAGAAATAATTTACCCTAAGGGCCATATTAGAACTAGATTTAAGGGAGTACTATGACGTCATCAAACCTGGCTATTATTTTTCAGGGAAACGTATAGTTATAACTTTGAAATTCCCAGTAGTATCTCCAGTAGAATATGACTTATTTAGATTAGCAGTCTTTCCGAACAAGAACAACTTATCCATTCTTCCTCCCTACCCTTTCATAGCAAGCAACAGGCAGACATTCATGTACATAGAGACAGAATGTCCGAAGTACGGCGCAAAGTATCTCTGTAAAGAAACTCTGAGCCAGCGAGTACGAGCACAAGCAGACTGCATTCAAAATCTCATCGTGAACCAATCTCTCGACAACACCTGCGAGATGACCACAATCAAGCTAACCAGGGAGGCTATGGACCAACTGGACGAGCGACATTACGCTATCTCGTTTCCTAGTCCGACAAAGATACATACTACTTGTGGACAAGAAAGCTACAATACCGTACGAGGAAGTTACCTCGTAACCATCCCACTCAGCTGTTCGCTGAACACGGAGGAGCTCACCATCAGTAACAAGTACGACAGAATCGAAGGACAACCCATGAACATTATGAAGGTTTCCATGAACTTCGAAGTGACGACCACCTCGCCGTCACCACACATTAAATTGAATTCCATAAACTTGAGAGATTTGCACGAATACCAAGAAAACGTGATGATGCAACCAACAATTCAGCTGGACGACATCTCTAAGGACACGTTGTACCACACTACAATACCGATCTACAGTATCCTGGCAGTTGCAGCGACATTAGCAGCCTTTCTGACTCTACGGCGCTACCGCAACCACTTCAAGAGTAACGACAAGAACAAGACAAGAACATATGATTGCGAAGACAATGAAGATCCTGCATCCCAATCAAGAGCACCGGCAACATTTGCTCTCAAAGTTCTCAAATAGTTGCCGTTCTGAGGGTGGAGGTGTTACGTCATCAAGCCCTTTGTCTATCGCTGACTGGCAGCTGCATCGCCTGAGTACCGAGTATCCCGAGTCGACGAGTCAGCGGTAACAATATACGCCCGTGCGACCCAACGCCTTATATACGGGTGGAACCTTTCCATCCGGCAGTGTTAATCTAGCATCGATTCCATTCACATAGCTCTAATATAACTCTAATTGTAAATCCTAATTATCGTAATTAAATTTAATTTAAATAGTTTTTGGTTTTTTTTTAAATCCTTCGGCTGTGGCCTTCGTAATTCGCTTATAAGAAGCACGAAATCGAAATATTATTCTAATTTAATTTATGGACGTAGCAACGCCTCTAAGGGTATCTGGAGCGTTGTTAATAAAGAGAGAGGAAAACATAACTCTCCTCACTTAGATGTCACAGACACGCTGAGAAAATCTGACGGTACTAAATTTGAGAGTAAAAAGACTGCTCTTGACGAGATGAACCAAAGATTCATCACAGCTTCAGCAGCGTGTGCAGCCCCGAGAGCTGACGTCGCGCAGACATGCTAATGGCCGCTGCTCGCGCGCCGCCTGACCGCTCCTTGAGGCTGCGGAGATTCAGCGCAGATGAGGTATTTCAGATTGTCATGACGCGGATACCACCAAAAATATCCAAAGACATTTATGACATTTCAATGAAATTAGTTAGGACAGGTATACTGTCACTGGCACCGGTATTAGCGGATCTTTTTAACAGTTGTTTGAGAGAGGGTATTTATCCGAGTCCACTTAAGATCAGCAAAGTGTCTCCCCTGTACAAAGGAAAGGGAAAGCGGGAGAACATAGACAGCTATAGGCCTGTATCGATTATACCAGCAGTCGCAAAAATATTCGAGAACGGTCTCAGCTCACGTCTCGTTGAGTTTTTGACAGACACGTGTGCACTCTCCGACCGACAGTACGCATACCGTGAAGGGCGCTCGACTACAGCCCTGACCTGGGAGGTGGTGCGCCGTGTCATGGAAGCCCGTGATTCCAGGCCCAAGCTGCAGGTGGCGATACTCTGTTGCGACCTGTCGAAAGCGTTTGATGTTGCCGACCGCGACGTATTGACTGTTAAATTGGAGTATTACGGCGTGGTAGGCGCTGCTCACTCTCTTTTGACAGGTCTAATGACAGAGAGATCACAGGTGGTGGTCGGTTGTAGTGGATCTGTTAAATCTGATCCCATGATATCTGAGATGGGTGTGGCTCAGGGGTCGTCAGTGTCAAATATCTTATTTTCTCTACTCCTGAACGACTTGCCTGAAGCCGTGACCGCCGCTGAAGTATTTATGTACGCAGACGACGTGGCAGCTGTAGTTACAGCGCCAACAGTGGATGCGCTAGAGGTGAAGCTGAATGACGCAGCCTCTTAGCTGTCAAGGTGGTTCCACACAAATGGCCTCGCACTCAACCTCACCAAGACTCACTTTATTCAGTTCAGCCTGTCAGGGAAGTCTCTGGGACCGTTGACAGTGCTCGTGAATGGAGTGAGGATTGAAGAACAGGAAACCACAACCTTCCTGGGCTTCGAAATAGACCAAGGCCTAAAGTGGGACCATCACATAGACAAGTTGTGCAGCAAGCTCGGAGGCGCCTGTTTCGCGCTAAGTCGGGTGGCGAGAGTTGTGCCGAGTGGAGTAGCACGTGCGTGCTACTTTGCTACAGTGCACTCGCAGCTGCAGTATGGTGCAGAAATTTGGGCTCGAGCTGCTGACTGGGAGCGAGCATTCCGCATGCAGAAACGTGCAGTGCGGTGCGTGGCGCAAGTACCGTGGGATACCCCGGCTCGCCCATATTTTAAGAAACTCGGAGTCTTGACGCTGCCTGCCATATTGATTTATCAAGTGGCAGTGCACGCCAGGAGAGCCTGGAGAGCTACCCGGAGCGCGGCTCTGAACATCGGTACCCCACCCGCAACAGGCATAAACTGTTGGCGATCACGCGTTCTCTCGAGAAGTCCACTAAACTCACGCATGTCATGGCTCCAACTGTGTACAATCAGTTACCAGATGACGTCACTGAAGCTGGTACTTTCCAATTATTTAAAATAAGACTAAAGAAATTGCTTATCGAGCAGTAAGCTGACATCGAGAATTAATACTGTTTTAATTATTTTATTTTACTATCATTTGTGTTGACATTGCTGTTTTATATCTAATTAATTAATATAATATTATTATTTGTAGCGTGCTATTACCATGCTTGTAATTATGTATTTTATTTTTTTGTATTGCTAATTGACGTGTAAATTTTACCAATAAATATATGAATATGAATATGAATATGCGCATTCTTTAGAATAATTCTAGTAAAATCAAGAGTAATAAAATCGTAAGTTACATTGCAAAAATTGTTATTCTGCAGTCGAATATTTTTTTCCTTATAATTTAAATACTTGTCTCTCAATAACAAGAGACATTACGCATGCAACAAGCTGGACAAGTAAGCGCACATTGACAACAGATTCAGATTCAGATTCAGATTGGATTTAACAGATTCTAATATTAATAAATCACATGTGGGAGTCAGTACGAACTGTAATCCACTGTCAATGTCGCAGCTCGAGTAAGTCGATTTCTCGAACAAGCTCAGCCAATAAAGAGACGCCACGTGTTCACTTTACGAGCACGCCATTGGCTGGAATTGAATGTGAAATGCAGACAGCATGCAAACTCAAATGCACCTGCATTTAATATAGGAACTCGATCGAAAGTCACTTGTAAAACTGACTTGTAACTGATTGGTGACGATAAGCTAGTTGCTAAAAAGCTACTCAGCCTGGAACACCGCCACATGGTAGCAAGTCTGTCAATTTTTTACAGGATACATCTCGGAGAATGTGCTTCTGAGCTGCATGACCTTATTTTACGACCTTATGGTAAAAAAAGGTCACAGAACATGTAGAAAATCAGCACACTACCACCCGTATATTGTGGATTTACCCAATATTCGTACTAAACGGTTTAATTCTACGTTTCTTAACGGAACAGCGAAAGAGTGGAACAAATTGCCGGTTACAACGTTGGTATTTTCAAGGTCAGAGTAAATAGGTGTCTTATATGTCTGCGTGCTTCATCTCCGACCACATCGTCGCTTTCCAACAGGCGAGTTGGTGGTCAAACGCGGACTTATTCGTATTAAAAAAAAACCCATTAAAAGGGGACTTCGAGGGTCAAATGGGAGTATTGTAAATCCTCTGTTTTATTTTTCTCAAATAGAATTTTTTCGTTAATGTGTAAAAAAAATATTGGTGTTTTGATTATATGCCGTAATGTAGAAGTAATAGTGAAGTAATGGTGAAACGTGTATTGTATTGTTATCAGCAAAACTCTATAGAACCCGCCAGTAAAGTTGTCGTCTCTTTATTAAGCTATACCGACATAACTAGGATTTGACTAGTCACTTTTGACTTTAACTGGAACACTTGTTTGACGAAGAACTTGACTTGTTTGTTTTTTTTTTCATAGTTTTGCGCGGTGTAACAATAAGACCATTTGAGAGTTCCGTAGTCAACTAGTCAACTACTAGCCCCAATAGTTTCGCCATGTCTGTCCGTCTGTCCGCGGCTTAGGTAATAATTAAGAATGTCGGAAGACAGACAGTTGTATTAAATGTTTTGGTCACAGTTTTAATGTTAGTTTGCATTACTGCGCACATAAAAAAGAGACGTTTTAAGCATAGAATCTAAGATTCGACGCTTAATTTTAAAGTCTAGGAATATTTCTAGACGCAATATGTCCAAAAACGTGCAATATTTTAGAATCGTCTGTCTACAGTTCACAATATGTATTGTGCGCGGCGGCAGGAGAATTACTGGGGAGGTGTGAAGGTGAGGAAGCGACGGGTGCCTGGCGCAACTCGGGCGCAAAACTGCTCACACTTGCATTTGTTGGCCGCATTGGAGCGCTGCAAGCGTAGGGCGGATTCGGGATGGGTACGGAGTAGAAACGGGGTGGCAGCGTCATAGGAGCGGGATGGGTACGGAGTAGAAACGGGGTGGCAGCGTCATAGGAGCGGGATGGGTACGGAGTAGAAACGGGGTGGCAGCGTCATAGGAGCGGGATGGGTACGGAGTAGAAACGGGGTGGCAGCGTCATAGGAGCGGGGTATTACACGTATGAAGCGTATTACTGAGCGACATTTCGGACACGACTTTTGAAACAATGGTACCTAATGCTTACTGAATCTTACTTGGAGTACGCCATTTCAGTTTCTTAGGAGCCAATGTATACGTTTATCTGTTCTCGTTGGAATGTAATCAATGATATTGCTTTTTTTGGGTTCCGTAAAAGGTTGTCCAACGGGACTTTATTACTAAGCCTCTGCTCTTTTTTATTTAGTATAATCTTGCAAATTTTGAGACTTGTATACATTACTGTTCAAAGATACAGCCATTTATATGTAGGACAGACAGACAGACACTGTAGCTTCACAAATATATTTTAAAATTATTTATCATAGTGTGTAAAAAATAAATTTACCTGATTAATCAGAAAGAAACTCGGGCTCGAAGAAACACCCAAAATATTTATGATGGATTGCATGCGGGTCGCGTTTTTATTTGTCACACTATAAAAGTAGTTTCGTCCAGGGCGCGCCCGCGCCGCCCGCGGCGTCTCCGGGGGCCGTTTACGATCGGACGACGGTATCGCCTTTATTGCTGTTTTATTGATGAGAGGTGACGTACAACTCCACTTGTAACTCTGCCGGCAAGTGTTGGAAGTGTCACAAAAATAGTAGAGATGCTCGCTATTTCATTCTTCGCCAACATTATCGAATTCGATCAAAAGAATTTCGAAAAGTGTCGAACTAAATCGGTCAAGAGGTAATTTGTCAGCTGAGTTTAATATAATACCTAATCGGTAAAAAGATTCGGAATCAGAATTTCTTGTCTTCACTAGTACCTACATACTTTTTCACAAGCAGTAATTTTACAAAAGTTTGTGCTCGAGAGGTCTACTGTTCTTAGAGCTGCTAGCTTTAGTATTAGATGGCTACTTTGCTGGTACTTAAAGTTTTGTCAGTAGTTCAGGTACAAAACAAACTAACTTTTAGGGTTCCGTTCCTCAAAAGGAAAAAACGGAACCCTTATAGGATCACTTTGTTGTCCGTCTGTCCGTCTGTCCGTCTGTCCGTCTGTCCGTCCGTCCGGGTGTCAAGACCTTTATCTCGGGAACGCGTGAAGGTTTCGAGTTGATATTAAAACCATATACGCAGATCTATAGTCTCTTGCTGCAGAAAGAAAAATAAAATTTCTCAGTTTACGTAAATAAAATTTACAGCCGAATATGTCGTAGAAAACGGACATTTTGACACTTACAAGGGAATCAAAACCTATGGGGTACTTCCCGTTGACCTAGAACTCTGAAATTTGTCAAGAAGTATTGTGTTAGAGTACACATATAGGAAAAAATCCGAAAACTGGACATTTTTAATTTAATCACAAAAAAATAGTGTCGTTATGCAAGGAATGAGGGTCGAAATTTTAAAGTGAATTAACTGTATCATGTGGGGTATCATATGAAAGAGCTTAAATAGCATTAATTAAAACAGGTTTTTAAATATTTTTACGATGTATATTTTTCGGTATAAAAAGGAAAATAAAAAAAATATATGATTTCCCTCTTTTATTTACTAGTTTGTACGGAACCCTCGGTGGGCGAGTCTTACTCGCACTTGTCCGGTTTTTTTATGTATAAATAGGTTTGCGCTTGACCGCCAACTCGCCTGATGTTAGGCGACGTCGTGGTCTACGATGGAGCACGCTTACCTAGAAGAAACCAATTCACTCGCTATTTAAAGACATCTAGATTATGTCTGTCAGGAAAGACCCACTCCGAAAGCATATTCCACAATCCTATACAGCTTTATTTAAGTAAAATTGAAATGAAGCCTCCTTTCCAGCAGGTTATACCTAGTACGAGTACGACACAGGGAGTTCCTATTACAAGCGTCCGTCTGTTTGTACGTTCGGTCTTGTTTGAGCAGCACTCGCGGACGGAGCTGCAGCGGTCTCTTGAAGTCCAGCTGAGTGCTGCCGCTAGCGTTGTGCTGCAGTACAGGAAAGCTGCTCAAGCTATGATTTCATATTTTACTTGATGTGAGACACCTAACAGATCGGCTGTTGGCGTGTTGATTGATTCCCGGAGGCTAGCAGGAAATTAAAAAAAGGAAAGTGCGCTACAAAAGAATGATAAAAATAAATTTCATAAATAATTCTTATACTAAAAATTTTATACTTAGAGGTATATGTTACATTTTCAAGACATTATTGACCCGTTAGACAGTCAGTGGCTACCACATTCATCTAAAACAGGAGTTGAAGTTGACCCCGGGGGGGCGGGAGCAATCCGCAAATATTGACTTGCGTGGAAAACTTTATATCTGCTCCTCCGGAGTACCTATAAGTTCTGTTTATTTTTAACCTACGGGGTCATATGGGCTTGGATAGCGCCGGCGCGTCACTGCGACCTTTGCAGATCTATTGTGAATTTGTGACTAAGTAATCATATGAAACGATTTAGCTCCACTTTTAACTAACGATTTAGAACTCTCCCGCCCGCACCTCAGTGCCAGCGAAAATCGCAAGTGACACGGACGTAGGGTGCAGTCGCGTTTCGCGCCAAAATATAAGTAAATGATTTTGGTTTTGCATTTTCTGGTATCTTTAATTAGCTTTATTGTTTTAATTCTTTCCGATAAAATTTCCAATAAAGTTATTAGAAAGAGGTCCAAATTAAGAGACATAATTGACACCATAAGGAAACTTAAATGGAATTGGGCTGGACAAATATGCAGAATGGGAAACGATAAGTGGACCAAAAAATTGTAGAATGGGTACCGAGAGGCGAAAAAAGGAACAGAGGGAGACCACACAAGACATTTTTAAACAAAGAGAAGGAAAAGAGTGGATGAGGAAAGCAAGAGAGAGGAAACTTTGGACAAGGCTGGGGGAGGCCTACGCCAAGGAGGCGACATTTACACTGGACGAAGTATAACAACGAAAACTTGACGAAATTACCAAATTAATTTAATAGGACATTTAAAAGGACAGTATAAATTCAATTTAAATATAATATCAAATTAAATATCAATGAATTGTAAAAAATAGTAATTAAGTGTATTTGAATAAAAGCTATTATTATTATTATTGTTTTAATTGTTGTTTTACCATATGCTATTTGAAATGAAATATGAGTATAATGCTAGTTTTTTACGCTATAATGAGGGATATTTTTTCAAAGATATTGTTTTGAAAATATGGCTATTCGGATCATTGATTTTGGGGCGAATTAGATCATAACATATATTGCTTAAAACTAACCAATATTTATTTATATGTCGTTTTAGATGGTTCGGAACTATGTAAAAATATCTAGCCAAGCCCGTTATTCCGTTTTTTCTTTTCAGGTACGGAACCCTAAAAAGCTGCTGAAAATGTATTGCTCAAAAAAACTACCATCCATCAGGCAGCTAAAAAATATAATGTGCCTTTTACAATATTGCATCGAAGAGTAACCCTTTCTAGGGGCATTGTCAAGCCTCGAGGTGGTCAACAAATCATGGATAAAGACACGGAAAAGAAATTCGCCGATAGGTTGCTAAGTAAAAAAAAAAGAAACTAAAAAATAATGTAACAACAAAGAAGAGAACAAAAGTAAATGAACAGAAGAGAGGTTTGATAAAAATTAAAGAGGAATAAAAATTAAATTAAAAAGAAAACTAAGTACGTACGTACCAACAAAATGTGGAATGCGTTTCCTGAAAAGATCTTCCCGAATAGAAATAATCTGGGTGTCTTCAAATCACGACTGAATAGGTTCCTTCTAGGCAAGCGCGCTCCATCGTAGACCATAACTGTTGCTTAACATCAGGCAAGAGCAAATCTATTTAAAAATATTTTAAAAAATCTTTTTGTGTTACATCACCTCCCCAAGTCCTATACTAATCATAATAAATATGGGGATCCTTTTACGAAATATTATGCTTGTTTTTAATACTTGTTTACTACGGAACCCTAAAAGCATACAGTCGAATTTAGAACCTCCTCCTTTTTGAAAGTCTGTTAAAAAATCTATGTACAATAAACAGACAAACTAATAATACAAGGGGCTAAAATGACGAGGTAGATTTTTACTCCCGAGCTTTAGAGAGGGAGTAAATAGAAACCGAGTTACAATGGTGTTGTTAGCGCCGTGTGTTACACTCTACTTTTCACTACGATTGCGAGAAAATATAATAATCCAGTACAATAATTCAAAGTTTATTTTATTAAAAATTATATGTAGAATTTGTACAATTTTGGATATTTAACGAGATGTATGCAAAGTGAATGTAAATATATTCCAAAGAGATTATTCTACTTTTGAATAAAGACTGTTTCGTGTATGTAGGCTCTTCGGTAACAGATAAAATAATAAAAAAACAACTTTATAACTTAGAGCTTAAGATGCTTTTTTTTTCCCCGCTTTAGTATGCTACAATGACGGACTTTTTGAGCAAGAGGAGTGAAATAATAAATTACATATCTGATAACCGAACCTTAGTATAAGATGGATTAGGTCCCGCAATTTTGGGTCTATAAGCATCGTGACTATAATGACCACATTCCCAAAAACAGATATATGTACTATATGTACAGATATAGGTACCTACTCGTATATAAAAAAACTTGTGTTTGCACACACGACAGAAGTGAAAACTTCATCAAAATAGCAGTATAACAGCGACTATTTCGCTCTCGCTCCTTTGGTCGACTGGAGCCGACTTTACCCATACGAGCGTTACATAGCCGAGCGTGACGATTTAGTTTCTTTCAAACCCCACAAAATAAAGAACACAGCGCGCCTAAAGAAGTTTTCAGTTCAAAAACTTACAAATTAATCTTGATTAGGTGCCTCAGCAACAGCGTTATAGCCTGAAGGCGAGAACGTCTCCAAATAGAGTTTCCGTTTAACCAAGTACGTCCTCAGCCCGTCTATTATTTGCAGGCACATAAGTCACCGCATAATATGAGGGAGCCAATAGATCAGGCCCTCAGGCAAGGTACTCCCTGAATCTTAATATCCACTGGCTTTTATGACTCCGCAGGGACGGCTATCTACTGGGAATTTCATATTTCTTTCCCTCTTCAGTTTTTCTTACTTTCGTGTAGTATTTTTCAGCTTTATTACAAAAAAAAACTAGCTGCTCCCGCGAGTTTGTTTGCGTGTTACAGGTGAACTTAAAAATGTGACTCACCAAACTTCACTAATAAATACCTATTATCTCTATATATATAAAAAAATCTATTGCTGTTCGTTTGTCTCGCTAAAACTCGAGAACAGCTGGGCCAATTTAGCTGATTTTGGTTTTGAAATGTTTGCCTTAGTCCAGGGAAGGCTTAAACGTGTTGAGAAAATATCAGGTCCACTCATTGATAGGTGATATAAAGTACGCCGGCGGTCATCTAGTAGATTATAAAACTAGAAACCGAGTTCAAACTACGCAATACAATACTACATATCTATGCGACTTGCTATTTACTTTTCCACAAGCACTTGGATAATATTTACCAGTTATTTTGTTACAAAAACCGAAGTACTGCATCGATTTTGATAAAATTTATATGGGACCACCTCTGAAGTATGGCCTGCTAAATACAAAAAGATTTATCAAAATCAATGCACAATTGGCTGAGTAATCGGTGAACAAACATACATAAAAAACACACTTAACCTTTCGTTTGCCGGAACGTAGATCAGCGACAAAACGACTTCAAACGATTTTTTTGAATTTTTCTGTAGTGTCTGTGTGTTACTGGCAGACTAAGTTGAAAATCCTATGTCAAGTTCCTATTGAATGAAGTTATCTGCCAATACATTCATCATTCGCTCGAAGTGTTCATGTGAAGTACGATTCTTCACTCTTTTCTGGAAACGCGGACACACACGCAGACTGAATTGATAACCTCCTTCTTTTTTGAAGTCTGTTAAAAACTATAATTTAAAAATATAATACATACAAACAAACATATATACACCCGAATAATAACTCCCTTCTTGCGCAGTCGATCAAAAAATCTAGTAAACTCAGTAGAGCGGTGAAATTAGTCAATGATGACTCGTGCTCAGCTAGAACTATTACCTATTCCAAGTCAGTTATCTAATGGTGTTATCGTGAGCCGCAGGGTTACAGCCAATAATAACAACCCGATCAATTATTTATTTCTCACGAAAACCGCACTTTATTGTCTGTTTGTCTAAGAACCGGGGATTTTGATTGCAGCCGGAGGTACAGTGGGTAACAGTACCTGAGGTTTACCATCACATCATTACGTAAAGAGAAAAGTGAAATTTCGTTCGTTTTAGGTAATCTCTGGTATTACTCTAAAAGTACATGATTCATGAGTAGTACATGATCCTTGAGTATTATAGGCAATAACGTAAATTTTTAGCGCAATGGGATGGTTTTAGCGCAATAGGTTTAACGTAAATTTGAGTGTATTAGATTTCACATTTTTTGCCGACTGCGTAAAGAGGGTTGTTTTTCGAGTGTATGTATGTTTGTATTTATGTACGTTCGTATGTATAAATGTATGTATGTTTCTGTATGATCACCTACAGCCTAAACGGCTTAACCGATTTTGATGTCGTTAGCTTTGTCTTCACTCCCTGAGTGTCATAGGCTATATATATTTTTGTAATAATAATACAACTTCGACAAAAATAAAAAAATGCGTTTTCTCATAACCTCCAACGAACTTTTTCGTAATAAATGAGTAATTTTACTTTAATTATTGTATAGAATATATACGTATTTATAATCTTTACAGCGATTTTACGCATACTTTCTCACAAACAGAAGCACGTGGCGAAACTTATAAGGGTTTCTTTTTTACTACAGAAACCAACGTACTTTGCATAATAAAATCGTAAATTAGACTGCAAAAACTACTTTTCTGCAGTCGAGTATTTTGTTTTTCCTTTAATACAGATACTTGTTTCTTATCTTGTATTACTTTGGTCAGTTACATCTCACCGTCAGATCCACAGAAAAGAAAAACCTTTAGGGTTATCCTTAGTGACGGTTTCGCAGTATTTTTGTGAAGAAATTGCAACCTGAGTGCTAGTATTTTCTGTTCTCCGTCTCAATAGGTACTCGTAGTTATACTCAAGAGATGGACTTTATGTTCTGTGTTTATAAATACTGTGATATGATAGCAGAGTGTATTGGCTATAAGCCAGTCCGGTTCCGTATAGATTTATTTATGAAGTGTACTCACATTGGGACTCATAAATATCCAATCTTGGAGATTGAGTCCCGGCCGGTGTGGAATTAAGCCTGTATGAGCTTGCGTTGAAGGAAATCTTTTTAGTATGATATAAACATTTGTTACTATCACATTTAATGATTGTTAGTATTGCGAAAGTAATTCTTAAGAAAGGGTTTTCGGTAGATTTTCTAAATATAATCACGTAGATAAAAAAATCGATAAAACAGTATATAAATACTTTATTGTATAAACTGACAAATGTTTTTGAGCTTGATCGTAAAGTAGTATGATTTTATAATGATTAACTAGTAGATAAGAAGCTAATAAGTCTCGAGCATAACCCGGAAGTAGCAAGAGCTTCAAAACCTTATTCCACCTTCACCATTCCACTACAGAACAAGCAGAAGGTCGGCATATTTACTGACTCCTACTACACAGTAGAAGAACTTTCTTTCAGCTTCTCTGTTTCTGTTTCCTGAGATTATTTTGGAATTTTCAACGCAGAATATGCATGGTCATCTGCTAGATCGACGTGTTCCATCCTCGGCCACAGCGTCGCTTATTATCAGTCGAGTTGGCAGTGAAGCGTAGATCTATTTAAAAGAAATGCGCATAAAATAAAGCTGCTTGTCGATAATGCTGGTGGTCTACAATGAACATAAACCAATAACTAGAAGTGGTAGGAGTCTTTCATAGAGAGTTTTTAAATCCGTTTATAAATGACGGAGTTATGCGGTGACAAGGAGAGAGCTTGTGACGGAGTGGTGGACGACGCAACGTAAGCGGAGCGTGGCTCGTCCAGCTGCAAGATGGCTCGAAGATATAGTAACAAACAAACAAACATACGAAACCCTTTGACGGAGTGGTGGACGAGGCAACTCAAGCGGAGCGTGGCTCGTCCAGCTGCAAGATGGGTCAAAGATATAGTAACAAACAAACATACAAAACCCGCCTCCTTTTGACGGAGTGGTGGATGAGGCAACGTAAGCGGAGCGTGGCTCGTCCAGCTGCAAGATGGGTCGAAGATATAGTAACAAATAAACATACAAAACCCTCCTCTTTTTGAAGTCGTTTAAATACAGAACCCAATTGCTTATCTAATTATTTAATTGCAAAAAAATATACGCTATGTTGAATGTGAGACCTATGTCTAACTGCAGTGATGTGTATGTGCGCCGGGTTAGAAGGGCTCTCCTACGTTCAATTGAAACATATTGAAAGGTTGAAAGTCACGTGCCGTACATAATGCCGGTGTAATACAATACGAAGGCGCAGTAAACTGGCATAAGTATTGCAACTCGGGCGGCGCGTCGCCGCCGCGCCGTGCATACTGATGCAGGGCGGGAACCGGGACCATAGGGGAACGGACGTGGCACCAGGCAGGTAACGATTGACTACTGAAGGTTTTTTAAAGCAAGATAGATCTACAATTGAACACATTGACGGTGTGGTCGAGGATGGAATACATCGATTTAGAAGATATCTATTCACTAGAGTGAAATTATAATTATTCGCTCTTTTTAGAAAATTCTAAAAAATAAATAAAATCAAAACTAATAATAAAATTCTTGAAGATTTTGGAATATTTAAAGCTAGAGCTTTGAGAATTCCAAGATTGTAATTCTCATGAAACAAAAGGTGACAGGGAGTTCCAATAGTGTTCAATACGCAACAGAAATGTGGACCTAAGTCGTTGTGTACGAATGTTAGGCGTTTCAATGAGAATTAGACTAGTTGCCTTGTACATGCCACATCTAGTGTTCATATTCGTAGCACCGCTCACTAACTTGACTACTTTACTTCGCGCGATGTGAGGCTCGTTGAAAGTGAGATAGTTCACCCCGCGCTGCCACAGTTCAAATGAACCCGTAACACATGTACGGACGGAGGATCCCTCCTACGTTTTTTTTTATTATTTTTTAAGTTTTATCACATTTATTTACTTAGTATCTTAATTTAGTTTTTCTTACAATTAAGTTTTATCATTATTATTACAAAAAAAATGTGAATTATTCTCCTACAGCCTAAACGCTTTGGCCAATTTTGATATGCGAGAGGTCGTTAAATTTCCCTTCACTCCCTCAACCATATAGACATACAAACATAAACATACTTTCGAAAAACATAATCCTCCTTCTCTATAAGAAACTTCTATCATCAAGCCATATAACTATAAAAATATTGTTATAGAAACTGAAATAGCCCTCATAAATATAAATTTTTGGTAATGTAAAGAGACTGAATCTATCTCTCTCTCTATCTCTCTTCCTAACGATTCCCGATGATGAGTCAGGTTTTCTACTCTTGTTTCTCCACTTCGCTCGACCTTCAACGTCGTCGGTGGGCATCTCGCATTCACTACTAGAGTCATAATAATTGTATAAAATAAATTTCTCACTTTTCAGTTAAGTGGATTGTTTTGAAGTCAAAGTTTTGTCGTGGAGAAGTTTAATTATTTTTTTAGTTACTTTTATTTGACATTAATTTAATTATTTCGCTTGTCCTATTTGTTGTTGTTGTTTATGTTTTTTGGGCCAATCGATATTTGACTCCCTTTTAGTATATTGAGACAGATTGGTCTGATATTTGATACACATCTTGAGTTTTAATGACAATACAATGAAATATATTTAGTATCAATCTAAATTTAATATGGCCGACGGCGACGCCACAAAAAGGCCAAGTTCATATTTTTTCACAACTCCTACAATTTATTAAAGGGCTTTTCTAGTAGAATACAGTAAATACGTTTCCCACGTCTTTCTTTTCAATAAAATTGTTTAACTTAAAATGTTTTTTAAGTGCTTATTAATAAGTAATTTAATTTACTTAAGAAATTAAATGACTGCGTGTATTTACTATAGGTAAGTATTTACTGTATTCTTTTATTTCAGTAAAATTTTCATTTTATTTAGGTATAGTTTTTACACCATAACAAATAGCATGGTGTAGTGCTCTACCTTTTTACCGCGAAAGTTGAAGTTGTCTTACTGCGTGTTTTCCTGTGAGTTT
Source organism: Lycia hirtaria (assembly GCA_947563715.1). Classification (NCBI taxonomy): domain Eukaryota; kingdom Metazoa; phylum Arthropoda; class Insecta; order Lepidoptera; family Geometridae; genus Lycia; species Lycia hirtaria. The sequence continues at coordinate 23,888,778 of OX387376.1, forward strand.
ATCGACTTCACTACAGGGATTCCCCGCACGTAGACGCGGAGTTTTTAAACAGAACTTTTGTGTAGTTTCTCCAGTGATTATGTAGCTTCCAATAAAGTTTCATGGCTCTCAGGTAGAAGACTGAATGGTTTCATGTATTTTAATGATTTTACAGAGGACTATAAACTCGTACAAACTGATGTGAAATAATGTTGAACTTTAAGAACTACTTTGAATCTAAGACTAAACTGGCTAGTAGAAAACTTGGCGTCCTCAATAAGGTACTTCTCACCGGGACAAATGCTTCACCTGTATCAGGCACAGGTCCGATTGTGAGTACTGCTGCCACCTTTTTGATGGATCAGCTGGAAGCCTTAGAGTCAGTGGACCGGCGAGCTGTGAGGTTCATTCGGTAACAATAAACTGATTACTTACCAGGAAGCTACTTAGTCTCGAGCACCGTCGTAAAATAGCATGTTTGTTTATATTCTACAGGATTCATTTCAGTGACTGTACGTAAGAGCTTCACGACCTAATTCCACCCTCCCCATTTCACTACCGGACTAGCAGAAAGTCGGCGCATTATCACCTGATTGAAATGCTAAAAATCCGTACTCATGGACGATATTGGTTCACGTTCTTGATGCGTACTGCACAGGAATGGAATACTTTGTCGCCTTTTCTTTTTCCTGAATAATACAATCTTGGAATTTTCAAGGCTAGAGTGAACAGATATATTTTAAATTGACGAGCTCCATCCTCGGCCATACCGACGTTTAGCATCAGGCGAGTTGATGGTCAGCCATAGATCTAACATAAAAAATGTACATAATATATTGCTTAATAATGAACCAGAATCTTCAAAAAAATATTTCATAACGATTGGTTCAGCCGTTTAGCCATGAGTATGTAACAAACAGACAGAGAGACAGATGGCCGACAGACTACTTACTTTCGGTTTTGTAATAATTTGTATATAGGATAGTAAGTATAATAGGATTACTAAGGATAACATTTACAGACGAACTGAGAACTTCCTCCTATTTTGACGTCGTCGGTTAAAACAATTGAGCGCAATAAGAATATAACATTAGAGACGTAAATCAGATAAGCCGGAAATCCGTCAGCATCCTGAAAGGCCGTTTGTAACAGTATATCGGGCTCCCCGGAGCTGCACTTTTAAGACATTGGCTCCGGGCTACCGCGGAGCGGTAGGGCTGCCTTCTATTAGTACTCGTTTGTATCTACCCTATTTAATATATTTTATTTCATGAATAGGTCGCCTATTCCATAAAAAGTTTAATTCACGGCCTTTCATGCGTTAGAAGTGCAGGTAGATTTCCACGCCATGCTAGCCTTAATGATATAATCCGTCGGGCTTTTACCAGCGCCAACTGCGCAGCTATTTTAGAACCAAATGGTCTCGTACGTGACGATGGTAAAAGACCCGATGGAATGACTTTAATTCCATGGAAGATGGGGCGGCCTTTAGTGTGGGACGCAACATGTGTAGACACTCTTGCGCCGTCACATCTTCCTGGAACACAAAATAAGGCTGGTGCGGCGGCGGATTCCGCAGAGAATCTCAAAAGGGTAAATATAGTACCCTAGATAGTGGTTATAATATATTTGCGCCTTTTAGGGTCGAAACGCTGGGGTCGTGGGTACCGAGTCAGTCTTTTTGCTATTTAATTTTTTAGTTTTCACTTCTGCCGGCACTCCCGGAGTGCAACCCGTTGTTTTTTTTCTTACAATAATAGTAGTTCCTTCAATAGCTAGATATTTGAAGAAACACTGTCAACCCTAGCTCTGTCACTCTTGAGTATCGTATATTTGTATAGGTTGGCTTGTTGAAAATAAAATACTAAACTTTAAATTGTAATACTGTTATAATATTATTTAGAGATGATTCGTCCTCGAGTATTTATTTAGCTTAAATAAATCATAAAGTTACCAAGTTCCGCCATGTATTTGCAAAATTTTTAAAACTTAAAACAAACAACTTTTTTGGCAGTCTATGAGGGAGGTCTATGACTAGCAGTGGGCTTCTTAAGGCTCTCTATGATAGCTAAGCTAAGAACACTTTCGATCAAACCCTCATTGAAACAAACCATTAGATCACTCGTTTGGGAGCTACGATGCAACAGAGTTATGTCAAATTTATAATACCCTCGTTTTACGTTGGAGATTAAAGTATTTCATATTTATATTTTGAGGTCATTGTTACTTTAATGTTTACTGTTTAAATGTAAACCTAATTGTTACGTAATTATCTTGTATTCTTTGCTTCTGATTCTTTATAATACTTAAATAATTTTGTAATAACAAAAAGCAAATTCCGAACATTTCAATATATATTGTGATATAAAACTTGAGCAAAGAAGCTATTAGCTTATATGATTTAGTAAATGTAATGTGGGTAGGCCAAACAAGGGTAGTAATCAAATATTTGCTGAGACAAACTGCCTCGGGGTAGGTTTCTCCTACGTAGAGATGGAGATACTGGAAGGAATCTTATCGATGGATTCATATAAGTAGTTCATACGAGTTAATTGAATAGATAAAGAAATCAAAACCAATCAAAATCAATCCCTTTTTGCATATAAAAATGAAGCTTAACGTTATTAGGTTGCTTATTTTCTATCAAAATTATTTTCGATATATGTTTATTATGGTATGGTACCAAAGATTGTCTTTACCTGGATGTTTGAGGTTTGAAGTTAAATTCGCTATAATAGGTAGTGTATTCTTTTAAATCACTTATTTTTTTCTTTACTAAAATTTCAATTTTTAATTTTTGCAAAAAGTTTACTATTATTATTACCCAAAATGAGGAACATTATGACACTTGGGAAGTAAATACTAATCAAATACCAACTTGCATATTGAAATCGGTTAAGCCGTTAGGGCTGTTAGGAGGCAATACATACACATGCATAGTATATAACATTTATTTAAACATGAACACACCCAAATAACATAACCCCCTTTTCTTACAATAAAATTGTACTGTAACTGTCTGATAAAACTGTAACATACTTGTACATAAAACTTATGTACATATAATCACGGCAATTTTCCCTCATGTTCTTTAACTGGCTTTACAGCATGTCCCAGTCCAGCGTGGGAGCACAAAACAGTGACCTCTGTTTTTTGGTTCAGCCCGTGAAACTGTAAGCTGACTACTATTACAGTACATCGGCATTATTTTGTAAGCCACAGAAATATATTTGCAATTTTTTATTATTATTATTTTTTGGAAAAAAAAATACTGATATTGTTTTAGAACCATTGCCATAATTACAAAAACAACCTGGCCTAAAATTTCTTATAATTTTAAACATTCTTTATCTAGGTAAGTAAGTACATTAATATAGATATCGATATTGTATCGTTGTGTCCATCCCTACTTGCTCTTTTATTTGTAGGATAAATGTATTTGATTATAAGTAGTAAATGCAATTTCGTGAGTAGTCAGATAGAATAGCATTTTGTTCCTTGTTAGGTATTTGTCATGAGAAAGTATAAGAATGTTCTACAACAGTAATAAATAAATAAGTATTCTGAAAAAGTTATACGAACCCTTTTTACTTGACATTTGTAGGAACGTTTTTGAGCAGGTGTGGGAAAATACATTTTACACTAACTCTGTGCATAATTTCTCGTGAAAACGTTCACTTATCATATCTAGCGTAACGTAATTGCGTAATAGTCTAGTAAAAATAAATCCATTTGTATGGAGCAGATCGCAGTATTTGCAACTGGGGGGATTCTTTGAAATTATAATAGGAAAATAACTAAGAATAGATCAACCGATTTATAGAGTAGCTGCGTTCCACGGTTTCACTCGCGTAGTTAGGAAAAACAGTGATGATTATGATGATGATAAGTAGCTTATATCCATCTCCAGGTCCACAGCTTTCTCAATACTAATTTTCATAGCGATCGGTAAGGTTGCCAATTAAAGCCTAGCTATATTTATGTTTTCTCTGTATTTATTTTTCTGTATGTGTGGTCTTTTAATAAACAGTTATCTATCTATCTAACAAAGTTGAAAACTTTTATGCAGTCGGTTTTTTTTCTTTTACAAAATACTTGCCTGCATGTCAAGGTGCGCGGTAAACATTTATATAATGTTTATAGTGAGAAAGTATGCGTAAAAGTCCTGTAAATATTATAAATTGGCATTCTTTAGAATAATTCTAGTAAAGGCACTTATTTATTTTGAAAAAGTTCATTGATAGTTACGAAAAAATATAGCCTATAACCCTCGGGGAGTGAAGACAAATCTAACGACACCTTGCACATTAAAATTGGTCAAGTCGCTTAGGATGTAGGAGGTAATATAGAAACACACTTACATACGTACTTACAAATAAACATACACACATAACCGTCCTTCTTACGCAGTCGGGTAAAAAGACTTCCATTAAATATAGTGTCCTACCTATAATTAGAACTACACTACTAAAAAGTATTACATATCCAAGTAAGTACTTGGTAAATTGCCAAAAAGTTACCCTCTGAGAAGCGAGCTCACGTCTGCAAGAGATCCTTAACGCCGGCAAGGAGTCAACAATAGCAAACTAGATTATGGTATCGACACCTCTGAAGTTTGTAAGCGCACATTTGTGCTCCAGTCACGTGGCCAAGGGTCCAAATACTTACCGTGAGTGAATTAAGTTATCTAAGATCGTTGAGGTGCTCTATTGTTAGGACATGGGAGTTTTTCGAATGGGATAAATACTTTATTTTCCAAAAACATTCGATTTCATTGATGTTTTCACTAAATAAATGTTGAAAAACGTGGCGAGCCGTGGGACGCGTTTAGAGGAACCGGACTTGCATTATATTCTTTGTTTTTAACATGATTTTAGAATCAGAGAATTTCAAAATTATGAATATTTTCATCTAATTGAGGATGTGGGTGTAATAGTCTTTGGTTTAAAGGAATACATTAATTTTATGACATACATAAAATTAATACATAGCACAACAGTAACATAGTTTTGTTAGATAATAAACAAAACTATGATTATAGCTAGGTATTTTATATATATATATATATATATATTTACTTTAAATAGTTCTGCACTTGGCCACCAACTCGCCTGATATTAAGCGACGGTGTGGCCGAGGATGGAGCTCGTCGATCTAGAATATATATCATCTAATCACACTAGCCTTGAGAGGTCCAAGATTATAGTTCTTAGGAAACAGAAAACTGCAAAGAATTCCATTTACAGTTTCACTGTTTTTAGTGGAAGCCTAAAGGAACAGACAGACAGACACCGTAGTCCGTAGCCTCACGAATAGGCTCCCACATCCTTAGTAGGGAAGTCTAAAAAGCATAAAACGCAATAAAATACATATCCACCGTATTCAGACGTCTTCCTTCCTACTGCTTTTAGATAACATAATGTTATTAGGAGAAAAATCTCTATACGCTGGCAGGACGGGGTCGGGGGGGGCGGGTGTGAAATGGCTTACAAGCTGGTATTATTAAATTGGCTAGGGCTATGCGGTGACCATGATTGAAACAAAATGAAAAAGTTTTTATCTACAATAACATAATTGATGTGGAATCGTTTGAGTTACATGTACTTACGTTGTGGAATAAGAATTATTTTAAGGTGAATATGTTCTAAGATTTCATTTTGGGGGGCAATTCAGAAAACTGATGATACTGAAACAAGCTATTTCAAAATACACAATGTTGTTTACATGGATGATATAATTTTTCCAGTTATTTCTTGTTAAAACCAAACAACTAAAGCAATTTTAATAAAATTTCTATGAATACTAATCTGAAAGTATATTCTTTTAAGTAAAAAAATAAATCCAAATCGGTTTATAAATAACGGAGTTAATAACTTCGCGATTGATGGTGTAGTCCCCTGTCTCTCCCATTGTTGCTGATATATTTACGGAAGACTTCGAGGAGATGGCACTCTCCACCTTTATGGCTACTCCACCTCTGTGTTCTTAAGATCCTGGAGTGTATGAACTTGACTGTGAATGATACAATACAATCATCCATGATCCATGATACAATGAGCAGGCAAAGAGAAGCATCGGGACTCGAGTGAAGGAACATAAATAATTCTTATAAAACAAATACGCCGTCCAAACTATGTCCATATCTTGGAAAGTACTGAAACAATTTCGGAAAAATTACACTATTCCCTAATCTGGGAGAAACATTAGTTAATAAATACCCTTTACATACCTATTCAAATTATAAGAAATAAAATAATCGTTATGTTGCGTGAAGCTGAGGACTGAGAAGCATCGCGCAAGGCGTAGGAGAAGCATCGCGCAAGGCGGAGGAGAAGCATCGTGCAAAGCGGAGGAGAAGCATCGTGCAAGGCGGAGGAGAAGCATCGTGCAAGGCGGAGGAGAAGCATCGTGCAAGGCGGAGGAGAAGCATCGTGCAAGGCGGAGGAGAAGCATCGTGCAAGGCGGAGGAGAAGCATTGCGCAAGGCGGAGGAGAAGCATCGCGCAAGGCGGAGGAGAAGCATCATGCAAGGCGGAGGAGAAGCATCGTGCAAGGCGGAGAAGAAGCATCGCGCAAGGCGGAGGAGAAGCATCGCGCAAGGCGGAGGAGAAGCGCTGCGAAAGGAATTTTGAACGAAAACGAAACAAAGAACATAATAATAATTTGCTCATACATTTTTCAATCACTTGTCATTTGAGGTAAAATTTCATACACCTAATTATGTAAATTTCATACCAATAACACCTGATGATGGAACCGGGGTGTACAAAATCAGACTTCCTTGTGGAAAATAGTAAGTTAAGTTTGGACTCGTTCCCTTAAATGTTTCGAGTTCCTTAAACATATAATTACAAGAATCTGCAGATGGAGCTGGATTATTGTCACTGAAAATGCTTAGATAGTTAAGTTTATCTCCTTTACACATATGTTTTATGTTGTAATTGGTTTGCGCTTGATTGCCAATTAACTCGATGTTAAGCGACGTCGCAGTCTACGACGAAGCGCGCTTACCTAGAAGAAACCAATGACATACGACGACGAGAGTCTGGATATGAAAAATTTGGACTCGTTAGCTCGTCTACTTCGTTGTCTTAAAAAATATTCTATCTATTTTACAAAAAAAAAACTAACAAGTCCACTGTTGTGGCTAAATATTGTCACAGTACGCGTGGCTCAGACATTCCCAACGCCATTCAGAATCGCGCTGGAAAAATACGGAATCGCAGAATTACCCCGCATTCAGACGGAGCGGAGTACGGAGAATGGAATTATATCGTGCTTACATCACTTGTGACTGACTGACTGCCTAATTAAAGTTTGTTTAAGAAATACTAGAATACTAGACATGAAAATTGCATAAAAACATCAATACTGTTATTCTAACTGTTACAGAAATATTAAAACAGTGCCAATTCAAATTTACTTAGAGCGAATAGATTATCTTCTAGATCGACGAACTCCATCCTCGGCCACAGCGACGCTTAAGATCAGGCGAGTTAGTGGTCAATTGTTAACCTATTATTATCAAATAATGTAAGTGTGGAGTAAAATATCTTTCCACAAATAAATTCATACTTCTCTTCTAGTAGGTACCCTCTGTTTCAATTCCACCATTTTGTTTATCATTTGGCCGCGAGTCGGAGGCGTCGTAAAAACTCAATCTGTAAATTGCGCGCCTACGACCCGTTAAGGCCGGGGATTCCCCTTATTGTGTTAGCTGATGAAAAATTTATCAACCAGATATAACTGTTTTACGTCCTTTTGCAGATTCATATTAAATTTACCAGCTCCGTCCAGCGGTACAGGTACATATACACGAGATACAGTTTTGACATAGAAAATATATTGGTTATCTAGCTGCGCCCCGCGGCATCACCTGCGTAGTGATGATGATGATAAAATATAGCTTATGTTCTTATCCAGGTCATAAAAAATCTCTAAGTATGCCTTATTTCATAATGATCGGTTCAGCCGTTCAGCCGTGACGAGTTATCAAACAGACAGACAGACAGACGACAGACAGAGTTACTTTCGCTTTTATATTATTTGTTGGGATTAATATTTACGACACATAATATAGGGTAATTACTAAGAAAACCGGACAGGAACGGATTTATTATTTACGCCGAGGCTACCGTACAGTCCCATTCACGAAATAATAATTATATTATATGTAATAGTACACTATTACGTATATTATGTTTGTTTAATTTGTAATCGATTTTTTAAGTTTCCGTAGTCATACAGGAACCCTCATAGTTTAGTCAAGGCTGTCCGTCTGTCCGCGACTTAGCTCAAACACTATTAAAACTAGAATTCAGCAAGTTAGTCATCATCATCATCATCTCAGCCATAAGAAGTCCACTGCTGGACATAGGCCTCCCCCATGGATTTCCAAAAAGACCGATTGGAAGCGGCTTGCATCCAGCGTCTTCCCGCCACTTGTATGAGGTCATCTGTCCATCTCGTGGCTGGTCTTCCTACGCTGCGCTTGCCGGTACGTGGTCTCCACTCGAGAACCTTTCGGCCCCATCGGCCATCAGTTCTGCGTGCTATGTGCCCTGCCCACTGCCACTTCAACTTGCTAATCCGCTGTGCTATATCGGTGACTCCTGTACGTCTACGTATCTCTTCATTTCTGATTCGATCTCGTAGAGAGACTCCGAGCATAGCCCTCTCCATAGCTCGTTGCGCGACCTTGAGCTTCCTTATGAGGCCCATAGTTAGGGACCACGTTTCAGTGCCGTATGTCATCACTGGTAACACACACTGGTTGTAAACTTTCGACTTGAGGGATTGGGGTATATTGGACGAGAAGACGCTTTTAAGTTTCCCGAACGCTGCCCAGCCGAGTTGGATACGACGATTGACCTCCCTCGTAAAGTTGGACCTGCCTAATCGGACCGTTTGTCCTAAGTAGACGTATTCGTCAACAACTTCAAGAGTAGAGTTCCCCACAGATATTTGGGTGGGCACTACATGGGCGTTCGACATAACCTTCGTTTTGTCCATGTTCATTTTGAGGCCCACCCGTTGGGAAACTCTATTGAGGTCTTCGAGCATCGTACTGAGGTCTTCCATCGACTCTGCCATGACTACTATATCGTCGGCAAACCGAAGGTGAGTGATGTACTCGCCGTTAATAGGGCCATACACACTTCTGAGACCTATTTTAATGTTGTTATGGGGGACTTCAATGCGAAGCTGGGCAGGAAATGCGAAAATGAGCTGAAAGTGGGGCAATTTGGACATGGACAACGGAACCCCAGGGGACAGAGGTTGGCCGACTTCCTGGAGAAAGAGGGACTCTTCATGATGAACTCTTTCTTCCAGAAGCCACCTCATAGGAAATGGACCTGGTTGAGTCCCGATGGTTCTACGAGAAATGAGATAGACTTCGTCCTGACCACCAAGAAACAAATATTCAATGATGTCTCTGTGATCAACATGGTTAAAACCGGAAGTGATCACCGAATGGTACGAGGCACTTTGAATATTAATGTTAAACTTGAGAGGTCCCGTATGATGAAGTCTACACTCCGACCTACTCGCGCTCATATCCAAGACCCCGAGAGCTTTCAGCTCGAACTATCAAATCGCTTCGAGTGCCTGGAGAGCTGCGCATCAGTGGATGAGATCAATAACAGGTTTGTGGAAACTGTCCGTACGGTGGGCGCGAAGTTTTATAAACCCCACCGTACAAATAGACCGCAAAAGCTCTCGAGCCATACCCTCGACCTCATGGCTGAACGACGCTCATTGAAACTGCAGTCTTCTGGTGACGCCGAATCATATAGGCGGCTCAATAGACTCATATCAAAGTCTATGCGACACGACATCCGTACCTTTAATACTAATCGTATTAAAGAGACGATAGAGCGGAATAAAGGCTCCAAAGTGTTCGCAAAAGACATGTCTATTGGGCAGAGCCAGTTGACGAAGCTGAAGATGGAAGATGGCAGTCTAGCGTCGACCAAAGCAGAAGTCTTGAGGGAGATCGAGAGGTTCTATGGACAGTTATACACATCGGTCGCAAAACCTGTTAGCAGTTTGGGCAAAGATCCAAGAGCCAAGCTGACTCGACATTATACCGAAGATATCCCGGACATCAGCCTGTACGAGATTAGGATGGCCTTGAAACAGCTAAAGAACAACAAGGCACCGGGTGATGACGGAATTACATCAGAGCTACTGAAAGCGGGTGGAACACCGGTACTGAAAGTCCTTCAGAGGCTCTTCAATTCAGTCGTGCTTGAAGGTACAACGCCAGAAGCATGGAACAGAAGCGTGGTGGCGCTGTTCTTCAAAAAAGGAGACAACACTTTGCTGAAGAACTACAGACCCATCTCGCTTCTGAGCCATGTCTATAAGCTGTTTTCAAGGGTCATCACGAATCGTCTTGAACGCAGGTTCGATGACTTCCAGCCTCCCGAACAAGCCGGTTTCCGAAAAGGCTATAGTACCATAGACCACATCCACACGCTGCGGCAAGTGATACAGAAGACCGAAGAGTATAACTTGCCCCTTTGCTTAGCGTTTGTGGACTATGAGAAAGCCTTTGATTCGATTGAGACCTGGGCGGTGCTTGAGGCTCTCCAACGATGCCGTATTGACTATCGGTATGTCGAAGTGCTGAAGTGTTTGTACAACAACGCCACCATGTCAGTCCGAGTACAAGACCAGAACTCAGAGGCAATTTCATTGAAAAGAGGCGTGAGGCAGGGAGACGTTGTCTCTCCGAAACTGTTTACCGCTGGTTTGGAAGATGCCTATAAGCTTCTGGAATGGGAAGGGCTTGGCATCAATATTAACGGCGAGTACATCACTCACCTTCGGTTTGCAGCAAGTTAGTGTGGATATCCAAATATTTATCACGCCAAAAAAGTGGTAAAATTAAATAAGGTATCTCTACATGTAAAGTAGGAAGGTATTATTTTTTCTCATCTAAGCAACAGTATTAGGTAGGTATCGTTGGCTAGATAATAAAATTAACAAATGTTGCAGGCGCTATGGGAAAACTACTCAACTATAAAATTTTAGTAATGTTAATTTTGGTTAGAGCCAAGTTGCAAGTGACAGGATCTTCAAATGATTACAAAATGCACCAAAACAAAAAAGTAATATCCACCCTTTCAATTCAGAAGGGAGGACTGTGAAGCGTCCTCCGGTCCAGTTACAAGGGTTCCGCGCACAGAGTTAATGGGTGAGGAGATGCCATCACCAACGTGCTTGCCACGACTTGGCGCTACAGTACAAAACCTTCGGATCGCAAGTGAGATGCTACATTCTCTTAACTGCCATCATTTGACTGTAAACTTACTGTCATCACTTTACCTTCCCACTATATTATTTAATTTTAGTGACAAACCTCATAGTGAGAATAACAAATACATTGAAAACGGATCTATCGCATATACTATTTTACATAATTTTAAGTCTTGACGTTTCGTACAGTTTTACCCGACTGTGTAATAAGGTGTATAATAAGGTTTTTCGAGTGAATATATTATGTTTGTATATACATATGTGTGTATGTACATATGTGGGTAATTATGTATATATGTGGGTATGTATGTTTATATATGATCGCCTACATCCTAAACGGCTCGACCGTTTTAGATGTGAGAGTCATTAGATGCATTCAAGTGTGTGTCATTAGATTCGTCTTCACTTCCAGAGTGTCATAGGTTTTTTTTTTGAATTATTGTAATTCATCTCTCATGAAAATAAAAAATGCGTTTTTTTTGTAACCTCCAACGAACTATTTCCTAACAAACAAGTGTTTTTACTAGATTTATTCTAAATAATACGTATTTATACTCTTAATTCGATTTTACGCATACTTTCTCACAAAAAACCACTCAACAGCATATTAAGCATAACGAAATCGTATGTTATAGGAACTGCAAAAACTGCTTTTCTGCAGTCGGTTTTTTTTTCTTTTAACACAGAACATAGAAAGAAACATCAATTATCTTCCATATAAATCGTTCTCCACGCACGCAGACTGAAGTCGCTTAGGGTGCCGAATGGTCTCGCAGATCGGTGCTGGGGTTCAGATATATCCATTTGAAAACTGGACCCATGTAAGTGACGCCTGCTAACCATATATTCTAAAAAAGTATGTAAGTATTCATCACCTATGTGGTTCCGTATTACAAACTTTGCTTAGTTTGTTGGTAGATAATGTCGTGTGAATAATGAATATGTTCACAAATATTATTGATTTGTTATTTAGTTATTTATTTATCGATGTTTGAGTATTTTTTAATTTCAATACTAGGTATATTACACCTCTCTCTATATGTATATATATATAAATGTGAAGATTTTTAAAGCGGATGGAGAGATTTGGTTTACACATTGCAAACTATTTAAGACTCAAACTTTCCTGCAATTGTTATGTTACACATGTAGGTACCAATGATCCTTTTCAAAATTAAACACAACATACAACTTAGAAAACTAGAAATCTTAGAAAACATAATGCTCCTCTTTGTTTGTCGAGTATATGAATCGTACCCAAAACATACACAAACGCAACCGTTGTTGTACATCTCCTCTCTGTATCTGCTCCGTGGTTTCGTACAAATCGTGTAACCCTTTGTCAGGGTTTATTGGTGTATCGCAGCACCCGACACCGTCTCCGGCGAGCGGATGTGATACAACAGATACCACTCGGATTCTACAGAAACTTGATACCCTAGTTTGTTTTAGGACGCGGTAGTAGCGTCTGTGGACCATCCCTTAGAAGTTGAAAATCGGATCTGAGAAAAATATATACCCACAATTCATTCAATCAAGCGGAAGACCAGCGCTGGTTGTTTAAACTAGCATTATGCAAAGCTGGGGCCGGATTGTGACAAAAACATTATTTAGCTCATTGAGCTGAATAAAGTAGGTACGAGTACTTACGTACGAGAGCAGGCACCACATCGCCTCACACTTCTCTAGTTAGCTTCGGTTACTCGGTTGGCTTACTAGAGAAGTGAGTGCTTTCGACGTTTCGCTGGCGAGAAAACTAGGTATATTGTGTGTATGATTTTTATTATCTGTTGTATGTTTTTTGTTACTTTATATTTATGTCTATGTCTATGTCATTATTTGAGATGCTCTAAATATCTCATCATTGGAGTAGCTTTCGCACTCCTCTGTCTTCTACCAACGTTTTACCTCCCGTACAACATGACACACCTACATCTTCTTGTATTTGTTGAATACCATCAGTACGCAAGTACCGATGTGAAAGAAAATTTTAACTGTTGATGCAGAAACGTTTGCTGTGTATTTTGCTATTAAGTATAATATACAGGAGGAAGACGTATAAAGTCACCAGCATAGCACATGCAACAGATTAGCAAGTTGCAGTGGCAGTGGGCAGAGCACGTAGCATGTAGAACTGATGGCCGATAGTAGTGTAGGGAGACCAGCCACAAGGTGGGCATACGACCTCACACAAGTGGCAGAAAGACGCTGGGGATGCAAACCACTTCCATCTGGCGTTACTGGAAATCCATCAAGGAGGCTTAGGTTCAGCAGCGGTCTTCTTGTGGCTGAAGTAATGATGATGATGATAACAGGATAAATCATTAAGTATATAGATAAATAATGAAATGTGAACAATCAAATACAGTATGTGACAACGACGTGACATTGGCAATAATTACGTGCAAAGAATGTGGTACTTCTTCCCACGTAATTATGTTAGAAGCCAACTCGTGCAACGTGTCATCATTCACACGCGTTCCAAGAGTTGCGACACTTGCGACCGACGCGACAGTCGCGAGCACCTGTCGCGGGAGCGCCCGACGGTAGTGGGATATATCCAGAGTACGACCTCGTGTCGCATCAGCTAATGCTTCCGGCTGTCCTGTTCAATATTATCGAAAAGTTATAGAAAAAAAACAAGAATTACACATGTACTAGCCAACCACAGAATTCGCCCTATTTACATGTAGCCAACGAATAAAATTTGTTTCAAAACTGTGACGCCGGAGAATACGTGCTTATGATACAAGTTTAGTTGTTTTTTGCAAGTCACATTTTGCTGCATCAGTCGCATCTGCGCGTCAAAATCTGCTGCATCAGATGCGTAAATACGTTAAAATCTGCTACATTATACCTAACGTCGGTTAGTTTGAGGCAATCTTAATCAAAGGCAAAGGCCTGCTTCTAAAAAGTATGCTTTAAATTAATGATTTTATAGTTTTAATTAATCATTCGCAGTATCAAAAACTAGAAAGCTACCATAATAGGTATATAAACTACCATAAAGTAATTCATGCCTATCAATTGCCTATTAACTCATATATGCCATGATAGTTAAAATATGTATAAAAACTTAGTACCATTGTTATACATACCTATACAAAGATTAGCTCGCTAATATTGTTGTCAGAATCAGTTCAGACGTTTGATTTTCAAAATAAATTAACTGGAAAAAAATATGTCGTCCAAGTAAACGAAATTGCGTATTTGAAGTCAGTTATTTCTCCTTATTTTTGAAGTCGGTAAAGGAACTTGATGACCTCTGTCATAAACGATCGAACCTCCCATTCTTTGATATTCGAAGTAGTTAAGTAGAAAGCAACGGACGGGTCCAGAGATAAAAGTGGTCGTGAAACGCGCCCCCGAAATGTCCGCATTCAGTTTTATTGGCGCGGACCATCGACAACACTCGATACCTACTGCACTTAGCGAGGGGTGATGGAAACTTCACGATTTGTTTAGTTTTAGGTGTTTTTCACAGATAATAACTAGGTGGCGTACGAAATTTAAACCTCACAAATAAAATAAGTAGGTACTTACTTAGTTACCCCAATACAATACTCATCGCATCAAACTTATCAAAATTGATTGCAAAATACATCCTGCAGAGTAGACTCACATACATAACAAATCCTGCAAATATCTATGGATATTTGTAACACTTTTTTTGTAGGCAAACATATAGAAATATATATACCCACATACACACACATAATACATATACACATACATACATACATACACTCGTAAAATATAAATCTCCTTATTACACAATCGGGTAAAAAAAGAAACGATATAACAAGTGAAAGTTTTGTAAGGTCTACTGACCTTATACTGATACTTTTTTTTTTTAACTTCATATTGTAGGCTATATACACAAAAAAAAAAGTTGTGTAGAAAATTGACATATTTTCTACACTAGGTGTGTATATAGCCTGAAATGCTAGGCGTCACATATAATATGAAGTTCAAAAAAAAAGTACAGTATATGTACAGTATATGTGTAGTAGTATATGTTCGCCTACAGCCTAAACGGCTTGACCGATTTTGATGTGGGAGGTGTCTTTAGATTCGTCTTTAATCCCTGAGTGTCATAGATTATATTTTTTGGAATAATAATAATTATAATACATCTCTCGCAAAAAAATGCGATTTTTCGTAAACTTAATCGAAATTTTTAGTAATAAACAAGTGATTTTACTAGAATTATTCTAAAGAATTTACATTTCTAATCTTTTACAGCGATTTTATGCATACTTTAATAATAACGTATAAAATGTAACGTAATAATAATTGAGATTGCAAAAACTGCTTCTCTGCAATCGGGTATTTTGTTTATCTTTTACTATAGAAACTTGTTATTCAAAATGTATTTCCGCACTTGACCAGTTATTGGTATTAGTTGATTTACGTGAATGTAAGCCCTACCGACAAACATCAGGACAGAAAAACAAAATCTTGCGTTGATTCAGAGTTTCGATCGCTTCGCTCACTCAGTCAAAAATATTTTTTCGAAACTGTTTATAAACAACAAAGTTGTGAGAACAAACAATATTTATTTTAGTTAAAAAACTGAAACAACCTACCTAATTCAAAATACACTATTTCGTTTAATACTTGTAATAGGTATTAGTAAGAATTAGGATAAGTACATAAATTTCATGTTCAGTCGGGTAATAATTAAACAAGGCGCTTAAGCGTTGAAGTAACGCCTATTTTCTCCCTATACACATTGGATGAGGAGTAAGAAGGTTTTCGGCATTATTAATATGCATATCTATACTAAATTACAGCTTTCTAGTACTTATAGTTTGTGAGCAAAGCCGCGGACGGACAGACGAACACCGAAACTATAGGAGTTCGTTGTTTACTACCGAACCTTAAAAAATACGTTACCAGTGGAGCTTCGGAAACTGGTTACGGTAGCAGAAACGATATGTAACGTAAACGTAAGCAGTTTTAAGTTAGAAAAGAATTTGAAGTCTTACAGAATTGGTGCTATACCTACCTGGTCATACTGCGTCAATGTTGACAACTTGAAGTCTTACAGAATTGGTGCTATACCTACCTGGTCATACTGCGTCAATGTTGACAACTTGAAGTCTTACAGAATTGGTGCTATACCTACCTGGTCATACTGCGTAAATGTTGACAACTTGAAGTCTTACAGAATTGGTGTTATACCTACCTGGTCATACTGCGTAAATGTTGACAACTTGAAGTCTTACAGAATTGGTGTTATACCTACCTGGTTATACTGCGTAAATGTTGACAACTTGCTAACGATTGCAAAACCGTTGACTGCTTTTGTTGTCCCTTTTTCCCGAAATTTTGGGAAAATCAAAAAAATAAGGTGAAACCGTTTTTCTGTAAATCCTTCATCCCATTTATTTTTCCGCGCGTTCCATCCGGCCTACCTACTTGTAAAGTGATGCGATAAAAGATCTCCGCGCTCCTCATTTACCTGCTTTTAGCTTTCTTTGATCTCCGCAAGTGGCTGCGTGGCGGCCGGGAGCGCTGTAATGGATGAGATCCTCGGGCAGGGCTGCCACAGCCATAAGTCGGGCACAGCTAATAGGCAATCACCCCGTCGGTTCCAGAGGAAGACCAGCGCCGGCTGTACCCAGCCAGCAGTATGCTGAGCTGGAACCGGTTTGTAACGGACACAGTTTGTATTTATTGTTATTTTTATTACCTTTGTTATGTTTTATGTATTTTTGCTGTTGTGTCTTCGACGATAAATATATGTTTATGTCTATGTATAATTACCAAATAGGTATGGAAGAGGGAAAGACAGTTAACTACTCGTAAATAATTATAATCAAAATTAGATTAAGTAAATAGTTAGTAATTTATTTTTGTAAATATTTTTTTATTGAAATTTCGTTAATTTGTTTGACTAGTTTTATATAATAATTATTAATATTTTGTTTTTTCTTGCTTGTAAATGTTATATTATATTATCTTGTATATTATATTATATGTCTGTCATGTAATTTTTGAATAGTATGTTTTGTCCTTTCATTTGTTATTGAGTCTGGAAGTTGCAAAGTCTGCAAATGTACTAATAGAACACAGTGTGAGTCACAAAGCCGATAAAACTAATCTGTCTTCGTGACTAAGCTTTATGTGTTTATCTGAACGTTTTGGAAAAAGTTGGATGATTTTCGACAAATTTACATATTTAGTTATATATAAAAACAATTCACCTCGTTTAGTCGACGACCCTGGTAAAAAGAGAGCTGGCTCATTCCTCGCACAAATAATGTTATTAGCGATCCAGAGTAGGAATGCAGCCAGCGTTCTAGGTACTCTACCAGACGGGCACCAACACATACCTATTTGATTTTTAATAATTTTTTTAAATTTCAGTTTATTCAAGTTGTATATTTGTATTATTTAAGTTGTTTAGGTTATTTTAGTTCAGTTTTAAACAATTAAAGCATTAAATATTGAATTCATCAGAATCAGAATATATTTGTTGTATAAACTGTGTACAATTATGTTATATTAATTAAGGTAGGTATCAACAGTTTTGAACCAGGTATTGTACTCGTAATATACGAGCTCCGAGTAGCGAACCAAGTATGGTAGAGGTACGCGATTGATTTATAGTCTGTTTCGAATATCTAAACATGTAAAATACTAAAATATTTAGCAGCTTGTGCTTCATTACGTATGTGTGTGCTAAATGCACACACATACGTAATGAATATTGATAAAATACTTGCTAACTTGCAAGTGCTCAATCGCAGCAGAGTGAGGCCTGCGAGAGCGCAGTATAGACGGTGCAGCGATCCACAGAAATAATACCACTATTAAATAGCAGGGCACTCTGCATCTATATTGTCCAAATAATAATGCTGTAAAGTTCAGTACGATGAAAGATGATATTAAATTAAAAATAAACGAGGTACAAAAACACAACGACTCGATGCGCGCCATGAACGAGAGAGAGAGAGAGAAGAGACGCGTGAAAGAGAAAGTAGATACAAACTTACATTGGGGATACCATTGTCAATCAATATAATGCCATCTTCCGTCACGGCGTACGAGCTGGGTTTACTGCCAAGGTGTGCCAATAGATGTTTCACATCAAAACTATTGGTGAAAATATCGTCGTGTCAACCCTAATTCGTTCCTGCGGCTAATAGATATCCATTGCCGGCCACTTGTCCCAGAACACGACATGTGTAGCCCTGCACTACTCTTGATTTTTTTTCTCGGGCTCCAGAATATAAAAGAGGAAAACGTACAAACTAAACTAAAATGTTGTGTGTGCGCCGATCAGGCCGTACTTACAGCATTTTTGTTGAAATGAAATGAAGTGAATTTAATCCACAAAAAATAGGGTACAAGCATGAAAATGCCCCGACACGCCACTGTTTTAAAATAAAAACGAGGAACTTTCTTGTTGAGAGAGCATTCTATAAAGTTGAGAATTTCTATGTGAAACCATAATGTAACATAAAGAACATTACAAAAAGATTGTTACGGGTCTTTTCTTTCTTAGTTACTTAGTATTTACTTTTCATTTTTATTGTTTTTTTTTAAATGGCAAGTGCCTTTATTAACTACAACACAACAATATACAGACTAAACTAACAAACTACTACACAAATAATAAAGTCATTGTTTTTACAATGACTTTATTATTTGACATGTAACTAATTTGTTATTAATATATGAGTGTGATCTTAAAGCGAATTCAGTTGGCCTATTTTGCCATTTGTTGGCATGTGGAATTAACTTTTTTCAAAGTCAGAATGAATCAAAAACAATCAAAATTAAACAATCAAGTCAAATCTTAGTAATTAGTTGGCAGGATAATTTATATTGTGCTTATTCAATAATTCGTATATATTGTAAAAACATTTTCCAGTACTTAAACTTACAATTTTTTAACTTTTTTCGAATTATTCATGGCAGTTCTTTAATTGATGGCGGTAACCTGTTATGTACAGTGACACAAATGGCATAGCAGTTTTTCTGACCTAGCCCCAACTAAAGGGCTGTTTAAAAATTAATCTTTTTTCATATTTTGTGAGAGTCATTAAAGTGCCATGGCATCTCTGAAAGTACTAGATGTTTTGACATGCGATTTTCTAAATACGTTTTTTGAACTCTCGAGCAGATAAAATTTTGTGTCATCAAAATCGATTCAGATATAGTAAAATAACTAAAAAAAAAAAAAAACAGCCATCTGCATGTTAAGCCATGCGCAGGGTAAGATTCCGTAGTTGCGCATCACAATTACGTGAAATTAAATAATAACTTTTTACGCGACTGCATAATACGGTGGGCTATATTTTTGGAGTGTCTATGTGTATGTATGTATATAATTATGTATGTATGTGTTTTTATATGAACGTCTACATAAATATTTTTTTTAATTATTGTGCGGGAACTGCGATATAAAACCTCTTAGTTAATTCCAAAAAAGTAAAAATAAAATGGCCATGTGCGTGTCGTGCCACATCTAAAGTAGGGTTCCGTAGTTGCATATATGGAAGTTTCCGGCAACCTAGTGGTGAGACGTCTGACTTGCGATCCGCAGGTACTGGGTTCGAATCCCAGGGCACGCACCTCTGTCTTTTCGAAGCTATGTGCGTATTGTTGTTTGCCGCCAACTTCAAACGGTGAATGAAAACATCGTGAGGAAACCTCATGTAGGTTTCCTCACGATGTTTGATGTATCGATACGATACTAGAGCTGACAGTATTGTCCGTGCTATACAAACAGCATGGACTCGGAATTGCCCTGAAAAGAATAATCCGGGGAAAAAGGCACATTGGTGGAGCCCGAGATTGGAGAGGTTAAGGCGTGAAACGCGACGTGTTTTCAATGAGGCAAGGGCAACCAATGATTTTGCCGGATACTCACGTGCTCTGACCTACTACAACTCGGAGATCCGGAAGGCCAAACGCAGAGCTTGGAGAAATCACTGCGAAGCAGTCAACTCTGCCCCAGAAGGCATGAGACTCTCGAAGGCCATAACTACATCCAAGGTGTAACAGCTTACCACTATAAGAGATGATGGGGGAAAGCTGAGTCCGGCAAAGACACTCTGACTATGATGTTAAGTACGCACTTTCCGGATTGCAAAATTGTTAATGAAGGTTACACGGAACCTATTGGTGAAGCAGAGCTGAGTGTTCACACCACCAAAAGGGACTGGGACACCGCAAGGAAGATGGTTGATGAAATTAAAGTGGCAGGGGTGATTAAGGGATTCCAACCTTATAAATCGCCAGGCCCCGACAATATTTATCCCATCCTACTGCAAAAGGGTCTCAAAGTCTTGAGACAACACCTCTGTAGACTTTTCCGAGCCTGCATTGCGTTTGGTCATGTCCCAACAATCTGGAGACATGTTAAAGTGGTATTTATACCGAAGTCAGGCAGGAAGAACTATGAGGAGGCGAAATCATTTAGACCGATAAGCCTATCTTCTTTTCTGTTAAAAAGCCTGGAGAAGCTGATTGACCGTTACGCGAGGGAGGATCCTTTGAAGAGGAACCCTCTCCACGTACTTCAATGTGCCTATCAACAAGGCAAATCTACCGAGACTGCACTTCACTATGATGTCTCAAGGGCAGAACATGCAATAGATAACCCATTTTATAACTAGCGCTGTACCCGCAACTTCGTACGCATATGAAAACACATCCGCTGCGCTCCAACCTAACTGCCGACTCAATCTATTTGTGTCGAGTATGTGGTCAAACATAGATGTATTTAAATGAAGAATAAACTGCCGTCCCCTTTTTTACCCGCTCCAGCCCTGCTTATGTTCAGCTCCTGTCTAAATCCCACCTCGCTTCTACTCCACTCCTCCCTCACATCTTTTCCACATCCACCTTGTTACCGTCGCACTCCCGTTTTACTGTCACCTGCTCCCACTCCAGCCCTGCCCAACTTCTGCCATATTTCTGCCTCGCTCCCACTCTACTACCTCACTTTCACTTTACTTCCTCCTCGCACTTATAGCGTTTACAACTTGCTCCTCTCCCTCTCCAACTTCGCTCCCACCGCACTTTTATCTCGCTCAACATTCAACTCCCATTCCGTTCCCGCCTCGCTCCCATACCACTTACACTTGCACTTAGATCCTTTGTTGGACTCCATCTCACTCCATCCATCGTTCCATTTGATTCCTGCCCCACACTAATTCAGCTCCCAGGTCGCACCTGCCTCATTTCCACCTATGCTACTAACACTATTATACTACTTGCCGCACTTAAAGCTTGCTCACAACTCGTTCCCGTTCCGACCCACTCCCTCACGCTGGGATTCGAACTTTAATATCGCCCCGGTCTGATCTCCCTCCAGCCCCGCTTCCGTCCTGATCAAGCTAACATTTAAAAAATCAGCATTTCGCTTGAATTGCAAGTTTGTATATGGAAAAAAAGTCAACCCCCGATTTTTATCACCATATGCCATCTCTGACTGGCTGGCAAATATAATAAGAGTTTTCGTTTATATTTATTTGTTCGCGTAAATCAACTGCCCCTAACGTCAAAACTCAGGAACTTTCATACATTCGTTTACCCCTTAACTCAGCCATTTCGCAAAATCCGTAATTCTAAGTTGACCTATTTACTCTATAAGCAACATACATGCCAAATTTCAGATTAGTAGCTTAAGTAGTTTTTGAGATTTTAAGAGTTTGGCATGACGCATCGTTATCACGTAAAATTATCGTCCGTAAACCGACCTTACAGACAACTTTTTTTTTTCAGAGATACGAAACCGGAGATATTCAATTGCCAATACTGATACAATGTTTCGGAGTTGCCTCAATGATGATCATTGCTAATTATTTAGGTACTTATTTAAAAGAAAAGGTATGTACTTGTGGCATGAAATATAAATTTAAAATTAAACATTTTTTTTTATTAATTATTAACGTAGAAGTTTAAAGCCATAATAATAAATAAGTCATAGTAATAAATTCAATTCAATTAAAAATTAAAATTTCGTCAATTGAAACCCATCCTGCATCGACCCTGGTGGAAAGGTGCCCATAATACAAACAGCATTGCCACGCTGTATGGCATTTCATTTTTAATAAAATAAACTTTGAATTATTGTTTCCACATTCCTGTTGCGTACTGCGTAAGAATGGAATTCTTTGCCGCCATCTCTGTTTCCTGAGACCTACAATCTTGGAATTTTCAAGGCTAGAGTGAATACACAGGATTCGCTCTATTTACATAGGACCTTTGAGTGAATAGATATCTTCTAGATCGACGAGCTCCATCCGCGGCCACACCATCGCTTAACATCAGGCGAGTTAGTGGTCAATCGTAGATCTATCTCTGGTCTAGGTCTGTCCTAGGTAGACGTATCCGTCAACAACTTCAAGAGTGAAGTTCCCCACAGATATTGGGGTGGGCACTACATGGGCGTTCGACATAACCTTCGTTTTGTCCATGTTCATTTTGAGGCCCACCCGTTGGGAAACTCTATTGATGTCTTCGAGCATCGTACTGAGCTCTTCCATCGACTTTGCCATGACTACTATATCGTCGGCAAACCGAAGGTGAGTGATGTACTCGCCGTTAATATTAATGCCGAGCCCTTTCCATTCCGGAAGCTTATAGGCATCTTCCAAACCGGCGGTAAACAGTTTCGGAGAGACAACGTCTCCCTGCCTCACGCCTCTTTTCAATGAAATTGCCTCTGGGTTCTGATCTTGTACTCGGACTGACATGGTGGCGTTGTTGTACAAGCACTTCAGCACTTCGACATACCGATAGTCAATATGGCATCGCTGGAGAGCCTCAAACACCGCCCAGGTCTCGATCGAATCAAAGGCTTTCTCATAGTCCACAAACGCTAAGCAAAGGGGCAAGTTATACTCTTCGGTCTTCTCTATCACTTGCCGCAGCGTATGGATGTGGTCTATGGTACTATAGCCTTTTCGGAAACCGGCTTGTTCGGGAGGCTGGAAGTCATCAAACCTGCGTTCAAGACGATTTTTTACTTAATCACAAAAAAATAGTGTCTCTATGCAAGGAATGAGGGCTGCCTCAAACGTTCGCTCGCTCGGATCCGAGTGGGAGGCGCCGCTACTATAGCCCTTACTAAATATTTATGTTAAATATTTTTACGATGTATATTTTTCGGTTTATGAAGGAAAATATAAAAAACATATATGATTTCCCCTTTTTATTTAGTTTGTACGGAACCCTCGGTGGGCGAGTCTGACTCGCACTTGTCCGGTGTTTTTTATTTGTATTGACATACTAGGCATTTTAAATGATATTGTATTTATATAATAAATATTTCGTAATCCTCAAAATTGTGACTCCACATAAATTGTTTAAGAATAATATTTGAAATAGTAAAAGAAATAATTGGTGAAAGCAGGCCGAAGGGTGCTGGCGCTGTCTTCCTAGTTTTGTAGAGCTTCTTTTCCAAACATCACATTGGATGAAATAACTAGCTTTTTAACTACGCGGCGTCGTACTTCGAAGCTCTGGGAAGGGCCTTCTTAATGAAGTATTTTATTTAAGTCACTTCACTTACATATTTCAGAATATACAAATAGACAAACGCCTTGTCGTTTGTCTGATATATATATTCTTATAATTTATATGTTAAATATCCTTGTATATGTGGGCGTCGTCCTGTTTAATTTCAATATCTTATGATGTATAAGAACACCCTCTAGCTACCCTGTTAGGTACAGCCAACACACACGGACAGGCGCAGTAGATGCGTTATAATTAAAACGACTGAACTAGTCACCTGGATGGATAAGTGCATGAATTAAAGAAAATCATTCAGGTGCTATGTTTCCGCAGAAACACACACCGGGTAAAAATTCACAATGGTGCTGCGAAAATATAGAGAAAGAATTAAGGCATATATAAACAGAGAGTATTTCGCTCACGAGCGAGAAATAGACGCATTTGAATACCACGATTTGTTTATAAAATGGGCAATTTTTTTTAACGTAATGAACTGCAAAACTACGAGTTTATTTATGTAAGTATAATAATTTTATAGTTTAAAAAACTGAAATAGCCAACTTCAAAGTACGCTATTTCGTTTACTTGTGATATTAGTAAGGATTAGGTTACATAAACTGCATGTTCATTCGGGTAATAATTAAACAAGGCGCTCAAGTGTTGAAGTATTTCCTCCCTATACACATTGGATGAGCATTATGAAGGTTTTACTTTTCAAGTTTACTAAATCCTTCACGCTTGTAAATTTTTTAAAAAGACCTCACTTCACCCGATCATTTTTTTGGGTCAAGAATGAGATTTGTCATTGAATATCAAAAGCTTCGTCTTCGAAGATTAGAAAATGTGCAGATGTTTTATACGATAATCCTCAACATTTGACACTTTTGCAAAGAAAAGCGTGTCAGTGGAACTCTGCGATTGTATAATCTAACGCACTTCACTCAGGAATGCAATGAAAATATTTTTATTTTTAGAGATTATTCACAATGTAATAAAGAAATGTTTCTAAAATAATTATGGGTCCAACTTGGGAACTTTCCCTAAACGCCAATTCACGAAACACATAAAAACTTTTTACAAAAAAATTAAACCTCCGAAAAAAACTGAAAAGCAAAATGATAAACCTTTTTTCTAAGCCTTTTTAATTTTAACTTTAATAACTAAGTCCTTAAAAAGTATACCTAAGTAGTTTTGAGTCGGCGTCAAGCAAGAAAATTAATAGCGTGATACGTGGCGTTGCGAGTGGTCGTGCGGAGAGCGCATTTTTTGGAATGTCAATGTTTATTGCTGGAGATTTCATTGTTAATTTGATATGGTTATTTCTTTAAATTTGGATATCTTACAAGTGGCAGAAAGACGCTGGATGCAAGCCGCTTCCAACCGGTCTTTCTGGAAATCCATGGTCCGGGAGGCCTATGTTCAGCAGTAGACTTCTTATGGCTGAGATGATGATGATGATTTCTTTATATTTAAGGTAATTTTTGGCGTCGCCTCAAAACTGCTTAAGTATACTTATATTTTATTAAAGTTTAATAAAAAAGGTTTATTATTTTATGCTTTTCAGTTTTTTCGGAGGCTTAATTTTTTGTAAAAAGTTTTTATTTTATAATTTTTGTAGCTTTAGTCTACTAATTACTACATGCTTAATTTTTGATTACTTTTAAAATAACTACCTACCTTATAATACACAACTCGGCATTAAAATCTGCGAGTGAACAATAAATCACCCTTATTTTCCCACCCTTAGGGTAGGGTTTTTTTTCAAAATTTACATGGGACCAATTTCGGTGTATGTGTAATCGGTGTATGGGTACCGATTTTGATAATTATTTTGTTATTGGATAACCCTATCCAATTATCCAAAAAATTGGTTCGCGAATGACGCAGAAATTATATAAAAAATTGGTTCGCGAATGACGCAGAAATTCGTGTAGGTATATACATAAAAAATATACGCTACGAATTGATAACCTCCTCCTTTTTTGAAGACGGTTAAAAATAAGTAAAATATCTTCCTTCACTCTAGATGAATAAGTACCTTCTACTGCTTCATATTTTATGGTTGGATCATAATGAAATTTTTATCGGATATTTGTGACCTTGCTTTCCAATGCAGTCTTTAATATTTATTTTAATAAATTAATTCAGTCCTTCACTTTATATCTTCAAATATGTTGGTATGCGGGACATAGCGGGACCGAGACGGACGATTATTTATTTATAATTTAAAATAAATTTATATTGCATTTATTAAGACCAAATTTTATTAAAGGTACATTTGGCCAAGTTATTTTACTGCCACCGCAATACTCGCAGGGATACTGCTCTCGATCACCGGAGTGCATTATATCCAGCTTCTAGATGTCAATATTGTCACTGAGAACGTGAATAACTTATTCTTTATGGTGTATGAAATCCTGGTAGTATACAGTTACGTCAGAGGACAGAAAGAGTATCACAAATTAGTGCAAGCTCTAAAAGACGATTTTCAGTATGTTTCTACGGTGAGACAGAAATGCAGGTACTTACTATTTTGTTATGGTCGTGCTTGATTAACTTAATTAGGAGCGTTGTAGATCATTACTAATTTGATTTTAGCTGTTTATTTAGTTACGACTTTTATTTGATTATATTTTGTCTGCGTATTCTTTCAAACAATGAAACTATCACTACATAACTGATTATTATTATTTTAAACTATTTGTTAGGTTTTACAACTTTTCTTATTTTTATAATTATTTTATACATAATATATATTATTTGTTTGTGATTATTATTTTATTATTAGTATTTTTGTAATTAAAATTTTATTTTTCAAACTTAACGAAGCCCCTATACAGCGGAGTTATTAAAGTGTATTGTTTGCTGTTATGTGATACTTGCAGAAACAAATTTTTCATGTACCTAATTTTCTTGAAGTGACAAAAGTCAATTAAGTTATTTAAATGTTTAATTTGTACAGTATTTATTTAAAGATAAACAAAATTTATTTGACGAGTCCATTCAGAAACAATCATATTATTTATACCTATTTATAAAATTTTGTGAGTGTGTCTTTTTGACAATAAATATCATTCATTCATTCATTCAAGATTTGCATCTCAATCAAAAACAAATCATGTTATTAAAAAGTGTTATAGAGTCTTATTCTACTTATTAAGTCCGCACCAAACGAGCGTCCAATCAGCTCAGTCATTCTAAATCCGGCAGCGCTTGCTCACAGTTCACAAGACGTCCTAGCAGCGTCCACTCGTGGTCCACGCGCCTCAATCCGGCATCTTCGTACTACCGTATCAAACAAGTACTTAGCCCAGTTTTAAGGTTTTTTTTTATGTTAAACCTATGGATCCCTGCTTTAATCTATTTATCAACAACTTCTGAGTGCTTTCGTGGTATTTATTATATTATGTGTGGTTTTCTAAACTAAGTTTCTTTATTTGTTCGTATTTCAGAATGGAGTTCTTAGAAAATCAAAGGCTTACGTTCAAATTGTACTTTGTTGCGATTGTATACGGTGGTTTCATTGCAAGTGCCATTGGTTTATCAGCTTGCATAGCAGTCATTTTAAATCTCTTTGATCGTGACCTGGACGCCAAAAGACCTCTGCCGTTCACATTTTGGTTCTTCAACTACGATCTGCATGCTTCTCCTATCTACGAAATTATGTTCGTTTTTTCGCTTCTGATCGCGTTTTCTTTTAATTTGAATTATACATGTAAGTATTGTTCAGCAAGCTAACTCCAACAGTATTAATGAGCAAGTGAGCGAAGGGAACGAATATCAACATCGGTATGCAACATTTTATTTTTACTGCGCAGATGTTTGTTTGTTGGTGCTCATGTACACGTCATTGCTCAACCTTTACGAAACTTGATTGAAACTTCATTCTCTCATCATGACATCGGGACACCTGTGGGAGATGCCACTTCTGCCGCGGACGCATCAACACTGCTTCATCACAATCAGCGTCCGCGCCAGAAGCAGCCTCTTCTTCCACACTCATACTTCTTGTCTAGAATTGAGTACGTTCCTAGCAAAAATTATCCTATACAACCTCTAAATGGCATCAATTGTAAACCTCAGCCTTACAATTTTATAGAATTTTGTTTGACTAAGCAGTATTTTCCCTCCAAATGGGGGAAGTTTAAAAATATAAATAAGTTTACTGTGGTGCCCTTTAGATATCGGATTTATTACGTATTTATTGGATGCACTATTGGAATAAATGGCCAGAACTGGCATGCTACGCATTAAGTTCAGTTGTAAAGCCAGCTTTGTACAACAAATAAAAAAAAAGGTGTATAAAATCATATCGTCGTCTCTGGTCAAACATAAAATTGAAATTGAAATTGGTCAAACGTAGTGTCCTCGCTTTATTAATACAAAATGCCCTCATATGTGCATTGCTGGTCATATTTACATGTGCATTATCAAGACCTCGGTTTATTTACCAAAACTCATACGAAAAAATGTTAAGATAGCGGTAGTCTGGTAAGTACAGATTTTTCATTCTGTCTCTTTCTCTCAACTCGACCATGGGATACGAGGTCATCAACCCTGTATTCTAGTGCGTCCTCAGTTTCATTATCAAAATCTAAGTCTCGTATGGGTGTCACCACAAACAGGGGGGTGTGTAAATAGTGCTTTCGCATCGATTTCACCACAGTTCATAATTGTTTTATGATCTGTGGATTTCACCATGTTTTAAAAATCTAAGTATAATTTTAATAATAACCCATTTTATAAAAGTACATATACTAAAATAAACTGCTCGTGACTTTTCTTTGATGGAGCAGAAATGTTAAGGGGGTAACGAGCTGAGTTACTTATAAGGAGTAGACTTCAAGCAGCCGCGTAAGTCGCAGCGAGTATGCTAGTTATAAATTTAACGGCCTTACCGAAAAACGTTACTTAACTATAAGCAATGCTTAACATATTTTGTCAACTTCTCGATAACACGTAATGACATATGCGGAAAGAAGACAGAGAATTTAAGACGTTGGTTAAAGTAAAGTAACGTTTTAATAGGCCCATAATATTTAATCTCATACACAGTCGTGATGGTGAGTCATGTCGTATTGATTCGAGAAGCGATCTGCAGAGCACAATTTGTTATTTGGAGCTTGGAAGAGCTGTTGGTCGATGTGTTGCCGGCACAAAACAACGAAGAAAGAGAACACTACACGAAGATTATACAACACCGAATGAGGAAGATCATTCGAATGCACCTCTCCATGTTCAGCTTCATAGAGGACTACGCAGCCGTTTTCAAGAGGTGCCTACTGTTAGAACAAGTGGTAGTGTCTCCCGTGATATGTATGAGTGCATATTGTTTCGTCAGGGTGAGTTCGCACACAACGTACATACATATTCGTACTTACTCATAAAAGAATCGCAAAATCAACTTGATGCCGGTTGGAATGGTAACGACGCAAGCCTATCGAACTTAACGGTACGGTTCTACGTTTCTAATCTATACAGCCAAGAAATTGAATAAATGATCCGGCTTCCTTGTTCCCTGAGAGACACAGAGTATTTTCAAGGTCAGAGTGTCTGCTCAGTGTCTTTTGCGTGCTTCATTATACCAAATCGAACGACGGCGCTTACGAACAGGTGAGGTGGTCGTGAAACTTAGAAATTAATCACGATAAAATAAAAATAATATTATTTTACAAAACAAACCTCGTGCAGTCAAATTCTCAATTATTATTTCAAGTTATGGGCCATCTGAAACCTATGTAATCGTTTTTAGGGTTCCGTACAAAACAAGGAGCCCTTATAGTTTCACCATATCCGTCTGTCTGGACGGACAGACGTGCGTCCGTGGCTTTGCTCAAATACTATGAGTATAGAAAGCTGTAATTGCGTAAAAATATGCTTATTGACAATGCCGAGAAAGTCGTAAAATATATATATATATATATTTTACTTTACACGTAAATTGGGGATGAATTATTTATTATTTTTTCTCGTCTTCTCGGGATAGGTAATCAAAAAACATTGGGGTGTGTGAAAACCATTTTTAGGGTTCCGTACCTCAAAAGGAAAAAACGGAACCCTTATAGGATCACTTTGTTGTCCCTCTGTCCGTATGTCCGTCTGTCCGTCTGTCCGTCCGTCCGGGTGCCAAGACCTTTATCTCGGGAACGCTTGAAGGTATCGTGTTGAAATTAAAACCATATATGCAAATCCATAGTCTCTTGCTGCAGAAAGAAAAATAAAATTTCTCAGTTTTCGTAAAAAAAGTTACAGCCGAATATGTCGTAAAAAACGCACATTTCGACACTCACAAGGGAATCAAAACCTATGTACCCGTTGACCTAGAACTATGAAATTTGGCAAGAAGCATTGTGTTATAGTAAACATAGTATAGGAAAAAGTCCGAAAACTGGACATTTTTAATTATTTTTTTTATATAATTTTTTATCTCCACAGATACCAGGGTCCGTGACTTTTGTCATAATTACAAACTATTGCTTACTACAAATTATCGTTACGCGAAAATTATTTTGTTTTAATTTAAGTACTTATTACTATGTTGCGTGCATACCACGAGCAAACCAGCGACCCGCAAGCAGCACCCGATCACGAGTATGACGCATGTGCCAGCCATCGCCCTCCTCAACCATATGTTATGGAAGAGGGCGACCCGCCACACGACGCCGCCGCAAGAAGGAGCCTTCGATGGTGAGCATGAATGCTCAAGGTGTGCACACAACTCTTATTTCTAACTACTGAAATACTAGTATTTCTGTGAATGCAGTCACTGGTAGAACCCGGTTTTCCCACGTCAACTGACTATATTTTAAAATTTTAGAGATACGAGGCCGGAGATCTACAGCTGATCCTGCTCGTACAATGCGTGGGACTAGCCGCAGCGGCTATCATCCCTAATTACTTATGCAATATTTTAAATGAAAAGGTATACAAACTAATATCTTACATATTGTCATTGTTCCTGTCTATTACAATTCCAAAGATAATATATAGTTATTTAAATGGGCTTACACCTACATACCGACAAACAATTCACAACAAAAAATTCAAACGAAATCTACAAATAGATAAAATTATAAATCCAGAATTACAGTGTCATTCTATAATAAATAGTTCTACAATAGACAATTCAGTGCAAAATACGATTAACGTTACAAATGATAACACATTTAATTCAAATGACTTTACACAAGAAAATAATACCGATATAATAATAGACAATACAATAGAATCAAATCACAATGAAATTATACACAATAGTATATACGACACAATTAATAGTATACAAGAAATTAGTACAAACAATACTATGAATTCGAAATCACCACCACAAAAAATTTCGAAAATCAAAAATACTGAAAAGAAAAAAGTAATCATAATAGCTGATCAGCAGGGTCGTAGTTTGCAAAAAACTCTACAAATATTAATGGGATCTAACTATGAAGTAGTTTCTTTATACAAGCCACACGCTAAGATGGAACAAATAACATCACTAGTAAGCAATGAGCTGCAAACTCTGACAAAAAACGACTTTATAGTATTAGCGGCAGGTACGAATGATGACAACCCATTTTGTTTTGAATTTTGTGCAAACACATTATTTTTAAATTGCAAAAACACAAACTGTCTTGTATCAGAGGTACCATATAATCGTAATCTAAATGAAAAGAAGCTAAATTACGAACTTAAATTAACATGTCAAAGATTTGAACAAGCACACTACGTCAACATGGACTACAGTCGATGGATACCATCAAAAAATACTATAGCTCGACACATATGTGAAAGAATAATGAAATTCATATTATTCATTAACTATCAGAATGAATACAAGAGAACTAAACGAAGCAAAAGCCAAGAAACATACACATCTAATAATATAGACGTTGCGACTATAGAAAAACCAGAAGCAACACCAATCTACAAACCCGAGAAAACTAAGTCAAAAACAACGGAAACTGAAGATAATCTAAACACCCAGCAAACGTTTTTTCGAGACTAATCAATCAGCAACTAATCATTACTTAAGAATCATACATCAAAACATTGCGAGTTTAACAGCAAAATCAAGAGAATTAGAAGTTATTTTAGACGAATTTAAAGAAAGTAAAGAAGAAATTGATGTTTTATGTCTCTCTGAACATTTTGTTAAAAAAGACCACATCAAAAATATAAAATTAACGGATTATAAGCTTGCTAGCTACTTTTCGCGAGACCAATGTAGGGGAGGCTCTTGTATTCTTGTCAAAAATAATTTAGATTACAAGGACCTACCACAATTCAACAAAATTTCAAAAATTTCTATCTTCGAATGTTGTGCTGTAGAACTTATCCCTTATAACATAATTGTTGTATCAGTATATAGAGTACCTAATAAGAAAAATTTAGATGCGTTTATGGAATGTTTAGAAACTCTGCTATCAATGTTATCCCTTATAAAAAATAAGAAAGTTATAATATGTGGAGACTTTAACATAAATATTTTGAATACAACTAAAGACTCTACTGAATTTCAACAACTTATTTTAGACTATAAATTTAAGTTACAATTTAAGGAAATAACGAGAATGCAAGGAAAAACTTGTATAGATAATATAATACACAACAACATTCGAAATTGTTGTAGTGAAGTCCATCACAAAAATATTTCTGACCATTCTACTTTATTATTTAATGTTTTTATGTGTCCTGTAAAACAATTGTATTACCTGAAATATTGGTATATCAAACGGCGTATGTATACCGAGGAGAATATGAATAAATTCAGATCATGTCTTGAAAGCTTATCTCTAACAGAAGTATATGAACAAACTGATGTCAACAAAGCATATAACCATTTTATTGAAATTTTTAAATTGTTCTATGACCTTTGTTTCCCACTTGAAAAAGTTAAAATAAATTCAAAACAAAGATCGCACTGGATAACGCGTGGTATAAAATTATCATGCAAACGGAAAAGAATGTATTATTTTGATTATCGTCATAATACCCGAACAAAAGAGAAATATAAGAAATACAAAAATATATTACGGAAAGTCATTAACACTTCACAGAAAATACACAATAATAAAGAGATTGATAACGCAATCAATAAAACCAAAGCAACCTGGAAAGTAATAAGTAGTTATGAACCAAAAGCACCAAAATTATCAATAGACAAAATCAAATACGGCAAAAATTTACTAGAAAATCCCACACAAATAGCAAATGCATTTAATAATACCTATGTAGATTTAGTAAAAAATCAAATAAAATTATCTAAAAAGAAACGAATAAACAAATGCGATGGTAAAAAGGATCACATATCACATTCAATATATTTAGAACCAACGTCCCCCCACGAGATCAATACAGTTATATCATCTTTAAAAGATACAAATAGTGTAGGCCATGACGAAATATCAACAAAGGTTTTAAAACATTGTAGAGAAGTAATAGCTACCCCGTTATCATACTTGATAAATCTATCTATTGAACAAGGGCAGTTTCCTGACCACCTAAAAATCACAGTTGTAAAACCTCTCTATAAAAAGGGTGACAGAGAATCTTGTGACAATTATCGACCTATTGCTTTAATACCAATCGTGTCAAAAATATATGAAAAAGTCATATATGCCAGACTTTACAAATATCTGGAAAAGTACAACATTTTAACCAATGTTCAACACGGATTCCGAAGAAACAGATCTACTACAAGGGCTGTATACGAA
Source organism: Lycia hirtaria (assembly GCA_947563715.1). Classification (NCBI taxonomy): domain Eukaryota; kingdom Metazoa; phylum Arthropoda; class Insecta; order Lepidoptera; family Geometridae; genus Lycia; species Lycia hirtaria. The sequence goes on from OX387376.1 coordinate 23,922,211, forward strand.
ATGATGAAGACGATATCCGAATGTTTAAATAGTAAAATACCAGTAACGTCAATTTTTATGGACATGTCAAAAGCGTTTGACTTCGTATGTCATAAAAAATTACTGGCAAAGTTAGAATCTTGCGGAATTAGAGGCATAGCGTATAAACTTATTGAATCGTATCTAAATAATCGACAACAATATATTGAAATTACGCGGATACTTAAGAACGAGGAAGTTGTTTTTAAATCAAGAGCAAGACGTATAGAATATGGAGTCCCACAAGGAAGTATTTTGGGACCTCTACTCTTCCTCGTTTATATAAATGACTTGCCAAGCACAGTAGATCATCAAATGGTCCTTTTTGCAGATGATTCTACACTCATAATTAAGGGTTCAAATAAATCAGAATATGAAAACACTATTAATAAAGCTCTTGAGAGTATCATGAATTGGTTCGACCATAATAATTTAATAGTGAATGTAAACAAAACAAAAGCAATGCAATTTTATTTTCCACAATCTAAGCCACAAAACATAATAATTAAATATCAAAATACAATTATAGAACAAGTTAAAGAGATAAGATTTCTAGGACTAAATGTGGACTGTCACGGTAATTGGAAGAATCACATTGACTACGTACGCAAAAAAATCAGTAGATACGTTTACGCATTAAAAAGGCTAAGCAAAGTAGCATCACAGAAAGCGGCAATTTGTGCGTATCATGCAAATGTAGCTTCCAATTTACGGTACGGTTTATTGCTATGGGGTAACTCTGTCAACATTAAAACAGTATTTAAAATGCAAAAGAGATGTGCCAGAGCTCTCACAGGAGCTAGACAAAGACAAAGCTGTGTTCCAATTTTCAAAAAACTTAAACTACTTCCACTGGCGTCAATGTATATTTTAGAAGCATGCTTGTTTGTAAAGCAAAATATGAATAGCTTTAATATAAAAATAACTCGCAAACCACAGAAAACTCGCAAAGGATATTATGTCCTACCCCCTCAGGGACCAAAAACAAAATTTTATGACAAAAGTATTTATGTAACTTGCACTAAAATATTTAATCATTTGCCTGATACATGTAAAGCCATGACATATATAAAATTCAAAAATTATTTAATGAAACTATTGCTAAATAAATGCTATTATAATGTTGAAAATTTTCTAAATGATAAGAATCTTCACATTTTCTAATTTATATAAATTACTAATATTTTTTTTTTTTTTTTTATAACTTGACATTTATTGACATTAACTGATTGACATTATTGAATTACTCATGGACAGATAAAAATTGAATTAATAATATAACGACCTACATACTTAATTAATAAATTTTAAATTTTAATTAGGTAGCTACAATATTGTATGCCCAAAAGGGTAGCTGTTGATACTTCTTTCTTTGACCACATGTATTCTAACACAGCTGACAATAAAGGATTTGTATTTGTATTTGTATTTACCTACAGAGATACTTACACCTACAGAGATACTTACACCTACAGACCTACAGAGATACTTACACCTACAGACCTACAGAGATACTTACACCTACAGACCTACAGAGATACTTACACCTACAGACCTACAGAGATACTTACACCTACAGACCTACAGAGATACTTACACCTACAGACCTACAGAGATACTTAAACCTACAGACCTACAGAGATACTTACACCTACAGACCTACAGAGATACTTACACCTACAGACATACAGAGATACTTACACCTACAGGCTTACAGAGATACTTACACCTACAGACCTACAGAGATACTTACACCTACAGACCTACAGAGATACTTACACCTACAGACCTACAGAGATACTTACACCTACAGACCTACAGAGATACTTACACCTACAGACCTACAGAGATACTTACACCTACAGACCTACAGAGATACTTACACCTACAGACCTACAGAGATACTTACACCTACAGACATACAGAGATACTTACACCTACAGACTTACAAAGATACTTACACCTACAGACCTACAGAGATACTTACACCTACAGACCTACAGAGATACTTACACCTACAGACCTACAGAGATACTTACACCTACAGACCTACAGAGATACTTACACCTACAGACCTACAGAGATACTTTCGCTTTTATAATATTAGTTACGATCTCTAAAACATACTACTTATTTGTGAATGCCTGACCGCAAATATAAACAAAATACCGCAATGAATAAATCTCGTTGCACAATTGTACTCAAACTTCACTTGGTACTTTTCGCAATTGTACGAAGGTATATGCGTAGGTAGGTGGTTGCAATCGGTCTTTTTGGAAATCCATGGGAGAGGCCTATGTCCAGCAGTGGACTTCTTATGGCTGAGATGATGATGATGACGTAGGTATATACGATGTTAATTAATAATATTTAAACATAAAATATATTTTATAAAGAGTTTATCTATCTATAAAACTTCAAATTGATCCGGTACACTCATCGTAAAACGCGATTATTCATTTGTTTAGTGTATTCCGCAGGAAGCGTTAACATTTTCGGGATAAAAATATGCTAGGAAGGATCTAACATATTTTTATCCCGAAAAATTTGACACTTTCTAAAAGTAAATAGTATAAGTAATAATCATGCCAAATAGTATAAGTAATAATCCTGCCAAATAGCATAAGTAATAATCCTGCCAAATTTCGACCAAACCTGTCCAGTAGTTTCGACGTCTATCAGACACACCGTACAGACAAACAGACAAAAAATAAAAAATTGCTGTTTTCTTCTTCTTCTGTAACATTATTAATGCATCTTCCAACCAAAAATATTTAATGTACAGTTACCCCTTACAGTTTTATTTTATGTAGAATAAATAGATATAGATTACTTTTCTATTTGTAGGTTGAGTCCATAAGCGACGCGTGCTATGACGTTCCATTCTGGAACGCCGGGCCCGTGGTGAGACCGTACCTGGTCCTCATGATGCAGCGGTCCCTGCGCCCGCTACCGCTCACTGCTCCGGGGTTGGCTGAAGTCTCTCTCCAAACATATTCTACCGTAAGCAATATAATTGTAGTGTTCCTCAGTGTAATCCGGTACAGTATGATCCGGTAGTTGTGAACCCATCAGTCATCAGCTAGGTGTCCTGGGCTCGATTAAAAGGCGCGTCATTAAGGTCGAGATTAAAGAGCGCAGCTATCTCTCTCGCGCATCACAACATTTTTAAACATATAAAATCATTGAGTAGGAACACTATAAAAGTAAGAGCTAAATATTTCTCCTGTCTAAATAAACAAATTTAGCTCTCACTTTTCTAATATCCCTATTCAATGATTTTATATGTTTAAAAAGGTTATGGTGCGCGAGAGAGATAGCTGCGCGCGTTGAGCGAATCCTTAAACTAAACAGCATCCAGACGCTAGTGGGTAGGAGATTGTTAAGCCTTGAGCAATGACATAGGGTCTAAGCATCTCTGTGTTCCACAGATTGCACTTTGGCGTGTGTTTAGAAATTTCTAGTACAAAGGGATGAAGGGACTTACTAATCTTGATAGATCAATTCTTTATTGTATATTGTATAACAACTAATGTAACATCTTGGAAGTTCTATAGCAAAAACAGGACGGCATCGAAAGAGGAAAAATGTACTTAGAGACGTAATGGTCTAAGATCCCGCTATAGAACGACCTTCACGGAGCTGGTTAATGGATGAAAAGTATTTTATATTCAATTAAATATGTCAATAAATATATTGCAAATGGGTTGTCTAAAAAATTTAAGTCCAGAATGATTAATAATTATGATTTTTTTAACTTTTCACTGGTTTTTGTTAATAGACAAATTCCATACCAATCGAAAGTATGAAGCCCATAGAATATGCAAACGTTAGGTTGAGGTATAAACAGGTAAATCGATACTAGTAATTTGCACCAGTCTAGTTAATGAATTAAAGTTAAATTAAAATAAAGATTATTTACACATAAATATATTGAATTTGTCTATTAACCAAACCACTTTTGTAAGTTTAAAAAAAAAAAACATATTCTGGACTGAGATTTTTTAGACAACCCATTTGCAATATATTTATTGACATATTTAATTGAATACAAAATACTTTTCATCCATTAACCAGCTCGGTGAAGGTCGTCCTATAGCGGGATCTTAGACTATAAGAAAAGAAAATTTCATGCAAATTTCATTTAAGGTAACATAAGTATACTCGTATGTTCATATTATTATCACACACGAGGCCAGGTTTTCAGTTCATATATATTATGATGTGCAACTACGGAATCGTATTTAGCGCGTGACACGACACGCACTTCAATATTTGTCACGAAACTGTAATAAGTACTGCACATTTCTGCTTGAAAACCAGTACACTACACAAGTGGCTCGTATTCAGACTCAGATTTCTTCCTGACTAGATTCCCGCCCTTAGGCTTGTTTAGGCTTGTTCCATGAATGGATTGACTCCATCTGTGTTTTAAGCCAGGTAGTTTTCTTCTGAATGTATCATTTCACTGTTCCTTAGATGGGGCATGCGTCACTATGTACTTACTTATTAACCAACTATATATCTTGTATTTTTTTATGAATTTGTAACATAGGTAACCAGATAAAAGATTACCAACATATATATATAAAAAGTAAAGTTATCAAAAACCATTACAATATTTTAAAATGTTTTGTATGTAATATCATCATCATAATCTCAGCCACAAGAAGTCCACTGCTGGACATAGGCCACCCCATGGATTTCCAAAAAGACCGGTAAAACCGATAACCGGTTTGTATGAAATATATTAAATATTAATAATGTTTTCAGATGATAACTCGAGCCTATTCCGGTTTCAACATGCTTCGCCAATTGGACGATTAGATTTTACTAAATAAGTTAATAATTTATTAAATTTATTATTCATTAAATAATTATCATTAATTTATTCTAGTTAATACGTTTTAAACTCCTGACCCAAGTGTTAAAAGTTTAACGTGTGTACAAATATACAGATACACACGTCTGTATGTAGCATCGTAGCTCTCATACGGATGGACCGATTTTGGCATACCTAGTCTATTTTATTTGAAAGAGAATTTGATCGAGAGTGTTCTAATACAATTTATTTACAACAAAGTTAAACATTATACGTATTAATGACAATATGTATCATTAAGTTATTCTAAAGACTGCGCATTTGTATTCTTTTACAGAGATTTTACGCATACTTTCTCACAAAGAACATATACTCAACAGCTTATTAAGCGTAACGAAATCGTAAGTTAGACTGCAAAAACTGTTTTTCTGCAGTCGGGTATATTGTTTTTCTTTAAATATAGATACTTGTTATACTGTCTTGTTCGCGTACTGATGAGAAATTGTGAAAATAGTTATTATTTAAATAAATATTTAAGTATTTATTTATTTATCTTTCTAAATTCAATATGGCCGCCGCCACGAAATGGCGCATATCATATTTTTTCACAACTCCCACAATATGGGTATTAAATGATAGGGGTTTTCTAGTAGAATCCAGTAAATACATTACCTACATTAATTATCTTTCTTTCAATAAAATCGTTTAACTGAAAACGTTTTTTAAGTAAGTATTTGTTTTATTTATATTATATTCTGATGATGAAATGTAATTAAAATGATAATAAATAAAAATGCGAACAGATAGGTAGAAACTGGCTTTTTAATTTTAACCTCTGACGAAAAACAAAGGTGATAAATAGATATAGGTAGTATCTAACGATTCACGTGCGTTATATCTGTATATCCGTGTATCTCTGACACATTTTTAATTACACTGCACAACAGCATGTCTGATGATTGGGTTATGTTACATGATATTAGTCCAATTTTTAATGATGATTTCAAATCTGTGACTGAAATTTATCTATCTTATAATAAAACACTATATAATTAAAGATAATCCTATTTTATTTAGTTCTTAACTTGAAAAAAACTTTATTTTATTTGACTTCCTTGCTGAAGCTGAAGGTAGAGAGCTATTCTGAATGGTCCAACAATAGTCAGCCAGTATGTGTGCGTTCCAGTAGCCTTGATAGCGTTCCTCCATCGTACGTTCCAGTAGCCTTGATAGCGTTCCTCCATCGTACGTTCCAGTAGCCTTAATAGCGTTCCTCCATCGTACGTTCCAGTAGCCTTGATAGCGTTCGTCCATCGTACGTTCCAGTAGCCTTGATAGCGTTCCTCCATCGTACGTTCCAGTAGCCTTGATAGCGTTCCTTCATCGTACGAAGTTCCTGATGGAATCGCTCGACCTGTTCTTCACTTAGATCCCCAAGATTGGCGGGAAAATAGTTCAGGTGGTTGTAAAGACAATGTAACTTGATGCTCATGTTACATCCAACCCTTCGAAAGTGACTATAATTAGTTGTTTGACGTGTTGAGAATAGTCAGAACTTTCATAATTCCCAAAAAAATTAACAAGCCAAACAAACTCATTCCATGGCTTTTTCTCATTCTTTCAAATGTTTGAAGCAGATTTTGACAGTCCCAGATCTCGTTTAAATGATCTTGGTTGAATGGTTTTGTCGTTTCCAGGTCACAATCAAAGTCACTATCACTAACTGTCACTTTTCGCCTCAAAATGCATAGGTTTGTGAAAGCTGAAGCATCCAGGATGCTTCTGTGAAGCATCAGCTGGAGGTTCAGGTGATATCTTAAGGCTCATATGTCGATCGTATGCAGGGATATACCCACTTGGCTCGATTTTTTGGTTAGTACCAGTTATATTCACCAAACAAAAATAACAGTCGTCGTGGTGGTTCACAGGTTCATTCCGGATTATAGCGGCTTCGTACCTAAATCTATTCCTTTTCTTATTTGTCCACAAACTTAGAAACTCAACGCTCGTTTTGCATGCCTTTTGCGGAATCCAAGGCTTATCTTTCATTCCCAACGGGTGTCCAAAGTAATTTTTGTAAGCCTCTTTTAGAACGCTGTCACATTTAAACGGTATTCTTTAAGCATATAGAATCAGCGACGTCAAATTAGTAAACATCATGTGATAAAAGTCATTCATCAGATAAAAGTTGCAATTTTGTTGTGCAGTGTTATTTTTGCGTATCGTTGAGTAAGTAATCAAACACACACAGGGGGTGCGCAAATATCCATTTTTAAATTTAGGGATCCGTTTGCGAAATATTAAGCTTTGAAGTTATAGTTTTTGTTTTGCCCTTGGACATATGAAAAAAAAACCGGAGAAGTGCGAGTCAGACTTGCCCACCGAGGAGAGTTCCGTACAAACTAGTAGATAAAAGGGGGAAATCGTATTTTGTTTTCCTTCATAAGCCGAAAAATATACATAAAAAATTATTAAAAACCTGTTTAGCTTATGCTAATGAAGCTCTTTCATATGATACCCCACATTATACGGTTAATTCAGTTAAAAATTTGGACCCTCATTCCTTGCATAAAGACACTATTTTTTGTTATTAAATTAAAAATGTCCAGTTTTCGGATTATTTCCTATATGTGTACTATAACAATGCAATTTTATAGTTCTAGGTCAACGGGAGAATGTTACGCATACCATGGACAGCGAGGCGTACCAACAAGTCCATTCTTGACCAACTTAAGATTAAGACCAGACTCTCCACAATGTGTTATCAACGAGTATTAAGTTACTTTGGCCATATTGCCCGAAAACAACCAGATAACAACAATTTGACAAACTGATGGTTGTAGGGAAAGTGGATGGTAAAAGACCACGTGGGCGATCACCTACCCGCTGGTCTGATCAAATTAAAACCCTAACGGGACTTCCTGTTGCCACGCAGGAGTGATGTAGGATATACAATGTAATTTTCATATGTACTACCTGATTCTCTGTGTACTTGGATCGCAGACTTCCTGAGGGACCGATCGATTCGAGTAGTCATCGACCGCTGCTCATCTGATCAGTTGGGCATTCATGCCGGAGTACCTCAAGGACAGGGTGGCGTGGAAACAGCTCGTCATCGACTCTGTCATAGCATTACGGACACGACCTTCAGCAATGAAGCTTACGATTAAGAAGAGAAGAAGGTCAACGGGATGTACTCCATAGGTTTTGATTCCCTTATGAGTGTCGAAATTTGCGTTTTTACAACATATTCGGCTGTATTTTTTTTTAAGAAAACTGAGAAATTTGATTTTTTTCTTTCTGCAGCAAGAGACTATGGATTTGCATATATGGTTTTAATTTTAACATAATACCTTCACGCGTATGTCATTGCTCAAGGCTTAACAATCTCCTACCCACTAGCGTCTGGATGCTGTTTAGTTTAATGACACGCCTTTCAATCGAGCCCAGGACACCTACCTGATGACTGATGGGTTCACAACTACCCGATCATACTGTACCGGATTACCCTGAGGAACACTACAATTATATTGCTTACGGTAGAATATCTTTGGAGAGAGACTTCAGCAAGCCCCGGAGCAGTGAGCGGTAGCGGGCGCAGGGACCGCTGCATCATGAGGACCAGGTACGGTCTCACCACGGGCCCGGCGTCCCAGAATGGAACGTCATAGCACGCGTCGCTTATGGACTCAACCTACAAATATAATTTCTTTCGGTGCAGGCAAAATCGCAGGCAATAGCAAGTGCAATATGGAGTGTAGATTATCGAGCAATACTGTGGCGTCGCTACAGAGTAAACAAATATCACCCGGCGACAGCAGAGCTATCACCATGAGCAGGGATAGACCCGGCACCTGGCACATATAACGGAATCTTTAATACTTTTCCTACAAATTCCAGTTTAATCGCAAAATCAATCGATATGTTCATCCATAGTGTCAAACAAGCAGCTCTGTTGTAAAACTATTTGTATTTGTTCTAAATCCTAAAGGCGTATATATAGTGAAGTGCAACTACGGAACCCCGTCGAACCGTATCGTGCGCGAGGCCCGATACACACTTTGCCAATTATTTTTATTGAAGTAAAGGAATGAATAAATGTCCCCTCTACACGTTTCTTTGACTAGAAAGCTAACAGCAGCTTTCGGCGTATTACCGAGCAATATCAATACTGGGAGTGGAACCTGAGAAATGAACGTCTAAGCTCCCTCCCCGCCTCCCCGCGCCCCGGTGCAATATTATTGTAAACAAGTACCAACAGACATCAGCACAGTAGACTTGATACCACTGGCTGCACAATCGAAGCACAAATTGGAAATTTTGGCATGTAATTTATGTAAGTAATAACTGCGCCCCGCGGTTTCACCCGGGCAGCGGTGAATAAATGGCCAAGTACGTGTCGTGCCACACGCAATGTAGGGTTCCGTAGTTACTTATCATAATTTAAAACATATATCTTGTTTGATACTACGAACATATGAGTTATGATTTAAAAGAAATATTCATTTTTGACTTGTCTAAGTAATTATTTTACGTTGATCGACTATAACTCGATAACTTGTAAAGCCTACTTAACCATGATAGTTTTCATTTTAATTTCATCATATTATATTTATTTAACACTTTATTGCACACAAGTACAAAGTAACAAGCCGTACAATAGGAGGACTTAATGCTAATGTAGCATTTTCTGCCAGTCATCCTCATAGTGAAAGGGTTTTGGCGTGCTTCAAAACTTATATATTGATAAATGATAAATGATAAATTCGTTTATTGAGATAAAAACGGAAAAAGACCAATTACAATTATCTCACAATATTCAAAAATTATTCTTAAACAATGTCTTAAACAAATGTCCGAGGATTACAAAATATTCATTATATAAATACAATATCATTTAAAATGTCAATACAAAAATGTCAAATGGGCAATACGCCTAGCATGTCATTACAAAAAAAATAATTATGTCATACAAAGTAAAATATACCGTTCGGGTAAGTACTCAGAGTACCAAGTCAATAAACTCAAAGGTTATCGTCAAAGTCCAATGAATCATCAGGCTTTTTACACCTGTCCCATTGATCCAATTGATTTTCACAATAAGTCAAGGAGGTATTTAAAATAGTCTTCCAGTTATCACAAAAGATGTCACAATCAGGGTTGGCAGCAAGGAGTGCGTTTAAGTGGCGACGGGCACGATTCAGGGGCGACATAGAACGTGCTACTGTGCGACCGCGATCTACGTGGAACAGGTCATGTGGGCGACCACGTCTGTTTGCTGGAACCCCGGGCTCGTCCGGTACGAACAGTACGCATAGCAAGTCGTGCAGACGTATAGAATCGACGGACCCCCTAAGCGCCTTACAGCAGATAGTTAGTTGGTCTAACATCCTTCTAACTTCCAAAGAGTTGTAACCAAGCTGACCGAGCAGGAATTTAGTTGGATACAGAAACGGATAGTAACCATAAATTTTCTTATACAGTGACCTTAAAAAGGCCTTTTGGACTTTTTCAAGCATTCGCGCGTAGGTGACATGATAGGGGTTCCAGACACAAGCACTCGATTCAAGTTTGCTTCTAACTAAGGAGTTATATAATGTTTTAATTACTTCAGGATTTTTGAAGTCTTTAGCATTCCGTAGGACGAAGCCAAGGCGCCGGTAAGACTCTTTTGCGAGTTCTGATATATGATCATGAAAAGTTAGACTGCGATCAAAATTTACCCCCAAATCTTTGATACAGTTAACCCTATTTATAGGTACGTTGTTTAAATGATAATCAAACTGTATTGGATTTCTTTTACGATCAAAGGTCATGACGTTACATTTACTTATATTAAATGTCATTTTATTTCTCACGCTCCATTCGTAAATTTGATTGATATCATCCTGCAATTTCAGGCAGTCACTAGAAGATTTAATTTCAAAAAATAGTTTAAGGTCATCCGCATACAAAAGACATTTGGCGGTAGATAGTACATTAGGTAGGTCGTGAATCATCATTTGAAAGAGTAACGGACCAGTGACAGAACCCTGGCTTACACCAGAACTAGTGCAATATGGTTGAGATACATATGTACCATGCCTCACATATTGACACCGGTCCCTCAAGAAATCGGCCATAAAAATTAAGAAATCGCGAGTGAAGCCAAACGTAGATAACTTATGCAATAATATATCATTATCAATTTTATCGAAGGCCTTTTGAAAATCGAAATATACTACATCAACTTGTGATCCACGATCCATAGCGCTAGATATATAGTCTGTTAAGCACAACAGGTTTGAATTTGCTGATCGGCCCGGCCTAAATCCGTGCTGCTCTTCGCCTATCTGTTGTTTTACCTGGCTATATATTTCATTGTGCAGAATGTACTCAAAGATTTTGGCAGGCGCACATAGAATTGCGATTGGACGATATTCCTCTACTACGGTTTTTTTACTATTCTTTGGGATGGGGGTTACCCTTGATAATTTCCACTGTGTGGGGTACTTGCCATTTTTAAGCGAAAGATTTATAATATGGTGTAGTGGAAGAATTAAATGTTTTTTACCAGTTTTAAGGACAAAGCTAGGTAAGTTATCCGGACCAGGTGAGCTTTCTATTTTGAGCTTATTCAGGGCTCGTTCGATATCTTGGGGGATCACCGTGGGTAAACTAACGTAACCGCCTTGATAGCCTAATGCAGAACACTCGTCAACATCTAAAAGTGGCGTGTTATTTAAAAAGACGCTGGAAAAATAGTTTGCAAACGCTTCTGCAGATTCAACCCCAGTAAAAGAAACACCTTGATACGAGACACAGGGTTCGAAACCACCCTTGGATCTGAGTCTATGCACGTGGCTCCAAAAATGCTGAGGGCGCAGCCGTAAGTTTTCTTCGATAAGAGCAGTATACGATTTATATGCGTCTGAGATACGGTTCTTCAAGCTATTACGAAGATCTGTGTATAACTTGTACGATGTATTACATTTCGACCTCAACCACACCCTGTGTAATCTCTTTTTACGCCGAATATCCTTTATAATATTTGCATCAAACCAAACCGGAAATCTGTTGCATTTAGCTACTTGTCTTTTCTTTTTAGGAACAGTTAAGTCAAATAATGTATAGATAGTATCATAGAAAATATCAGTAGCGGTTGCGACATCACTACATTCAAGTACAGGTGCCCAAGAGGTTTCGGCAAGCAATGAGTGAAAAAGAGGTATATTTTTAAAGTTCCAGTCGCGCGATGTATCTAAGTTACTAGGCTGTAGCCGTGCACAGCTGTTATGTAATCGTAAAGGGAGCATTATCTCCAGAGCAGGATGGTACAATACATCGATAGGTACGAAGCCGTCGGCGGCTTCTCGCACACAAACAGGTTGCGCCGCCGTCGCCGTCTCAGAGCACTCCTGCGCCAACACTACGTCCAAAATACCTCTACATATTCTACCAGCATGAATTTTTTCATATCTCCAAAGTCAACCGTTTAGCCGGTAGAGAGGTATTTCGCAAACGGATTCCTATATTGAAAAATGATTTTGACACACACCTAATGTTTTTTGATTGCCTATCCACCAAACTCACACGGTGAGTTAGATGAGAAAAATATAATTCATCCCTACTTTACGTGTAGAAGCCCAAATAATTAATATAATTCATCCCTACTTTACGTGTAGAAGCCCAAATAATTAATAAATTCATCCCTACTTTACGTGTAGAAGCCAAAATATTTTTTTTTTCTTCAAAATTTTATTGTATGACTTTCTCGGCATTATTAATGTACATACAAGTATATATACTAAATTACAGCTTTCTTGTAGGTACTTATAGTTTTTGAGCAAAGCCGCGGACGGACAGACACACGGACATAGTGGAACTATATATATGGGTTCCATGTTTTCCGTAGTAAACATGGAACCCCAAAAACGGTGTCGATGATGATAAAATATGTCCTTCAGATCCTAATAAATCCCTGTACCAGATTTCACAGGCAGCGATTGGTTTAGCCGTTTAGGCATGAATGCTTACACACCTGCTTAACACCAGGTGTGTTGAACTGTTGACGGTCAAGCGCAAGCCTATTTTCGGGTAAAAAAATCGGACAAGTGCGAGCCAGACTCGCCCACTGAGGGTTCCGTATAAGCTAGTGGATAAAAGGGGGAAATTATATATTATCTTTTATAAACCAAAAAATAATCTTAAAAATATTTAAAAACCTGTTTTAGCTTGTGCTAATGAAGCTCTCTCTTAAGATACCCCACATGATACGGTAAAAGCACTTTAAAATTGGGACCCTCATTCCTTGCATAAAGACCCTATTTTTTGTGATTAAATTAAAAATTCAGTTTTCAGATTTTTTCCTATACCTAGGTATGTGTACTATAACGCAATGCTTTTTGACAAATTTCATAGTTCTAGGTCAACGGGATTCCCTTGTGAATATCGAAATGTGCGTTTTTTACGACATATTCGGCTGTAACTTTTTTACGAAAACCGAGATATTTCATTTTTCTTTCTGCAGCAATAGACTATAGATCTGCGTACGAGTATAATGGTTTTAATTTCAATACAATACCTTCACGCGTTCCTGAAATACAAGTTTTGACATCCGGACGGGCGGACAGATGGACAGACGGACAACAAAGTGATCCTATAAGGGTTCCGTTTTTTTTCCTTTTGAGGTACGGAACCCTAAAAAAGGTAAAAAACAGAGTTATGTTAGTTAGTTCCGCTAGTCTATTAGTTTAGTCTGGTTAGTTTCGCTTTTAACCGACTTCCAAAAGAAGGAGGTTCTCAATTCAACTGCATGTTTTTTCACTGATTACTCCGCCAATTACATAAAGTTACATACGCTAAATATCAATCCATTTCCGGTTAGCCGAGCCAATTTAATATCACGCACTCCATCAGGCAGCGCAGTAAATGAAGAACACGCAGCGCCCGATTCAAATTGAATGCCTTTTAAGTAAGCCCGGCTAAACGGGCTCGTTTCCATTCAGGGGAGACAAAAATCTCATTTCCTGGCTCGGAGCGAAGACACGCCGCCGCCGATAACCGCGCCTCGTTTGTTCGAGTCGGGTTAACACGTGTGCTGGCGAGTTGTTGCCATAATGCACGCTTTACTTTGTGCAAACTGGTACCTAGTACCTACCACTGTCAATTATTAGGTTTTCAATCATAAAATAAACCGTTGTTTTTTTAATCGAAAATAGACTTGCGCTTGCGATGGAGCGCGCTGGCCTAGAAGGAACCTATTCACTCACGATTTGAAGACACCCAGATTATATCCATCCGGAAAGACCCGTTCAGGAAGCGTGTTCCACATCTTGGCGGTACTTACGCTCAATAAAAGTCGAGCTTAAGCTTAAGTTTTGTTCGAGTCTTTGGAATATCCACCACAAACCGATGTTGCTTTTACGTGCTTCATGAGTTGTAATGGCTTTACCTCCTATAGCCTACACGGCTTGACCGATTTTGATGTGCGAGGTGTCGTTAGATTCGTCTTTACTCCCTGATTGTCACAGGCTAATGTGAATAACTTTCTGGAATGGTGAATGAATGATGAATACATTTATACTTACAACTCTTGCAAAAATTTAAAATTGCACTATTTCGTAACCTCCAACGGATTTTTCCGTGACAAATAGGTGATTTTAATAAATAATTATAATAGGGGCATTGCGCATCATCATCATCATCTCAGCCATAAGAAGTCCACTGTTGGACATAGGCCTCCCCCATGGATTTCCAAAAAGACCGATTGGAAGCGGCTTGCATCCAGCGTCTTCCCGCCACTTGTATGAGGTCGTCTGTCCATCTCGTGGCTGGTCTTCCTACGCTGCGCTTGCCGGTACGTGGTCTCCACTCGAGAACCTTTCATTCATTCATTTCATTTTTTATTTCATTCTTTTTTTTTTTTTATTTTTTTTTTCTTTGCATTGCGCATACTTTTTATTAATATACTTCATAAAAAGTATGCGCATAATCCTATGTATGTCCTCTAGAACATAAATATAGAAACATATAGTTATTTTATACGAACTTTACCTTCCATCTTACGCAGTCGGGTAAAATAGAACAACAAACCTATTAAGAATTACCTATAATATTTTCACAAAACTTAAAAAAGGGCTCTCGATCCTCTATTTCCCGCCCTTTCTAACCCGGATAGAAGCCTACATATATCCAACCCTGTATCCGGGTAGAAAGGCGCGCGATGCGTGTCGATCAACCGGAAGTAGTAGCGGCCAGTATTTACAGCATCCGGTCAAGGCACAGTACTCAGTGCAGTAGCTCATCCATATTTGGTTGTATCCACATTTTCCGTTGTAAACAAGGAACCCTTATAGTTTCGCCATGTCCGTATTTCTGTCTGTCTGTTTATTTATCTGCGACTTTGCATAAAGACACGCCGAAAAATTCGTAGAATTAAATCTTGCGTGTGTTCTGTAAACCACATTATAGTGTTTGAAACTGTTGTGTAACGTAGCTAATAAAGTCGTAGAATTAAATCTTGCGTGTGTTCTGTAAACCACATTATAGTGTTTGAAACTGTTGTGTAACGTAGCTAATAAAGTCGTAGAATTAAATCTTGCGTGTGTTCTGTAAACCACATTATAGTGTTTGAAACTGTTGTGTAACGTAGCTAATAAAGTCGTAGAATTAAATCTTGCGTGTGTTCTGTAAACCACATTATAGTGTTTGAAACTGTTGTGTAACGTAGCTAATAAAGTCGTAGAATTAAATCTTGCGTGTGTTCTGTAAACCACATTATAGTGTTTGAAACTGTTGTGTAACGTAGCTAATAAAGTCGTAGAATTAAATCTTGCGTGTGTTCTGTAAACCACATTATAGTGTTTGAAACTGTTGTGTAACGTAGCTAATAAAGTCGTAGAATTAAATCTTGCGTGTGTTCTGTAAACCACATTATAGTGTTTGAAACTGTTGTGTAACGTAGCTAATAAAGTCGTAGAATTAAATTTTGCGTGTGTTCTGTAAACCACATTATAGTGTTTGAAACTGTTGTGTAACGTAGCTAATAAAGTCGTAGAATTAAATCTTGCGTGTGTTCTGTAAACCACATTATAGTGTTTGAAACTGTTGTGTAACGTAGCTAATAAAATCGTAGAATTAAATCTTGCGTGTGTTCTGTAAACCACATTATAGTGTTTGAAACTGTTGTGTAACGTAGCTAATAAAATAGTAGAATTAAATCTTGCGTGTGTTCTGTAAACCACATTATAGTGTTTGAAACTGTTGTGTAACGTAGCTAATAAAATCGTAGAATTAAATCTTGCGTGTGTTCTGTAAACCACATTATAGTGTTTGAAACTGTTGTGTAACGTAGCTAATAAAATCGTAGAATTAAATCTTGCGTGTGTTCTGTAAACCACATTATAGTTTGAAACTGTTGTGTAACGTAGCTAATAAAGTCGTAGAATTAAATCTTGCGTGTGTTCTGTAAACCACATTAAAGTGTTTGAAGCTGTTGTGTAACGTAGGTAATGAAGTTATCAAAAAAGGAAAAATTAGTAACGGCACCGCAGAAATGTAAAGAAAGAGTATTTTTTCAGTTGTTCAATGGAAAAGACGGACGGACATGGCAAGTTTATAATCATTCTTCATTGTGCTACGAACCCCAGTTATCGCGTACGCTTCGTACAAGAACTCATTTTCACGACAAAGTGAATATGAATACGCAATACAGCTGTACAATTGACCTTACAGCTCAGTTGGTAGCATAAGCTGCATGTTGTGGGTTCGATCCCCATCCAGAACAAATATATTTATATGTGATCAGCATGTATGTTTGTTCTGTGTCTAAGTGTTTCTATGTATAATAATAGTAATATAGTGTTGTGTAAAAAAAAGTAGGTCAATATTTGCCGGCTGTAAGATTAATGTTTCGTATGTTGTGGGAGCTCTCGGAATGGTCTTCCTGCATTGTTTAGTTTGACTGTGGATCGGGTGTTGGCGGGAAACCAATTAATAACTTTTATAGCTACCGGTGTTGGCGTTCAATTAGTGAAGCCGTAAAAATCTTCACGCCTCATTGGGAGAGAGGCAGGCAGTGCCACCTACCGCTAGCGACGATCTGCCCAACATAACATCACTGCTTACGGCTTGTTTTCTTTCTATGTGTACGCTAAGCGTAAGAAAGCTATGGCTTTGCTCTCTTGCTCTTATTGATTAATTATAGTTTTACTCAATTTTAAACATTGAGTTGCATGTACTTAGGATGTAAATACTTAAGACACCACTCATAGCTACTTTGTTACATTCAACTGCGGCGAGAGCACCGCACCTCACGCAGTGACTTACTTTTAGTGAAGTGAGTGCTTTCTACATTTTGCTGAAAACACACCATAGATGCAATTCTGCGCTGCAAGTATCAATCTAAATGCAATTCTGCGTTGCAAGTATCAATCTAAATGCAATTCTGCGTTGCAAGTATCTTTCGTATCGTATAATCGTAGATAAAAAATGAAATTATTATTCCAGCGCTGAAATCCTGTTTTGTTTACTTTACCAAAAAATGTGACAATAATTTTGCATCAAATAGCCTCTGGTACATACAATACATACAGCTCTATGCTTTTAAATTTGAGAAAACGCTCAACATATTTTGTCAACTTCTCGCTGACACGTAATGACACTTACGGAAATAAGATACCTAGAGTATTTGAGTTAAGTAATGTTTTTCGGTAACGCCGAAAGTAATTCCAGATATCTAATCTAGTTTTCCAAAGAAATAGATTAGCTTCAGGAGAGCTTCTCAGCTCTCCTGACAGGCACCAGTTGTGAAACAGATAAGAAACAAGTCTTAGAAAATACTTGCCATTTGAATACTAAAGGAAGGTTTAGGAGACCCTAAGCCACCGTTTAGGGGAGCAAATTTAAAAAATCAAAATTTAAAAAACGAACGAATATCATATACAATTTCTGTTTCTTTTTCGAATTTAGTTATTTTAAAAAATTCAGTTAATTTAATGGTACCTTCACAATTGACCACATTATTTCAATACAAAAGGTTTTACTAGAACACGGGTGGGTAATTGAATTCTGTGAATAGGTGAAGCAGTTTGCGTTGCGGCAAATCTACTTACTGACTCTTTGTACTGAACCCCGCTCGCGATACAGGGATCAACGAAATATGGAGATCTCAACGTATAATACGAATTTTCAAATTTCACTTGCTTAAGAAAACCTTAACACAAGATTATTATAGTGGGAGACAACGATAATAATGTAGGAAGTTGTGGCGTGTGTTGTGTGTGTGTGTGTGTGTGTGGTTGTTGTCCCCCGCTGGTGGACAGCAGCACAAATTTTTCAAAAACGTGTCAATGTCCACCAGTGGGGACATGTAATTGGGGGACAACGAGAATAATCGATCTGTAGTGTGCTCTGTGTTCAAAGCTATGCAAAGTTTTTCGTTGAATCGGAGAGGATTTAGCGTCGGACTATCAAACGTGTCGGAGCATTATTGAAAAATTGCTTATTTTTTCGAAAATACATAGGTCTGCACTTGACCGTCAACTACTTGCTTGCTTCTACTTTTTGAGTTAATTTATCCGTTTTTGATGTATGTCCAAACTGACAGATTATCGCGTGATCCGCACCCAACCCAGTGTCGGGTGCCACTTCTTGGAACTCGTCTGTCTACGTCGCCTGGTAGTCCTACACTACATGCGTTGATTCTCCGCTGTATTATCGACCTCAGCCCAGTTATCTGTTATATGTTCCCTGCCCTTTGTATTTATGGAATGAATGCGCTGTGCTATTGCTATGAAGGTATCTTTCGTGCATCTACAGATCTCTTCATCTCTGATCTGATCTCGTGGAGAAACTCTGAGCTTAGATATTTCCATGACTCCATCGTAGCAGACGCATTCATCGGGAAAACAGTCCGACCATGCAGATACAATACAACGTTCAACAAGTATGTATATTAAAAGAAAAACAAAATACCCGACTGCAGAAAACCAGTTTTTAAATCTAACTTACGATTTCGTTACGCTTGACACGCTGTTGAGTGTACGTTTTTGTGAGAAAATATGCGTAAAATCGCTGTACTAATAATCTGCTCTGCAATATGGTACTGAAACGTACCTACTTCATTAACCAGATGGTCAGTAACCGAAACCAAGATATCAACCACTTCAGCTTACATTCGTAGCTCGTGTGTATCGGAGGCGTGCCCCGGTACCCCGGTACCCCGGGGCCCTCGGTAATGACGTCACAGAGCGATAGGCACTCTCCCTCCGACACACGAGATTGTTATCTAACGACAATGTCATGTACGTAGATACGTTGCTACAGAAAAGTGCCTGATTTTCAAACTTACACTTACTTACGTTTCTTTTTGTAGAATTTTGGAAAAATACAAAATTATTGTACCTATACATAAAATTATTGACTGGCCTTGTGGCTCAGTTGGCAGTATGTCTGCATGCCGAGCTGTAGGTCGTGGGTTCGATCCCCAACCAGGACAAACATTTGTGTGATGAGCATGGATGTTTGTTCTGTGTCTGGGTGTTTCTATGTATCATATGTATATATTTACAACAAAAAAAGTATATATGTATTCTATCAGCCATCTAGTTACATAGTACAAGCTTTGCTTAGTTTGGGCTAAGTGGTGTTGTGTGAAATCCACAAATAGATATTTATTTATTTATTTACATGTTTATTTACAATAAGATAAAATATACATGGAATAAAATATTACGTATTATATTTAGAGCTAAGCTAGAGAATGTTTTCTAATTAACATGCAAGTATTTTCCTCGCAGGTGTATACACTGTATCATTAACAGACTGTATCGGAGGCACATCCATAGTCTTATTCATATACATCTGAACCAGTTTAGCTAGAACATTATTGTCAATATCTGTCAGATGGGAACTGTCACGCACAAAAATGGAACAAAAACCTTTTTACCCGACTGTGCAAGAAAGGAGGGTTATATGTTTCAAGTGCATGTATGTTCAATGTTTCTATATGACTGCCTACAGTCTAAACTAAACGATTCGACCGTACATCAAGTGCGAAGTACTTATTGTTAGATTTGTTTCCACTACTTGAGTGTCATATGCTATATTTTATGTAACAATAATAATATAAATATGTCTAGCAAAAACATACAATCTCGTGTCCTTCACTTCTACAGCAACACTGTCATTTAAAAATTCATTTTTTTCTTCTGTGATACGAACAAGTATGACAGTAATAGGAAGAGAAAAATAGGCGAAAAGATTTTGTGTAAAGGATGTTATTAAAACAATACATACGTGTAATATTATCATATCTACTATCACACATACATACTACGAGTATCACTGTAACTACTTACACTATCATTTATCTACATAAAGTACATTATGATCATAAAAAGGCTATAAACGTTATCAGACATCGTAAAAATCATAAAAATAATATTGATCAATTAGGATTAAATATAACTTGTATCTAAAAAAGCTACAATTAGACAGTTTATAATAAGTATAAGTACATTACTAGATGGCACCAGAGATTTAGACGCGTTTGGAACTACCTAACCCACATAAATAATAATAATTAGTTACAATACAATAAACTATAATTAATTATGAAAATAAATTAAAACTACGAGTATCTCGCATACTGTCTCAAAACGATCTTTACTTACTATTGCGTACATGTTTCCTTCATATCTACAAATTTATAGACAGTTCAAAAAGTACACATATTCAGCGGGACTTGAACTCGCATTATACCAATCTGTGTCACGTGGGTTGGTCGATACTTTCGATAAGCAATGCTTTGACACATATTTTACTAAGTAGCAATTGCTCAATAATGGCATGCTTTTGTGCTAATAATGAGCATATGTATCAGTACCTTAAAGTGAAGTGTTGGGCCCAACTCAGCCGGACGTGCCCTTCACAGGTTCCATAAACTGACAAGAGATGTGGCACGTCTGTTAAAGTGAAGTGTTGGGCCCAACTCAGCCGGACGTGCCCTTCACAGGTTCCATAGACTGACAAGAGATGTGGCACGTCTGTTAAAGTGAAGTGTTGGGCCCAACTCAGCCGGACGTGCCCTTCACAGGTTCCATAGACTGACAAGAGATGTGGCACGTCTGTTAAAGTGAAGTGTTGGGCCCAACTCAGCCGGACGTGCCCTTCACAGGTTCCATAGACTGACAAGAGATGTGGCACGTCTGTTAAAGTGAAGTGTTGGGCCCAACTCAGCCGGACGTGCCCTTCACAGGTTCCATAGACTGACAAGAGATGTGGCACGTCTGTTAAAGTGAAGTGTTGGGCCCAACTCAGCCGGACGTGCCCTTCACAGGTTCCATAAACTGACAAGAGATGTGGCACGTCTGTTAAAGTGAAGTGTTGG
Organism: Lycia hirtaria; assembly: GCA_947563715.1. NCBI lineage: Eukaryota > Metazoa > Arthropoda > Insecta > Lepidoptera > Geometridae > Lycia > Lycia hirtaria. The sequence goes on from OX387376.1 coordinate 23,943,423, forward strand.
GCCCAACTCAGCCGGACGTGCCCTTCACAGGTTCCATAGACTGACAAGAGATGTGGCACGTCTGTTAAAGTGAAGTGTTGGGCCCAACTCAGCCGGACGTGCCCTTCACAGGTTCCATAGACTGACAAGAGATGTGGCACGTCTGTTAAAGTGAAGTGTTGGGCCCAACTCAGCCGGACGTGCCCTTCACAGGTTCCATAGACTGACAAGAGATGTGGCACGTCTGTTAAAGTGAAGTGTTGGGCCCAACTCAGCCGGACGTGCCCTTCACAGGTTCCATAGACTGACAAGAGATGTGGCACGTCTGTTAAAGTGAAGTGTTGGGCCCAACTCAGCCGGACGTGCCCTTCACAGGTTCCATAGACTGACAAGAGATGTCGCATGTCTGTTTATATTCGATATTTTTTGTGTTCTATACAAAACCCACCAAAGGTCATAAAGTATCGTATTTTGAAATCTAGAATAGATATTAAATTAACAAGTATCAATATTAAAAGAAAAACAAAATACCCGACTGCAGTTTTGTGCAGTGTAACTTACGATTTCATTACGCTTGATACAATGTTGAGTGTATGTTTTCTGTGAGAAAGTATGCGTAAAATCGCTGTAAAACATTATAAATGCGCATTCTTTTGAATAGTTCTAGTAAAATCACTTCTTTATTAAGAAAAAAAAACCGGACAAGTGCGAGTCAGACTCGCCCACCGAGGGTTCCGTACAAACTAAATAAAAGGGGGAAATCATTTTTTTTTTTTATATTTTCCTTCATAAACCGAAAAATATACATCGTAAAAATATTTAACACATTCCTTGCTCACCACTCGGATCCAAGTAGGGGCTATAGTAGCAGCGCCTCCCACTCGGATCCGAGCGAGCGAACGTTTGAGGCAGCCCTCATTCCTTTCATAGAGACACTATTTTTTGTGATCAAATAAAAAAAATCCAGTTTTCGATTTTTTTTCCTATATGTAGAGTACACAATGCTTCTTGCCAAATTTCAGAGTTCTAAGTCAACGGGAAGTACCCCATAGGTTTTGATTCCTCTGTGAGTGTCGAAATGTGCGTTTTTTACGACATATTCGGCTGTAACTTTTTTTTACGAAAACTGAGAAATTTTATTTTTCTTTCTGCAGCAAGATACTATGGATCTACATATATGGTTTTAATTTCAACTCGATACCTTCACGCGTTCCCGAGAATATATATAAGGGTTCCGTTTTTTCCTATTGAGGTACGGAACCCTAAAAAACGCTTTTATTTTTATTTTTGCAAGAGATTATTATTATTACAAAAAAATATAGCTTATGGCCAGAATGTATGTATAAATATACACTCTGGAAGCAAAGACGAATCTAATGACACCTCGCACATCAAAATCGGTGAAGCCGTTTAGGCTGTAGGCTGTCATATAGAAACATACATATATACATATCCACATACATACATACAAACATACATACACCCGAAAAACATTACCCTCCTTCTTACGCAGTCGGGTAAAAACTGATGGTGTCTGGATATATTCGCAGACTTTGCACAACACTGCCGACAACTGATGTATCGAATTAGGTTAGTTCCCAGAATAACCTTGGAATAAATGAATTTGTACACTTTTATCGTTAGAAACATGTAAGTAGATAAACCGATAGATTCGAACGCAATAAATACGTCGCGTCTGAATCAATCATCACGTTCATTTTATTATTAGTTATAATTAAATAAAAACAATATGGAAACAATATATAAAATACCTACACATACTAAATATATTAACATATTCTAATAAAATAAAGTTTATTCTTAACTAATGTTAATGTAAGGCTGCAAGTCCCACGCATGCAGACCCTGATCTGAGAGTCCCCATCGTCCCCATCATCTATGTTAATATATTTAGTATGTGTAGGTATTTTATATATTGTTTCCATATTGTTTGTATACTCTCGTATATGTCTATATATGATAATATGTACCTATATCTGAAATAAACCTTTCAAAAACATTAAATAAAATATATAGTACCATGATAAGGTGCTCATTTGCAAAGCTATGCTTAGTACCTTGTTCCAACTTGTCTGGGTTTCCTCTCTTGTTTGGATTTTCTGTACATATACATTTTGAATTATATTCCTCTTCAGATAACTTATTGTAATTATTATTGTTAAAGTGAAATTGAATATTATTTATATTGTGTCTGTGAAATACATTTTTTTATACTGAAAGTTCACAAACAGTCTTATGCAAAAAAACTTATGCAATAATATTTCCTAGGAGCTAAAAACATGCAAATTATGCATAAGTCCTTAACAGTGAACATAACTTACATAAAATAACATTTAAATTTACCTACAATTACTGCAAATTATCACTTAAAGAATAGTTTCAAATATCCGTAAGTAGAGGAAAATACAAACGTCTATTTTAATAGATTCCTTATCGTAAATTTAAAAGAGGGAAGCGATGTTACATTAAACATATCTAAATTGTTTCGAATAATTTCGTTATCATAGCTAGCACACATCCGGACCGAAGGAGAATGAATAAGCATATTATTACGACATCGGGGCAATTTAAATGACTTTTTCCATGTCAATCTATGATGAGGCCTGGGGACTCTAATCTATGATGAGGCCTGTGGACTCTAATCTATGATGAGGCCTGGGGACTCTAATCTGTATTTTTCCAAGGTTGTCTGGACAGTCAGAAAATATATAACTAAAATAATATGTAGGTATTTAGACTTATAGTGATTTTTATTTCTTATCTTTATTGGATAATAATCATAATTGGACGAGCTGATTTACTAGCTGATATGGCACGTATCTATGATTTAAGTTTCTTGCCAAACAAATAATTACATTTAGTTATCTGGACAGATAACTCGTTGTCAAAGTTCCGCCGACCAATAATGATTCGCTCAACGCGCGCTACTATCTCTCTCGCGCATTAAACCTTTTTAAACATACAAAATCATTGGTTAGAAATATTAGAATAGTAGGAAATGAGTTTGTTTATTTAAATAGGAGAAATACTAGTGTTAATGTGTTTCTTACATTTTAAGGTGTGTCAATAAAAAGTTTTTCTGTTTAAACAAAAAGTTTTTGACGTGACAACGTCTAATATCTAAGGTTTTGGCGGGAACGTCTTATTAACGTGTTGTTGCTTTGTTTTATTTTCCTAAACTTGTGTTATTTTAAACATTAATGCTATAAAAATGGTGGTGTTTTATTCATTAAGTGTTCGATAAAGTGCGTGAGTGAAAGTGAAATAAAGCAGTAAAACGTGTGATGTTACGTTGTCGGCAAAACTCCATAGAAGCTTCTAGTAAAGTCGCCACCACTTTACTGTAGCAGGACTCGACTTATAAATTGACTGTATACATGACTTAGATTGTGACTAGAACATTTACAACTTGTTGTATTCAAGAAACTTGAAAAAATCCTAATACTTGACACTGGCAAATTACAAAAAAGAAAAAGAAACGTCTAATAAATCGATGAACGCCGGCTACACGCACGAAAAAGTATGACTCATAGTTCCGTTACGCTCATTGTCCTGTTACGCTCCCGTTACACTCATTGTCCCGTTACATCATCATCATCATCATTTCATCAATGTTTTGTTATGACGTTGTCACGTTAAACTATCGTCCGTAAACTGGCTTTACAGACTACCATTTTTTTTAATATCTTTTAAATTGGCTGAGGAGTAGGAAAATATATGTTTTTATTACTACATCGCCATTATAGGTGATATCTATGACTATGACTATGACTATCTACAATAGACAAATTCATTTCCCTCGTTTCTTTACTTTCTTTACCAATGATTTTATATGTTTAAAAAGGTTTTGATGAGTGAGACAGATAGCAGCGCGCGTTGATCTCCACCGAGACGACAAGAAAAGTGCGGTGCCTCTACTTAGTGCGACAAGGACAAGACTATTATATTCACTACACCGCATCAGACTTTTGGATACAACTTATGACAAAAGAATATGATCAACATCTATCTTCATAGTCGGGATGCCACCATTTCCTGAACTGCTCATATACACTGACAGTATCAAACTGTTCGTTCATCGCAGCGCATACATCGCATACATTCTCTATTCTGGTGGGGTCTCCGTAACTATACTGGCTTCTCCACCTGAAAAACTGGCTATACAACTCCTGATTCTGCATGAGTTCATACATATAGGTTGCTAGTTTGTCAACGTCATAATTTTTCGAATCTATGTAAGATCCTGGCGGAAGAAATCTGTGAACAAAATACAAAAATGAAAATGAATGTGAAATATTTGTGTTATAATTATTATTTAAGTTTTTGGTTAGGATAAAAACAGAAGAGCAATTTTTTTGGAGTCTGTGGTTTGAAAATATCTGTATCGCTCGCGCATACCAATACTTTCGAAATGTAGCATATGACTGAATGTACCTACTTATAAAAAAAAAACATCAATCGACACTCTCATAGAAATTAGTTCTACGAATGAAAATTAGCTTGGATCAAAATTTATATCGAGAATTTGCATTCTAGGGTAAACAGAACTATCGATTGTGGAAAGAGAATTCAGCGTTAAGAATGGAATCCCCTATGTAGCGAGAGATTCCACCCAAGGTGAAAACACCTTCATTATCGATGCGCATTCCACTCCACTATACACTTTACATACTTTATACACTTTCTGCGCGAACATAAGAAGAAATTGTAGAATACGTTATTGCTTAATCTAATCTAATACCTAATACGAGCAATTCTTGTATACATATAATCAGAATCGCGGAAACGGCTCCAACGATTTTAATGAAATTTGCTTTGTAGGTAGATTAGGGGAAGATTAATCGATCTTGCTAGGTTTCATTTTTAGTGAACCGGGTTAACTCGTATTTTCAGTCATAAAAATCCGAGTGGAGCTCGGTCGCCCAAGTGCTATAGCTTATATGAAATATGTATATTCAAATATCAAGATATATCTTGAACTAACCTGGAATAGTCTATCCCACCGAGGACAATAGGAACACTATCGTGCTGCAACGCCGTCAGCAACTTCTCCGTCACATAATCTTCAGCGAAAGAATTCTCCAACGACATATAGAAGAAATAATCCTGTTCCAACAAATCTGTACACTTTTTCCTCTCCTTTCTTGGACACTCCAACGGCCCACACCGGCCGTAAACGTCCACAGTAAGGTTATAATGTACTAAAGCCTTCTGTAATTTTTCAACAAACTTGTCTCTTCCACTCCTGCTCGAACAATGAGAAACAAACCATGCTGCTGCTTTAGTTTTATTCACCAGTCTCGCAATCAAACCACTGTCTACTTCGGAAGCATCTTGAGACCAATGCATGTTCGTTCGAGGTCCTATAGAATCTCCTCGTTTATTCCTGATGATGATGTAAGGATATGGAATATCAGAATCCAGTTTGTAAGTGGAAGTCCAGTTGAAAAAATTATCGTATTTCTCGTCGCAGACTGGATAGTTGTCCGCAGATTCCATATTAAAATATATGTATTTTTGACGTGGAGACCGTTCCGCTGGAATATCACTGATATTCAAGACGCGTCCGTTGAATGCTATTGCATCAAACTTCGTCATGTCACCATTGAAGAGTGTTTTATTAGCTGTGGTGTAGCAATTTTTCCACGTACAGTTATTCTTAATGAAAGATTGTTGACCTTCTCTGAAGTAATGAAAAGGAGCCATATCGTACACGGTCCAGAACAAAATATATTTCAGATCGGTTGTTGAATTTTTCAACGGTTTTTGAGGTGAACCTGTAGTTATGTTCTGATGGTATGGCTTGGTTATTTCATGTTGTCGTTTTGCTGTTTTCTTTTGCTCTTGTATCGTTTTCTTCTGTTGTATTGTTTTCTGTGATTCTTGTATTATTTTGTATTGTTCTTGCGTTACTTTATGTTGCGTCTCTGTCATTTTATTTTGTACTTGCGTAGTTATCCGTTGTTCTTGTGTTGTTTTCTGTTGTTCTTGCGTTGTTTTTAGTTCATCTCGCGTTGGTTCTTGTTGATCTTCTCTTGTTTTAATTTGTTCTTGGTGTTTTTGATCCACGTTTGAGTAGAGAATATCTTTAGTTGAATTATATTGAGGTATCTGTATTAATTCCGTGACGTGTGTGTCTCTATACACTGATTTGTATTCAAGGCGTACCCAGAAAGAGTAAATCACAAGACTAATGCAGGTAACTACAAATAATAATCGGAACCTAGGCATCTGGTTCCATGACTGGTGGTAGCGATACTGATCCATTTCTTTGTCATGAGATGACGATGTATGGACAAATATACAAAGCTTCGTAATCACTATTTCACTTTTATCTTAACAAATTTTGTGCCGTGATTTTGTTTAATATTTTCTTATACGTGTTTTGCACATCTAAAACCGAAATTATATGGGTATATACTTGATTTAAATCAATTTGAACAAGATTAAGCTGACTTTTCACTATGAGGTGTAACATTTGGTTTAAGTATTAGATACCCCACGTTGATTGGTGGATAAATATTTAGAATGAATAAATGACAACTATCCAGTAGTAATCATTTTAGAAATAACCCACCCCGTTACAATCCCCGTTTCAATCATTTAATAAACCCCTGTCGCAAAACTATAGTAAAAGTAATAGTTAACCTAAATACTTTTTTTTTTATTTAACAATTTTATTCTCCACAGACTCCAGGGTCCGTGCCTTTTATGAACTAACTTAAGCATATATAACTACTTACATTTTGTCATTTAATTAGTCTTGAATATCATTTAAACTAACATATTTAAGTTAACTCGTTTATTCGTAGTATGAAACAGGAGAGTCGGTTTTATGTTCACAAAAATTATGACGTCAATTATGGAATTATGGAAACCGTTTAATTTTAGGTTGAATAGACGTTTGATCTTCAACTCGCTTAGTGGTATGCAACGATTTGGTATCATTCTTCTTAATAATCATGAGAGTCATAATCATAAGTAAGAATCATTGAAATCGAATTAATGTAGGGGTAGGAATCGGTTTTAATTAATGTAGGGGTAGGAATCGGTTTTCTCATTTATAATCTCATTCGCAAGTGAAACATAAAATCCTCTGGTTATTTCACATTAGATAATTATCAAATAGTGAAAAGTAAGCCTCGAAAAAATCTTAATATTCTCCGCGTCGGAAACTGTTCACTATGATATGTAAATATTTAGTCAACACATTTAACACTTGAATATTTTCACATGCAAATACACACACACATTTTCCTATATCCACTATAAAATCTTTAATTACACATCACACATCACCTGCATCTATAACATTGAATGATTTTTCGAGTGAACGTACTATCAATTCATTGTTTATCAGACATTGTAAAAAAAAGATAAACAATCTCTAGATAATAAAGGCGAGCCGCGTGTGTCTGTACTGACACCACGAGCGCGCACGCCGGGGCCTTGACCAGTGTTGCCAGCTCGAGATTGTGAAAATACAGTAGACTTAGCGCTCAAAATAGGTACAGTATTTACAAGAAAAATACAGCAGATTTAAAAAAAACGCCGCGTAATTTACAGTAGAATTTTACTGTCGGTTAAGTAAGTAAGTAATGCTATTTACGTACAACTAGTTTAATCGTCTCACGTATTAACTTCTAAATTACAAGTATGTACTCATATTTGCTGTATTTACGTAACTACCTACGTAAAAAACTACTACTACTCTGTAAAATTTTATGCTAAAACCTAGTTACGTCTTAATATAAAATTTAGACATGCCTTATTCGCTGTATTTAGTGAGATTTGCGTACATATAAGTATAGCTTATTCGCAAAGACTTACAAGACTCCTAATGCAATACAAAATATTGTCCCAAAAAAAAGGCACTAGTTACTGGTGCCTTCTAATGACAGGTCACAAACGTCATTTAGTCTTAAACGTCATCTCATCGCAATCACTGGTGCCAAGATGGTGAACTGTGATAGACAATCTTGTAAACTTCTTTATATATCACCTTCCATCTCTAAATAGCAAAAACATATTTCTAACAGTATAAAAAGCGAAATGAAACAAATTTTTACGTATTTGTAGCGTATGTTTGTGTCTGAGATATGACTACGGATGCTCCAGTGTTTGAAAAATCGGGTCTTAAATTATGTGAAATATACGCGATAAAATCGTTAAAATTTATTTCATTTCAATAAATAACAATCGCGAATATTAGTATAAAAAGCATATACGCATTTAATTTCATAAATTGATTTTATTATTTATACAAATTACTGCCAAGAATTAGAGATGGGTCGATATATTATAAGTTATCGATAACAATTATTATTTTTACGGACTTCAAAAACGAGATGATCAGCTAGCTTATATTTTCTTATGTGTTACCCGCATGATTTCTTCATTTAAATTAATTTAAAAATCCTTTCAAATCTCAAAATTAGTCAGTAGTTTGGTTTTAAAAAAAATTGCGAATTTTGAAGTCGGTTATTCTAGTTTTGTAAACTATAATAATTATGATAATTTGAATCATCATCATCATCTCACTCATAAGAAGTCCACTGCTGGACATAAGCCTCCTCCTTGGATTTGTATAAATTCATCTGTCCATCTCGTGGCTGGTCTTCGTACGCTACGCTTGCCGGGGCGTGGTGTCCACTCGACAACTTTTCAGCCCCATTGGCCATCCGTTCTACGTGCTCTACTCACTGCCACTTCAACTTTCTAATTAGCTGTGCTATGTCGGTGACCTTTGTACGTGAAACATGACATTTGATTTTACGATAAATGTTTTTTTTTTATTCTCAAACTAACATAGCACCACTAATTATTCTGTTTAGATTTTCTAGTTGATGCTGTACAAGCAGAATATTAGGCATATATAGTAAGGCGAAGTCAAAATGATCCTTGGTGGAAAGCGAATTCTTGCTTAACAATTTGTTCAGTTTATTTCCACAGTAAATCATGTATTTACTGTGGAAATGCACCTGAGGAGTATTATAATGATTTAAGTGTTATACATATTTATCGCTATATCTCGAGAAGTTGAAATCACAGAATGTTCAAAATAATTTTCGTTGAAATTATTTAATAAGGTAAATAATGAATTTCTAGGTCTGATAGTTTAGAAATGTACACAGAGACACAACTTTTAACTTTAGCGAGCTACATATATCCCGCACATATAACATCTGAGAAAAAAAATAGATATCGAACCTCAGTCTTATTTATAGAGATCTATTCAACGATACCCCGCACGACTGGGTGGGGCTTAAAAAAAAAAGATCCATTAATTGTATATATGGACCCCAACCTCAATTTTTATTTTTATTAAAACGGCTTTTTGAAGCGGCTCACAAAACTCATTTATGTATCAAATTTAGTTTTTATAGGGTTGATAGTCTCAGAGTAAAATGACTGTGACATACGGACAGACATACAGACATGTCGAAATTATAAGAGTTCCCCGTAGTTAGTAAGGAACCCTAATGAAAATGAAATTTAAAAAAAACTTAATTTACATATGAATTAATGGCGGTTTCCGCCCGAAAAAAACGATGTTTCTTGAAACATTATAAAAAAAATATGAAAATTTCAGAAGAAAAATTTGGTACCTATAATTATTTATCGATATCGATACTTTAATACCTCTAGGTATATCTCCTGGCTTAATGTCATTAGGTTTTTTATTTATTTATTCAAATCCGACGTCATTACAGTATTGCCAGTATATGTTTTCTCAATTTCCCTGCATCATTTGTATTAACCTATACTGCATTGTTTGTAAAGAGGTGTGACGATTTATTTATTCAGTAGAATTTAATCAAATTTATTTGGGCCAATACTGGTGCTACGAGTTAACCATTGACATACTTATCTAAGTATTGTGATAAATCCATTAGATTTCGAGCGGCAGTGATGTGTTAATGACCTAACCTAACTACCTACTAACGTTAACCACAATGTAGGAACTCTGCTTTAATAAAATTTGCTGTTTTATCCTACTTTAAAAAATTTAGTTCCGAATGAAATAGCCGGCCGTGGACCGTTGCACTCGAACAAAAAAACGTAATATATGTTTACCTGACTGTCAACTGATACGAAGGCAAAAAGAAACTTCGTGGTCTTAACCTACATTATACACATTTATCACGCACGCACGTATGTGTGTGTGTGTGTGTGTGCGCTGTGTGTTCCACTGTATCATTAAAATATAGTCTTTCAGTTACAGTCATTTTGACTCCTGGCCTATTTTCTAATTTTATTTTGGTAAATACGTAAAGCTGGGTTCGGCTTCGGTTTTTAAATTACGGGGCTTGTAGTTATTTCATAAGTGGGTATTACACCGCCCTTTTTTTTTATCCTGACGATTGACAGGGGGGGGGGGGATGCCTTGGAAGTATGGAGTATGGAGGAAGTAACCAAATCGTGACCCTGACTCTTATTACACCACCCAATCCCTGCCGATCATCACGATAAACTACACTATAGACACTAAACTACACATCTCAACAGATCGTGTGATCAAATCGGACAAGTGCGAGTAAGAAGTGCGACACCCGGACGGACAGACAGACGGACAGACGGACATACAGACAGACAGACGGACATACAGACAGACGGACTACAAAGTGATTCTATAAGGGTTCCGTTTTTGTCTTTTGAGGTACGGAACCCTAAAAATGACATTTAACTGTGAATGGCTTGTACTGAGCTACTGAGTAATTTTTTATGAATAAGGTAATAGTCGAATCTTTGCCGTTGTGACATCAGTTATATGACGTCACATTCAAAAATGTCTAAATTGCATGTATAAACTTATTTAATAAATACATCATGAACTGTATTTTTTATTTGCAAATAAAAATACAATAAATTATTTTATAAAGTGATGAAAGTGAAGAGTAGCGTGGCGCCGCTGTTTCGCTCGCACGCGGCACCTTTAGATATAAAATATATATTTTTTAGTTAAAATATTATTACAATTACTTTTGATTTCAGATTTTCTGTCAGATTCATAAGAACACTATTACAATGTATTAACAGTAGCTGTTTGTATTGTCTGTATTTTTATATGTGATATTTTGACCGTAATAAACGTGTAACCGACAAAAAAATTACGTTTATACGTAAATTTCGGTCAAAATAATAAACTTAATAATTTTATAGTTTCAAAAAACTGATACAACTGACTTCAAAGTTACTATTATTTCAGTTATTTGATTGTATGAATCTCCCATGGACCATTCTGACTTTAATCATATTTACCCGATCATATCGGGAGATATTTGTTCAAAGGCAACTTTGTAGATAAATTTGGCCAATGGACCTGTATCTACGGGGCTATAAATAAATTTATATATTTTTTTTGTGTCAAATGGACAAAATAAAATTGGCCCGAATTTAAAAGGCGTTTTGTATGGAGATTATTCTTCTGGGTCCTATGTAATAGGGCGAATTCTGTGCTTATTCGTGTAATTTGTAATCTTTTTATGTCAACGTATATGTTTTATGTTCTCACCAGCAGCGCGCTACCATCGCATTATGAATGAAAAGTTGCTTAGGTTGCATATTATTCCGTTGTTTGACAGTGACAATCAGGGGAAATTTTCAATCGCGAAAAAAAAATTTAAAGCATTTGTTAATCGTGTATTTTTTTTACAAAATACATCAAATATTGTTGGTAGAAAAAAATACAGTGACTTCAAAAATTGTATTTTTTTTTAAATACAGTGTCCAGCAGATGGAGCAAAATACAGCATATATGCTGTAATTACAGTGCATCTGGCAACACTGGCCTTGACTGAACTGCACGCTGCGTTACCATTTATTGAGGCGGGAAAAGGCCATGTGGTTCACTTACTAGTATCTATAACATATTGTAAAATAACGTATTTAAAAATCTAAAGCACCATAAACCGAAAACCGGAAAAAAACACATTTAGCTTACCTAAGCTAACTGTTAGCTTAGCTTATCTTTATAAGCTAATTGTGACTGTGGGTTTTATTTCCGTCTATACTTCCTCCGTCCCAAGTCGCAGACATTGTTAGAGTGAACACATTGCTTACGCAGTTTGCTGTGCTGTTTCTAAAATTGTCGGAAAATAGAATCACCTTTTTATCCGACTTCCAAAAAGAAGGAGGTTATCAATTCGGTCTGTATGTATTTTTTTGTATGTTTGTTCACCGATTACTCAGCCAATTGTGCAATTGCCAATTGATTTTGATGATGCTTTTTGTATTTGGTAGGTCATACCTTTAAATAAATAAATACTTCAGAGATGGTCCGATATCAATTTTGTGAAAATCGCTGCATCGATTTTGACATTACTTTGATTTTTATAACAAAATAACTGGTAAAATATCATCCAAGTGCCTGTAGAAAAGTGAACAGCAAGTGACGTATATATTGTATTGCGTATTCTTAAGTCGGTTTTTTGAGTTTTTAGGGTTCCGTAGTCAACAATGCCAACAAAACGGTAGAATAAAATCATAAAAACATATTTTTTTTAAATTAATTATGATGTTTTTTTTCTCATCTACCCCATCGAGGGGGGTGTCGTTGAATAAGTAATTAAAACACATTGAGGGTGTGCGAAAACCATTTTTCAATTTAGGGATCCGTTTGCGAAATATTAAGCTTTAAAATGATTTTTTTTACCCATCTACCAGCTAAACGGTTGACCTTGGAGATGTAAAAAAATTCAGGCTAGTAGCTTAAATTATGAAATTAAAAGGAAAACTATCACGGCTAAGCAGGCTTTACAAGTTATCGAGTAATTAAAGTCCATTAAAATATTATGTAGCGTCTGTAAAAATGGCCTTGTCAATTACCTACCTAGCTGCAGCTGTAAAGGGGCTTTGTCGATAAATAATCATTTATACAGCCAGTATAGACAAAATTTCAAATCATCAGATATATAAATAAATAATAATAAATATTTATGGTCATTTTACACAACACCATCTAGCCCAAACTAAGCAAAGCTTGTACTATGGAACTAGATGGCTGATACTACATATATACTTTTTTTTGTAAATATATACCTATGATTTATTTATTTATTTATTTATTTATTTATTTACAATTTCTCAAAAATTTACAGTTAAAAACCAAAACATTTTTGAGACATTTTACAGTACACTTATGGATTATTGCTAAAATAGTCTATACTACATTGGAGCAGAACTCTTAAATTGGAGAAAAACATATCGACATCAGGATAATTTTGAATAAGCCCATTGATCAGAGTGAGTGCGTGGTGCGAGGGCGCGTAGCGTGAGGTGTCTGTCTGCGGGGAGACGAGTGGCGCGAACAGCGGCGGGTGGCGGGCGCGCCGGCCGCGAAGAGCGCGCGCGCCCGCCACCCGCGATTATATGTATATATTTAAATATATACATATAATCATAAATTGAATACTTTATTTAACTATACATATAATATGTACTTATTTTACATAAAGAATAGTATATCAGTATATAATATTTACATTATAACTCCTACGCATTTTTTGTTATTGTATATAAACTTGTTTATCTTTGTAGTATATTTTGGATTATTAGTAATTTACATAAATGGTAGAAATATAATATAATATGTATCAAGCTTTTTCTCCGCTTGTAGTGGGGAGCGGACTGTAGCAGTCCTCGACACGGGGTATCCTAGTGAGGACTGTTATGCACATGTTATTTAAGATCGTTTTTCCTGTATATGTAAATAAATAAATAAAAAATAAACACACAGACACAGAACAAACATCCATGCTCATCACACAAATGTTTGCCCTGGGTGGGGATCGAACCCACGATCTACAGCTTAGCAGGTAGACATACTACCAACTGAGCCACAAGGACAGTCATATAATTTTGATTTCATGACAGATTCGTTCAAAACAGATTGTTTCCATGGTTTTTTGTCTTCTACAAAATGCATTTTCGGTCTAATATTACACCGAAAACCATGGAAACAATCTGTTTTGAAATCAATTTTTGAAGTGAAAACTTCTTTAGCGGCGTTGTGCATTTTTGGGATGAGTAAAAAATGTTTACGGCCTGATGTTCTTGCGCTTGTTCTATGGCAGAGGGGTCACTGTCTTGTGTGTGACGCAACGTGCGTATGTACATTTGCATCCTGCCACCTCACGTCCACTCAGCAGATTGCCGGTTCGGGAGCGGAGGCAGCTGCTAGAGGTAAGCATCTGAAATACTCCTGCCTGGAACCAGCGTACGACTTTTTGCCGTTTGGCGTCGAAACGGCCGGACCATGGTGATCCGAAGCCCGGAAATTCATAAGCGAGCTGGGACCTGGGACGGTGGCTAAATGAAAAGCGTCGTGACCCTCGCTCCGGGTCATATCTGTTCATGTCATTATCAAAATTTTATGTTACAATCTTTCATCGTCATTTACGTAATTAATTCTGGCACAATATATATCTCTGATGATACAACGTGGTAACACTGCCAGTATAATGGGGGCATATAAGCAGGGCTCTATAAGTGGAACTCTGTTCGATTAATTTGACATATTTGAATTAATGCGTCTTATTGACATGTACCTACATTAAAAGCGACTATTTTAATTATATTAATAATTCTATATTTTTTATAAGAACTCTTTTGGTCACCTGTGGTGTTTCCGGTCATGATAACAATGTTCGGGTCTTTACTAAATTTCCTCAATATAATTGTATTTATTAGGTGATCAAACGTGCGTTCCTTACTTGATTATTTGCAATATTATTAAATATTTCTCCGAAACCTACTCCAATACCATTACTAAATAGTTCAATGTAATCTATTTCTTCAGTTTCTACATGTTGAGAGTCTTTTGAATTTTCTGAAAATACGTATTTATTTATTTATTTTGAAACACCAACAGTATACATATTACATTGACTTAGTAGGTAATCTCTAATATAGGTTCTGATATGCATACCTTTAACAGGCGTCTACATCATTCTTTAACTAAAACTAAAACTATATTAATTTAAAACTAAAACCTATAAGATAATATAACAGTGATATTATAATCTATTGCGTTCAGTAAAAAAGTAATGTTAAACTTGAATGCGTTAAATTTGTCGTGAAATATATCGAGATCGTTTAGCAAAACATTAATTTCATAGTATGTACGACATAGTCTTGGTAGAGGAGAATTATATGATAAGTTAGTTTTAGAGTATTTTACACGGAGAATCTTTGAGATTCTGTGACGCGGGTAGTGACATGGTACTGATAGGATAAAACTGCATTAAAATTGAGGGACAGTCAATAAGGCTGTGAACAACTTTGTAAAGAAAAGAAAGGTCACGAATTTTCCTCCTATTGCGCAGATTATTTATTTTAAAGAAAGACAATTGATTGGAATACGGACTTCTGTGTGAAATCCCTGGACATGAAAATGCCAGAGATCTGGCATTACGTATTCCTACACACTCGTGTTAGTTTCCTTCTCATTTTTTTTTTCATATTATCAACCTGGATTGCTGACGATATACGGTCTATTGTTTCAATTTTGTGTATGTTTTAATTTTATCCAAGTTCGCGGATACTAGACTGTCTGGTCTTCATAATTTATAAAATAATTGTACCTGGGTATAATATAATATAAGTAAAATAAAGGCTAAGCCGTGTTGATTACTAGAGTGAGCAATAATCAAACAGACACCAGAATGAAATTCCTATCCGGAAGCGTGTTCAGTCTGTATCACTAGTCAGTGAAGCAAATGTTGGTGCATCCTTAAGTAAGTAATTAAGTCATTTTCAGTATAATCCATGTTGTAGCCAGAAAATAGTAGACCTACTATTATAACACCACATATTTACATAAGTACCTGTACATATGTAAATATGTGGTGTTATCAGTAAAAATACACCGACCTTGTTAAGCCGCAAACTCCACATCTACCGCTCTTAATGCAGGCGTACGGCTGCAGCCGGGTTATTCGCTTGTTTCGATAAACAACGAACAACCATATCGTAGTACGGTTGGGCTCTTTAAACTAGTAGGAAGCCGTCTATCCTCAACTTATATTCCTTTTTAAGCACTATATTTTGTACGACACACTCCACTCATTAACATAGCTAATATACTAAAAACTGAAAGTGGCTTTTAAAAAACTGGTAGATAGATATACTAAAACTCTTTATAAATTTACAATCAAGATAAGTAGTTTTGATATTTATTAATATTTATGGATGAAAATTAGTTTAAGTATTCCACAGTTCTCTTTTTAATCAATACTTATTTTGAACACAACTATTTTAATTCACTACCACAGTGCACTACAAATATACAAAAAAATGAGGGTGGCTTTTAATAAATTACTAGGATTGATATTAATATCTATGGATGAAAAATTGTTATATTTTCATTTTATATCACTGTTTCCCCATTATTAACACTTATTGTAATTATTTATAATATACTTTAAATACAATTCACGCACTTCGAAGTCTTTGGGTCAATTTTCCCGATGAACGTAAACAACTTTTTATAACTTTATTTTCTGATGAATGTATTACATTTCCATGAATATTTAAACCAAGATAACACTATTATTGTTTTAATATTGCTATATTTACACGATCAACTATTTGCAGCTCCATTAAGCTGTATTTGTGTGTTTTTAAAATACTTATTTTAACGATGCGCTGCGTCTCGTTACGTCGCAGTTTTTTTTCTCCATCTAAAGAATCGGCTGTTTGTCTGAGGAGCCCGCATGTGTTCATGGATGACTCGACGAGTTCCATGTTCTTTGCATCAATGTAAGTAAGACCCGGGCGGGAGAAATCTAGAAGCAAAACAAATAGGTGTCCGAGACTGTGTCGAGACTCGCATGTGATAGGATTCCGTAATTTATGTTTTCTGGGACGGCAGTGGCCCCGTGCAAGTCGCCTTGATTGTGTTCAAAATAATGGAATATAAGGACAGCAGTGCCTTCGATGTCACATTAGTTAAAGTTAGAACTAATATGGCATTGAAGGCGCTGCTGTTCTTTTTTAGGGTTCCGTATCTCAAAAGGAAAAAAACGGAACCCTTATAGGATCACTTTGTTGTCCGTCTGTCCGGGTGTCAAGACCTTTATGACGGGAATGGGTGAAGTATCGAGTTGAAATTAAAACCATATACGCAGATCCAAAGTCTCTTGCTGCAGAAAGAAAAATAAAATTTCTCAGTTTTCGTAAAAAAAAGTTTTAGCCGTAAAAAACGCTTATTTCAACACTCACAAGGGAATCAAAATGAATTTAAATGTTTGTAGACGACAAATAAAATGTTTCTATTTCTATTTTCTATTTTTCTAAAACGTATGGGGTACTTCCCGTTGACCTAGAACTATGAAATTTGGCAAAAAGCATTGTGTTAGAGTACACATATAGGAAAAAATCCGAAAACTGGATATTTTTAATTTAATCACAAAAAATAGTGTCTCTATGCAAGGAATGAGGGCCCAAAATTTAAAGTGAATTAACCGTATCATGTGGGGTATCATAATGAAAGAGCTTCATTAGCATAAGCTAAAACAGGTTTTTAAATAATGTTATGATATATATTTTTCTATTTATGAAGAAAAATATAAAAAAAATATGATTTCCCCCTTTTATTTAGTTTGTACGGAACCCTCGGTGGGCGAGTCTGACTCGCACTTGTCCAGTATTTATTCGTTATTTAGTTCAATCGAGACCACAGAATACCATAACAGTGTATGTACTCAATAACGGCACGTTAGTTCCCGTATTTTGCCACGATAGAAAATTTCGGAAATTTCAGTGCCGGATGTCATGGGACCGGGCCCTTTTAAACAGATTCTAACAGACTATCACTGGCTCATTGCGATCACAACGCGTTACAGTCGCGGCACAATCGGAAACATGGTGTTTGGTGACAGCGAGGTGACAGTGACAGTATCGTGCACCAGTTGCACTTACGGTTCGATAGTGAGTACCCGCCTTTGAGACAACAACACATCGAGTACACATCGAGTGAGCTGCGTAACCGGCGAAGCAAGCGCCACCCACACATACACAGTACTACATAAACACAACTAAACGCTGCTCACAATCGTGACTTGCAACTTTTAATAGATAAAATTAAATCATATTAATTTAATGATAATACTTTATTCATAAGATTATTTTAACGTCATCAACAAACATCTTTATAATTTGGATACCACCAATGTCTAAATTTATTGTAAACAGTTCTAGTCTCAAATATTTCCTCATCGTTTAAGGCAGCACAAAGTGAACATATGCTTTCTCTCTGGACAGGGTTATATGTGTAGTTATTTCGCCATCTGAAGAATTGGCTGTAAGTGTGGGGAGTCCGCATCAGTTTGTCTATGGTGGCGGCCAACACGGCAGGGTCCATCATCTTTGCGTCGATGTAAGAGCCGGCCGGGAGAAATCTAGAAGCAAAACAAACAAGTATAAGCCTTTGACGTTCACCACCCTAGTGAAGTGTGGGTTGGTAAACTTCACACTACAACTACAAATATTAGAGAATCGACGTAAGGTGACGTGTCTGGCAATTTTACATACTGCATTTTAGTAAGCACGAAAGGGTACAAATCCCTGTATCCCTTTTCTACAACGGAACAAACCGAAAAACGCAAAAATATCGATCCTTCATGGTAAATACGCCATCAGCTCGAACTAGGCGGTTCACTTCCACCTTCCTAATACGCCATCAGCTCGAACTAGGCGGTTCACTTCCACCTTCCTAATGCAAACCGCCCGGGAAAGGAATGCCTTACCACCGTGTATCTTTAAGTCTAGTGTGCGGAAGTACCTTCTAGGTCTACGTGCTTCATTTTTTGCCACAGGCTTGATTTCCAGGTGAGCTGGTGGTCAAACCTAGAGCTATTTTATATGTAAAAGAAAACTTGACACATTTTCACGCAAAAAACTAAGACATGATATTTTCTTCGGGACGTAGTCATTCATCGTTTCAAACTGCGCAACATACGAGTGGCTTACATACATGACTTGAAAAAAGAAACAGCTGCGTGGGATTTGAGCCTAGGACCTGCGGAATGCAACTCAAACCGCCTTCCAATTAGGCTTCTCCAAACTTCGTACCTATTCATAATAGGTCTTGGATTCTATTTGTCTGCGCAAAAACAACTGAACATAAAATTAATATAAAAGTAATCGTTGAGGTCTATTTTTGATAATAATCTATGAAATTAGTATTATAATCATCTCCTTGCAGCAGTTAATATAAATTTAAAATTTACTTAATTAATAAAATATACCTACTGCAAACTGAAAAGGGAGATATAACACGTAGAAAATCAATACTGGGCGTCTACCTAAGTAGGTACATCATCATCATCATCATCTCAGCCACAAGAAGTCCACTGCTGGACATAGGCCTCCTCCATGGATTTCCAAAAAGACCGATTGGAAGCGGCTTGCATCCAGCGTCTTCCCGCCACCTGCATGAGATCATCTGTCCATCTCGTGGCTGGTCTTCCTACGCTGCGCTTGCCGGTACGTGGTCTCCACTCGAGAACCTTTCGGCCCCATCGGCCATCAGTTCTACGTGCTATCTGTCCTGCCCACTGCCACTTCAACTTGCTAATCCGCTGTGCTATATCGGTGACTTTTGTACGTCTACGTATCTCTTTATTTCTGATTCGATCTCGTAGAGAGACTCCGAGCATAGCCCTCTCCATAGCTCGTTGCGTGACCTTGAGTTTCCTTATAAGGCCCATAGTTAGGGACCACGTTTCAGTGCCGTATGTCATCACTGGTAACACACACTGATTGTAAACTTTCGACTTGAGGGACTGGGGAATATTGGACGAGAAGACGCTTTTAAGTTTCCCGAACGCTGCCCAGCCGCGTTGGATACGACGATTGACCTCCCTCGTAAAGTTGGACCTGCCTAATCGGACCGTTTGTCCTAGGTAGACGTATTCGTCAACAACTTCAAGAGTGAAGTTCCCCACAGATATTGGGGTGGGCACTACATGGGTGTTCGACATAACCTTCGTTTTGTCCATGTTCATTTTGAGGCCCACCCGTTGGGAAACTCTATTGAGGTCTTCGAGCATCGTACTGAGCTCTTCCATCGACTTTGCCATGACTACTATATCGTCGGCAAACCGAAGGTGAGTGATGTACTCGCCGTTAATATTGATGCCGAGCCCTTTCCATTCCAGAAGCTTATAGGCATCTTCCAAACCAGCGGTAAACAGTTTCGGAGAGACAACGTCTCCCTGCCTCACGCCTCTCTTCAATGGAATTGCCTCTGTGTTCTGGTCTTGTACTCGGACTGACATGGTGGCGTTGTTGTACAAACACTTCAGCACTTCGACATACCGATAGGCAATACGGCATCGCTGGAGAGCCTCAAACACCGCCCAGGTCTCGATCGAATCAAAGGCTTTCTCATAGTCCACAAACGCTAAGCAAAGGGGAAAGTTATACTCTTCGGTCTTCTGTATCACTTGCCGCAGCGTGTGGATGTGGTCTATGGTACTATAACCTTTTCGGAAACCGGCTTGTTCGGGAGGCTGGAAGTCATCGAACCTGCGTTCAAGACGATTCGTGATGACCCTTGAAAACAGCTTATAGACATGGCTCAGAAGCGAGATGGGTCTGTAGTTCTTCAGCAAAGTGTTGTCTCCTTTTTTGAAGAACAGCGCCACCACGCTTCTGTTCCATGCTTCTGGCGTTGTACCTTCAAGCACGACGGAATTGAAGAGCCTCTGAAGGACTTTCAGTACCGGTGTTCCACCCGCTTTCAGTAGCTCTGATGTAATTCCGTCGTCGCCCGGTGCCTTGTTGTTCTTGAGCTGTTTCAAGGCCATCCTAATCTCATACAGGCTGATGTCCGGGATATCTTCGGTATAATGTCGAGTCAGTTTGGCTCTTGGATCTTTGCCCAAACTGCTTACAGGTTTTGCGACCGATGTGTATAACTGTCCATAGAACCTCTCGATTTCCCTCAACACTTCTGCTTTGGTCGACGCTAGACTGCCATCTTCCATCTTCAGCTTCGTCAACTGGCTCTGCCCAATAGACATGTCTTTTGCGAACACTTTGGAGCCTTTATTCCGCTCTATCGTCTCTTTAATACGATTAATATTAAAGGTACGGATGTCGTGTCGCATAGACTTTGATATGAGTCTATTGAGCCGCCTATATGACTCTGCGTCACCGGAAGACTGCAGTTGCAATGAGCGTCGTCCAGCCATGAGGTCGAGGGTATGGCTCGAGAGCTTTTGCGGTCTATTTGTACGGTGGGGTTTATACCGGTAGTGGAGGCCCTGAATGGAAAGTTTCGCTGTTTGTTATAAAAAAAAAAAAAGTGTTAGGTGTTAGGTTATTTTTATTCTTTAGTTGTCTGTACCTAATTTTGTAAATTCTTGTATGTATTATTTGTCCCCGTTGTGTTATTTTTAATAATAAGAAAGCGTGTATACTCAGAGCACTCACGCTCACTAAAAAGCTTCTTCTTGCGGCGGCGTCGTGTGGCGGGTCGCCCTCTTCCCTCAAACATGGTTGAGGAGAGCGATGGCTGGCACATGCGTCAACTCGTGAACGGGTGCTGCTTGCGGGAGCTGGACTGCTCGGCGTATACACGCATGCATGTTAGTTAAGTGTAAATTAAAATTTTGTCTTCCTCTTGCATAACTTAAAAAAAAAATGTAAGTAGTTATAAATGCATATATTAGTTCATAAAAGGCACGGACCCTGGAGTCTGTGGAGAATAAATTTGTTAATAAAAAAAAAAAAAAAAAAAAAAACTTCGCGCCCACCGTACGGACAGTTTCCACAAACCTGCTATTGGTCACATCCACTGATGCGCAGCTCTCCAGGCACTCGAAGCGATTTGATAGTTCGAGCTGAAAGCTCTCGGGGTTTTGGATATGGGCGCGAGTGGGTCGGAGTGTAGACTTCATCATACGGGACCTCTCAAGTTTAACATTAATATTCAAAGTGCCTCGTACCATTCGGTGATCACTTCCGGTTTTAACCATGTTGATCACAGAGACATCATTGAATATTTGTTTCTTGGTGGTCAGGATGAAGTCTATCTCATTTCTCGTAGAACCATCGGGACTCAACCAGGTCCATTTCCTATGAGGTGGCTTCTGGAAGAAAGAGTTCATCATGAAGAGTCCCTCTTTCTCCAGAAAGTCGGCCAACCTCTGTCCCCTGGGGTTCCGTTGTCCATATCCAAATTGCCCCACTCTCAACTCACTTTCGCATTTCCTGCCCAACTTCGCATTGAAGTCCCCCATAACAACATTAAAATAGGTCTCAGAAGTGTGTATGGCCCTACTAATGTCCTCATACATCACCTCCACCTCATCATCCGAGTGTGCCGAGGTCGGTGCGTATCAGGTATACGCACCGACCTCAAACCGATGACCTTCAACGAATATCTCTTGGATACTCTGAGTATCAGGTACGCAACCCTGCTCGATACACTGTCGATGGCAAGAATGCTGTTAACAAGGGACTTGTGGACGAGAAACCCGACACCACCTTGGGACGGTTGGTCGCCCTCCCGGTAGTAGAGTAGGTTACCGGATTTCAGGGTTATCGTGTCCTCACCCTCTCGTCGGACTTCTGATAACCCCAGGATATCCCAATGTAACCTACTCATTTCTTCTTCCAGCTCAGCTAGCTTCTCGTCTGTCCTCATCGTGCGAATATTGTGTGTTACCAGGGCCAGTCGTCGTTTATGCAGGGGGTGGTCGGGGGGAGCCGGATCTCTTCCGGAGATTCTTAGCACCCCTTGCTCCGCCGTGACCGGGACCGCTACCGTAGCCCGGAATAGCGGAGCTGCCGGGGACTGGGGGCCTGGTTATTTTGTTAATCTTCATTATGGGGGTTTTGCCATTACTCGCCACGCTTGGCATGCGGGTTGGCGAGCGCAGTAGATGGCGTTTTCCGCAGAGGATGCTGCTGCCCATCTCTGGTAGTATTTCCCTTAGCCGGTTCTTACGGCACCCACGGGAAGAGAGGGGGAGGTACTATTCTAAGGCGGTACCCCACGGCACCGGCACGGCACGGCACTAAAAATTGTTGGTTTACGTACCTATGTAGGTACGTAAACCAACAATTTTTTGAGGTCGGTGTCAGAACCTAAACAGTCATCAACTAAGTCCTATACAGACACCGACCTCAAAAATAATTGGTTTACGTACCTACTTAGGTGGACGCCCAGTATTGATTTTCTCCGTGTTATTTCTCCCTGTTCAGTTTGAAGTCATTTTTTAAGTATTTATTCATTTATAATAGTATTTATTCGTTTTGTTTGAAAATAAAAATTGTATTCAAAAAACTTCACTGGTTAAGTTCGTTTAATTTTCAAACACAATATAGCTATTGTAACGCCTAATTTTTGCGTTATTAAGTATGCGATATCCTTTCACATAGTATGAGTGATAAGCCTACCGAATTTCGTCAGTGACTCCTAAGTCGAAAGATAATTTATTCAATAAAAAAATAATTTTTGAAATACGACTTCTAGTTTCTGCGTAATGCGTACAAACATACAAACATAAAATATACAACGAAAAATATACTTCATTTCTAAGTTTATTAGACATTTTGTTATATTATTGCGTCTTGTTAAGCAGTGATTTTTATGATACAGTATGCTGTGTATATTAAGCTAACTAATAACTTAAAAATTATATGCGGATTATTGCGTATAGCCGAATTATTGTTGTTTTTCTTGGACGACTCCGGAAAAATAAAAAATACAACTTTTGTTTCAAGCCGAGTAAATTGCATTTTTTATTATTTTAGATGCACCTGGTGCCTCGGGTACAAAAGCAGTAAGTCGTAGATATCTTTACAACCTAATGCAACAGCAAGATTTGCCTTATTTGGATGAAAAACTGAAATATATGAAAGTCTCTTATTGTCTTGCTATGGTCACACACCAGACAATATAAGCAGTTTAAAAGAAAAATTTGCTAATTTCAAAAGGTCGATAAAGGAAAAGTGGTCTAAGGCACACAGAAAAGAAGCAGTGTTTCTTAAAACAAATGAAAGATGGTTAGATGGAACACTTGAATTGCCATTTAATAAACCGTCACAAACAGGGCGGCCTTCTATGTCATTTGAAGACTCTAGTGAAAGAAGTAAAAGAAGAAAAACAGAAGAATTACGTTCTTCGCTTAATGAAGATGTGATTGTTCATAGAACGCAAACAGTATTACAGACTGAAGGGAAAAGGGATGCTTCACTCATTTTAAAAGAAATCGTTAAATCACCAACTCGTGCAGGAAAATACAAAAAAGCATATAGAGGGTCTGATCAAGAAAAAGTTACTCCCCTTACACCACAGCAAGCCTTGCAAATGTTTGTTGAGGCCGATTTATCCAAGCGGCAATATGAAATAATCAGAAATACTAATAAAGCATTTTTTCCATGCTACGATCTGTTGTTAAGGGCAAAGAAATAATATTACCCGCCCATGGATTGTATAAATTACCCGACTGCATTAGGGCGATTTTCGTAGTGTAATTTACTTTTGCATTATGTTTGAAATGGTGTTGAATGTACGTTTTCGCGAGAAAGTATGCGCAATGTCAATGTACAATATATTTAAATGAATATTATTTATGATAATTCTAGTTAAATCACTTAGTTGTTACGAAAAAGTTCGTTCGAGGTTATGAAAAAGTGCATTTTTTATTGTTTACCAGAGTTGTGTTATTATTATTATGACAAAACAAAATAGCTCATGATACGTGGGAAGTAGACGAATCTAACGACACCTCGCACATCAAAATCAGTTAAGTCGTTTAGTATGTAGGAGGTTATATAGGAACATACATACATACATACCCACACACATAATACATTACCAATTTTATGCGCAGACGGGTAATAATTTTGGCCAGCTAGATCGTCCATATCGACCTATGTGCCGCGTTGTAAACACAGTGACGATGATGACGATCACAAACTCTACAGATATGTTTGTACTTCATATCTCTAACAAAAACTGCTACTTTGCGCGCTCTGATGATGCCTCCAATCGCTGTTTTATTGAGTAAATGTTGGTTCGCCTATTGGGGTGGACCACGGGTACAAAAAAATTGCCCGTGGAATACCTATGTGAACCACGTAGGTGGACCAAGGGTAAGTTTTTTTTTTTTTTTTTTAATTATATACTTAACTATAATTGCGATAGAATAAGATTTTTATCAATTTTTAGGGATCCGTGCCTCAAAAGGAAAAACGGAACCCTTATAGGATCATGATATCGATGTATATTTTTCGGTTTATGAAGGAAAATTAAAAAAAAACATGATTTTCCCCTTTTATCTATTACTTTGTACGGAACCCTCGGATGGCAAGTCTAACTCGCTCTTGTCCCGTTTTTTTAGATTTTTTAGCCTGACGCAATAGTACAGCACTAGTTGAAGATTTATTTAGCGGTCAAAGTCCAAGCAAGTTGGCTTATCGCCTGGTCGTCCAAGGTCACAAGTCCATGTTAAGTTTCATGAGTCATGTTTCAAAGCGTACTTTACATAGCGTCTACTTACATACATATTAGTAGGGGAGCCCGGGATGCTAAATTTGCAGTTACTAAAGCGTCATGGGGACCTATTGAATTGTGAAGATTAGGTTCTAAAACGGAAAAAAGTCTATGGCAATTTTTCATTTTAGTAGGCGGAGAGCGTATAAGAGTTTTCAAAAATGTAAAAAAATAGTCACATGGCAATACTCGAGCGCGTCAGACATTCATAGTGTATACGCGCTTTGTCTTTCTGATTACCGATATATATTAATCTGACGATTAACTGGTGGGGTATGGCCGCAAAAAGGGGTAAAAAGAAAAAAAAAGTTATTCGAGCGTGTCAGATATTCAAAGTGAATGTTAAGTGAACTCAAAAGAGTCCTATTTAAATGACTGACGTATTGGACGTGACCACAAGTCATGGCTGATTTTTGAAAATGTAAAAAAAATATGTAACGTTGAGATACTCGAGCGCGTCAGATTTTTATACACTACGGGTCACTCACGTCTGTTTTGAGCCGAAATATCCGACTATAGTTTCAACCGCATTCGGCGGTCTTCTTCAAAGGAGCAGCACACACGTCACTCTCGGTCGGTGACGCGCCTTGCACTGCGACGTATATATATTTAGTATTTGTTGTATAGCGGCAACAGAAATACATCATCTGTGAAAGCTTCAACTCTCTAACTATCAACGGACGGACGGACATATAGCGAAGTCACAGTAATAGAGACCCGTTTCACCCTTTTGGTACGGAACCCTAAAAAAGATTAACTACTTTTATATTAATAAATGATTGAATTTTATATATATATATATATACAAAATAATAAAAACAATAAAATTGACATTGATCTTTTTTGTAACACCTATATAATGTACACAGTTTTAGCAATAAAGGTTATCCTAACTAATGTTAAGAGAAGTGATATTGAATTGGGAATGTTGACCAAACTTCTTACATTTCGACTCAAATCAAAATTTTAAAAATGTTTTCATACATATTTTTCCTATGGAAGATCCCACTGTGATCACGCTCATAAGTACAGTTATATTCTCTTTGGACGGCAGTGTGGAGACGGAGAGTGACGGAAGCCATGAGCCTCTCCGTCACTGCGACTCTTGCGGATCTATTGTAACTTTGTGTATCTATTGTAACAGTGTGAAACGGTGCGAGAGGGAAAGCGTGAGAAGGTAAGAGAGGTGCGGAGTGGGGAATACACAGTTCTCAGCATCTGTACGCTTCATCTTTTATCGATGGTTTTAGTTACATCGCCCCACGAAAAATGACAGATTATATGTTTTTCGTAATCCTGATAGGATTTCCTTCAAAATAAAAAAAATATTAATCAAATAATACAAATAATTTTATTTTCTCACAAGACGAAATTTTACATATTACTGCAGTTAACGGTGGACCTCAAACTCGGCAAAGCCTGTATCTTGAGGCCCGATGCTGAATAATTACTAAGTAGAATGCGCACGCTACAGTCACTTAACTTTTTACTGAGAAATCTGAGAATTTAAAACATTGATTATAAGATTAAATTACATGATATTAAATTAATTAGCAGTTATGAAACCATTATTGTTACTAAGATTATTGACATAAAAATAAATTATAGAAATTAATTACATAACATTACATTTTTCATTATACATTTTCAAATAACTAAATAAATAAAATAAGACTAAATAAATAAATTATTGTTGTATTATTATCAACTCGAGTATTTCGAGATGACTTTTTTTTACAACTTTGAGACTCGTTTATTTCCATACGCCACTCTCAAATTGTCAGATTATTGAAATATACACTTTTCTGGACGTACTTAACTTACCTTATCTTAATCTGACGCGCTCGAGCTTTTCTGAGGATCGATTTTTTTTATTAATCTGACGGGCTGCCCTCAACGAACCCCCCCATATTAAGGGTTCATATATGGTAGGGGTACATTACAGGGTGCAAGCTTTCTCCCCATATGATTTTCTGACGCGCTCGAGTAACGCGCAAAATCCCCTCTTGGGCTCCTCTACTATATTGCTATATAGTAGCAGCTGAATTTAAGTGTTGAACTGAATACTAAAACAAATGCAATGGCAGCGCAATTGGCAAGATGCAATTTTGCACGCTTCGGCTTCTTCCGTAGTCATTTCGGCGAAAATGGGATCAACATGATTAGGTTGCATTATAGGTAGAATAAGCCCTAGTACCCTTTACTATTAGTCAATACGAAAAAGTGACAACGTTTCATACTTAGTGTACTTCCATGATGTGATGTTTTTTTTGATGACCACCAACTCGCCTGATGTTAAGCGACTGTGTAGACGAGGATGGAGCTCGTCGATCTAGAAGAAATCTATCTATTCACCGCCTTAAAAATTACAAGATTGTAGGTTTCAGAAAACAGAGACAGCAACACAGAGAGGAACAGAGGAGTGGTGGTTTTTACCCACGTTTCAACACTTTTTGTTGTATTTTATCATGGAAATCAGTCTGCCTTGACAAAGGCCAAGTGGAACTTGATGGTTACTTAAAGTCATTCTCATTATTCTCAATCTCTAGGTCTATGTGCTATAAGAGTTCCGTCTTATACACACAGACCTTAGGCTATCCACGTTCGTTAGTTCTGATGACTCCATCCTCCTCCATCTGACCTCTCACAACCCTATCACCTAGTTGAATCATTTATCTAACATCAGAAGTATAAATAGTTAGAAATAAATTAGGTAAACCTCACCTTGAATAGTTTGCCCCGCCAAATACAATGGGCACAGTATCATGCTGCAATGCCGTAAGCAATTTTTCAGTCACATAATCTTCGGAGAAACTGTTCTCCAGTGCCATATAAAAGAAATAATCCCTTTCCAGCAGAAGATTGCAATTGTGTTTCTGATGAAGAGGACATTTAAGCGGTCCACAATCCCCATAGACGTCCACGTTGAGCCCATAAACTTCTAAAGCTTTCTGCAATTTTTTCACCAACTCATCCCGTCCACTCTTGCTCGAACAGTGAGAGACGAACCATGCGGCGGCTTTGGTTTTATTCTGCAGTTTTTCGGATAAATTCTCATCCACATCTGGAAATGTCTCAGGCCAGTGCATGTCGATTCGAGGACCGACGACTTCTCCTTGTTTATTCGTTATGGCGATATAGGTATACAGAATATCAGAGTCAAGCTTATAAGTTGCAGTCCAGTTAAAAAACCCATCGAATGCACTGTCGCAAACGGGATAGTAGACCCCAGACTCCGTATTGACATATATATATTTCTGATGAGGAGACCGTATTTTCGGTAAATTTGCTGAAGACATCGTGCGTCCATTGAAGGCGATCGCATGAAACTTCGTGATGTCATCTTTGAAGTAATGTATGTTAGTGGTGATGTAGCAGTTTATAGCCGAACAGTTGTTCTTGATGAAAGATCTCTGGCCTATCTCGAAGAAATAGAACGGAGCGTAGTCATACCTCGTCCAGAGCAGAATGTATTTGATATCTCTTGAGAGTTTGTTTTGTTTTCGTAATACCTCTGAGTAGCGAGAATCTTTGGGAACGTTCTCTAGAGCTTCTTGGAGCAAATCTTCGATATCATCGGCAGGTGCATAGTCACGCTGCATCCAAAAGATGACAATTGCGAGACAGGTGATTAGATACAAGAACCGAAGTTTGAGCACTTGGTTCAGGGGAAGTCGGCGGGTGCTCTTGGTGAAGCAACGACGCATCTCTTCGGCCTCATGTTCTGGCACTGAAGAGGCTGGTTAATGTCAGGCAGCATTGAGGTGATCCACACAAACTTGTCTCTTGGTTTAAATCTGGAAAAAGGAATGTTTACAAAAGGTTAGGATAAAATGATACGATAAAATGAAACAGATGAATTCTTAAATGAATTCGTTCGTCATAATCATGTCTCTGATATCTAAATACATCCCTGTCGCATTGCCTTGTCCGCTGTGTTCTGATTCTAATAAATAATAAACTAATTCTTATTTACGTAAGTAATCGGCTATTGTAGAGACTTCCATTATGCTTGTTTCTTAGAGAATTCGCTACTGGCCGTTAAGTGGCGCTAAATAAATAAAGAAAGCTACCTCACACCTTAAACTATTCTCGTGCTTCCGTAAGAAAATAAGTTTGATGGGAACTCTGTTTATTTTGTGATGAAATTCAAACGACTTGTAATTTCCACTACAAAACGATGACGGTTTTGGTTTAACGAGCCTATAGTAAAACGGGCAAACCCGAAATAAATTAGCTAAAATTTTACAAATTTGCATGAGTTACAATACTAACGCTTGACCGCCAACTCACCTGACGTTATTCAACGTTGCTTCCTAGCTTAGTTCTGACAAAAGACTCGTTACCAATGATATTTTGGCACGTTTTTCAATAAATTATAGCACCTCCAGCTTGTATACACGTACATTTACATTTGTGTTTAGAATTGAAGGTAAAATTTGTAATGAGATTGTTTAAAATGACAAGTTTAGTACAACAACATCGGCTTGTTACTGGGCATCCTAATAATAATTTCAAAATTAGAATAACGTTAAAAGGTAGCACAGAGGAGAGGTAGACTGGGTTTCACAGAATATGTCGTTATATAAGTTCTAAAAATGGAAACACTGTCATGATATTGCGTACTATTCAATCACGATAGAACACAGTTTCCGAAGTAGAAAAACACGTCTGCTACAGACTGACCGACGCCGTGTTCTAACAGGTCTAGTGCTGCAGACAGAGCGCCGCCGCGTTGTAACACGTCTGGCGCCGCAGACAGGGTGACGCCTTTTTATAACCCTAACTAATTCTGGTCCCATTTAAGTAAGTCTGAAATACAAATAGGTGCGCAAATACATCTAATCTTGAATCATAAACAATTGGATTGTTTACAATAATATTGAACGTACCGCAGTGTGACACGATCACTGATCGAATCTTTATCAAGAAGTGCAAAAAGCTTAAATCTATCTACTTATATGTAAACCAGTGAATAGTAGATTTAGCGAGCACTTTTGTTGAGACTTCCCTCTTCGTAAGACCGTGACTTATAAACCGATTTAAATTCAGTGCGAGGTGTGTCACCGACCTAGAGTGATGTTTGCGCAGCTCCTTTAAAAAAACCGCCGAATGCGGTTGAAACTATAGTCGGATTTTTCGGCTTAAAGCAGACGTGAGTGAGCCGTAGTTTTTATTTAAATTGCGTTTAAAATTAATTAGTAAGTATTAAATGATTCCGCCAAATATTTTCAAGATCGATCGGTAAATAGCGATTTATTATTAAATAGCGCAGCTAACTTTCCTCCTCTTTGAGGGAAATATCACCTCAATCAAAAATAACAAGCGTAGAAAAAATCTATGAAATTTTAAAACCTGTTTAGTAAGGCTCGTTGGATTGATTGAATAATCAGAAGCTTAGAAAACATAAAATATCCTAACACAAACCAAAGCAGAGCCAATTTTGATGAAACATAGCTAAGAACCCAGAGGTCACCTTGAGGCGAAAGCGAAACTAGCTTCCAATAATTAAGCGCTTGCTACTTCACACTTAAGCGCTTGCTACTTCACACTTAAGTCATCGGCTTTTACTTTACCAAGCGTAAGTGTGTCCCTATATTACTTACCAACAAATGAGACCCACTGTGTATGCATAGAGATGTGGGATTTGCATTATTTATCATATGTTTTTTTGGAGAATGCTCTGAAGGGTTTTTACCCTAATTTCTGCTTCCGAGTTTATAATCACTCCAGGACATCACCTAAAAACTCACCCCCACATTTTGCATAATTGGAAATACGAGTACATACAGTCAGATTCTCTCGCGGAAAAGTAAAATATGGAAAGTACTTACATTTTAAGAAAGATACGATAAATCACTACAAAAAATTTAATTTTAAATAAAATAGATATAGATTTTAGATATAGGTATTCTCATAAGATTTGTAATAAATATGTAGTTATAAATTCAGATAACTTTAATAATATGTAGGTATATCCTCATATATGTAATGTATTAGGCATAACAAAAACTGTCATGACGAGATTGTCCTAATCCAATATTGTAACCAGGCGTACAGGTTGGTTTGATACAGGCTGCGCCTAGTAAGGCAACCGGCGGATATAGTTGTGTTTAGCTAATTAAGTTGTAAATAAATACATTTTTCATTACTTCCTCAGAAGATTTTCACTCCACTGAGCTTCCACAAAGAGCGTTTGAAAAAGTAACCCTCCTTCTTGCGCAGTCGAGCAATAATGACGTCTACAAGCTTTCTCCCACCTCTCCGGGCTAGCAAACAACAGGCACAGTAATCCACAGGCAATGGTTATTACACTAACATTACATTAACATCAGGCGAGATTTCTCCTGTGTTTTCTTCTTTGTATATAAAAAAGAACATTCTCGATCAAATTCATTCTCATTCAAAAACAAAACTAGATCAAAATTGGTCCATCCAATTTAAAGCAACGGTGTCACAGATAGACACATTTCACCTCAACTTATTTTTAGGTAGCGGTTAAAAATACGGCGAAAACCAACATTCAAATATCGGGACAGTTAAAATGAAATTTAGCCAGGCGTTGCAGAAACGTTAGTTCGCTTCGCTCGCTCGGTCAACAAAAGCGAAATACCGCTCACAGACTAATCAAAAAACTTAAAAGCAACGAAGCTTAAAACTACTTAGGTGTTAAGTGACTCCTTAGCTAATGCCCTGAAGTATCCGTACTTAGGTGACTCCTTAGCGAATGCCCTGAACGCACAGAACTGTGGATTTCAGTTGTTTAAGCCACTGTTTGAATACAATGCGATTGTCAGTCTTAGAAACGAAATGTTTTACAAACACTTACCTTCAATTCTAAATAACAACGCTTACACACTACTGCTTGGTGAACAACTGGTAAACGAATGCAACAATGGATCTCTCGCAATGATAAAGCCGGAAGTGCTGCTGATGACATAATCTTATCGAGTATAGTTGAATGACACTATTTACACAAAAGCAGTTCAATTTGCAGGACAATTAAACTGAATAAATAGAATGTACGTAGTTATCTTATCAGAAAGTCGGAAATTAATTACAGTTTAAGACACTATAAGCACGCTTTAAATTGAAACCACAGTGGTCATTGAAGAATTTCACAATCCACATCCTAGATTCCAACGGGAGATCAGCTCGATGTAACCAAATTGTTGTATTTTTATCGGTATTATGTACATACATTTGCAAATTTTCAAATCTATATGACAATTTGAAAATGGTTACATTTGTCTTTCGAGATGTGTTTAAATGATTGTTTAGTTAGATACAGGTGAGATTAAGTAATACATACGAGTATGTATGTAATTCAAACCAACTACTACAGCGTACATTATATTATGGCAATGCTTATACGTTTGACCAAAAGGCATCTATCTTCGATTTTTAAAACAAATTGAGTTCCCGGTCACTACAGACCCAAAGTATCAACCCCAAGCGGCTCAAATTATGCCAAGAATAACATCTATAACGGCGACTGTTCCAATCTGACATGAATTTTTGTTCGCTGTGCCAACTCTCATAAAACAAGCGTCACAACTTTACGATCCCTAGACAAGTGGCATTCTATTATCTTTAAGTAGAATATAGAAGGAAACGTGGGATCCACATATGTACGTTAACGAAATGACTTAAGCTCAAACTACTCAAAGCGTCAGAGTATTTAGAAAATAAACGCTTTCAATTTTTTGCAACTTTTATGCAATAGAACCGCAGGTATTATGACTTTTCGTTATGTGGTACTTAAATAACCTTACGTCATTGTGTACTATAGTAATGGAGAGTATATTTGATAACAAAATTAACTAGGTACACCATTGTTTAAAATCATTACTTACGTAATCAGTATATTTTATACGGTTACAAAAAATATTTAAGTATAGGCAATGAGTATAGAGGTATATCGTGAGTCAGCTTGGATACAACACAAAAACTATTTCTATCCCTAGACATTCTCCGATTTCATGAAAACTGTAACTGTACTGTAAATAGCCTGATTTATACATATAAGTTTTTATTTGTGAAACATCTATTGGCGCGCTTTAGTAGTAAAACCAACATATGGCGTGAGGGAAAATGGCACGACCCTCTTTCATGCTGTCGATTTCCTTAAGTGTGTGCGCTTATACTTAATCATACTTCTTTGTATGATTTTATTTACGTTTTATACCTATCTATTCAACTATAGTATATTTGTTGTTTATTTTGTATTTCTGACACGTTCCATATCTGCCGTGATGGCCCATTTTTTATTTTTAAACGGTTTTCTTTAGCTTGACCTGTTTATTTGGGTCAAATTTAGTAATTGAAAGTTTACCCCCTTGCAGTTGACGGATCGATCTGAAACTTGATAGGTATACACCTTTAGTCCTGATGACAATACAATTTAGTATATTCTGTATTACACACTACCTAAGTACATCATTATCATTCTTTTCAATAAAACCGTTTAACTTAAAGAAGTATTTTAAGTAAGTAAGTACTTGTTCAAATTTATAACATATTTTTATAACAACGTTTGAAAGGGGCAAAACATCGAAGCCTAGCTTTAGTATCAATTTCCTAACTTCATCATCAGGCCAGCTCTGCGACAATCATAATATTGCACCATCATTAAAGTTACTTGTATTTAACTACGTTGGTACGTCAAACCTCATATGGTCGGAGTGCGGACTAATGACACGTGCTAATATAGTCTCCAAGGTAGACGAGACGTAAACCTACAAGATGTAGAAACATGCATGCTCATTAAAAGCATCTGTTTCGCTGTGCATTAAATTGACATTTTCTACACCTTTCCGCATATTTCAAAATAAGCCTTTTACATTTAAGAAGCTTAACGCTTGTCAAGATTTTTATATGATTACTGAATTCCACAGCAACAAACAATAATATAAATGACGAAGCTTGACTAATTACACATTTATTGTATTGTATTATATGTGATAATGACTAACAGGGAGTTTTGCGAAACTAGAAAGTGGAACCAGGCACAAGGCACAAACGTTATCTAACGTCTCCAAACAGAAGAAATTTCAGAGCTTGGTCAAGCGAATTTGACTCCTTTGTCAACGGTATAGAGTACCCACCTATCGTGGTTTCTTCTCTTGATAGTATAACCCGACCGAAAGCGATGTATGAAACGGGATAAGTCTCACTTTTACGCGGGCAGCCATCTTCATTCCTCCCGGTTAGACAGCACATGCGCACTGATTCTGTGGTTACATTATCACTGTTAATTTTCATTTATATGTGAGAAGCCCGGGGTTGTTATCTTATTAATATTGTTTATAAGTAAGTTAGTGATGTATAGGACTGTCCGGATTCTGGGTATCGTTTTAACATATGATAGAGATGTGATGCAACCGTTTTGAGGCGCGGAGAGCGCGCAGACAGCTTGGCGCACACCTCGCGACTGACAAGCACACAAGGTCACATGAAGCGGGGGCTCTAGTCTCAGCAAGTCACCCCTATCCGCCTCTACTGTACTATACTAATGGATCTTCGCTTGCATTGATTTACTTGTGCGGCAACGGGTCAACTAATTCAAGACCGGAATATCGAATTCCGTGTTATTTACGGGACACTAGGAAATCGAGCGGAATCCCGCAGTACTATGGGATTTGTATTTACGTTTTACTTAGTAGACGTAGAAATTGGAACTGTTTGTATAAACTGTACTGTTGAACACGGGTTATCTTCTCCCTGGGTAAGGGCATGCTGGTCAAGTCCGGGTTGGTAGACTTCACCGTCATCATCATCTCAGCCATAGGAAGCCGAAAGTGACCCGAGCCGAGTTGGATTCGACGATCATTGCCATCTCTCGGCGTGTTGGTAGACTTCACAGATTGTTAATGTTAAGGAACCTTAGCCGCGTAGGTTTCATCAGGATGCTGGTTTGAAGATAGCGACAATTAACAAATATTTATTTGCATATAATTTACTATTACACAAGCACAGAAATTTCCAACTACTAAACTAATAGTTCTACGAACAGTAAACCTCGTGAGAGAGCTTATTTGGTGCTCACCTTGGATCATCTGTATATTATACCTAGGTACATAAAGTTAGCTTAGAAGGCCGTATATAAAAAAATCCCGATTTTGCAGTTTTAAGTGATTAGAGAGATCAGACCTTATTTCACGGTCAAAAATCATTTTTTACCCAACTGCGAAAGAAGGAGGGTTGTTTTTTCGAGTGTGTGTATGTATGTATATTTCTTTGGCACGACCTAGAGCAGTGTTCCGCAAACTTTTTGTGTTCAAGGTACATCTAGGAAAACGAAAATTATTGGAGGTACAGCATAAATGAAAAATCAGTTTTTAAGTTATATTATTAAACATTTATTATTAATCAACAAAACCTTATTGTTAGGAAACATGAGCCTGTTTACTTGAGCATAGACCGCTTCGGCCGCGTACGTTTACGTTTACTATTCTTATTCTTATTCGAGATGGGGGCGATAAGTCCTGCACTGACGTCCCGCTTGGGGTGTATTGTGCATTTCCCCCCGCCAGCATCTACCCAAGCCAGCCTAGCTCCTTAAAATAATGTAGGCAGGCCTTGGGGTGCTGACGTAATAGCTCCAGTGGTGAAGATGGAAATGATGAGAATGATAATGACGATGACAATGACAATGCGATTGCAGATGTCGATGCAAGCCGATGCTGTGGTGGCATAAGCAAAGATGAAGCCGAAGCTACCTTATGTAGTCCTGTGGAGATTCTGATGTCTTCCGTAGCTGAACAGTGCCATAACACATGCTCTACCGTTTCGTTGTCCTCCAGACAGCCTCGACACAAAGGGCTGTCCGTGGCTCCTATTTTGAATAAGTGACTATTTAGGTTGCAATGTCCTGTTATAAGTCCCACAAGTAGCCGAAGATCCTGTCGTTGCAGTCTCAGTAGGGTATTGGTGGTGTTTCTGTCGAGGATCGGGAAAGCGGCCTTTGCGTGTTTGCAATCTTCTTTCTTATCCCACAGTTTCTGTTGTTCGTTCTCAGTGTGTCGACGTAGCAACTCACGGACCTCCATCGCCGTGGGTTTACAGAGATTTTTTACCTCGTCATTTACTGGTTTTTTGGCCCCTTTCTTTGCGAGTGTATCTGCCACGTTATTGCCCGTGCAGGATCCGTGGCTTCTTGTCCATCTCACTATAATCCTGTACTTACCTGCAAGTGCTTGTAGTGCAGTGTGACAGTCAGAGATAACACTTGACCTTGTTATTGGTCTTCTAAGTGCATATAAAGTGGCAGCACTGTCTATGGTGAACATGAGTATCTCTTTGTTATCCGGGTCTTCGTCAGTTATAAGAAACTCGTTTAGCCGTTCGACAGCTCTTGCGGCTAGTAGTAGGCTCATTGCCTCTGCCTGTAGAGCTGTTGTGGTTTTATTTAGGGCCATGGATTCCTTAATCCCAAGCTCAGGGGAGTGGAAGCCACAACCTACTCCTGCATCGTTCTTTGCACCGTCAGTGAATATGTTCCAAGAAGGTGATATTTCGTCCAGAGCGTTATCCTCCGTGATTAACTCGTACTTTTTGCTATCTAGATGCACCTTGGCTATTTTATCTGTGCCTAGATTCGCTTCAGGAATTATCCTTGTTGCACGTTCGATTATTCTGCAATGATTTGTGATCGCACCTGAACTCTTCCATTCATTTGTGGATTTGATTCTAAGAGCTGAGGCCATTGCTTCCTGTTGTATGTGAAGATGCAGTGGGGTAAGTCCCAAGATGATTTCGAGTGCAGCCGAGGGTGTCTTTTTCATACAACCGCTGATTAGAGTGCACGCGAGTCTCTGTGTCCGCTGTAGTTTTGTTATGGTAGTTGCTAAAACGGTACGTGTCCACCATACAACGCAGCCGTAGGTGAGGACTGGTCGCACTATAACTGTATATAGCCAGTGACAGAGTTTAGGTTTAAGACCCCAGTCTTTTCCCACCGCTCTGGTACACTGCCATAGAATATTTGTTGCTTTTGTGGTAATGTGCTCTAAGTGTTTTCCCCACAAAAGTTTGCTGTCTAACCAGATGCCTAGATACTTTACCTCTTTACTGAGTGTCAGTTTCGTTCCAAACAGCGTGGGAGTTTTTAGATTCACTGGTTTTGTTTTACGTGTGAACAGCACCATCTCTGTCTTCTGTGGATTTACTGACAGGCCATGGCGCTCGCACCAATTTTCGACGATTTTTAATGCTTTTTGCATTTTCTCACACAGGGTTGACTCAAAGAGGCCGGAGACCATGATGGTCAGATCATCAGCGTATGCCACGGTGACCATGCCTTCCTTGTTCAGTAGTTCAACGAGTTCGTTGACCACCATCACCCAAAGTAAAGGAGACATGACTCCTCCCTGTGGACAACCCTTTTTAACACGATATCGTGTTTTGCCCTCCGATTCTATGATGGCTGTTCTGTTAGAGAGCATTTCCGTGACCCAAGTGGTCATTCTCTCATCTACTCCTTGTTTTCTCAGACCCCCTTTGATGCTGAGGAAGGTTGTTTTGTCAAACGCACCCTCAATATCTATGAAGGTGGCTAGGCAGGATTGTTTGCTCTCAAGTGCTGACTCAATTTTGTATACCACCTGGTGGAGAGCAGTCTCTGTTGATTTACCAGATTGATAAGCGTGTTGGTTTTGGTGGATGGGATTATCTACCAACGGTCCACCTCTAATATATTTATCGCATAGTCTTTCCAATGTCTTCAAAAGGAATGAACTGAGGCTTATCGGCCTAAAAGATTTAGGATTTGTGTAGTCTGTTTTACCTGGCTTAGGTAGGAAGACCACCTTTACTTCCCTCCACGATTTGGGTATATATTTCCATGCTAGGCAAGATCTAAATATGACAGTTAGGTGTGTTTTGATCCTGTTTAAACCCCACTGTAGGAGGGCTGGGAATATGCCATCCATTCCCGGGGCCTTGTGTGGCTCGAAGGTGCTAATGGCCCATAGTAGTACTTCCTCTGTAACTATTGAATCCGCAAATGTCCAATCCTCATTATCTGGTTCATGTGGAGTGTTTGGTTCCCAACCAGAGTTTTCGTCCAGTTGACAATCTGGAAAGTGTGTTTGAAGAAGAACTTCGAATTGTTCCTGCTCTGATATTGTATAGGTGCCGTCCGATTTCTTTAAGGTGCCTAGCCTCACTTGTGAGTCAGAGGTAATGATTTTTCTGAGTCTTGCAGTCTCGCTCTCTGACTGGATAGAGGTGCTGAATTTTTTCCATGAGTTATTTTGGCTCTTTTTGACTTGTACCTTAAATTGGTGCCGTATCTTTTTATATTCTTGCCAGTCCACCATCGCATTGGTGTTCATGGCTCTGTTGAAATGATGTCTGACCTTTTTCCTAAGCTTGGTTAGATCTTTATTCCACCATCTATCTTTCTTAGCAACGCGGTTATAACTTTCCTTTTTTAAAGGACACGCTTCTTCGTAACTCTGTATCAGAGCTTGTACCACATTGTTGGTGGTCGTTTCTATTTCTTGTGGTGAGAGCTTCCCTGAAAGGTCTATGTCTGGTATCTCTGACATAGCCTTCTCCAGTGCGTCTCTGAAGATAGACCTATCAGTTTTCTTCGGGTTTCTGTAAGTTCGTGGTTCATGCACGCCTACAGTCAAGCTGAACCTGATCCATCTGTGATCTGAACCCGAATATTCATCAGTCGCCACATGCCAGTCGTTTATGGTCTTTGAGATTTCGTTTGTAGCTAACGTGATATCGATTACCGTTCTTGCCCACGAGGTTACAAAGGTAGGTTCTGAACCTCTATTTAACAGGTTCACGTTGTGTCTGAGTATGAAATCGAGGATATCGTTCCCTCTATCATTTGTATCAGAGCTACCCCAGACCGTACAGTGGGCGTTGGAGTCACAGCTTACCACACATTCAAGTTTGTTTGTCGTGCAGAAGTGCAATAGCTCATCGAGAGCTGGGGAAGGTGCTTCTTCTCTTATATCCAGGTACGCCGAGGCTAGAATTATCGTGCTATGATTACCTTGGAGACCTGTTTTCAGTTTTACTACGGTAAGGTCATCTGTGCACAAGTGTGTCACCAGCGATGCTTTAAATGGCTGCGGAATATACACAAAGGTACGTAATTTATTAGTAACTGGTGGAGTTAAAAGAGTGCCGTTAAGGCCATTGAAGCCACTTACCTTGCCACGGGTTATGTAAGGCTCCTGGACCAGTGCAATTGTGTTATTTTGTTTCTCTAGGGCTTCGCGCAGGGCGGCGGCACCGGTGACGCTATGATGTATATTAGCTTGTATGATGTTTAGTAATGTACTAGTGTGTGTCCTATGTGTGCTACCTGTCGCCGAAGCGATTGGTGTATGTGTGTTTGTGTGATTTTTACATTTTTGTTGGTAATCCATTTTTACAGAATTGTCGTTTTCTCCCCGATTATTGAATCTTGGGATCAACTTGGGATTGGCCGGGACGGTCCATGTCCATGGACGACGCTGGCGAGAAGATGTTGAGACCCATTATGTCAAGATCTCCTTCGCCCTCGTCACCCACGTCCAGCAACCGCTCCTCCTCTTCCCTTGTCCATCCCATTTTTTCAGCGAGTGCCGCGTCGTCGGCGGCACCGGGTGCCGGTGGCGCGGCCTCTTTATGCGAGACAGCGCCCCCGACCACCGGCACCTCCGCCGACACGGGTCCCCTGATCTTATTCTGTCCTCTGACCTTTACATATACTCTCGCGCTCACGTAGTGAAGGCGAAAGTCGACGCGCCTGAGTAATTCCAAGCCTTCTGGTGGGATGCCAACGACCAGTAAGTGGTTTCGGGCTTCACCGACTGGCCGGATTTCGTGTGTGAACAGCTGCCATTTATCGATGCCCACTCCTGG
This sequence comes from Lycia hirtaria, assembly GCA_947563715.1. NCBI lineage: Eukaryota > Metazoa > Arthropoda > Insecta > Lepidoptera > Geometridae > Lycia > Lycia hirtaria. The sequence continues at coordinate 23,983,810 of OX387376.1, forward strand.
GTTGAGTGCCACCAAAAAGTTTATGAGTAAATCCGGCCGGTCGGTCAATTCCGCTACACCACGTCCGAAGTCCGGGATGTATATTACTGCGGTAAAATAGCGAGGCACTTGACTTTCCGGGACGACCATGCACCCGCCCGACCCCTGCCACAGAGCCGGCAGTCGCTCGACAGTTGTCGTGAGCCAGGCCAGTGCATAATCGTCCTTCGGCGTGTACCTAACGCCACCGCGAAAAAGTCTTGGCATCGTCATGAACTGTGGGAGACGAGTGTCGGCTCGCCCTCCACCGCCCATGAAGACACCGTAAATCTCTCTGTCTATGGCTAATCGAACTGTCGTAGCCCGAAGTTCATCCATTGGCGCGCGTAAACGGTCTAAAATGATCACTTTATGGTAGGCTGCGGCAGCCTCCGCGTACGACGTCGACCCCATACTAGGCTCTACCTGGGAGAGCGCAGTTCCACCGATGTTGGAGACCGGAGGGCCTGTGGGCGCTGCGCTCTCACGGGGAGCGTTGTAAGCCGGGGAGTCCACGCGGTGACAGGCTTTTTTATCTATAGCTACGCAAGTTGGCGACACTAAGTCCGAGCTCCTCTGTCGTTTTTGTCCTCGTATTTCCCCCGAGTGTTTCCTAACTGTGTCGGGCACATTGGATCCGGCCGCCTCTCTCTCAGTACCTGTGCTCCCCCTCTTACCCTTTCCCTTTCCCTTGCCCCTTGTGGGGGCCGAGTCTAGGTCTGCTCCAGAGGGGGGAGTACTATTTGAGTCGAGGGCGGCCGGGCCGTGCACCTCGTGTATAGTGTCGGCATGCGGCGGCAGTACACGCGAGAGTGGTTTCGGTACCGGTCCTTGCCTTTGCGGCTCGCTGGGTAGTGACTCTTCAGCCCGTTCCCGCGTCACCGCATTTGCAAGAACCGGTGCCTGAGGGATGGCGCGTGTCATACATGCCACGACTGGAGGCGCAAGCGCCGCCATGCCAGGCAAGTACAACACGCCCTCCCTCTGCAATTGGCAGGATTGGTCCACCAGGGTGGTCTCGCGCGTTCTGCGCCGTCGCCTCAATTCGGCTCGTCGGCTGATGCCACGATGTGAGCTTTGGGCGAAAGTCGGTCTCCCGAACTCCCGCCCGTTACCTATGTTTGCAGCGCGTTCTTCTGCCGCCCGCGCCGCCAACGCTGCCGTCTCTCGCCGTCCTTGTCGCCGCAGCACGTCATGACTTCTCTTCGGCACTGGTCCAGGAGTCGCAAGTGTTGCAGGTGTTGTGTCCGGTCCAGTCGCATCCGCAGCCGGCGGAGCCTGGGACACCACTCCGCCGTCGCCTTCGGTAGCCCATTTCCCACCCTCCGACCCGGGAATCGGAGAGCGCCGGGTGCTAGCCGGATCGCAGGGCATACTATTCTCTAATTCGTTGTTCATCATTATCAATTTCAGAAGAAAAACAAGTACTGTGGAGCAAGAAGACAGTGGATTAGTGGGCGCTCAAGCGTGAGGTAAGGCAGGTGCCCATCTCTACCTTCCCCCGTTCTTTCGCATGTTCGTGACTAGCGGGTCATCCCGAGAAACACACGGATGGCCACACTATTCACCAACACGCCGGCCACGGGCTACCGCAGGGAGAGAGAGGGATGAATAATAGGAGGGGGAGGAACACTAGGATGATTGGGTGAGGGGAAATGAAACAGGGGATAGAGGGAGGGAGATGGAGGGGGAGGGAGGAGGGGGGAAGACTGGGATGGTTAGGGGAGGGGAAAAGGGACAGGGGGGATAAGGGAGGGAGGGGGCTGGGGTGCTCGGCATACCAAGGGATAGCTATGAAATACCGATCACCCCTGCCCCTCCCTCCCCCGCGGCCTTCCCTCTTTATCCGGGCTTAGGACCGGCACCAAGCTGTACGTTTACTATTGTTTCGTAACTAGTTACGTACGAAACATAATATTTTTTTTAAAAAGGAAAAAAACTTCTTAAAACTTAAAAACGAAGATTTTTTTTTTTCGTTATACGCATATTTCCTCCACAGTTTCGTAGCAGGAAAAAATACATTTTTAAAAGTACACGGTTCCGGAAGTGGAATTCATATTCCTTGTACGTAACTTCATTACGTTTGTTTAAGCGTAGCGAAAAATTCTTAAGAGAAGTGTGGGATGCGTTTTTAGGATTCCGAGTAAACAATAAGCCTTTGTAGTTTCGCCATGTTTGTCTGTCCGTTTATCTATCAGTCTGTCCGTTTGTTTGTCCGTCAGTCTATCTATCTGCCCGTGGCTTTGCTCAAAGACTATTAGTAAGTACCTACTTTAATATAGGTACTGTAATCAGGCATGGATAATGGATATGCATAATAATAAATAACTGCCGAAAAAGTCGTAGAATAAAACATTGAAAAAAATATTTAAATATTTTTTACCCGACTATGAAAGAAGGAGGGTTATGTATTTCGAGTGTATGTATTGTGGGTATATATTTAGGTACATACCTAAAAATACAAATGTCTCTAAAACACTATTATTATTAACGGGATATTTACCGTGGTTCGTGGTAAATACACATGGTGTACATGTGTGTTCTTGTAGGTGAAAACTGTTCTGGGCACCTGTGAATTCGCTATGTTCTGCTATTCTGATTTGTATGCCATTGGTTTTCCTTGAATATAAAAATAAAATAAAATAAAATAATAATAGTGTTTTATGAAAGACCGTGATAGTTTAAAAAAGTGTTTTATGTTTCGTATGTCTATAAATGACCGGCCGGACGCGCTAAGCGAAACCAGATGTGCGCTCGCGTGATATGTGTAGGTATTTTGTTCCGTACGTCTGTTTAGCTTTATGTATGAGATAACCTTACTTTTCCGAGGCACACCAAGTAATGACCACGTACACCCTGTGGGCCGCGGCACACACTTTGTGGAACACTGCCCTAGAGCTTAAACGGCTTGTCGTATTGTTATGTGAGTGATCTCACATAAAAATACGACAAGCCGTTTAAGCTCTAGGGCGTGCCAAAGAAATATACATACATACACTCGAAAAACATAACCCTTCTTTCGCAGTCGGGTAAAAAAGGAGATTATCAATTTGATATGTATGTGTGTAATATTGTTAGAATTGCATAATTTTCACATATGTTAGTCTTTATGTACCTAGTTGATGAGAAAATGACTGATAAACGTAAGCGAATTACGTCAACTCGGACGGATTAACATTACTTACTTGTAATTTGGTGACAGTTGACACTTTTACTAAGTATTTATGTACGTTTGAATGAATACTGTAAGTCTGTTACTGAGAATCGTTGCTGCTACTTCACCGGTTACGTGCAGGACGGACACTGGAGTCTCAGGATTAGGAATAGGTTCCCGCACCCTTACTACGGAACCCTAAATATATACTTATTAGAATCGTATGTCCATAGTATCAAACATAAAGCTCTGTGATATAAAATGACAAATAATAATTAAATAACAAAGCCAAACAACAGCAGCTTACCGAAAAACGGTACTTAACTTTAACCATCGTCTTAAACTCTCTGTCTTCTTCCCGTAAGGGTCATTAAGTGGCAGCGCGATGTTGACAAAATATGATAAGCAATGCTTAAAGTCAAGTAACGTTATTCGGTAAGTCCGTAGTAAATATTTTCACTTTGTTGTCATTTTAAAAATGAAACAAATTAGTTCACATTGTCGTACTCACAATTTTTTTACTTTACATGCACTGGTGTACTGGCGCACGCACGCCGCACAGTCATCTTGTTTTATCAAAGTCCGCTAGAAGGCGCTTTTATTTATATTTCTTTAGATGTGCCTCCCGTTTTATAATATTTTCACTGTATAGAAAATATGTGAAATTACAAATATTCGTACATCTATATACTTAGCACATTTTGCTAATTAATCCTGTTTTCTGTATTCATATGGATGGAAGTACGGAAGCCTCGGAGTGTGACTGAAACTCGTACTTTGCTGGATTTATTTTTTACATTTGATAGATCTACGATTGACCAACTCGCCTGATGTTAAGTGACGATGTGGCCAAAGATAGAGCTCGTGGATCTTGAAAATATCTATTCACTTAAGCATTGAAAATTCTAAGCTGTCAATAGGCTAAATATTTTGTAATGAAACGTGTCTATTGTGAAGAATAGCCACCAACTATCCAATTATATATATGTGCATACTTATTCATCTAATACTGGGGCCTCACATATTTTTGTCTCTACAACCATTGACCTTCGACAAATTTGGAGCCTACCTCAACCTATCAAGATGCCATGTTTTTTCCAAACCTCTAAGGCTAAACTGAGTAGTAAAAAACAAGCTAAAACTGGCGGAACCCTCCGTGGGCGCGTTTTACTCCCACTTGTCCCATATTATTTTTAAATATGTTCCCCGATTACTCGAAGATGCCTGGACCGATTTGGCAAATTATTTTTGTGTTTGAAGGGTTATAGTTCCCAGGTAGTCCCACAGACATTTATTTCATCAAAATCGGTTAAGTGGTTTGATTTTTAAAACAGAATTGCGCATTTTGAAGTTAATTTTTCATCAGTTTATGAAACTATATTTATACTTGTACTAAGATGTGATCTTCAAATAAAAAATCGCCGACAGTAAAAAACTTGTATAAAAAATTGTAAAACCTGTAAGTATACCAAGTTTCATCAATATTAGTGGTTAAATACGACCTGGACGCGAATACCAACAAACAAACAAACATTCTGACAACTGTAAGCTAATTTCCAAATTTATCCATTAGATTGCATTTGCATTGAATTAATTTTAAAGATAATATAATAAATAAAATATTTGTTTTAAGAGATATGCAGATTTTTTACACTTACCCATTTTCATTATTATTTCAAAAATATTCACTGTTTCACCAATATTGAACCAAGCAACTGCTTCCAATCGAAATAAAAGAACAAGAAACTTACGAAGATTTTAAAAAGGACCACTATTAACTTTCAAAGACCACTATTAATTAAAATACACACATCTTTACTCGTACACCATAACTGACAACTTTAGTTTGTAGTAGTAATATATCTTTACTATTATTTTAAAATATATATATATATATATATATTATATTTAAGTACAGATAAGTCCAGCAACTATCAAAATAATATGGATCAAAGATAAATGAATACTGTATTAGTTTGTCCAATAATTATCCACAGCGATAATAACTTTTTATATCGCAAAAGATAATTATAGTAAAATATAAATGAAAATGACCACGCTACACCGCGCCACAGAACATAATAATGACCACGCACTACCGAACTGCGAGAAATGACTCGTTTGTTTGAAACAACGGAATGACTTCACAACACTGAAGCCTGCTCGTTTTTCCCATACAAACGAATTCCTAAGTTTTCTCCCTGGAAAATGACTCTTGATGATTTTTTTATGATAAAATTTATTTATGCTTAAAATATGCCCCTCCCATTTTATTTTTTTCAATAATTTATTATTAATAGAACTAGAAGCCTCTGAAAATCGCTAAAATTGGCAATTTTTATTCCACCATCTTTAGCACTAATTTAACGAAATTCTAAAATAAAATAAAATGGGACAAACAAAAACTATTTCTTGTTATAATCTTGAAAAGTTAAGGGTATCCGTTAATTTTTGTTGGAGGAAATTGAGGAATACCACCGGGCTGCAGTTGTCACTCTCACACTGCGTTCGTGGCTGTTCGGATGGTTTCGGAAAGGGGCAGGTCAGACAAATACGTATACAATCAGAATAATGATGTGCTATAGTCGATAATTACCAAAGTTGTACTTTACTTAATCCAAAATATTATATTAGGTAATATATTATTAAAAAAGCGATATTAAGCCAAAAATCAGACAAAACACCAGGTCCAGACAAGATTTCAAATGAGCTTCTGAAAGGCACTCTGACAGAACTTGTCCCTACACTGACCAATATATTTAATGATATACTTACATCAGGACAGATTCCAGAACAATGGGAAACCTCACACATAATCCTTATTTACAAAAAAGGTTCTAAAGAGGACTTAACAAATTACCGGCCAATAAGTCTGATGTCTAACATATATAAGGTTTTTCCAAGATAATACTAGATCGGATAAGCATCACATTAGATGAGAAACAACCAATCGAACAGGCTGGCTTTAGAAAAAACTTCGCTACAATAGACCATATACACACTGTAAAACAAATCATCGAAAAATACGGTGAATACAACAAACCTGTATATATGGCTTTCATTGACTATACAAAAGCTTTTGATAGCATCAAACATGACGTGATATGGGAAAGCTTGTAGAAACAGGGAATATACAAGGTCTACATAAACATCATTAAAAAAATATATGCTAATTGCAAAGCGAGAATACAACTAGAAACTCTTGGAGAAGCCTTTAGAATTGAAAAAGGTGTCAGGCAAGGTGACCCACTATCTCCTAAGACATTCTCAGCCGTACTCGAAAATATATTTCAAAAGTTAAATTGGGATGATATTGGATTAAATATCGATGGAAGGAAACTTCACCATCTCCGATTTGCAGATTTTGTTCGAAGAAAATCCTCAAAAGTTAGAAAAAATGATTAACGACTTAAGCTACGAAAGTGAGAAGGTTGGCCTGTCAATGAATCCAAATAAAACAAAGCTATTGTCAAATTCAACACCATATGAAATTAAAATCAATAACCAACCCCTGGATTATGTGCAAGAGTATATATATCTGGGGCAAATCATTTCTCACACTGATCTAACAAACAAAGAAGTCAAAAGAAGAATAGCTAACGGATGGAAAAGATACTGGTCACTGAAAGAAGTCATGAAATCAACAGATCTTAGCAATAGAATAAAACGTAAAGTATTTAACACCTGCATTCTTCCTTGCCTCATTTATGGGTGTGAAACCTGGGCACTTACCAAGCATGACAGGAATATACTAGAATATTGCCAAAGAGCTATGGAGAGAAGCATGCTGGGAATTAAGAAAATGGACAGGGAAAGAAACACATCCATAAGAGCTAAGACAGGAGTGACAGACATTCTCACTAAGATTGACCAAATGAAATGGAGATGGACAGGTCATATGCTACGTAGCCCTCTGGAGAAATGGAGCAAAACCCTGACCGAATGGTATCCTAGGGATGGCAAACGAAATAGAGGAAGGCAACGTAAAAGATGGGAAGATGAACTCAAGCTCACAGCAGGTTCAAATTGGAGAAGAGTTGCAAGAGACAGAAAACAATGGAAATTGTTAGAGGAGGCCTATGCCAGAAGGCACACTGAACTCCTAGATATATTATAAAGTAAAGAATAATTAACAAGAAGAATAAACACAAGAAAGGAGTCTCAGGATAAAAGGCTATTGAAATTGAAATTGAAATTGAATATATTATTAATATTAAACTTAACAACATTCGTACTGTAATAATTGTTACTAGATATGAAGTTGAGTAAGTATTTGCGAGAAATTCGAAAAACCATGGGCAAAAATACTATAATCTGTATTGAAATAAGCATTCTTTATAATAATAGTACTTGTAAAATGACATAATAGTTACTATCGTAACTAATCTCGATAGATTTTACGAAAAAGTGCAATTTCTATCAACTTTAATAGGAAGTAGGTTAATAATTCAGCTGCTTTTGTCTTTGTTTATATAATAAAATAAATAAATAAAATAAAATAGCCTTTTATTTCCTCAATCTTATAAAACATGAAATTAATATTTAATATAAATGCAACCTATTTATCGTTTCTATTATTTAAATTTTTATATAAATGTTTTATTACTTAATCAAAATTTGAATTTATTTATAGATTATATATTATTATTCTATTATTTAGTATTGTTAGTTTAGTTAATTTAGTTTTAATTATTAATAATTTAGAGATTTCTGGCTACCCTTGCCAAGTAAACAAGTTTAAAGTAGATCTCTGTGTAATTAATTCGAAATAAATACTAAATCAACAAATTATGGAACTTACAAGAGAGTAGAAGCAAGCTAGCCAGGCGACAGTTGAAGTGAAGCTATTGAGAACTGGTGAGATGAACTAATACTCCTATATTATTCATTTTATTTTCGTGAAAATAACACCCCAGACATATATAACCGTTGAACAATTTGAATTACACCTGAACATAACCAGTTTTTTGTATTTTGACAATAATTTTAATTTGATGATGCTCTTAAGCACTAATTGACCAAAATATTTGGAACAATAACAGCTGACTCTGATATAAGGCTACCATTGACATTTACAGTCAGTTAACAGAGACTACCACAGATTAAGAATCCAATCAACAGTGACGAGTTTTCAGACTATAATATAAAGCTAGCTGTTCATTCAGCCCACACAGGTGAGTGAGTGGGACATGTTTAGATAATAATTATTCTTTGTAATGTACGGGGTAGTAAAAGCAAAATTCTCAAACTGGCAATGTCTGACCACTCTGCCCAATTACTTGAATGTCCCATTAAGCCAACTCACACATTAAAATATTGGTACGCTGAAAGACGTGACTACTGTCGAGAGAATATGGACAAATTCAAAGAATGCCTCAATTTAATTTCATTCAGTGATGTACTTGATCAAGATGATCCTAATGTAGCATTTAATAATTTTTATGACTTATTTATATTTTTTTATCAGCCCTGTTTGTACAAACTGTCCCAGTGCTGGGAACGGGCCATCTTCTCATTGTGAGAAGGGTTAGGCCATAGTCTGCCACGCTGGCCAAGTGCGGGTTGGCAGACTTCACACATCTTCAAGATCATTGAGAACTCTCAGACATGTAGGTTTCCTCACGATGTTTTCCTTCACCGTTTGAAGTTGGCGGCAATCAACAATAAGCACATAACTTCGAAAAGACAGAGGTGCGTGCCGTGGGATTCGAACCCAGGACCTGCGGATCGCAAGTCTGACGGTCTCCCGACTAGGCTGCCGGAAACTTCTGTTATGTGTTTACGTTTCATCATTACTTAGTGTCATGATTTGAATATTTGTTGTATGTGGTGTGCGGTGTTTTCAGTGTTGCGGAGTGGCAGCACTGCTATTTTCTTAATTTATATACTCTGGAGAACGGTGATCGAACAGAATGAACGCTATCCCGGATGATGGCGTGATGTTGTAATTCCGGGGAGGGGATATATCGCGGGCGGACGAGCGCGAGCGGCCCTTCGAAAAAGTAGTCGCGGCGTAACTCGGTAGTAAAAAGGCGGTCTTAGCGTCAGACCGCTCAGTGCAGTGTTATAAGTAATAATAAAGCGTCATCAAGTTCAGACAAGGAGTTTTCTTCATATATCAGAAGTGGCAATCAACCTGCGAGCCGAGCCCGGTAAAATCGTGAGTCACCTACGAGATTATATTTTACCCTCCGATTATTGAATATTGATGTTAAAAATTTGTCACGCATATCGAATTGGAGAAAATGGTTCTTAAAAGTGTTGAAACAGGTTGTTAAAATAATTATAACGGGATATTCTTAATACGGGTAGACAGAATCTGTTAAGATACTGCAATGAGATGTGATCTGGGTTACTCCCAGATTATTTTATTGTAGCACAGCGATTAAAGATTATAATCCGACGATTTTATTATAACCTAATGAAATTTTGATAGTGTGATTGGGGCTACTCCCCGATAATTTTATCGTAATTTAAACGAAATGAAGTCTGTTGTAAGTAAGTCATTAGTAAATTATTTCGTTAACATCCCGAGAGACAAGTATACGAAAATATGTTTTTCTTGTTTGAGAACCATTTTTACTTTTTGTATTTGATTATGCTGCAGCCATTCAGAGGAACCATAGCGAGGTAATATTTTTTTGGTGTGATGGTGAGAGTAGTGTTTTTAATAGTACAATGGCTATGGCATATCGGTCTGTGGCCGTGTCAGCGATCAGCAGTGTGTTATTTTTCTAGAAGACTAGTAAAGTGTTGCGAATAAAATATTTTAATTCGGTAACTGGGCTACATCAATACAGCCAATTAAGCGAGCTTCTAAATGTAGTTTTTCTAGAATATTGCTAACAGTAATGCAAATAAAATATTATGGTAAACTTAAAAGCTTATTATCTAGCTGTTAAGGTTGGGCTCCACTAAAATTGTGTTCAGATTCAGAACACTTGTTGATAAAAATTTGGTGCAGACCTTTTGCAGTGCGCGAACTTGATCACAATAGTAGATTGCCTGTGTCCACCACCTCAGTTGTGCGTAACTTTAGTATGCGTGCTGTACGGTACATTTGTACACGAACATTTATACCTCGGAAATGTGCTTTACTTTCAGTTTAGTGTGTAAACATGTGTGCGAGTGCGTCGTCGCGGGTACACCGCGAGACCAAGGAGTGCGCGACAAAAGTTCACGGTTTGTCCAATAGAGTGCGCGCACAGTTTGCTGGTGCTGCCCGTAAGAGTTCACCAAGAAATACATTTATGCTGCACTCTGTGCGGTACAGAGCCGCACACTGGTGGAATCCTGTATTTACGGTTACGGCCATTTAGGGCGAGTTGTACTGTGTTCGTTTTTCTGTAAGGTTAATAAAGTACCGCAAGTAAAATATTCTAGTACGACAACTAGTCTACTACAACTAGTAGCACTGTCTTTAGTCGTGTAAGTATGCTATACCATGAAGCGAAATTTTGGTATTGTATCTCCACCTGCAACACTATAACTACTTTGTGACGTAACTATTGTAAGATCTTGAACCACATAAGTGTGTCAAACGAAATTTTATATGAGTAGAGCTACAATATTGATGGATTTACCAGAGTATCACTGCGTAAATATTTAATACAGAAGTCTGTTTATGAAGTTGAATTATACAGAGATAACATAGTTCGATTGACTTAAAATCTTAATTGAATTTCGAAGGCATGTAATGTAATAACCTCAGAAATAGTACCATTGTGTACCGGTAACTTGTCGCGAATATTTATCCATTGACGCCTTGTAATCATGGAGGCGGAATTTAAAGCCGCGCTAAGATATCAGAGTATCGACAGTGCTGAAAATTAAAGTGCATTTCTTCGTGTTAACAACTACACTTAGTGTTACTGCAAGTTTGAAATTCAAGGATTTTTAGTTTTTACGAGTTTGTTAGCTGCAGTCATGTAGGTGAACTGCAGGGAAAATGTTCCAAAGAGTGCCATGTATGTGTGCCGTAAAGTTGAAGTTCGTAGATTTGATGATGTTATCGCTGCAACCGTGTAGGTGAGCTGCAGGGTAATATTCTAAAGAAGTATGGCCATGTAGGTGTGCCGTAAGGAAAGTTCGAAGATTTGATGATGATTTCGCCGCAGCCATATAGGCGCGTTGTAAGGTTGAAGTTTGAAGATTTGACGATGTTTGAAGTGTGAAGATTTGACGATATTTGAAGTTTGAAGTTTTGATGATGTTTGAAGTTTGAAGATTTGACGATGTCGAAGTTTGAAGATTTGATGATGTTCTCGCTGCAACCATGTAAGTGAGCTGTAAGATTGAAGTTCAATTATTCAATGATGTTTTAGCTGTAACCATGAAGGTTTGGTTTCAGGATGATAATTTTAACCGGTCACGGAACACTTAGCTTCCAGCCATGAACGTTTTAAACTGCAGCAGGTCAAGCCTATTCAAAGGAAAGTAGAAGCTCCAAACTGTATTTAATCCAAAATAACTTGATTAACTAAATTTTGTATAATATGTATATGGTGTGCAAGAGTGTGCACAGATCTTGTATTTTAGTGGATTTGATTAATCCAGTCGATTAATGATCATTTTAATGTGATTATGTTAAGCGTTGAATAGCAGAATCATTGATCGGACTTTCCCAGAACCTGAGCACCTGACTTTTAATGATGATATAACGTTATAATTCCAGTTTTGATGTAGTTTCGAGTTTCATAGAGAAAATTTAAATCATATATGAGAGATCAACCGATCGGACACGCAGCAAGTAACCTTGACGAGCATAGCAACTCGAAGTGTCGAGGAGTTTTGACAAATGCCATTATGCTTGAAATTTCCGAAACGTACTAATTAGAATCGACTAAGTCACTTACTTTTGATAAAACGCGTATAGTGCGTTAGAGCGAATAAATTTATGAGTAATCTGTTTGCAATTATTAGATTCTCAATTATTATGGTTATTATTATTAGATTATAGAGAGAATGGAAATTACTCCATCAATAAGATTCATGAATTGATAAATGAGTAAGCCTAAGACATTTTCCGAAAAATACTATTCGGTTAAGGATTATTATAAAAATATATATAGATGTCAGCGATCTGTATGTGCCAACGTAATTAGATGTCATGTTTTGAACACCCACGTTATTTTTCGCAACTGCAGAGCAGTGTCTACACTTTGTTGAATTGTCCGCTGGACAGTGACGTAAGCAGTGATGAGCGTTGACAATTATCGTAAAATATATATAAACAAATCTGTATGTTAAATGAACCACTCGATAATATTACAAAACTATTAGTCGAAAGTAAACGTACGTAGTAAACGTTTCTTTGAGAGAAACCCATTTTATGCCTTGAATGAGTTGATGAGAATAGATCTTGCTGAATTCTCGTTCTAATGGAACAGCGGATCATATTTTCTACTTTCTTCCATAAGTGGATTAGCATATTTTTTATTATTCTATTTTGGCCTTTTGAACATTATTATGAATATTGACATAAGTTTGACGACATCCTTTTATTATTTATTATGTTATTGGATATAATAAAACCGGCCAAGTGCGAGTTGGACTCGCGCACGAAGGGTTCCGTACCATTATATATAAAAACGGCAAAAAAATCACGTTTTTGTATGGAAGCCCCCCTTTAATATTTACTTTATTGTTATTTAATTATTTATTTTGAAAGGTAATATACAAGTAAATATTCTGTGAAAATTTGAAGCGTCTACCTGTTACCGTTTTTAATATTGAGCAAAAAAATACGAAAAAAACACGTTTATTGTATGGGGACCCCCCTTAATATTGTATTTTTTTAAATTTTTAGTATTTGTTGTTATAGCGGCAACGGAAATACATCATTTGTGAAAATTTCAGCTTTCTAGCTATCACGGTTTATGAGATACAGCCTGGAGACAGACAGACAGACAGACAGACAGACAGCGAAGTCTTAGTAATAGGGTCCCGTTTTTACCCTTTGGGTACGGAACCCTAAAAATGACATAAATAAATAGAATATATTATATCTAAATTAATAAAAACTACGTTAAATCGTATTTTATAACAGAAAAAGCTTGGAGTACAAACATAACAAAAAATACTAATTTGAAAAGGGCTTTTCTAATATAACACTTTTGTTACAAGCCCAAGAAATAATTTGACTTTGAATTTAAGCGATGACCGAAGTTTCTTATCACGAACTAAAGATAATTCAAAGAGAGAACTGATTGATCAGTTTCATATTTCAAACAAAGTAGCCTCAAAAATAGATTGCACCGGTGGCGGTTTTATTGTAAAAGTACAGTTTATGAGTTCAAAAATTAGTCAAATATAAAAACCGAATATTCATAATTAATTTATTTCTTGCAAAATAGGTATACAAACATGTGGTCTTATGATAGTAATAACATTTGGCCCTCTATTTTTGCTGTCAAAGCGTTCAAGTATTTCTAGGTTCTAGATCAATATCGTTAAATATCGTTCGTGCATATGAACATTTTGATAAATCTAGTACAATTTTGGTAAGCATATAACAGTATTGGATCCAGCATACGAAAATTAATCGATAAATAAAAAAATATTCATTAAAAATAAGCAATATTTGATAGGACTGGTAACGTTTCTGAAATATGATTGTTAGTTGAAATAAAACGGCAACTATCAAAATCACCACTGGCTTGTACTCAGTGCAAGAGCAGTTATGATATGACTAGTCGACATCATATAGACCTTTAAAAAAAAAACAACAGAAATTAGTAAGACAAATATTGAGACTAATTTTATTTATGGAAGTGATTACCTGCTTCTTCTCTTTTGATGCTTTAGTATTAGTTCAGGTGTGCACTAAAAGGAATTAAGTATACTTCTGTGTATAAACATTCTCAGTCTTTACCTACAATTAAGTTTATTAAAACCTAGTCAAGTAATTTCTGCTCTACTGTTACATCAGTACTATAAATATTGGATGGGAAAATAAATATGTCCACATTCTCGGTTTGAGTACTGTTAGTATGTAATGTGTACAGTATTTTTTCTAGCTAACGTGTCATCAAAATAGTGATGACGTATTTGACAAACAACCAACAACTCTATCCTCAAAGAGATTCATATACGATATAGATTATCGTCGACTGGGCAATTGCAAATACTGAAGTTCTTTGCGCAGATCTCAAGAAAAGAGCACTCGACGGAGAGCCTATCGCAGCATATGCATGGCCGTGTAGAAGGCAAGCGAAGTCCTGGACGATCACCAACACGTTGGACCGACCTCATTAGAAAAGCTACGCAGTCCACCGAAGTAGAGTGTACTCGCAATGCAACCGACCGGCAGAAATGGAGAAGCATCGCGAGAAGAGCAGCTGGCCTGGAGAGTGACGGTGACACGGCGAGGAGCCACCGCCATTGCAACCACGACCACTCTGACTAGAGCGTACGATTAAGAAGAAGAATTTGGCAAACAACAGATTAAAATCCGACAGATGTCAACTCAGGGCATCTGTGATGTGAAGTGATTCAACTTGATAGTACATCAATTTAATGGTAAACAGCAACAGGTATACGCCAGTCAAATAACGGTTGGTGAAGGATTGACAATGGATCAGCTACCTGTAGTTTATCGTGACTAATTTGTCCCTATGATAATGAAATTTAGTGATTAGAAAATAATAATACTTCTGACATTCTAAACTGACAAAATTTTGCTCATGTGCTTTGCCGATCATCCACAAGCTTGACAGAAATTAATGCGGTTGTAGCGACTTGCTAAGAAAAAAAAAGGGGTTTGGAAAATTATTTCCGTTCTCTTATTCTCTCTATTACTCGGATTTGGGGAGTATACGTTACACAATTTTAAAATGCTATTTGGTAATGGCAGGACAATGACAGAAATACAGTTTAAAATGTTGATTCCTATGAGAGCACTTACAAAATTAACGTACTCGTGTCACCAAATTATTATTGGAGCTGGTTTGAGTTGGATCTAAATATTTGAATTTATGTGTAATTATTTTTGGACGAAATTTGCTTTCATTTTATTCAAGCTTTGTCGTTGGTCATTTTAATGTTTGGACGAAGAACAAAAAGGAGTATTTATAGAGTTTTTCATAAAAAAAAGTCTACAAGTCCAAGTCTACAAGGTTTGAATGATACTTCAGTGGCCACAACAACATTGGGACATTTATATAATGATGCTGCCGTTCGCAATCACTAAGCCAGAGGAGGAAGTAATTGAGTAACCGACAGTAAATTAATAATGCGAATTGAATAAGTTTTTATGTACTTTTTTTAATTATATACCAAACCTCTGGAAATACCAGAATATATACTCGATCCGTATAACATATTTGTACAACAATGATTTATCTGCATAGTGTACATTTACACACGAATAGGAAGCCTCCGGTTCCCAGACCAGCTAGAATAAACATAAAATAATTGTCATATTTAAAAACGAATCCGAGTGTCATGATTACTTGTATCTACAATAATAACTAGTTACGACAACGTATACTACAAAGTTTAGTGTGCCATAAGTAGTTTTATAAAATTAGCATAATAATTACTGTTTAACTATTTTATTTTGCAGCAAATCTTTAAGGAGTCCAAAGGGTTCGATATGATTAATCAGACTTGCTTTTAGAGAGTTGTTGTGCATCGGGACGTTGCACAAAAGCGGATGGCCGAGTGTCATGATTTGAATATTTGTTGTATGTGGTGTGCGGTGTTTTCAGTGTTGCGGAGTGGCAGCACTGCTATTTTCTTAATTTATATACTCTGGAGAACGGTGATCGAACAGAATGAACGCTATCCCGGATGATGGCGTGATGTTGTAATTCCGGGGAGGGGATATATCGCGGGCGGACGAGCGCGAGCGGCCCTTCGAAAAAGTAGTCGCGGCGTAACTCGGTAGTAAAAAGGCGGTCTTAGCGTCAGACCGCTCAGTGCAGTGTTATAAGTAATAATAAAGCGTCATCAAGTTCAGACAAGGAGTTTTCTTCATATTAGATATGGAATTATGTTCTGGGGCAACAGTACTGAGAAAGAGTAAATTTTCAAGGCACAAAAGAAATGTATTAGGGCAATTTGTAAGCTACGTCAAAGAGATAGCTGCAAACCGTATTTTATAAGCCTAAAAATATTAACCCTGCCTTGTATTTACATATATGAGTGTGTAGTGTTTGTGCGAAATAATATTAACCTATTTTCGAGTTTAAAAGCCGCAAGACATAAACATAAACGAAAACTGTAAATTTATAAAAAAACATCCTCAGCTTTTTACAAAACTAGACCAGAAAAGAGAATATCAATTAAGATCACAATACAAAAATAACCTAATATTACCAACGTCCAAATTAATAATGCATAGCTCTGGCCCTCATGTTATGGCCATTAAAATATATAATAAGTTGCCACAACAATTACAAGAAATTGAAAATGAACAGGAGTTTGCCCAGACCCTCAAAACTATATTAATTAATAAGTGTTACTATACCTTAGACGAGTTTCTTAATGATAAAAAAATTATCGAATGAACTGTTCCGCTCCGTACCAGTTGCTACACCCTACCAGGGTCATTGTATTACTAAAAACAAACATGTACTGTAACATCTCCATGTAACCTATAATGAATGCAATAAACTATTGACTATTGACTATTGACTATAAGCTTACCGGGCTTAAACGCAATACAGCGTTACTTGCGAATAGCATTTTTTGTATGGCTCCTGCAATTTATAATCATTTGCCATATGAAATAATTAACACAGACGAGCCACGGATATTTAAACAGAAACTAAAACGCTTTCTCTTAGGAAAAGCCTACTATACTATAAAAGAATATTTAGCGGGCAAATTTTAAATTCAAGTACATTGTATTTTTTAAATATATTACTTTAGTTTGGTAATGCTATGTTTATCTCATTGACATTGCTTTTAATCATTATATTTTTCTCTGACATTATATTCTATTATTATTGACATTAATTTAATACTATTACATTAACATTATTAGAATTAATAATTATATTTTGACATTAAGCAATTAAATTGACATAATACATAATTAAGATATGAGTGCAGACAATAATTTATAGATATTTAACTGACGGTATTTATATTATTGTTTATATATACTCGTATTTATAATACTTTTACTTGACATTATTTATTACTTTATTTTTCCACTGACATAGGTTTTGTTTTAAGTGGCATATTACTTTTCTGTTATATTTTATCAATATTATTTAATGAGATGTAAAAATAACATTTCACGTGGTAGTCTGGCCATGAATGCACAGCCTTATTCTGGATATGACGTTTCGACTTTGACAATTTGTTAATTTTGTTTGTGTTTGTTAATTTGTTTGCATGATTCGAGATTGAGGTTATTCTAAAGTATTTTTTCTGTTTGTAGTTTTTGTGTGAAATATTGTTTTCCGATTGTTCATAAAAATTGATGATTTCTAAGCTGGTAAGGCAGATATAAAGTCTAAAATTTTGCACGCCGATAAGGCAGAATATGGAGAGCTATGTTTTTTACCTGATGTTCCACCTACTGTACCCATATGCGCAATAAAGACATTATGAATTATGAATTTAAACTTCTACCTTATTCATATGTTAGTGGTGTTAGTAATCTTCTTGATTGAGGACCCCTCTTTGGGTGAAGGCCTCCTCCAGAGCAGAGCCGTAAATAGCCTTTTCTGCGCCCAACGCGTGAAGGTATCAAGTTGAAATTTAAACCATATACGCAGGTCCAATATCTTGCTGCAGAAAGAAAAATAAAGTTTCTAAGTTTTCGTAAAAAAAAGTTACAGCCGAATATATCGTAAAAACGCATATTTCGACACTTACAAAGGAATCAAAACCTATGGGGTACTTTCTGTTAACCTAGAACAATGACATTTGGCAAGAAGCATTTGTATTAGAGTAGACATAATATAGGAAAAAATCCGAAAACTGGTCATTTTTAATAAAATCACAAAAAAATTGGGTCATTATGCAAGGAATGAAGGTCCAAATGTTAAAGTGAATTAAGCGTATCATATGAAAGAGCTTCATTAGCATAAGCTAAAACAGGTTTTTAAATATTTTTACGATGTATATTTTTCGGTTTATGAAGGAAAATATAAAAAAATATATGATTTCCCCCTTTTATCTTCTAGTTTGTACGGAACCCTCGGTGGGCGAGTCTAACTCGCACTTGTCCGTTTTTTTTTTCAAAAGAAAGAGGAAATCTTTATACGATGTAATTTTCGTACATTTTGTTGTAAATCATGCTTAAATTAAATAAATGTATACACGTAAGTGAACTCACGTGATTATATAATGTAATTGTAAGAGCAGTAGAGTTGTATATTCGTGTCTTCTTGAATCCATCGCTACACTCAGGTTTCATGATAAGAATAAGAATATTTATTAACCTTGAATAACATACACGTGGCAGGTAAGTCACAATTACACATATTATGATAAATTAACCAAACTTTATAAATTTAATCAATAATATAATTATAATAATAAATATTGGTGGACTTTTCACACGACACGATCTAGCCCAAACTAAGCAAAGCTTGTAATATAAGTAGCTAGCTGAGAGAATATATTATATACTTTCCTTGTTGTAAATACATATTAAGGATGCATAGAAACACCCAGACAATGAACTAATAACCATGTTTATCATACAAATGTTTGTCCTGGGTGGAGATCGAACCCACGAGCTACAGCTTAGCAGACAGACATACTACCGACTGAGCTGCGAGACCAGTCAACATTGTCAGACACTCGACGGTAAGATACGGCTTTCCAGCCTAGAGTCCAAAAAATATTTTCATTTGAAAATATATATCTACTTTCAGATTTGTCCCATAGAAGTTTCATCAAAACCGGTCCAGTAGTTGGTATTTAAATCAAAAGAAATAGAAAAAATGTGTAAAGTAAACTAAACTGCGTATTTTATTCTCTTGTGACTTTTAAATAGCGAACACTGTACATTGTGTACATTGCACAACCGACTTATTTAAAAAAAATGTAATTATAGCATGTGCTACAGAACCCTACAATATATATATCTTGACACGGTCTTGATCACTTATTGTGATCTTCAAATTATAATTTAGTTTATTGAAGTGTTTACCCGATTTCATGCTTCTGCTTTTACGTATAGATTTCTAGGCATTACATTAAAATCCAGTATAGTTGTTGGTCGTCGCAAATCCATGCATCCTGGTCACGCGAACGGAATAACCATGTTCCTTCCTACTCCATCAAATATTCAACTCGTGGCGCAGATTGAACAATAGTTCCGATCGAGTCGCTGTGTTGATCAATGTTTGACGGCGTTCCATGTTTTTATAAATAGGGTTGGTAACACAAGTGTTCTTTTGTTTTCGTATGAGTACGTATGAGTACTGAATTTCGAATGCAGCTGAAGTATAATATAATTATATATGAAATGTTCTGTTATTCTTTTGGGAATAACCCATTTACTGTTTAATCTAAGCTTAGTACAGAGACGGCGGGGAGGTTCCGTCTGAATTCCGCCTAGACCTCATCATTGACCGACTGAGCAAAGCGATCAAAGGTCTCTGATCCAATCGACTTTTTTTGTCCGGATGTTTGTTGTCGCCTCCATGTCTTATTTTTACCCGATTGCGTAAGAATGAGGGTTATGGCTTTCGAATGTATGTTTTTTAATGTGTTTTTTTTTGTAATAATAATAAAACAACTCTCGCAAAAATAAAAATAAATATTTTTTTCGTAACCTCCTACGAACTTTTTTATAACAGACAAGTGATTTTACTAGAATTATTCTAAAGAATGCATTTACAATCTTCTACAACTATTTCTCAGAAGAAACGTACACTCAACAGCGTATCTAGCGTAACGAAATCGTAAGTTTGACTGCAAAAACCTATTTCTGAAATCGCGTATTTTATTTTACTTTTAACATAGATATTTTTCAAGTAATCTTGACGAGACTTGGTATACAGGTTTCACAATTAATTTTGTATAATTTTAAATAAATTTTAATTTCGCGCGTAATTTGACGAAAACACTGATATAGAGACCATGTTGCTGACGTCACACGGTCTCGAAACGGACGTGCTGCAATCAAATTCAATTTAAAGTCAAATAATAAGATGTTAATTTGACTTTAATTGTACAGACGCTTCATTGTTTACACAGCCGCGTGCGTGACGTAACACGAATAGATATATTCAAGATCGACGAACTCCATCCTCGGCCATACCGACGCTTAACATCAAGCGAGTTAGTAATCGGTCAGTCGTAGATCTATCTAACATGAAAAACCATAACGGAAACCTATGTCCAGTAGTGGACTCCTTGAAGCCGAGATTATGAGAACTAATATCGTTTCAATGGCAGTAGCAGGGCACATAGCACGTACAACTGATGGCCGATGGGGCGGAAAGGTCTTCGAGTGGAGACCACGCACCGGCGCACGCAGCGTAGGAAGACCAGCCACGAGGTGGACAGATGACCTCATACAAGTGGCGGGAAGACGCTGGATGCAAGCCGCGCGCAATCGGACTTTTTGCAAATGCATATGGTCCAGGCCTATGTCCAGCAGTGGACTTCTTATGGCTGAGATGTTGATGAATATCGCTTCAAAAGGAAGGCACCATCCAAATGTTATGTTTCTTATTGTAGCGGCTTAGGTTGTAGGTACGTTGTCTGACAGACACGCGGCAGGATAAAGTTTTTTATAAGCATTAATATTCTCGAGGATTGACGCCTTAAGCTAGCTTTGTGTGTCTTATAACTGTTAGAATAAAGACGGTTGTAAGCATACATATACTAGATACTTAGTAAAATAACAACATAACTGTTAACTTCCTTATTCGAGTAAAATATGATTCAGTTATAATTATTTAGTATCTTGTCTCACGTATTTTTATTTGTAAAATATCGTTAAATTGGTAATAATGCTTAGCGCACAATTTGTTTTATAAATATTGTTTTCTTTTAACATACGGATAATTTATTGACTTTCTAGAATCGTATTAATGTTCCAATATCACTTCCGGAACATCACGAGGGCTATGGTTGGACACGCTGTGAACGCCATTCCCGCCTTTGTCGATAAAGTAGCAAGATGTCGATAAGCCTCACGGCGATGAAAACTGCCTGATTTGCATCGAGATACTGATTTGGAACAATATTAATAAATTGTAAATAATCGATTCATGGAGTATTGGATCGCAGTTGATAATTATTATAGATTTATTTGAATGATGTATGGAATGGAATAAATGAATAAAATTGCACATTGTGTTCTGAATTTTTGGCGATGCCTAAATAACTGAACATTATGGAGCGGATGATGTGAAATATATTTGAACAACCCTAAGTTGAAATCACGGGAATATTTCCACGGACGAAGCTAAGTGCACATAATTGTAACATGTCGTGTCCAGTCCCAAGGTCGGATTACTTTACCGCGGCTCGTTTGTAGGACAATCATCGTTAGTGGCCTTCGGCTGGCAGGAGGAACAGACACAGTATAGGTATACTCGTAGATAACCTACCCGCGTCAATTAGAAAATATCCTTCACTCGTTATTTTCAAAGAATGGGTCGTCGTTTTATATGTCTAAGGTCTAGTCGCTAGATAACTTACGCTTTGTCAAAAATGATAGCGATAAGACCGCCTGTTGTTGCACTAGTTTATTTAAGTCCTTTGTTATTACTTTTAAGCTGTGTACAATAAAGAGTTCAACTATCTATCTACCTTCATCGTACGCGTCGCTTCTTAATAACATACTACCTAATAAATAAAAATTGCAATGAGCGAAGAAAACTAGTCTTTGTATCAATTGGCAAAATATGTTTGTCGTATGTCGGACGACTTATTAGCTAAGCTACATTGGGTTCTTCAAGCTGTGCCGAGTGGTCCGGCAGCCCCCGGCATGGCAAGACACACTGGACTTCTTTTGCAACAATGGAACGTAAAAATCGTTGAGAAGAACGACACAGGGATAACTAGAGCTTCGCCTACCGGTGGGCCGTGGGACGGAACCGGATCTACATAAATAATAATACGTGAGAGTGTATTTTCCACAAATTCTTTACATCTTCTAACTGTAGCCATTCCATGTCATATGATAACAATTTAAATAATTCACAAAATAAAAATAAATGTCAACTGATATCAATATTATGTCGCAAAATTCCACTGACCTCTTGCGTTTTTGGTCATATACGTCGATCCCTTTGTAAGTCGTTCAATAAATAAAAAATAAATGTTTCACATCAAGTTTAGTCTCGATGACTAGCCAGTAGCCAGCCACTAGCCAGTAGTTAATAACCGTAATATTTTAACTTTTTTTAGGGTTCCGTACCTCAGAAAAAAAACCGAACCCTTATAGGATCACTTTGTTGTCAGTCTGTCTGTCCGTCTGTCCTGGTGTCAAGACCTTTATCTCGGGAACGCGTGAAGGTATCGAGTTGAAATTAAAACCATATACGTAGATCCATAGTATCTTGCTGCAGAGAGAAGAATCAAACTATAAGTCAACCGAATAAGTAGAAAAAAAACGCACATTTCGACACTCAGAAGGGAATCAAAACCTGTGGGGTACTTCCCGTTGACCTAGAACTATGCAAGAAGCATTGTGTTAGATATAGTATACATATAGGAAGAAATCCGAAAACTGGACATTTTTAATTTAATCACAAAATAAAGGGTTTTTAGCAAGGAAAGAGGGTCCAAATTTAAAGTACTTTAACCGTATCATGTGGGGTATCATATGAGAGGCTTGGCTAGGATTTCCATAGGCGACGGTTATCGCTTACCATCAGGCGAGCCGTCTGCCTTTTTGCTTCTCCTATTTTATAAAAAAAAAAAAAAAAAAAGAGAGATCTTAATTAGCACAAGCTAAAACAGGTTTTTAAATATTTTTATGATGTATATTTTTCGATTTATGAAGGAAAATATAAAAATAAAAACCTTTTATCTAGTTTATACGGAACCCTCGGTGGGCGAGTCTGACTCGCCTTGTCCGGTTTTTATTTATTTATTGCTCGAACCAATAATGTGAAGCTACCTATAGACAAAAGTTGAGCCGTGTTTTGTGTAACAACTTTTGTAGCTGCGGTAGAGCATGTTTCAAAACTAATTTTGTGGCGCCATGGAGAGATATTTGAGGTAACCTTTTACTCTGCAGTGTTGATTTTGATGTGGTTTCACATCTATGCTGATAAAAAGCTACTATTTTTAAAACTGAACCTGACTTGTCTTAATTTTTATTAAGAGTTATCATAATTATGAACTACACAGTGTATTTACAAAGGTACGTAGCTAAAATGTGCTAATTATCATAATTATGAACTACACAGTGTATTTACAAAGGTACGTAGCTAAAATGTGCTAATTATCATAATTATGAACTACACAGTGTATTTACAAAGGTACGTAGCTAAAATGTGCTAATTAAGCCCAGTCATTTAATTAGCTATAAAAAAAAACTTAATGTCACGCAACAAGCTATGGAGAGGACTAGGCTCGGAGTCTCTGTGAAGTTGAAACGACAGTGGGCAGGGCACATACATAGCATCAGTTCTATGAACTGATAGGCGATAGGGGCGAAAAGTTCTCGAGTGGATACCACGCACCGGCAAGCGCGGTGTAGACCAGACCACAAGATAGACCAACGATCTTTTAATAATAATAATAGTTAAAAAAAACTGAAAAACCGACTTCAAAATATGCAATTTGTTTATTTGTTGTTAAATCTTTAGAGAATGTACTGGTGACAATCAAAATCCAAATTCTAGTAATTTCTTGTATTGTTAAAAATCTCTCCTCTGCCTATATCTCTTCTCTACCTATAATAAAACTGTAACGAAGTCGCGTCTGTACATTGAAGATAAATTTAAGAAAATATTTTTTTAGAGTACTTATATGAAAGCAGCCATTCTTACCGGGCCCGGTTACCGGACCCGGTTGGTATGAAAACCGCGGCGCGTTTAAGAAACATAATAATATTTTAATAAGAATTTATTTTGTTTATACCAAATATTACCAAAGCTACCAAACTTTATCTATCTATCTAATCTAAGTTGTTATGACAAGTTTAGTGATTTAAGCTTTATTAGTTTCTTATTCTAATACTGTTTCAAATGGACACTATAACGAGTAGAGAGAAAGACCAGCTTGCATAAACTTATAAAAATTAATAATTACTAAATGTTACTATTCCGTCCATATGTAAAAGTAATCAATTCTGTATTAAGGTAAGTGATACAAATAAGGCGTATGCTCAAATAAGGCCTGTAGTGCTGAAAAGGCTATTAAAATATATTTACATCAAAAATACTTGACGCACGCATAGCATAGACGACAGCTCCACGACTCGGCAAACAATGCGCGAGAGGTCCGCCCGCGCTCACAGCGACAGTAGTGGCCGGTCGTTTGAAAAGGCGGCCGTTTTCATCGGGCGTTATTAATTTGTCGCAATTTTTTATCGAATTTTAATAATTTATTCTTTGTAGTTTTATTTTAATTAAAGTATATGGACCACAATATAACTCATATAAAATGTAACTATGACTTTAAATTGTAATATTTAGGTTATGCGAATTAAATACTAATATTAACATTTATGAAGTATAATGTACTAAATAAGGCCGACTTTTATAATAGGCATTTCTAAGTCAAAATTTTATCAAAATATATTTAATTTTTCAATATTCAATAATATTTTTAAAAATGTATGTTAATTTGCTAATTTTTTGGGTTCCGTACCTCAATAGGAAAAAACGCAACTCTTGTAGGATCACTTTGTTGTCTAAATAAAGAAATAAATATTAATTCGTAACCTTGAATCATTGTCCTTTTCCTTTCTTATATAGCAAATTTTCATAAAATACTTTATCGGTTTCAACGCTAACACATCATGGCGACGAATGATACCGGGCCCGGCCGGGTTGAGAAACACACCGGGTTGCAATCTCTAGTTGCTACCTGTTTGTTCAACAAAACTAAGATATGGTTTAAAACGCGCAAACGAGATACTCCAGGATTTGATAATAGTTCTACGACTTTTTAACCAACTTCAAAAAAGGAGGTCAACAATTCGTAGCGTATATATGTATATATATAATATATATGTACACGAATTACTCCATCATTCATTCATTTATTTATTTATTTCAGGCTACTGATTGGCCCATAAAACTTATAACATGTCATAATAATATATACTTTAAACATTAAAATCAATCATGGACCGATTTTTGTGATTTTTGAATTATTGTAGAGATAAAGACAAATAAATAAATTAAATGACAAATTTTAATTTTATTGACATTATGTGTATCTTTTATTGCTTCTGCTTTGTCTATTTGTGTATTTTATGTATTTTTGGTTTGTGTTTTAATCTAATAACAAATAATAATAATTACAATTTTTTTAATTTTTCGCATGTGCATGATGCTGTCTACCTGACATTTGTACGCCTAATCGACACAACATGATTTTAAGCGACTAAATTTAGTGTAACATCTTTATGCACTTGTTGTATAAAATTCTCGTGTTGTATGCAAATAAATTATCTTTATCTTTTATCTTTATCTTTAAAGCTTCCAGAAAAAGTATGTCCCATAATTATTTTATAAACATTGCTTTATTACTTTTTGAATAATCTGTAAAAATGTGAATATTTTCATCGTATGCCTGAGTGGAGTGTTTTAGATTATATTATAGAATCACTGAGTTCCACCTAAGTATACGTTTTTCTTTGAAAAAGTGTCATATGTCTCTTCAGGAATTTTCCAAGACGGCGCTGTTCGTGTTACTTATTCTATTTATTCTATAGATTTTTTTCTCTATAAAATATCCCGCTATCAATATACAGCGTAGCGTTCTATTCTCTTCTGTTCTCGTCTTTAGATATCATACATATTGGATGCTATTTTAAAGGGTTTATTTGTCCGTGTTGATTATTTTGTCTTAACTGTGAATAAAATTTATCAATATGCCGCCAAAGAGCTCTTTAAACCTTTCCTGGAAGTCATGAGACGGCAGGAGAAAAAAAAATAGAAAGATAAGAGGCAAGGAAAATTAGTACTCTCTAATCAGAGGAAAGTGTTGAGCAGCGGGCAACACGTTTAGCTTCTGTTCGTGTGAATAATGCAGAGGCCCGCACTTCAGAGACTATTCCAAAGAGAAAAACTTCTGTCTATCTGCTGATCGCGAGCGGCATTCTCTGTCTCGCGACGCAAGTCACAGACGTTCACACCGCGAGAGATTTGTCTCAACGCCGACCGTGAGCGTCATACACTATCTCGCGAGTCGAAACCAAGTACCTATATTATAATTCTGTTGACGTTACGTTTGTACCTATTATGAAGCAGTTAATTTTAATGTCAGCTGTATCGTTATTAGAAGAAACCTACGCACAGCCGGTCTATGAAAAAGTCACGGTTCTTTTTTTATTTTAAGGAAATAGTGACACGCGTGCGAAGCCGCGGGTAAATACTAGTTATAAAATATTACATTGATGTGTTCGGTAACACGGTTAGGTCGCAAGTGTTGAATGTATGTATATAATGTAAAGCGCGCCTGCGCCTACACACTCGTAACTAGCTAACGGTGCTAACGGCCATCTGAGAGGATAAGTATCCGCGACTTGCTGTTCACTTTTCTACAGACAAGCCACTTAACTAACACTTGATACTTGACTGGATACTTGACTGATATTTTACCAGTTATTTTGTTATAACAACCAAAGTACTGAACCGATTTTTTATAAAATTTATATGAGACTATCTCAAAAATATAATCTGCCAAATAAAAGAAGAATCATCAAAATCAATGCACAATTGGCGGAGTAATTGGTGAACAATTAAAAAAAGAACACTGACAAGGAATTGATATCCTCCTTATTTTTGGAAGTCGGTAAAAAATGGTAGGAAGTTGCATGCGTGCCGCTTTTAACGAGTATTTTGGAAGTTCTTAAATGAAACTTGGCAGACGGATGTGTTCCGTGAATCAGCACTTCTTAAATGAAACTTGGCAGACATATGTGTTCCGTGAATCAGCACTTCTTAAATGAAACTTGGCAGACAGATGTGTTCCGTGAATCAGCACTTCTTAAATGAAACTTGGCAGACAGATGTGTTCCGTGAATCAGCACTTCTTAAATGAAACTTGGCAGACAGATGTGTCCCGTGAATCAGCACTTCTTAAATGAAACTTGGCAGACAGATGTGTTCCGTGAATCAGCACTTCTTAAATGAAACTTGGCAGACAGATGTGTCCCGTGAATCAGCACTTCTTAAATGAAACTTGGCAGACAGATGTGTTCCGTGAATCAGCACTTCTTAAATGAAACTTGGCAGACAGATGTGTCCCGTGAATCAGCACTTCTTAAATGAAACTTGGCAGACAGATGTGTTCCGTGAATCGCTACAAAGTTAAACAATTCCTAATCTCAAAATTTTCAATAAAAATTATATTATTTTGTCTGTTTATTCCACCTTCCCTCTACTAACTCCACAAAAGAAATAAGAAAACAATAATAACCTCCTTTTGTGAAGCGGACAACGGACTGCAAGGGGCGGGACAACAACTGAAGAAAATTCAGATTCGATTGTGAAACACAAAGAACACGGAAATTGTCGGCGGGTATTGTGTTTACAATTATAATACCGCTTTGGAGAACAGGAATATGCATATTTTTACCCGACTGTGCATGAAAGTCATGCACAGTCATGTGCATGTGCTGTTATGTTTTTTGGATGTATGTGTTATTTTTATTTGAAAATAGGCTTGCGCTTTATCGTCTACTCATCCAGTTCCGGTCTACGATGGAGAGCACTGGCCTAGAAGAAACCTATTCACTCGCGATTTCAAGACACCTAGATCATATCTATTTGGAAAGACCCATTCAGGAAGCGCATTCCACATGTTTGTATGCTTCCACGAGGTGAAATTAACATTTATTACATATATCCGTCTTCCTCTTGTATACTAGTTTTAAAAAACTTAGTTAAGAAAAATATGTATTTGTGTATAAGAGTCACGGACCCTGGAGTCTGAAGAGCTAAATTTTTCAAATATAAAAAACGAGGTAAAATCTAATTCATGAGCGATGAACGTCCTTTAAGCCTAGGTCCTGACACATAAGACACTGCTGTTCACATGGGCAGCAAAATTTACGGAATGAAAATGATTGATTTCAAGTATATTTAATGACTGGAAAATAATAATAAATAATAATAGAAAGAAATAATATTTCACTTAATCACTTGCTTCTATACGTATTAAAAAAAACCAGACAAATGCGAGTCAGACTCGCCCACCGAGGGTTCCGTACAAACTAAATAGAAGGGGGATATCTTATATTTTTTTATATTTTCCTTCACAGACCGAAAAATATACATCGTAAAAATATTTAACACATTTCTTGCTCACCACTCGGATCCGAGTGAGGCGGGGCTATAGTAGCGGTGCCTCACACTCGGATCCGAGCGAGCGAGTCCTGTTAATTTTGTAGAAGTTAGTAAACTGTCGGCGTTTGAGGCAGTCAACATTGCTTTGCGCGGCCACTCTACTTAATCAAAATTCGCCTAAAAAGTTTTGGTTCCCAGCTGAAGTGAAGGGTCTGCTGGGGGCGAAGAATGTGTTAAAAACTTGTTTTACCTTATTCTAATGAGGCTCTTTCATATGATACCCCACATGATACGGTTAATTCACTTTCAAATTTGGGCCCTCATTCCTTGCATAGAGACACTATTTTTTTGTGATTAAATTAAAAATGCCAGTTTTCGGATTTTTTCCTATATGTGTACTCTAACACAATGCTTCTTGCCAAATTTCAGAGTTCTAGGTCAACGGGAAGTACCATAGGTTTTGATTCCTCTGTGAGTGTCTAAATGTGCGTTTTTTACGACATATTCGGCTGTAACTTTTTTTACGAAAACTGAGAAATTTTATTTTTCTTTCTGCAGCAAGATACTATGGATCTGCGTATATGGTTTTAATTTCAACTCGATATCTTTACGCGTTACCGAGATAAAGGTCTTGACACCCGGACACCCGGACAGACGGACAGACGGACAGACAGACGGACAACAAAGTGATCCTATAAGCGTTCCGTTATTTCCTATTGAGGTACGGAACCCTAAAAAAAATACGATATCCTGTTTGAATATGCGCTGAAGCAATCTTTCAATAGTGTGATCAGTGTGTGAACATGTATCTATGATAAAGAAAAACAAAATACCCGACTACCTACAGTTTATGCTGTAGGATCAAACCTGAAATTGCAAAGAAATACTTAAATATTTCAAACCAACCTCAAATAAAATATACAGAACAACTAATCTGGATTACGTGATTTCTTGTCAAATAAAAAAGTTACAGTCAATGATGAGTAGAATGAGCCTCATTCAGTATACAATGTATACATCCTGTAATCCTTATACTTATCCTTATGTAAATCCTTATATTTGGGAACTTTTCGTGAAAGAACAGTTCGACAGAAGATCCGTTAGGGTATTGTATCATTTTCTTTCAAAGAGGTAATAAGGTAGTACATATTAAAAACTCGTGATCAATGACATAACATGACGTTCGTTTTTTTTGTATTGTTAAATAAAATTACTAGACAGGGTGGCGTCAAAAATAATAAGCTCTTTTAGTCGGAAGTTAAAAAACAGCCCTCCTGACGATCCGTCGGCCGGAAGTGAGGAATGGCGACAGTAGCGCCGGAAGTGGTCGCGGGCCGCTTCCGGTGCACGCTGTCACCGGAATCGACGAAATTCATGTTTCGCGTGGCTCATGATTTACTCAAAAGATGAGAGTAATTAATATAAAATTATAGCTTTAATACTCTATATGATATTTCATAGTACCTACATATTGTTATTGTTAATACACTAAAATGCGTCGGCTGAAAAAAAATGTTTTAAAAAAACAAGATCAATATCTTTAGACCTGTTTGAGAGCTTCAATGGTACGTCATATACGAGTACACATGTCAAACTTATTACCTCCTGAGTTGGGGGTTAAAATACTTTTGCGGGTAAAAATCCGTATATTAACCGCCCTCATTGCGAATGGTCCGAATACACCCACGTCAATTGAAAAAGGATTATAGACGTTATCTGTTGGGTATATAATCCCACAAGTGGGCCTGCTGACTGCGCCTAACGGACAACACAATAAATCTTCACCGGATAATCCGGGAATCGGCTGACTCAAGGCTTTGAGGCTTTGCCCGGACGTTGTGGCCATATCACTGGCTTCAGCTGATGTCGGGCTTTTTTCCACTTTGAGCCTCTTTACATCCTTTATGCGAATACTGCAACAAGTACCTACATTACAAGCAAGTATATATATACATGTATAAATAAACAAAATACCCGACTGCGTAACTGCATGTGTTGCTCTTTTATAGATAAACAGAATACCCGACTGCGTAACTGCATGTGTTGCTCTTTTATAGATAAACAGAATACCCTACTGCGTAACTGCATGTGTTGCTCTTTTATATATAAACAGAATACCCGACTGCGTAACTGCATGTGTTGCTCTTTGCAACAAGTACCTACATTACAAGCAAGTACATTTATACATGTATAGATAAACAGAATACCCGACTGCGTAACTGCATGTGTTGCTCTTTGCAACAAGTACCTACATTACAAGCAAGTATATATATACATGTATAGATAAACAGAATACCCGACTGCGTAACTGCATGTGTTGCTCTTTGCAACAAGTATCTACATTACAAGCAAGTATATATATATATACATGTATAGATAAACAGAATACCCGACTGCGTAACTGCATGTGTTGCTCTTTGCAACAAGTACCTACATTACAAGCAAGTATATATATACATGTATAGATAAACAGAATACCCGACTGCGTAACTGCATGTGTTGCTCTTTGCAACAAGTATCTACATTACAAGCAAGTATATATATATATACATGTATAGATAAACAGAATACCCGACTGCGTAACTGCATGTGTTGCTCTTTGCAACAAGTACCTACATTACAAGCAAGTATATATATACATGTATAGATAAACAGAATACCCGACTGCGTAACTGCATGTGTTGCTCTTTTCAACAAGTATCTACATTACAAGCAAGTATATATATATATATACATGTATAGATAAACAGAATACCCGACTGCGTAACTGCATGCGTTGCTCTTTGCAACAAGTACCTACATTACAAGCAAGTATATATATACATGTATAGATAAACAGAATACCCGACTGCGTAACTGCATGTGTTGCTCTTTGCAACAAGTATCTACATTACAAGCAAGTATATATATATATACATGTATAGATAAACAGAATACCCGACTGCGTAACTGCATGTGTTGCTCTTTGCAACAAGTACCTACATTACAAGCAAGTATATATATACATGTATAGATAAACAGAATACCCGACTGCGTAACTGCATGTGTTGCTCTTTGCAACAAGTATCTACATTACAAGCAAGTATATATATATATACATGTATAGATAAACAGAATACCCGACTGCGTAACTGCATGTGTTGCTCTTTGCAACAAGTACCTACATTACAAGCAAGTATATATATACATGTATAGATAAACAGAATACCCGACTGCGTAACTGCATGTGTTGCTCTTTTCAACAAGTATCTACATTACAAGCAAGTATATATATATATATACATGTATAGATAAACAGAATACCCGACTGCGTAACTGCATGTGTTGCTCTTTGCAACAAGTATCTACATTACAAGCAAGTATATATATATATACATGTATAGATAAACAGAATACCCGACTGCGTAACTGCATGTGTTGCTCTTTGCAACAAGTACCTACATTACAAGCAAGTATATATATACATGTATAGATAAACAGAATACCCGACTGCGTAACTGCATGTGTTGCTCTTTTCAACAAGTATCTACATTACAAGCAAGTATATATATATATATATACATGTATAGATAAACAGAATACCCGACTGCGTAACTGCATGTGTTGCTCTTTGCAACAAGTACCTACATTACAAGCAAGTATATATATACATGTATAGATAAACAGAATACCCGACTGCGTAACTGCATGTGTTGCTCTTTTCCGAATAATAAGTAATTTTATATGAATTATTCTAAATGATTCTCATTCAAATAAATTGTACAGCGGCTCTTCGCATATTTTTTGCAAAAGCGTACACTCAACATCATATTAAGCTAACAGTTACGATGCGGTAATTGCTTTTACGCAGTTTGGTATTTTATTTTTAACCCCCGACACAAAAAGGGGGGTCTTTTAAGTTTGACGCGTGTATCTGTACCTATATACCTATGTACATATCTGCATATCTGTCTGTGGCATCGTACCTCTCAAACGGAAGGACCGGTTTTGACCTAGTTTTATTTTAGTTTGAAAGAGGATTTTATTGCGAATGTTTCATCAAAATCGGTTCAGCCGTTTTTTATTCAGCAGTTTTTGTGTTTTCTAAACTTATTTAATTAAATTTTGATACTTTAAGTTATATTACAGTTTATAGCGTATAAAAATAATGTACCTACATGTTGCATCTCATGTCAATTCGTGCAGGGGAGGCATGGGGGAGGGGTTAGAGGGGGGGAGAGAAAAAGCCCTCATTATCGTCCTGAGCCGAGATAAACTCTCGGGGGAGGTAATTACAGTTATCTGCACGAAGAAGGCTTGTTAGATACAGGACCTGATACCTACTTTATCTATTTTTATGTGGCTTCGTAAATGCGCCGTGAAATTGACAGTATTTACGTCAGAATAATTTAACTTTGCTACAAACACCTAAATTTTTCAGTAATGTTTAAAAATGATGCATTTTTTGTTGTTGTTTGGTACGTGAAGGATGTTTTCCTTTTGAGGACCTTTCTTGGAAGAAAGAAGATGAGGGACCTTGTAACTTATGAATTTTCGGATATTTTACTTTACGTATACTGTGACGTGTTTTCCCAAATTTTGGATTATTATGGTCTAAGATCCCGGTATAGAACCACCTTCACCGAGCTGGTTAATGGATGAAAAGTATTTTATATTCAATTAAATATGTCAATAAATATATTGCAAATGGGTTGTCTAAAAAAATTCAGTCCAGTATGATTAATTATTATTATAATTTTTTTAACTTTTCACTGGTTTTTGTTAATAGACAAATTCCATACCAATCGAAAGTATGAAGCCCATAGAATATGCATTAGGTTGACTATTTTTTTCCCGTCACAACTCTTGGGTAGGCAGGTATAAACAGGTAAATCGATACTAGTAACCTGCACCAGTCTGGTTAATGAATTAAAGTTAAATTAAAATAAAGATTATTTATACATAAATATATTGAATTTGTCTATTAACCAAACCACTTTTGTAATGTTTAAAAAATAATAATTAATTAATCATATTCTGGACTGAAATTTTTTAGACAACCCATTTGCAATATATTTATTGACATATTTAATTGAATATAAAATACTTTTCATCCATTAACCAGCTCGGTGAAGGTCGTCCTATAGCGGGATCTTAGACTATTAGGTGAATGGGAAGTACACAGTAGGTCAACATTTACCCGACCTCGCGACGTAAGGGAAGGTAATTAGTTTATTCAACCTTTGTATGTTATGTTTATTATTTTATTTTGCTCTATAATTCCAGCTGTAGACCGAGTTTGAGAATAAGTTTCTTGCGCGACTGTCTCTACCAAAAATTTTAAAATGTATGTTAGTAGTTGTACTTATAATTAAATTAATACGTAAACTATCACGGGTAAGTAGGCTTTACAAGTTAACGAATAGTAATCTTTTTTTTTATAAAACTATAAAAATTACGTGCAAATTTCATTAAAATTATAATAATTAACATAAGGTAACTCGTATTTGTTATTATCAAACAAAATTCCCTATTTTAATTTCACCTAGATAGTGATGTGCAAATACGAAAACCTACTTTGCACGGAGCTCCACACGAACTTGGCCGGTTAGTCTTTTTAGACCCTAAAAATGACTTCAAATTGCATTTTTTAAATCTTTTAAAATAGAAACACGGTATCAAGTTTGACGCCGGGTTGTGCATAACCTTCACAATGTAGGTTAGGTACTTATTGCGTACAATATTTGCTCCATCTAACCAGCTCCGGATTTGGAAGTGAGAAAAGAACAACAAACATTGCGTTACATTAAAAATGGCTAGGGTTGTCAACTACACAAATCAATTTCGTAAAAAAAACTGCAATTTTCACTTCTGATATTTGTAAGTTTTTTTTTAAGAAATGCTTAAAAAAACTTTTTTTAACTATCTCGTGAATATATTGTTTAACAAGATTATCTAAAAATATTTTTTACGAGTAGCTTTCAATAATGCAATAAAAGTGGTTACAGTGACAATAAGTATTTAAATTAAAAGAAAAACCGACTGCAGAAAAGCAGTTTTTGCAGTCTAACTGACGATTTCGTTAGGTACGCTTGATACACTGTTGAGTGTACGTTTTTTTTATGAGAAAGTATGTGTAAAATTGGTGTAGAAGATTATGAATGCGCATTCTTTAGAATAATTCGAGTAAAATCACTGGTTTACTATGAAAAAGTTCGTTGGACGTTACGATAAATATAGCCTGTAACACTCAGGGAGTGAAGACGAATCTAATGACACCTTGCATATCAATAGAAATCATATAGAAACAAACATTCATGCACACATATGTATGTACATACATATATATGCATATATACATACGTACGTAAAAAGACTTATCGCATTCGGATTTTCCGCAGCCACTTAGCTCTTAATTGCACAAGTCCGCCTGACAACCCTAGTCATGACCCCATCTCCGAGGTTCACAGACAGCGCGACACTCAATTCCGGCGAAGTTTGGTACAAGCAGTTTATTCACAAGTTCTCATATTCCGGCAATATGTCGCCAACGAACACCACCTCCCTTCACCCCCTCACCCCCCCCCCCCCCTCGACCCTACTTTTATTGCCTGACTTTTCAATAACTTATCATGATAGCATCTGCAGAGGTATAGAGGTATAGGTACTAGACGTTTATGACGTTAGACATGTTTATAATATTATTATACTAGCTAGATTTTTTATAGAATAGCTAGCTAAATTATCTAGAACCATTATTTTAACTGACTTTGACAAAAAAGAAGGTAATTGTAGCGAAATGTGTGCAATGACGCTCATGCACGTAAGATATATTTTTAAAGCGTCTGTACTTGAGCACTTGGACTTTTAGACTATATTATTCCTTCGGATGAGTTTAATCCGTTAAAGAATAACGAAGATATGAAGTTTCTTTAAGCCTCGCTTAAAACGCGACCACATTGCGATTATAGCAAATGACGTCATATCGTAACAGCACACTCACTCACTCGTACTATGAAAGTAGTTGTGGCGTATGTGAGCACATGGTATAATAGGTACACTGATGTCACTGATGATGATTGTATTTAGACTACTTGTAAAAAATGCAGCTACAATAAAGAGGTTAACACAAATATCACCTAAACTGCTTTAAAAGCTGAAAAGGAACAAGTAAGTAAGCGGATTCCCGCCGACGCGGCGACGGTGCGCCAACCCGACAATTTCAAATGTACGGGGCAGGATACCTGCGGGATATAAACGTCACGACACGACACTTCTACTATTCAATACACTATTCGAACTTCAATATTATGAAGATGTATCGCGTAATTTATTGAATCGAAACAGAATATAATTATGTACCTAGCTAGATACCTCTTCGACCGGCAAACCTCATGAATACTCCAACACAGCAAAGTACAAAAAACACATCATATTCAAATAGTTAATTTATGCTCTTTATATGCGTAAAGCTCGAATCCTAACCAAGTTACAAACATGGATATCTTATTTTTATTCAGTAACAGGCTCGTGTTTCCCCGGGTCTCAAATTCTCATTCAATCATCAGAAGGTTTTTTATGGAGTCAATCTTTAAGTTAAGTATGCTGGGCTCCGCGAGTATACTTATCTTCCGTAAAATTGGTGGAGTTGTGAAACATCAACATACAAAATTCATAATTGAAAGGTTGAAGTTGCTAGCGAGCCGTATTTTATGGAACTGATATCGCTTATCGCTTTGCACGCGTAAAAGAAAACATACCTGGTTAATGGAACATTGTTTAGAACTTACAACTGCTACAGTTTGAAATTACCCCTAATTGAAACAACTGTGATTTAACCTACATTCTAATTTCCGAGTTTCTACGAAAACGTAAACTTTACGATTTGTTTTTATGTTACATTAATGTTATCGTATCGGTTAGTGTAAACAAGCAGCCAGAGCTCACTTTTGCCGCCAATTTTCGCCGTACATCGTACGGTTTCGCGATACTTTAAGCTGAAGCCTCTCAAAATACGCTATTACAAGTTGTGCAGGTCTATAGCGGGGGCGTACTCGTAAATGGTGAGAACAGAGAATATATAGTAGAGACAGATGTAGTGCACTCGCTGAAAGGAACTTACTGTTATCGCCATTATGTATCACTTTAAAGGACCGGGGGGTTACTCTCAACTCTTATAGCGATGCAAAGTTCGCTCAGCGCCCGGTTTTATCTTGCTTTTCCTGTAATTAAGAGTGTGAGACAAAACTTCAAGTGAGCCTACTTTAAATTGTGTTATTTTTAATAATCGCTTCAACTTTTGTGTCACTCTCTTAATTGCACAAAAATCAAGATAAAACCGAGCGCTGCGGCTGCTGGTTACAAAAGTGGAGCCTAAAGAAAAAAAATAGTGTCAAATAAAATTAGAAAACTGATTAATTGCAAAGCTGTTACGTCTTAGAAATATAACTTTAGTGTCATTATTAACCTTATATAGTATAGTAGCTTATATACAGCTTGTATAGTTGCTTAAATACAGATAGTATAGTAGCTTACTATATACAGCTTGCAGCGATGGAGTTGAGTTTACGACGGGGCCAGGCGGAGTGGCGGGGAGAGAGGCTGCGCAAACGACGATTTCATCGACGCCGACGCAATCTGTCGGTCAAGTGTTTATAGAGTTTATTTAGGTAGATTGATTCAAATAAAAACATAATTTTAATTTGCATTGTTTTATAGTTACTTAAGTGTAAGATTAGAAAACCCAAAAACCCCAGAAAAAACGACTGAACCGATTTTGATGAAACATAGCTCGATAAAATCTTCTTTTAATAAAAAAACTAAATCTAAATAGGCCTATCTGTTTGAGAGCTATGATGTCACATACATACACACAATTAAACAGATACACACGTCAAACTTATAACACCTTCTCTTTTTGGTTCGGGGGTTAAAAATAACTAGGAAGATAAAACAAATACAAATAACTATATGTTGCCTCAACTTATGCTAGAGTTGGAAATATAAAACACGGATATCGATGGAAAGAGGGGGCCATATAAAGCCATATTATAGGGGAACCCCAACGTCCAGCGCCCAACAACCGAGGCAGGCTTGGGAGAGCCTCAAAGCTGGCAACTAGCAAAATATATAATTATACAAACATCTACTTTTTTGGCTTTCGTACCCGAAAGTACCTAGTATTTTTTTACCTACAATCTTGGAATTTTCAAAGCTACAGTGAATAGATATCTTCTAGATCGACGAGCTCTATCCTCGGCCACACCGTCGCTTAACATCAGGCGAGTTGGTGGTCAATCGTAGATCTATCTTCTATACATAATATATGTAAAAAATAAATTTTATTTATTACGTGCTAATAATGTATTACTGAGACTATGTAGGTACGGTCTCCGTCACTCATACATTTAAACGGTTGTATCTGTAGAATCTATCAGTAACAAGATTATTATCAAAAAATTCAAAAATAATACCTGTGGTTTTCGCGACGTTAATTACATCCATTACGGTTTTTTATACCCTTGAAAATAGTAGATACTAAAGATACTGAAATCCTGTATACCTATATCCTAAATCGTAATGTAAGTTTAAAATGATTCTGTGTTTATTCACCCTATCAAGACCGCACAGCTCGTCCAATTTTGTGAAACTAAGCAAAATCCAAATATATTCTTAACAGTAGATAATGTATCCAAAGCTGTATCCGAAAAGCTAGAAAGCAATCAATCGCGGCATCAGTGGCAGGCCATCAAGCACTGTCCATTCGCAGCGAGCAAGACATTACTTTGTTGCCGGGACGAGGGAATGCCGTCGCTTTATTTATGCACGCACCCTTAGATGCGGGGATCACCTTACCGGGAAACTGATTGAATTCACCCGCTACGAGCGTGCTTACAAGCGGAGCGATTAGCGATTTAAATAACTCCTATTCGAGATGTTCAGATTAGTGTGATTTCTATCATGTTCAGAATAGAAATATGTTATTAAACGATATCTAATAACAAATTTCTTTCAGAATTAATGTCGAAAATGTAGCTAGGGGACGCCAGGTACGTTGATACTTTGGCAACACCTCGTCTTCGTGATATGACCAAGGATTGCTGGATCTGCGGCTAAGCGGCGCAAATACATATTATGTTGATCTCGATAATGGCTACAAAATACTACACAATCTACATATATTTAAAGGTTAAATTTTACATTGTGCCGTTTAATGGTTCGGTTAAACTGGAACCATGGGGCCGGGAACTCATATTTTTACTTGCAGCTCTCCGTTCATAACATCGATTTCAATCATCGACCTTTCACTTTGACATAATTATTCACACTTGTGTATTCTAATATTCGTACATATAAGTTATGTAATTCGTTTTGGCATACATCTATTTAGTTAATTTTCTGACCGCTTGTTTCCTAATTGCATGCTGTCGGTGCCTATAATTATGTTAGCATTTAGCTCTTTGACTTATAGTCATGTGTTACTTTTAAGAATGTGAAACATATTGGTACCCAATAAATAAATAAATTAATATATATACATAATATATAATGGTTGTATACAAATGATTGTATCTAATATTTACTTAAAATTTAAAAATTATTTATTTTATGTGTAATTATTTAACTAACAATTTTAAAAGCATGTAAAAAAGTAATCAATTTAAATAAAAATTTCGTCAATTGAAACCCATCCTGCATCGACCTTGGTGGAAAGGTGCCCATAACGCAAGCAGCATTGCCACGCTGTATGGCAATAGCTGTATTATAATATATAATATAAATACTTATCTGAGCGCCTGATCGAAGCAACGCTTAGTCTAAATGCTGGCGTCTATCTGGCTCAATGCATAAGCATTGCTATTTAAAACAGAATAGATACAGCCTACGCGATACACTGCTGAACGATAGTAGGTTTGAGCATTTAGATTTATCTTTGGACTTTTATCTCCTTCTGCCACAGCTGGGTAAAAAATAGAGATAAATAGAAAACATCCATTTTAGGCCATAAAAATAGTCGTGTACAAATCGCCCCTCCCGTGTACCGTGTCCGCGCCCTCCCGTCTCGACACCGCGGGTCTCCATTATTCAGGGCCTGCGAGGAACACGCGTACTTTTGTTTGCGCTCTCTTATTGCCTCGCCACTCGTTCACTCAGATAATGTTTCAAACAACAATTGACAGTGATAAGAAAAAACAATGTTTTTTTCTGGCTATGGGGGGTTCTTTTTATTTTTTGTCTGGATGAAGAATGAGATTTTTTTGTATTATTCGTGTTTTATCAAACTGGCAATATTTTTGAATAGGTAGATATTATTGTATCAGCAAGAATGTAAAACTCCATATTATTTTAACATGCATGTCTTTAAGCTAGTTAATATAAACTTATGACATTGAAATTTAGCATTTTTTTAATTTATAGAACAAGGTTTTTTTGGCTTCCGTATTAAGGGTGTGACTGTGGGAGCCTATTTGTGATCTAAGAATCATCAAAAACAATTCATAATTAACGGAGTAATCGCGTTACAAACACATACAGTCGACTTGTGAACCTCCTTCTTTCCGGATGTCGGTTAAAAATAATTAGGCTCTTCCTAATATCCCCTTGCTTCACAGTTTGAAGCACTAGGATGCAGCAGGGAAGCAGGTGAGTCAGGTTGATCGGCGCGGGCGGCCGCGGCGCTACACACAAATTGAAACTAAAGCCAGACGAATGATCTCTCCGAACAATACGTGAATACACTCACCAGGTGATTGATCCTGGGGTAACACTCGGTAGAGAAGATATTAGACACTCTGGGTTAGACATAGACATATTATTTGTAAGTAATTATCAGGACAACCAAATTAAAGTTATACACAATACAATTGTCTTTAGTAAAAGAAAAACAAAATACCCGAGTACAGAAAAACAGTTTTTGCAGTCTACCTTACGTTTTCTTTACACTTGATACGATGTTGAGTGTACGTTTTTGTTTACGTGAAAAAATATGCATAAAATCACTGTAAAAGGTTATAAATGCGCATACTTTTACTAGAATTCTTGTGAAATTGATTATTTATTACGATAAAGTTCGTTGGAAGAGATGAAAAAGCGCATATTTTTTAGTTTTACGAGAGTCGTATTATTATTATTTAAAAAAATATGTACAACCTATGACACTCAGGGAGTGGAATCGAATCTAACGACATCTCGCACATCAAAATCGGTCTAACCGTTTAGGCTGTAGGAGTTCATATAGAAACATACATACATATATATATATATATACAAACATACATCTGAAAAACAAACCCCTCATTCTTACGCATTCGGGTAAATATGTTGAAAGACAAATAGTTCGGGGCATCAACCTCCTACCTATTTAGCAGAGAGTGTAGGCACTCGTGTCACCAGTTAGTTCCAGTATCTGCTTGCCTTCATTTATCTCCCATTCTTGACTTTTCTTATTCTCTGTTAGTGGAGGTAGATGTTAAATTGATCAGAGTAAATATTTGTTATGTATTTTTCAGGGTTTAACGTGACTAAGCTTACCTCGTTGCTTAGTGTCCAAGCTGACTTGAACTATGCACGTAGGTATTTTCAGTTCGTTGTGGCAGCTGTAGCTTAGACTTTAACTTAATCAATACAAGTTCATTTCGTATATTTACTTGCGGAAAAATCATAGCAAAAGCACTTCTGCAAACTTTTAGTACTCAAAATATGCGGCGCTTTTGTTTTGGTTTTCAAAACCTTCCGTAGAAAAAAGTTTTGTAAAACATAAATCTGTTGTGGAGTTGATCGCAATAAATACAATTTGTAGGATTCTTAGGAATTGTGACAGGGAAATACCTGCAAAACATGGAAATATCTCTGTACTAATTTTCATAGCGACCTAATCAGCCGTTTCATTGTGAAGAGATAACAAACTTCACTTTTATAATACTAGGTATGTAGGTAGTTACTCGTAGTAGGTAATACTACGTAGGTAGTTACTCGTAGTAGGTAATACCTACTATGTAGGTGTAATCGGTAATTTGAAGTCGGTTTTTTTAACGATTAGTTTTACTGGACTACGTTGACTGCTGATAAAATGTATGAAACTCGTGAACTGGTTTAGTTAATGAATACATTAACCTCCTTTTGGCTTAGTACACCCAACGTGAATGTATCATTGTATCAAGCATGTTGCACAAACATGTTTGTTGTGATTATTTATAACATTTGATAGGACGGGATCAGCTTCCAATGAAGGGTAATCCCAATCGAAGCGCGGATGTCACGATCTTGACTTAGCATTAATCGCTGAGAGTTAGGTAAATATACACAATCAGGTAGCACAATCACTAGTAATATATAGTTACACCAACCTAACCTATAGGTTTCGGTGTTTCTACGTATTATAAGTATATATTTACAAAAAAAAAAGTATACATATATTCTATTAGCCATCTAGTTCAATAGTACCAGCTTTGCTTAGTTTGGGCTAGATTGTTGTGTGAATTGTCCACCAATATTATTTTATATTTATTTATATACTTAAATCATTTGTTTATTACGAAATAGTTCGTTGGAGAAACATAACCCTCTTTCTTACGCAGTCGGGTAAAATACACAATTTCAATACTCAGTGATAACACAGAACTGACAAATCAGAGACGATTGTGTTGTTTACGTCTTTATTGCCTAGTCATAAATTATTTCATAGCCCCATTTTGCTAATAAAAACTGCCTTCAAACTTGGCTTATTGTCGACAATCAACAAAAGCGTATGTACCTAAATATAAAATAAAATATTTTACGATAGAGTATATTTTCCATATTTTATCGGTCGTCCGCTATATTGTCGGAAACAATAAAATATTCTAATAAAACGTCACACCTCTACACTGTCCCCGGACTCGTCACGTGTCGACAATCGTTTAGTGATGTCATTAATTTATCGAATTGAAACTATCGATATCGACAATCTCCAAAAAAAAATAACTTGGTGTAACTAGTTTGAAATAAAAGTATATCAAAACTAGCTGCGCCCAGCGGTTCCACCTGCGTAGTGACGAAAAACGGTGATGATGATGATTCAACAATCTCTATATTAAAAGTAAAACAAAATACTCGACTGCAGAAAAGCGAGTTTTGGCAGTACGTTTGATACGCTGTTGAATGTACGTTTTTTTTTTAAAGAGTAACGAGTGATAACCAAGAGTGATAACGACAATAAAAAGAAGCTATGCCCCGCGGTTTTGCTCGCGTACTAATGAAATACGGTAGAGATAATAAAATTATTGGTTCAGCCGTTTGATCGTGTAAACTTCAGACCAAAAAGATGAAATCGCAGGCTAAACTATCATATCGATATTTTCCACAACAATCATCGACATCGACATATCGATCTGCAGCCCAACTCTAGCTCCACATGTAAAGGGCAAGTTAGGGGTAGGTGGTATAAAAAGCACCCGGCGCCTTGTCACCTCATACGTTCAGTAACTAGGGAGCGTTGTCAAATGTTATTGGTGCCGGACCCTAGTTCGACGGAACCCGGTTAGTTAAGAGTTTTATTGAGTGTCGGAGTGAACTCGTTCGACGGTCACGTTTTATTTTATGTTTTTGTTACATTTTTAACTAGAAAATTGAAAAAGATTTTCTAACGAGCTAGTGTTTTTTTTAACTACAAACAAATCAATAAACAAACTACTTAACACTTAACTACTAAAAAGCAAACATTTTTACCCTAGACGCTTGAAGGT
The DNA here is from genome assembly GCA_947563715.1 of Lycia hirtaria. Taxonomy (NCBI): domain Eukaryota; kingdom Metazoa; phylum Arthropoda; class Insecta; order Lepidoptera; family Geometridae; genus Lycia; species Lycia hirtaria. The sequence goes on from OX387376.1 coordinate 24,027,084, forward strand.
CTAACGATAATCTAAATGAACAAACTCACTACTGGTCAGCAGCGTACCTAGCATGCCAGCAGCATTGTCAGGTTGAAAGGCATCGCTAAGGTCTCATGTCCCGTCAATCAGGCACTCTTTTTTTTTTGTAAATAATAATCTCCCACCCCCACGATTTTTCTTTTGATTTTCTTTAATTACAAAGTTTGTTTTTGTACCGGTTTGTGTATGTCCGTCTGTCCGTCCGTATGTCACAGCCATGTTACCATGTGCTGTATCTTGAAACGTCTGGCCACTTATTTCATCTAACTAAAGCATCTATTCACAGCTCCACACGTACCCAGTAATGTATTTCTGGAAGCTTCGACTCGATCTATCGCCCGAATTGCATCGCAATCGTACTCGATGCGACTTGCCATTCGATTTACATCACTAGTGGAACCACGTACTTACGAGTAAGAGTTTCAGTATCGCGTTAGATGATGAAGTGACAATACGACAGTATAAAATAAGATAGATCGATAGATAAACTCTTCATTGTACACCATTAAACAAATACAATTAAAAAAATAATTTAAAAGATAATTATCGACTACGCCCTTAAATTGTATATTGTATAAGTGTATTTATGTAACCGATCATTATCTCAGACATAAGAAGTTTACTGCTGGACATAGGCCACCCCATGGATTTCCAAAAAGACCGATTGGAAGCGGCTTACATCCAGCGTCTTCCCGCCACAAAAAAATATTAAAGTGGCACTGTAAAGTACATTTTGCCCTGTCATCGCGCCACGTACTCGTACTAGAGCAAACTTAAATGGTAAAGTATAGTATAGCTCAGCTGTTTACTATGGGACGTCTTTCATGCAAAGCACTCCAGTTTTTTTTTTAATACAAGATAGATCTACGATTGACCACCAACTCGCCTGATGTTAAGCGACGTTGTGGCCGAGGATGGATTCACTCTAGCCTTGAAAATTCCAAGATTGTATGTAGGTCTCTATTTTCTCGAGAAATTGTATTTCCAACAACTTACCAAACACAATAATTATGTAGTTGTACTTGTATGAAAATACTTCTTACTTACTTGTTCCTTTGAAAAGCACAAAGCGAAAGCTCATCCCTCTCACCTGCCGCTCGAAATTAAAATACGATTATCTGTATATACAAAATAAGTTTAAGCAATCCCCTAGGAAACAAACGGCTGAACCTATTTTGATAAAGCATAGTTGAAGAACACTCTCGATGAAATCCTCTTTCAAATAATAAACCTAGATCAAATCGGTCCATCCGTTTGAGATCTACAACGCCACAGACAGACACACTATCTGTGTGTCTAGTACAGATAGATACACACGTCAAACTAATAATACTCCTATTTTTCGTCGGGGCTTAAAAATAAAGAGAAACACATAATATAACAAAAGTTGTAAGTATCTTTTTTCGATAGAAAAGAAATTTAAGTCCATATTTTCCCTTAATGGGTCTGCGTAGATACAAAATCTAATTTTCCTAAGCCTCGTCCGCCGCAAATTATTCAATTTTAAGTATAATTCCGCTATTCTCGCCATTATCTACCGCATTTACTAAATCCTGAATATAGCCTTAATGGATTTGGGTATTTTCTTTTCGGGATAAAATATTTATTAGTACGTGATTTTTTTCTTAACTTATATAACGAAATATAATATGCTTAAGCATTTTCATTCAACCTGGCAATGTTGCAGCATGTTGGGCAACCGGTAGTGATGTTGGACCATTTGTATTATCCTTAGATAAATCTTCTTCGGTCAGGGATAATCCGATTGCATATCGGATAGCATATCGCGTAGCATCTTGCTACGAAAACTGCACGGTTACAAAATATGTGTACTGCGTAGCTCTATGTACCTACTAACTATGCCCCGCGGCATGTTACTTTCGCTTTTATAATTTCATGTAGCAGTAATTATAAAAGCGAAAGTAACTCTCTCTCTCTCTCTATCCGTCAGAACATGATATATGAAACATAGACTACATTTTACCATCATCATCCCCGTTCTTCACTCCTATCCAAATAAACCCGCGGGGCATAGTTAGTAGGTACATAGAGCTACGCAGTACACATATTTTGTAACCGTGCAGTTTTCGTAGCAAGATGCTACGCGATATGCTACGTTGCTGCGTACGTAACTATGCTACGTCACAGGTGTTGCCAAGGAGGAATATCCAGAAAGTTGTTTTGTGTTTTGAGAATAAAAGCAATAAATGTAAAGAAGTGTAAAAACTCCAGACTTTTAAAAACGACTTAATCTATTTTGATGAAACACTCTCGATCAATTCCTCTTTCAAACAAAAGAAGTATCTGTATTCGTATAGACTGAGTGGCCAGCCCTAGTGTCAGAGTTGAGTGTCGATTGCTGTTTTTTTAAGAACAGTCAACTGGGACCCACTATTTAACGTGTCATCCGACCCACATTAGCGCTCAGAGAGAAATGCCATTCACAGTCACCCATCCAAAGACTGACCGGTCCGTCCGTTGATTGGTGATCGTTCGAGAACACCTAGTCAAGCTACAGCTGCTTCCTGAATAGGTCTTTCCAGATAAACATATTTTTAAATTGACAGCACATCGATATCACAGTAAATCGTACCGTATCGCAAGTAGAAATCAAACGCAAAGCCGAATAGAAAGAAAGCTACTAAATAGAAAGCAAAAACAGGAATTCTTTAATATTATACCAGAAGCAGGACCTTTGAATGCGAATAATTTTGCCGTAACTGCTGTCAACAAGTCTTTGTTATGTAAACGAGCCTAAGATCACAACTTTGAGACTCTCACTCGTGTCAGGGGCCAGGGGGTCACTGAGATGGGGTACAGGGGTCACTCTAATGACTCGGGAACTAGTTAATATATTTTTTTTCATCTTATTGCTTAATGTTTTCTTTATAGCAGAGGACTGTTAATGAAAAGGGATTATTGATTAACTACTGTATTAGATTGACATTTGTAGAAACGGAAAATCAAAAGTGTTGCCCAAATTGACGTGTATTATAGAAGATATGCCTAACCAATGATTTTCCATCACGTAGACGTAAAGTCTAAAACGAAATTCACGAATATAGTGTTCTGGGTTGACCGAAACTCATACACCAACAACGATGACCTTAAAGATTTTGATATAAAGACTATATCGCTGCGTCAGAGGCCTTTCGGCGGCTTAATAACTCTGACAATAGGGCTGGCTACTCAGTCTATACGAACTTACTTACTTACTTATCGCTGCGTTAAAGCCTAATTTAGATTGAGAAGTCTAGAAACGTCTATTACGAAATTATTTAAATCGTGAAAGGGGTCTAATTAAACAGCTCCGGATCTACGATTTTTCTACGATTGTTTGGCAGAAACTTGACGGTGGCCCCCCTCTCTCCAGCGCTTAAAATAACTTACTTAAATAAACTTAATATAATTAACTATGTGGCGCCTTTTTCTTGAAAGTTAACGGTGAGTCAACCAAGCTTTCGTATTCTAGGCGCTTTGTGGAGCAAGTTATTTTATTTTTAATCATATTAATTATGATTTTTGCGCCCCCTGAAAATGCCGCCCGGGGCGCGTGCCTTGGTTTGCCGGGGCGCGTGCCCTGGTTTGCCGGGGCGCGTGCCCCGGTTTGCCGGGGCTGTGTAATTAAACCTCGATGAGTTCGGACGTTTTTGAGGACTAACGCTACATCCCGTTGATACTTTATCAAAGTGCTTATCTTTAATCTTTAATGGTGATGCAACTTACATCCTGCATTGCATAACCATATGCATCATATCCTTAGAAGCCATTAAAAGAACCTAAAGAGAACTTTGAAGTTTAATTCGCAATAAACCAGTTATTTAGTCGAGTAGTGAATAAACCCTTGAAAATTTTCCCGTGCGAAGAAGGATTTACTGACTAATACTTTTTCGCACGGACATTTTTCCAACTGAAATAAACACGCATTTTTTATTATTAGAAAAATTGAGTTCCACAGGCACAGGTCCGTGTCTTTTATAAACTAAACATTGAGTTCCATAGGCACAGGTCCGTGTCTTTTATAAACTAAACATTGAGTTCCACAGGCACAGGTCCGTGTCTTTTATAAACTAAACATTGAGTTCCACTGGCACAGGTCCGTGTCTTTTATAAACTAAACATTGAGTTCCACAGGCACAGGTCCGTGTCTTTTATAAACTAAACATTGAGTTCCACAGGCACAGGTCCGTGTCTTTTATAAACTAAACATTGAGTTCCACAGGCACAGGTCCGTGTCTTTTATAAACTAATACATACTATTTCTTAACTAAGTTTAATTTTTTTTTTTGTAATGATAAACATTGAAATTGCGTAGCTAGTATATGTTTGCACGACACTGTGCTAACAAGAAGTCCCATAAATTTTGTAAAAGTGCATACAAGGGCTAGACGCAAAGCGCCTTATAAAGGAAACCCATCCGAAGCCTTTCTACAACTACACGTACGAGTATAATGCTAAAAGCTTATTGCACTGTGCGCCATGCAACAGAATTGTTACGACAAAACTTGGCTTAACCAGTGACACGCGAGCCCACAACTAGAGTTAACAAGGTTTGCCGTCGACGGACATGTCAATGAGGGCATCATGTTACACACTACTCTACCAAATGCCTAGCGCAGTGAGAACTACTTATAAATATAAGTAAAAGTACTCGGGAACAATTCATCCCTGGTAGCGATTACCATAAGTCGAGATAGGAACCCTTTGTGATGGTAATGCTCGACACTCTCCCCCAGACGCATCGGTAATGATCAACTCTGTCCCCCCCCCCCCCCCCCCTCTAATTAGAATACCTACACTTTTGTTTCATGTTTACGAAATATCAGGTACCCGATTATACGGTATGCATACTGAATTGTCAGAAATACTATGTTACTTGCTACTACAACCGGACAACTGCGTGTCAGACGTGAGCTTATCGTATCATGTGAAATCATATGAAAGAGCTTCATTAGCACAAACTAAAACTGCCACCATCTCCTCCATCCATCCATCCGTCCATCCACCCCTCCAGCTCCATCTTCGGCCACACCGTCGCTTAACATCAGGCGAGTTGGTGGTCAATCATAGATCTATCTTGCATAAAAAAGCTGGACAAGTGCGAGTCAGACTCGCCCACCGAGGGTTCCGTACAAACTAAATAAAAGGGGGAAATCATATGTATTTTTTATATTTTCCTTCATAAACCGAAAAATATACATCGTAAAAATATTTAACACATTCCTTGCTCACCACTCGGATCCGAGTAGGGGCTATAGTAGTGGCGCCTCCCACTCAGATCCGAGCGAGCGAACGTTTGAGGCAGCCCTCATTCCTTGCATAGAGACACTATTTTTTTGTGATTAAGTAAAAAATGACCAGTTTACGGATTTTTTCCTATATGCTTCTTGCCAAATTTCAGAGTTCTAGGTCAACGGGAAGGACCCCATAGGTTTTGATTCCTCTGTGAGTGTCGAAATGTGCTGTAACTTTTTTTTACGAAAACTGAGTAATTTTATTTTTCTTTCTGCAGCAAGATACTATGGCAGATCCATAGTATACATATGGTTTTAATTTCAACTCGATACCTTCACGCGTTCCCGAGATAAAGGTCTTGACACCCGGATGGACGGACGGACAGACGGACAACAAAGTGATCCTATAAGGGTTCCGTTTTTTCCTATTGAGGTACGGAACCTTAAAAACTGGTTTTTAATTATTTTACGATGTGCAATTTTCTGATTATGACAAAACATGTAAATATATATACTTTACCCCCCTATAACAATGACGAACTTGGCCCGGTAGTTCAAATCTAGTTTGCTCGGAACCAGGGCCGTAGCCAGGAATTCATTTCGGGAGGGGTTCAGCAATGGACATGGGCATAGCTTATATAGCTTTCTCATAGCGGGGAGGGGGCAGAGTCTGTGGCCATGTTATCCCATATCTTACGTATAATGTGCGAGCGTAAAAAAAATGAGCACTTTAATGTCCCAAATGAATACCAAGTTTGTCATAGCAAAATGTACTATTGTGTTTGGGTAGTAATAAAAAAATATTTTTTTCGTTTTAACGAGTACTCAGCGCTTGCATCACCTAAATATAAACAAAAATAGGTAATAAGTATGCGCGAGCGAAGCGAGCGCGAAAATTTTAGTGGTGTTTTATAGTAATATGCTTTATTTCTCGTATTAGTGAATTCATAGTACTTCCATGTCAACATAATATGAATGCGCGAGCGAAGCGAGCGCGAATTTTTTTAGTGTTATATGCAAAATTGGCGTATTTCTGAACTCAGTACTTCTATGTCAAAATAGTAATAAATCCGCGAACGCGAAAATTTTTGTGGTGTTTTTATAGTAATATGCTTTATTTCTCGTATAGTGAACTCATAGTACTTCCATGTGAAAATAATATCAATGCGCGAGCGTAGCGAGCGCGAAAAATTTATAGTAGTGTTTTATAGTAATATGCTAAATTTCTCGTATTTGTGAACTCACAGTACTTCTATGTCAAAATAGTAATAGTGCGCGAGCGCGAAAATTTTAGTGGTGTTTTTATAGTAATATGTTTTATTTCTCGTATTAATGAACCCACAGTACTTCCATGTCAAAATAAAAGATTTTTTTAAAGGTTTTTAATAATTAAATCATGGAAGTGATTTGATTCATTGATCGTGTTAGCGAGTCCTAGATTTTCGTGAACCAGATGAATCAAACAAGTAACTGTGTTAAAAGGAAATACCCGACTGGTAAAGAGCGACTTAACGCTATCAAAAATTATAAATACAACCATTTGAATGCATTGATTGCCAATTTAATAATCCTAAATATAAATATATGACTTTATAGAAAATTACAAACATACCTACAAGAACGCGCAAAAATTTTTGGTTAGTGACTACTTTTAGTGAATTATTTGCTCGTATTAGAAAGTTCACAGCACTTTAATGACCAATACAAATAAAGATCAATATGAAACAATCATGCGCGAGCGAAGCGAGCGCAAAAGTTTTTTGAAGCATTGTATAAAATTATTGAAGCCTGGAAGAATTTTTATAATGGCCAGGATTTCGGGGGGGGGGGGGGGTTGGACCCCCCCCCCTGCCTACGGCCATGCTCGGAACCCTCGCTGGGCGGGTCTGTCTAGCACTTGTTCGGTTTTATTTTGTATTATTCTAGCCACTATAACAATAATTTATATGAGTTTAATATTCTATGTGAACACCTAGCATTTTAGGCTATTCCTATTGTATAAAAAATATTACGAGAAGCTACAAACTACAAATATTGTTATAAACACAGACATTAAATAAGGGGTGTTAGACAAGTGGCATTATAATTTCGTGAACGCCAGCAGAATAGACAAGTTATCTACTTATATTAAAAGGAAAACAAAATACCCAAACAAAATTTTTTCGCCTGGCAGCCCTGGCGATAGATAGTTGAAATTTTTAAACCTCTACGTTATTTAATTAATATAAATAACAAATAAGATAGTGTTAAAGGATATATACGAATAAAATGAAAGTGCACATAACCTTCAAGAAATCCAACAACAAAAAATCCACTGGTGAGCTGCATTTTTAACATTATAACATGCAAAATATCACTTTAACTACCTTTCATATTGAACTGTAAGGTACCCGCAACTTTTGATACACTTTTTACTGGATTTTGGCAAATATTATCGACTTTATTTTGGACCTCAACATAAAAGTGCAAAGTTATTGACAGATGTTAATTATTGTGGAATGAATGACACTGACTTTAGTTTCGAGAAAAAAAAACTAAACTGACAAGCTGACAGTCAACAATCATAACTTCGTGTTGTGTTTTCTTTTAATTTTTAATGACTGAGGAGGCATGCCAACGGCATTTGGCCCAATAAATTAGCGATTTTAGCAATTAGCAAAAATCTTATGCAATGAAAAAATAATTAATTAAATGGAAATCCTACACGATAAATTCTACTTTCTTAATTGTGAAATATATTAGCACACAGCTGGGATAAGCTAAAACAGTCTAAAATATCTTAAACTTGAAAAAAATAATACTACATTACATTATCACGTATACTCTTAACAATATCAAAAAATTCAACATGTCTACATCATCATCGCGTCCTCGACGTACAAGAACTAGAAAACCTACTGTCGAAATCGTTGATAGTGACAAAGATGCCACCATAAAAAATTATGAGAAAACAATAAATACTCTATTAAAACAAATTGAAGATTCTAACAAACTTAAAGAAACTCTCTTAGAAGAACAGGAAAGTAATGAAAGGGAGTTTGAGAAAGTGTGTAAACAAATAAATGTGTTAAAGAAGAAATTATCTGAAGAGGAAGAGAGGAATGACATTTTACAAGATTATATTAATAAATTACAATCTGATAATAACACTCTTTTAGAAGAATATAATATGTGCGATTTAATAAATAGGCGAAAGAATTTTCAAAAAGAATTAGATCATAAAGAAAAAGAGCTCGATGACTTACAGCTAAAATATAGTGAAATACTCCTTAAATCAACTCAAAAATCGAGTATCAAAAAAGGCTTTATATACCTGAAAATTACTTGGCGCAAAAAGCGAAACCTGAAAGCTAAACTAAAAAGACATTCTATAAAGATAAAGAAACTCTTGGCAACTATACGAGTAATGGAGAAAGAGCTGACAAGAAGAGATGAAACAGCCACAGCTTTTGAGGAAGAATGTGAAATGCTATTGAAAATTGTTCAAAATTATGATCAGGATTTAAAAAGCAAGGAAATTGCGCAAGAAAGGGTCCAATATATTGATACTCAGCTGATAAAGCTGAAAAGTATTATTGAAGAACTGGAAAAGAAAACCTACACAGATAGTCAAAAGATCTGTGATAACGAAACTATTGTCAGGAATTCAGATATAAATATACAGAACACTGAGTACATAAACGAAGACTTAACACCCAATCAATCTCACAAAAGTACTGCCTTAGACAGCACCCAAAACCAAAATAATTTTGCCATCAGATCGAAGAAAATAAGAATGTTTTCAGATAGTTTTGGCAAAAATATGGCATGTAATATTTTAAAACACCTGCCTGAAACTTTTACGCTAGTGAATTCATGTAAGCCAAATGGACGTTGGGATGAAATAGTGAAAAGAAATTCCGTAAATAGCAATGAAATGAATTATGACATAATCGTATATTTGATTGGAACGTATGAAAGTATCTCACCAAAACCGCATGAATACCTTAATACCATAAATAAATTAGCCGAATCCCTCAAAATTGTTGACAAGAAACTCGTAATTTCCACGATTGCGTACACAAATAATCACAGGAGAAACCTAAGTATCTCAAAGTTCAACAGTAAGCTGTATGTTTTGGCGTCCTTGCTAGACAACCTTCACGTTGTTGATCTAAATGAACAGCGTATAATGAGGAATCAAGACTATATCGGCCGCAACATAGCTATGGCTTGCCAGCAAGGATTAAACAATAGTAACCTAACTTTGCTTGTTGATGATACAATCAACTATCCACCGAAAAATTTTCTAAAAATTCTGGCTCAGGAAAGTGTGAAGTAAGATTGTGTCATCAAAATGTACAAGGCATATTTAAAAAAGCAGATACGTTAAGCTTATTTTTAAAACATGAAAATATTGACATTCTTTGTATGACTGAAACCTTTCTAAAAGAAAGTATGCTAAATGTGTTTAAAGTAGAAGGTTTTAGGATAGCATCAGCATATTGTAGGTCTAAATATTCTCAGGGCGGCTGTATGATCTTGGTTCGAAATGACATAAAATTTAAAACTAGAGAAGATATAAATAAAATGTCCATAGAAAGACACTTTGAAGTGTGCTGTATTGAAGTAGGGAATAGTATTGTTGTGGCTGCATATAGATCGCCTTCAGGGGACCTAAATATCTATTCAGAGAAAATGGAACAATGTCTAGACAAAATGACTAATCACAATAACAAAACTGTAATCCTTTGTGGTGACTTCAATATTGACTTTGCCTTAGATATAGAAATGAAGAACACTTTGCTCGATGTTCTTAATAGCTTTTGCTTAAGACAATTAATATCTGAATATACTAGAATTACCGATAAGACTAAAACATGTATAGATAATATATTCACCGATTCTAACTGTATTATTGAGACTAGAGTTCTACCGGGTGTTAAATCGGACCACACAGCTCAAATAGCTGTCTTTAATCTCGCGCTGGATTATATTTCCAATAGGAAAATAATGTTCCGCAAATCCACGGATGCTAAAATAGAAAATCTTAAACTAAGCCTGCAAAACGCATGGCAAGACCCTGATTCTTGCAAAAACTACTCTAAGTTTTTCGAAATATTCCTCGCGAAGCTAGACAGCATTATGCCTATTACTGAATCATTAAATAAAAAAGCTAAATTTTGTAAATGGGCTACCAAGGGGATCCTAATATCTAGACAAAGATTATTTAATCTGTACGCATTATATAATGAGGGGGGCAATGTTTCCAAGACATATCTAAATAAATACAGCAAGTTATTCAAAGTAGTATGTGCAGCAGCTAAAAGGCTACATTTAAAAATGAAGGTAGAAAATGCAAGTAATAAAATTAAATGTGCATGGCAAATCATTAAAGAAGAGACTGGTAAAGGTAATAACTGTGATATGAACAACTGTGATAAAATTTTAAATAGTAGTGGTAATCTAGTATATGATAAAAATGAAATTTGTAATACTTTTAATGAATATTTTATTAATATAGCAGATAATTTAACTAAAAAGACAAAATGCTCGTCAGAGAAAGCAATGCAATTTTTGAATAATTATTCTCCTAGTCATAGTTCCAATTTTATCTTAAGGCATATTACTGTAAATCGTGTTAGAAAAATAATAAGGCAAATGAAACCGAAAAAATCTAATGACTTTTGGCATATTTCACCATATTTGATTAAAAAACTGGAAAACGTAATTGTGGTTCCAATTATGACCATTATAAACGACTGCATTACTAAAGGAACATTTCCAGACGAGATGAAGGTTGCCAAAGTGGTTCCGATTTTTAAAAAAGGTGATTGTAATAACTGTAATAACTACCGCCCTGTGTCGATTCTCCCTAGTATAAGTAAAATATTTGAGAAATATATCACTGAAGAACTTATGACTTATATGATGGAAGAAAAGCTATTGAATGTTCGCCAGTTCGGATTTCAAAAGTCAAAATCTTGTAAGCATGCCGTAACCCAGCTCATTTCTGATATCCTGGCTGGCCTTGAGAGGAAGCAGAAAACCTTCGGTGTTTTCTGCGACCTCTCAAAAGCATTTGATTGTGTATCCCATGAAATCTTGATTGATAAATTACATCACTATGGTATTCGCTCTAAAGAGTCTTTATTACTAAGGTCGTATCTCAATAATAGACAAAGAGTCTTTATTACTAAAGAGTCTTTATTACTAAGGTCGTATCTCAATAATAGACAACAGGTTACCGAAGTGAATGGTTGTAGGTCTGAAATGAACACACTCAAACTAGGGGTTCCTCAAGGATCTATCCTCGGACCTTTGCTCTTTATTATATACATAAATGACCTGTCAAATATAACGAAAGATATAGATATGACTCTGTTTGCTGACGATACTAGTTTAATTGTTAAGGATAAAACCGAAGCTGGTGTTAGTGTAAAAATCAGTCAGTCAATTAAAAATATCCAGCTATGGTTCTCGGCAAATAATATGATACTTAACGTTGAGAAAACACATATAGTAAATTTTAATCTAGCCTCCAATATCAATTTGCATTCAAATATTACCGTCAATAAAACACTCGATGAACTGAATATAACTCTCGCACAAGAGGTCAAGTTTCTGGGTGTATGGCTGGATAAAAAATTAACATGGACAACACATATTGGTGAACTATGTAAAAAATTGAGTTCAGCTACTTACGCAATAAAAAAAATCAGGGAATTGGCAGGGTCCATGGCAGCAAGAACTGTCTATTTTGCTTATTTTCACTCGCTCTTAACGTATGGAATACTTTTCTGGGGATCTGCTGCTGAATGCCATACCAGAAGAGTATTCGTACTACAGAAACGAGCTGTGCGATACATTTTGGGACTTAAAATGCTGGACTCTTGTAGAAATGCTTTCAGGGAATTAGGTATAATGACAATGACAAGTGAGTTTGTGTATCGGTGTGTTTTGTACATACTTGATAATATTGGGAATATGCAGAAGGCATTTGATTGTTATGGCCCAAATTGTAGAAATGGTAATAGAATAGTGCCGCCACAAAGAAGACTAACCAAAACATCCAATAGCTTTTACTGTTTAGGTATAGAATTCTATAATAAAATTCCTGACAATATAAAAACAAGCACTAAAAATTACATTCTAAAGTTTGTTAAAGAATGTTTAATGGATAAAAGCTATTATAGTCTTAATGATGCTAAAACTGACAAAAACATTTTTAAATCTGTTAAAATGACTAATTAATTTATATTGCTAATGTTATTTACTGTGACAATGCAATGCTATTGCAGATATTCCATGACATTGACAGTTTTATATTTATTGAATGTCAGTTTGACATTTAGATAAAAAATTTATTATTTTGTTTACAATGTTACTTTTACTTTTACAGTGTATTATTGTTTTTCCAAGCTTATTTTATAAATGATAGATAATTTGAAAAGTATTATTAACATGATCATATTGATAAGACGTGTAATGTAAGTATATTTTTATATAACTTTTATGAAATGTTGTGACTGTGACTGTTCTAAGTGCATTTATTATGTCGAAAGAATAAAATGATTTGAATTGAATTGAATTGAATACCCGACTGCAGAAAAGTAGTTTTTACACAACTTACGATTTCGTTACGCTTGATACGCTGTCAAGTGTGCGTTTTTTTGTGATAAAGCATGCGTAAAATCGCTGTAAAAGATTATAAATGCGCATTCTTTAGAATAATTCTAGTCAAATCACTTGTTTCTTACGAAAAAGTTCCTTGGAGGTTAAACCGCATTTTTAGGGTTCCGTACCTCAAAAGGAAAAAACGGAACCCTTATAGGATCACGTTGTTGTCTGTCAAGACGCAAGGGAATCAAAACCTATGGGATACTTCCCGTTGACCTATAACTTTGAAATTTGGCAAGAAGCATTGTCATATAGTACAATTAAAGGAAAAAATCCGAAAACTGTGCATTTTTAATTTAATCACAAAAAATAGGGTCTATAGGCAAGGAAGAAGGGTCCAAATTTTAAAGTGCTTTAACCGTATCATGTTATGAAAGAGCTTTATTAGCACAAGCTAAAACAGGTTTTTAAATATTTTTACGATGTATATTTTTCGATTTATGAAGGAAAATATATATAATTTCCCCCTTTTATCTACTAGTTTTACGGAACCCTCGATGGGCGAGTCTGACTCGCTCTTATCCGGTTTTTTTATCTTTGCGAGCGATGTATTATTATTATTACAAAAATTATAGCCTATGTAGTATACTAACCTTACACCTTCTTTGAATAACGTTTAGCTTTTGAACATATATTGAATAAAACCATTATATGCGCTCTGGTATCGTATTTTGAATTTAGAACCTAGAAGGCGCATGAAAGGTCTCACGCTTTTCGCTGCTACTCCCACAGGAATATCCAGATCACTTCTTATAGTACAAATCGAACATCTGACAGTTCTGCACATATGTTTATAATATTTTTACACCAATTCACTGGAAAAACAATAGTTTTTCATTATTTTAAGGGAGATCACATACATGACCGCCATTCGGTCAACGAAACAGACTCATCGCTAGTGGCGCAATAGGAGAGAAAGACAAGGATGGGGAGCGGTAATTTGGTTAGGAAAAAAGGAGAAAGAACTAGTCTTCTGCCATTTATTTCAAATCGGAATTTAGCGCTAACAACCAAAAGTTGATATGGTTTTGTTTTGTCATTGTCTCTCAACAGCCCCTATTACTCAGGAAGTGAAGACGAATCTAACGACATCTTGCTCATCAAAATCCACGTTTAATTAACGTATAATTTCATTTATACATATACATATTTATATGTACATACTGTACATACATACCGATTTGTGGTAAACGAGTTCTAGTGTGGTGAAGACCGCGAGTCGGCAAACGTATTTTAGGGCGCCCTCAGGCCCAATGGAGTGACGATATACGGAAAGTAGCTGGCAGTGGCTGAAAACAGAAAACTGAGGATCATGCTAAATGGCATTCAATAGGAGAGGCCCATGTCCAGAAGTGGACTAAAGTAGGCTGATGATGGTGATTATGTATCATCATCATCATCAGCCATACATACATATATACACTCGAAAAACATAACTCTCCTTCTTACGCATTCGGGTAAAAAGTAAACGCAGGTAAGGTTAACATTAGCTACCGAAATGTCAAGTGACGGCACGTCTAAGAAACTGTCTAAGCATTTCGAAGCGTAAGCGTTATCTAAACCTGCTGGTGTCTGTGTTCAAGTTCATTTCGAAGCGTAAGCGTTGTCTAAACCTGCTGGTGTCTGTGTTCAAGTTCATTTCGAAACGTAAGCGTTGCCTAAACCTGCTGGTGTCGGTGTTCAAGTTCATTTCGAAGCGTAAGCGTTGTCTAAGCCTGCTGGTGTCTGTGTTCAAGTTCATTTCGAAGCGTAAGCGTTGCCTAAACCTGCTGGTGTCTGTGTTCAAGTTCATTTCGAAGCGTAAGCGTTGCCTAAACCTGCTGGTGTCTGTGTTCAAGTTCATTTCGAAGCGTAAGCGTTGTCTAAACCTGCTGGTGTCTGTGTTCAAGTTTATTTCGAAGCGTAAGCGTTGTCTAAACCTGCTGGTATCTGTGTTCAAGTTCATTTCGAAGCGTAAGCGTTGTCTAAACCTGCTGGTGTCTGTGTTCAAGTTCATTTCGAAGCGTAAGCGTTGTCTAAACCTGCTGGTGTCTGTGTTCAAGTTCATTTCGAAGCGTAAGCGTTGTCTAAACCTGCTGGTGTCTGTGTTCATGTCATGTTTCATGGAAGTACGAAAGTCCTGGTGTGCGAGAGAAACTCGTATTTTACCGGATTTATATTTATTTATTGACACGTTTATTGTACATCCATACATAGTCTCCTACTATATACAACTAATATTTTTATACTTAAGATATAAATAATACATTTATACAGATAAAAAACAGAACAGTTTATTTATTTATTTAAATATGATATTTTAATTTGTAAGGTTAATTAATATTTTCTGTAAACTAACTAATAATTCAAAGTTAGTATAACTTGTCTCTTGTAAAGAATTCATTCGCATTCACACTTTTAATGTGTTTACCTGCATACCTTGTTTATTACATTGTAAATACATACTCGTATGCATATAATGTACAGATGGGTAACAAAGTTTCTAAAAGTGGACAGATACATAAAAACTCACTACGAGTAAGTATCAGTTAGAATGTAGTTTGACTAGTCTTCGAGTAATTGACTTATTACTCCTAGATACTTAAAATACTACATAACTATTACAAATTATGCTTTATATATGGTAGAGAAGCCACGAGATGGACAGATGACCTCATATAGGTGGCAGGAAGACGTTGGATGCAAACCGCGCGCCAATCGGTCTTTTTGGGAAACCACGGGGGAGGCCTATGTCCAGGAGTGGACTTCTTATGGGTGAGATGATGATGATAGTGACCTACTAGCCACTGGTAGTCCTTAAATACGGATTGGCGCCAATTTCTGTTTGTGTAAATATTTTACAACCTTACCTATACTTTGTCGGATACACTTCGAGCCATTGGTCCTTTTTGCCCATACCCAATGCTTTACTCATCCGCATCAGCCTTTCCGAAGAAGGACAGCATTACCTCCAAACTTCCACCTGGTGCAACGCCTGTAATCATCTAGATGAGGATATGCAGATCCAGGGAGGTCGACTTGCTGATTTGCTATTGATTCACAGCTGTAAATATGTTTAATTCTCTTCTATTGTATATCTATTTTAATAACGTTCTTATTGTGGTACGCAGATGTGAATGTATATTATACTAGGTGTACCGCGCGGGTTCACACGCGTAGTGATGATATAAATGATGATGGTGAACAGTGATAATGATAAAATGTACCTGTTTCTAAGTTCTCAGGTATCTCTCATAACAATCGCTTCAGCCGTTTAGTCGTAATAAGGTAACAGAGAGATAGAGTTACATTGGCAGTTATGATATTAGGATTGTATTAGCCTGCTCCCTCCCATTCCTAATATCCTGGGCAAGTGGCTAACGAACCAAAATTGTAACATCCGTGCTACATTCATTTGTCATCGACATGTCGATATCTACCTGTCCAGTATCAAATGCAACTCACCTTGTGACTTATTACTATGTTTACCTTCGTTTTTCTGGGACAAACTTTAACCTCAATAACTATTTAAATACTTTAATGAAACTGACAATTTCTATAACAATATCTTACACTAGAATGTTCTAAATACTATTAGAGTTATGTGACTACTTGCATAACTTTCTTCTGTATACCGTGTGGTTACTCATTCAAATTTACATGACTGAAACAACGTTAGACACTTTGCATAACCGGTTTGTGCACTAAAGTTACTGATTTGATTATATCGTGCTATCGTTGTATAACTAGTCTAGGCATAATACCAAGGTCTTCTTTGATAATATCTGCTGCTTTCTCACCGATCATCATCGTTGGTGTGTTAGTGTTTCCACTAGGTATTTCAGGCATTACCGATGCGTCTGCGATCCTCAGACCATCAATTCCATAAACTAATAAACGCTCATTCACGACACCTGTGAGTCCCATCTTACATGTTCCAACAGCATGCATCATAGATCCCGCTAAGTTTCTAATATAACAATTCCAATATTCGTCAGACTGATAAAGAACTCTGTTACATTCGGGTATATTTTGTCGCAAGAATTGACCACCGTTCCTTGTGAAATAAGTTGTGTTCTCCAATCTCTTCATGAACTTCAAACCTTCTCTCAAGTTGTCCAAGTCTTGGCTTACCCTCAGAAAACCTGTTTCGATATACGGGTCATCCAAAGGGTTACTACTTCTTAGTGTTACTTTCCCTCTGGATAGAGGATGTAGGAGTATTTGTATTTTTTGAAAAACTTCCCTGTAAAGGTTTGCTTTCGCTAATGATGAACACACATTGTTATTATATCCATATTGTTTACAACCGAAGTTTAATAAAAGTGAAGCTGCTGCTCCGACGTAAAGGTTGAATGTTTGGAACTGAGGCCGGCCATCGAAATATCTAGTAGGAACACTATTCAGCCTAAAGTAAGTACTTTGGAATGGAACAGGAAAAGAGTCCAAATGCGTTGGCACGATGAGATTATTTAATGCTGATAGTAACCCAGGTTTCCCTGTGAATGCCATTGGAACAAATACGTGATCTTGCATATTTTTCCCTACAGGAAGATCGATGATTGTTGGAATTCCTACTCTGTCTAGTTCTTCTTGAGGTCCAATTCCGGAAAGCATCAAAAGTTTCGGAGTATTGATAGTTCCTGCAGAGACAACAACTTCCAACTTAGCGAATACGTTGACTTTATTTCCATTTTTTAAAAGTACTTCAACACCATTAGCTCGAAGATTATCATCCTGAGCGTCTCGTTTAATTAATATTCTTGTTGCCTTCGTATATTTAGCTATAAGTAGATTCGGTCTATCATTATTTCTTAAGTAAGCTTCAGCAGTACTAGATCTTCTTCCCTTTGCAAATATGAAATGCGGTCTGGTTGCTCCATATATATCTGGGCCATTGCTTTCCAAAATTGTAGGAATACCTAGCTCTCGATACGAGTTCAACATTATTTTGTTAATTTCCGTCGCTACGAGGTCTTCAGCAGGTCGAGATACAGCCACAGGTCCTTCTCTAGAATGCAGAAAACCATTTTCTGGTGTGAAAACTGAAAGGTCTGTCATGCCTTCCAATTTCTTGAAGTAGGGAAGAACATCGCTCCAAGCCCATCCTGGAGCTACTAAACTCCAGTCATCATAATCCTGGGGCACTCCTCTAGAGTAGACCAAGTAATTAACAGAGGAACTTCCTCCCAACACTTTCCCTCGTTGGTATAATAAATTATGTTCGGTCCGAGCATTTCCTATACCATCATCTAGTTGTGCTTTGTAATTCCAGTCGTATTCTGTTCCGGTAAGTGTGACGAAAGTACTTGGTATCTGGAAGCAATTAATAACACTTAAAAACAAAACAAAACAAAAACAAAAAAGGCTATTCTCATAATTATTAGCCACGATCTTTGCAAAAATGAATTTAAATGCATCTTTTTACCTTTAACCACCTGGTTAATCACATTTTGATCACCATTCAACAACCTTTTTGTCTTAGCTCAACTTACCACACTAGTAGGAGGAGGATCACCGCCAGCCTCGATGATCAGCACTCGAAGCCATGGTACCTCTGCCAGCCGCGCCCCGACTATTGCTCCAGCAGATCCTGACCCCACCACAATCACGTCGAAATGATCACCATCTGCAGTTCAAACACAAGGAACATCGCTACAAAACAGAAGTTTATCAAGTACACAGAGAGAGAGAGAGAGAGAGAGAGAGAGAGAGAGAGAGAGCACACATCAGATTTGCGCGTTCTAATTTTGTTTTTCCTAAACAGATTTTGTAATATATCTGGAGGTCTTTATTGTTATCAGCTTATATTGTAAGAAAATCTATTTCATTTCAATCGCAACTAGTAAGACAACATACCTACACATATGTACCCACTTATCTAAATGCTAACAAGTATCTATATTAAAAGAAATACAAAATACCCGACGGCTAAAAGCAGTTTTTGCAGTTTACCTTACGATTTCGTTATGCTTAATACGCTTTTGAATGTACATTTTTTGTGAGAGAGTATGCGTAAAATCGCTGTAAAAGCGCATTATTTTGAATAATTCTAGTGAAATCACTTGTTTATTACGAAAAAGTTCGTTAGAGGTTACGAAAAAACTCATTTTTAGGGTTCCGTACCCAAAGGGTAAAAACGGGACCCTATTACTAAGACTTCGCTGTCTGTCTGTCTGTCTGTCTGTCTGTCTGTCTGTCTGTCTGTCTGTCTGTCTCCAGGCTGTATCTCATAAACCGTGATAGCTAGAAAGCTGAAATTTTCACAAATTATGTATTTCCGTTGCCGCTATAACAACAAATACTAAAAATTAAATATTAAGGGGGGTCCCCATACAATAAACGTGTTTTTTTCGTATTTTTTTGCTCAATATTAAAATCGGTAACAGGTAGACGCTTCAAATTTTCACAGAATATTTACTGGTATATTACCTTTCAAAATAAATAATTAAATAATCATAAAGTAAATATTAAAGGGGGGCTCCCATACAACAAACGTAATTTTTAAGCAATTTTTACTCGATCTTAATTAACAGGTAGAAACTTGAATATTTGTAAGTAAATATTTAGAAATATACTAACTAGGTATATAAATAAATACCTAATCTAATACATAAAAACTCACAAAATGAAAATAATTCGTGCATCTAAACGCGGTGCGAGCGCCGCGCCGCGGTGTGGTGGTGGCGCGAGTACGAGGCGGCCACGCGGGTAGCGGGGGAGGTAACATCACGGAGCGAGCCATGGCCGCGCGTATTCGCGCGAGCGTCGCCGTGCTGCCCGGATGTGTATCGAAAACCTACCTATAAGTTTGCAATTTACTACTTTTGGAATTTCGTTGATTTCTCGTTATTTTATAAACAGAACTAAGCTTTGTAGTATTATAGATGATAGTACGGAACCCTTCGTGCGCGAGTCCGACTCGCACTTGGCCGATTTTTAGTAACCTTATATAGTTTCGCCATGTCCGTCTGTCCGTCCGCAGCTTTGCTCAAAAACTATAAGTACTATAAAACTGTAATTTGGTATAGATATGCATATTATTAATACCGAGAAATTTGTGGAATAAAATCTTGAAAATCATTTTTGGTGTACCTTCGATACACGTAACGTGGGGAAGAATTATTTTTTTCTCATCTACCCCATTGTGTGGGGGGTATCATTGGATAGGTAATCAAAAAACATTGGGGGTGTGTGAAAACGATTTTTCAATTTAGGGATCCGTTTGCCAAATATGAAAACTTAAAAGTAATTCTGTGAACTGTTACAAAATATTATAGAAGAGATGAAATTATTTTTCTAGTCATCCCGTCGTGTGGGCTTCACCCCGCCGTGTGGGCTTCACCCCACCGTGTGGGCTTCGCCCCGCCGTGTGGGATTGTACCCAACTGACATTTCGATACATTCTGTGCTTAAACTAATTGTTTAGAGTCACAATCTCCAGTGGTTCACAATGACAATTCCCAAAATGTCCAGTGGGCTGAACTGAAACGTCTAGTCTCCCAAAATGTCCAGTGAGCTGAAACTGAAACGTCTAGTCTCCTAAAATGTCCAGTGGACTGAAACTGAAACGTCTAGACTCCCAAAATGTCCATTGGGCTGAAACTGAAACGTCTAGTCTCCTAAAATGTCCAGTGGGCTGAAACTGAAACGTCTAGTCTCCTAAAATGTCCAGTGGGCTGAAACTGAAACTGTTCAGTGAGACGTAATGTCCGAATAATAAGAGTTAGTTTTCTGTCCACAATGGCTTGTGCTTAGATTTTATGTGATTACCTCTCAATGGAGAATCTTGAGGCCATCCCGTAGGTACCAGGCCCCTGGATAAAGCCAGGGCACCCAGTAGAGTCCTCGCGAGCAAGGAAGACCTGGAAGCCTGCAGGATCTTAAAGAATTGGGTCACCAATACGTTCAGAAGAATCATTTTCTTTTCAACAATTACAGTTCTCAGAGTCTTTTTCCTTAAGATATCAAGTATAAATTCACTCTATAAGTAATTTCATAATACTTTTTTTGTAATTTTCCTGTAAATTAGAACTTTTTCTGACAAGATTTCTCTTCGCTTGAAGATTTCTAGAAAACCAACTCTTTTTCACTCTCAAAATTTCTTTGGGTTTTTTTTCTTTTTCAAACTCTTTTTTTTTATTTTTCTACTTCTTCACTATTAGGATATACTTATTTGACTCTGTTCTAACTTTATGAATTTACTTATTATTACTTTGTTTTGTTTGTACTTCAATGTTTCTTCTCTGTATGTGTATTTGTTGTAGACATTGTTGTTGTTCTCTTCTCCCTTCTTTCTCCCTTCCTTTCAGTAGAAACTGAAATTAAATAAGAGTACTATGGAAATTAACGTGGTTTTCACACATTTTTAAATAAAAACTACGGGTCACTCACGTCTGTTTTGAGCCGAAATATCCGAGTATAGTTTCAACCGCATTCGGCGGTCTATTTCAAAGGAGCAGCATACACTTCACTCTCGGTCGGTGACGCGCCTTGCCTTGCCTTGTCTTCTCTTACTTCGGCTCAAACGGCAGACGTGAGTGACCCGTAGTTTTTATTTAAAAATAAATAAGAGTATTGTTAAAACATCTTTAAATAATAAATATTGGATACATTGTATTACGGCTTATTTTTTTGTCGTTATTTCTGAATTCACATGATATAATGATATTTTCAATGTAAATAGAAGGGGTTGGAATGTTTGTTCGGAGCATCACCTAATAATATTTTAGCCATGCTGTTTGACCAAGATTTAAGGCTTCCAGAGATAAGGATTGTAGTGTTATACTTTGTAGAGTTAGCGGCTTGGCTCTTCAGATTCAGTCAGATCTCATCTGATAACTTTTTGTCAGTGAAAGTGGCATGATAATGCGAGACATGGCAACCAATTTTACATGAAATATTTTTGGTGGGATTATTATCTTCTCAGATGTAATGTGTGCGTGATATAGCGTATGTGTGTGTGTTTGTGCATATAACAATACTCGCCGAGACTTCAGATTGGCTCGGCCAAGCAGCTAGGTCATTCGGTCAGTCTCGGCTACCTTTTTGTTTCAATACCTACTTACATAAATTTACTTACGATTATATTATGTAACCTTGAAATTGTATTATGCACGAAAATAGAGGGCATTATAGTGTCAGTATTTATTTTTATTTTATTTGCATAATTTTAATTATGAGATGGTCAATAAATTATGATAATAAATTAAACGGTGACGATTAACTGGTTGCCAAGAAGCTACTTAGTCTCGAGCACCGTCGTAAAGTAGGTTATCTGTCTGTATTCTATAGGATTCATTTCGGAGAGTGTGCGCATTTGTTCCACCCTTCCCAATTCACTACAGGACTTTACCACCCATTTCTCATTGAAATACTAAAAATACGTACTTAGCGATATCGGTCCAACTTCTTGATGCGTACTGCGCAGGAATGGAATTCTTTGCTGCCATCTCTGTTTCCTGAGAGCTACAACTTTGGAATCTTCAAGGCTAGAGTGAATATATCTTCTAGATCGACGAGCTCCATCCTCGGCCACACCGTAGCTTAACATCAGCCGAGTTGGTGGTCAATCATAGATATATCGTGAATAAACAAAAAAAAAATTGAACTACGAAACCCTACATTGCACGTGGCTCGACATGCACTTGACCGATTTTTTTAAATTGTTTTTGATTAGTACATACCCGAAAACTAGTCTTCTAAAAACCAAACAAAAGAGAACTCAAGAAAAATAAAGAAAACAATAGGTAGGTATGCAGTTCACGGAATGGGGTGAATCTTTTTTAAATTTGATATTATATTACTCACTATTTAATCTTAGAACTTAAAGTTGATAGTGATGTCATTCAACACTAAAATGATTGTAGAATTTTTTGGCTTTATTTGATTTTTAGGAAATGATTCTATTAGTAAGAAAAAATGAAATTAAAATATTTTATTTTTTCCGCTCGCTTGTAGTTCAAAGTTCTTAAACGGCATTTCCCATGAAAATGAACATGATTGAATATGACAAATTGATTTAGTTCGATACATCTATGTTTTTTACATCAAAAAAGTAAAATAAATCCAACCTTAATTACGTAAATCACCGTGTATGAAGATTTTCCGCTATCGAAATGAACGGGAGTAATTTTTACCCACATTCGCGTTTACGTTTCTTTACTTTAAAATTGACCACGAAAGAACACGCTTAAAAAAGTAAAATACTATTAGACTCATACAATAATTCTCTGATATCGTCAATAATATCAAAAAGTGTGTGTAAAGTTACCCACGCTGACAGTACACTATCAAATTTTTATTTATTTTTTATGTTCAATTCTCGGTTGCCAGTTCGATTTCGAGTGAATTATTTTTGTTACGGGCCGGTATGGTAGAAGTACTCATCTCTGATTGGACTCTGACAATCTAGTAGGCTTAGATTCTAAATTCAAATCACATTATATCACAGTGTGTTATAATGAAATCCCATACAACATTACAGCCCAAGGACGTAAATGTAGTATTTTAGACCCTCTGTACATGAAATAAAAAGGAACAATATTGGACAGGTGATGTGAAAAGTATTTTTTTATTTACTTTACGTACTTCTATTTTTATTTTATGGCCTGAGAACAAACAGTCTAAAGAAATCCGTCTCTCTTTTTAGTCGTTTAGTATACGTTTATGCTAAATACTAGTTTGCACGATTAATTACCTCCTACCCACCTCAATAACCAGATTATCAAATACTATAATAATAACACCTTACAGTAACTGGAATAACCTGTTTCTCATTCTGTATCCTCCCGATATTATTATTCAGAGTATCTTTACTAAATGTAAAACTAAATACTCGACCGCGGAAAAGCGGTTTTTGCAGTCTAACTTACGATTTCGTTACGCTTAGTATGCTGTTGAGTATACGTTTTTGTGAGAAAGTATGCGTAAAATCGCTATAAATGATTAGAAATACGTTTTTTTTTAAATATAATTCTAGTAAAATTACTGATTTGTTATGAAGAAGTTCGTTGGAGGTTACGAAAAACGAATGTATTATTTTTGAGAGAGTTGTATTTATTATTACAAATAAATCTATGACACTCAGGGAGTGAAGACAAATCTAACGACACCTTGCACATCAAAATCGATCAAGCCATTTAGGCTGTAAGCGATCATATAGAAACGTAAATACATACACATGTACTCACATACATACTACATACATACATACGTTTGTACACCCTTACATATATACATACATACAAACAAACACTCGAAAAATATAGCCCTTCTTCATACGCAGTCGGGTAATCAGACCAAATCTTTATTGTTTTAGAATTTGTGTTTATATTTTGTATTTTGTTTTTTTTAGGGTTCCGTACCTCAAACAAAAAAAACGGAACCCTTATAGGATGACTTTGTTGTCCGTCTGTCCGACTGTCTGTATGTCTGTTCGTCCGTCCGGGTGTCAAGACCTTTATCTCGGGAACGCGTGAAGGTATCGTGTTGAAATTAAAACCATATACGCAGATCCATAGTATCTTGCCGCAGAAAGAAAAATCAAATTTCTCAGTTTTCGTAAAAAAAGTTACAGCCGAATATGTCGTAAAAAACGCACATTTCGACACTCACAAAGGAATCAAAACGTATGGGGTACCTACTTCCCGTTGACCTAGAACTCTGAAGTTTGTCAAGAAGCATTATGTTAGAGTACACATATAGGAAAAAATCCGAAAACCGGTCATTTTTAATTTAATCACAAAAAATAGTGTCGTTAAACAAAGAATGAGGGTCGAAATTTTTAAGTGAATTAACCGTATCATGTGGGGTATCTTAAGAAAGAGCTTAATTAGCATTAGTTAAAACAGGTTTTTAAATATATGTATATTTTTCGGTATAACAAGGAAATAAAAAAAAATGATTTCCCCCTTTTATTTACTAGTTTGTATGGAACCCTCGCTGAGCGAATCTGACTCGCACTTGTCTGGTTTTTTTTATATGGATTTATTCTTCTGATCTTGTTTTGAAGTCGATTAAAAATGACTGAAATAACTTGTCGTTTAGTGAACTAGAAAGCAACATCTTGTGATGTAGCTTTCTTGTATTTTCGGCAAAAATTATAATTTGTTCAAATTTGATTTTAATTCATTAAAAGATTTCTTAGAATTTTTAAGTATGAAAATTAAGTTGGATCAAATTGAAACTCCAATCGCAATTGATCGCTTCCAATCGGTCTTTTTGGAAATCCATGGGGGAGGCCTATGTCCAGCAGTGGACTTCTTATGGCTGAGATGATGATGATGAAATTGAAACTTGTTAAAATTTGTGATTGACGTTTTTTTCTATGTTCATTCTTTCATTTTATATCTTCAAAAATGTTGTTATGCGCGATCGAGACGGACGATGGTCGAGCTGCAGACTCTTGTGGTGCCTTACCGAAAAAAAACGTTACTTAACTTTAACCAACGTCTTAAATTCTTTGTCTTCTTTCCGCAAGTGTCATTACGTGTTAGCGAGAAGTTGATAAAATATGTTAACCATTACATAAAGTTAAGTAACGTTTTTCGGTAAGGCCGAAGGATGTAAGGTCAATACTAATTGTAGCAAGCATTATACTCACACGATCAAACGATAATATGTATCAAAAGCACACACCGACACCAAACCGTGAATACTATTTGAGCTAAAATCGATTATATCAAAGTATTACCGTTCACGTGAAATTAAATCGGCCGGCACGCACGCACCACTTGACTGGCTCAATACATAATGTATCGCATGACAGTCCGACGCCAATCCTAACTGACTCCTAATATAGTTTGGAGCAGAACAAAACAACTTAGAAGCAACTGGTATTTGATAACTAATGTTAGTGGTGTGACCATGTGCGCGACTAGCACACGATTGATTTTTTTGCAAGTTATTCCTGCGTTTAAGCAAAATATCACTTGATGGTAATTACTGACGATAAGGTTGAAGATAATAAATAGCTGATACCTATTCACTTTCTTCCAAAAAGAAAGAAGTTCTCAATTCGATTATATGTTTTCTTTTTTGTTTTTTTTTTTCTATGTTTCTTCAGCCTACTACCTACCTACTACCTTAACCTACTCCGCCAATTATGTTTTTTTTTGTTTTGTAGGTAAAGCCTCCGAGGTAGTCTCGTATAAATTTTATTAAAATCGGTTCAGTACTTTTAATCAATCAGTTCAATCAATCCATTAATTCTGTAGAAAATAATATATATAACATTCATTTATACACACAAACACATATACTTCTGAAAAACAATATCCTCCTTCTACGCAGTCGGAAAAGAAATAACGAAATTGAATGAACGAAAATTGTAAGGATATACCTAAAAATTATTATATTAAACTGGTTAGCTTTTTGTAATTCGTGAATCAGTCTGATTTATCTGGTCATCAAATGTTATAGCTAAGCATAAGAACTTATATTTAAAATGAGCCAGTATGTAACTCACGTTTGCACTACCACAATAAAATCCGATGTGATCTCTTTAAACGAAATAATAACTAAGACAGTTACAACTTAAGTAGATACATTTCGCGAGACGAACACTTAAATAACTAAAAATGTGGTGCTATATATTACCTACCAAAGCCTACTTGCGAACGTACCTAACTTGTTTGAGAATTTTGCGTTTCATTTCTTCATGGTCACTTACGTAAAACGTTTTTTTTAAATAAGGTTAAGAAACAAGGGCGAATAAAAATTCTGCCACGAAACGTTTATACGAGCATTGGCCTATAATGAAAAAGCAAATGTATAAACATTAAATTGATTCTTCTAAATACACAGTCTGTATAACTGTATCTGCATGTACATGAGTAGAAGACTGTATATTTAAAAGAAATTAATTTAGCATTTTCGAGAATTCGAGGCTCTATTATAAAAGGGCCCTAAAATGGACCGTCCCATAATAGCTGCACATAGAGCGGTTTCACACGCGTTATGAAATGAAAGAAGAAGATGAAGAAAAAACTGTCGTGATAATGACATAATATAGCCTATGTTCTTCTCCAGGCCCTAATCTATAAGGTCTTTCGGATCTATTGAACTGAATTCTGTAACACTGACCACTAGGGTCACAAAAAGGACGGGCCGCGAGGTTGTCACTTGAACATCACTGGTTCGCCGCTCACTAATACGATTTAACAACTATTTTGACAAATTGGGGGGCCATTCATTTAGGTATTACGTAAGACTATTTTTGCTAGTTTTTGAGACATAGTTGAACCCCCCCTAAATCGTCTTACGTAATAAATGAATGATCCCTTGTTAGTCTATTTATATAGACTACCAATTGGTCAAAATAGTCGTTGAATCGTATCAGCGAGTGACGAGCGAGTGATGTTCAAATAGCAGCCTTGAGGCCCTAGGCAGATGAGAGTCGAGAACGAGGTTGATGCGAGGCGGAAGTAGGTTCTGAGCTGAGTGAGAGCAAGGTGGCACCGTGACAGAAGCGTTTTTATGCGTACAAAATTACGGTCGACAGCTGCTAATATAAGTATAAAGATATTAGTGCACTAGTTATACACTCAAGTAGATATGTAGGTTAATAGATTTCAGTGACCCAAAAATCAGTCTGAATAGGCTTCTATTTTGAAATTGTCTGTTTTCACTGACAATTTCAAAATAGAAGCTAAGCTGTCATGTACAAACAAGTATGACTCTTACCAAGTGACTAAGTTATATACCCACTGGTTACTCATTTGTTCCAAAAAATCATGGACACACTCGTGATTTACCGATCTAAAGAGGACCATCGTAACGACATGCATACAAAGATAAGAGGTGCAACGAACGAATATTTGTTAAAAGTATCCAATTAAAACAAAAAGTTTTATTTATTTATTTTATTTATTTATAAAGTTCACCTACACTGTGTACATTGACAATGA
Source organism: Lycia hirtaria (assembly GCA_947563715.1). NCBI lineage: Eukaryota > Metazoa > Arthropoda > Insecta > Lepidoptera > Geometridae > Lycia > Lycia hirtaria. The sequence continues at coordinate 24,054,886 of OX387376.1, forward strand.
AAATTATAATTCATAATTCATAATGTCTTTATTGTGCTTATGGGTACAGTAGGTGGAACATCAGGTAAAAAACATAGCTCTCCATATTCTGCCTTACCGGCGTGCAAAATTGTATAGGTACATTGTTATCATATTATTATAATTTGTATACATTGTTTAACCGAATATAATTAGGCGTCACATAGACTTTATATCTGCCTTACCAGCTTAGAAATCATCCATTTTTATGAAACACAAACGGGAAACATTATACAAAGAAAATATAGCTTAATGTCACAATAATTACAGGTGAAGTCAGCATGCATTAATATTAAGCGAAAAATAAAAATAGTCATTTAAAATGTGCTGTTAAAATACATGTCAAATGAATTAAAAATAATAATAAGCTATTGAATTATATGTCCATCAATTATATGAAAATAAATAGTAAAAGTATGTCAAATTAATAAAATAAAAATATCATATCAATAAATCATTAACGTCCGGAGGAAATTACCGATACATAATGTTTACTCGTGTTCAAAGAGTCAGAGACCTCAGAGACTTCCTGAAACTATTAATATTATCACCAAATATGTCAAAATCGCTTGCCCTAGACATAGCATTGTACTGGCGCACCATTCTCGCCATTGGTGCATTGAAAGTATTGAAACCCAGATTGGAACGAGAGGTCGGAGTGGAATAGTAGATTGTTATACAAGGGGCTAAAATGACCCATTGTAACGAGGTAGATTTTTACTTCCGAGCTTTAGCGAGGGAGTAAATAGAAACCGAGTTACAATGGGTTTTAGCGCCGTGTGTTACCGCGGCTCTGCACTTGTGCCGTGAATTCACGCCGCGAATTCGCGGCAGAGGCGCACCCTCCACATTCACGGAGGTCACTCATTTGTGCCGTGAAACCTGCCGTGAAACGGACGTCGAAACTGCTGCTGCGTTAACTTTGTTTGATGTGGCAACATATAACTATTTACACCTACAAAATAAGAAAATCGTTCGAAAGCGTTGGAGAAAAAGGAAATGATGGATGACTGAAATATATCGTAACCGATCGATATTAATTTGAAAACTACTCCTTCTCCAGGCGTCATAATTTTACTTTTATTATTATGATGTGGATGCTTCGAGTCCCACAGTATACGTTCAGCGTGAAAATATTTCAAAAAGCGAATTTATAATTCACTATCTCAACTTATATTAATCCGATGCGCTACGATTTAGCTCGCATTACACGTCCGTGCGCATCAATAGTTAGGAGCAAACTGGCACGGTGCCGTGAATGTGGAGGGTGCGCGCGTGCACGAGGCGCGAACTGTTGCGAACCCTTTGTCGCGGGACAAAATACCGACTTCGATCGGGTGACAGGCGTGAACGGCCGCGAACGCCGTGAAAACCCTCCACACTTATGTTCACGCCTGTTCGCGGACGTTCACGGCACAAGTGTAGAGCGGGGGTTACACTCTACTTATCACTACGATTGCGAGAAAATATAATAATTCAATACAATACTGTCAGCGTGGGTAACTTTACACACACTTTTTAATATTTTTGACGATATCAGAGTATTAATGTATGAATCTAATAGTATTTTACTTATTTAAGCGTGTTCTTTCGTGGTCAATTTTAAAGTAAAGAAGTAACAAGTCCAATAGTATAGAAAATATTTGAGAAAATCGCGTTTAAATGGCTTGTCAAAGTTCAAACGCCAATGTGGGTAAAATTGACTCCCGTTCATTTCGATAGCGGAAAATCTTCATAAACGGTGATTTACGTAATTTAGGTTGGATTTATTTTACTTTTCTAATGTAAAAAACATAGATCTATCAAATTAAATCAATTTGTCATATTCAATCATGTTGATTTTCATGGGAAATGCCATTTAAAAACTTTGAGTTACATGCGAGCGGAAAAAAAATTTGTTTAATTGCATTTTTTTTACTAATTAAATAATTTGTTAAAAATTAAATAAAGCCAAAAAATTCTACAATTATTTGAGTGTTGAATGACCTCATTATCAAATATAAGTTCTAAGATTAATAGTGAGTAATATCAAATTTAAAAAAGATTCACCCCATTCCGTGAACTGCATACCTACCTATTGTTTTCTTTATGTTTCTTGAGTTCTCATTTGTTTGGTTTTTAGAAGACTAGTTTTCGGGTATGTACGTCTAAAAACAATTTAAAAAAAGGGGTCAAGTGCATGTCCGGCCACGCGCAATGTAGGGTTTCGTAGTTCCATATCACAATTTATATATAAATATTATGCGAAGTTAAAATAGGGTTGTTTGATACTAAGAATATTCTAGTTAAGCTAAGTTGATCGACTATTACTCGTTAACTTGTAAAACCTACTTACTTGTGATATTTTTCCTTATAATTTCGTTAGGGAAATTAATTGCTGGATTTTTTTCAGCATACCTATTCTGCTGGTAGAGGGGGAGAGACACTTGACCCTAACAAAAATTATCATTTTAAAGCCTAATATTTTGCAAATGAGACGAAGACAAATATGGAATACTAAATTGAATAATATATTTTTGAATTATCTTTCCAATTACAGCCAACACCAAGGGGTATACGATAAAAAAATCATCCCTACTTTACGTGTAGAGGAATTAAAATAAATAAATATTTGTCGACATTTCACACAACACCATCTAGCCCAAACTAAGCAAAGCTTGTACTATGGAACTAGATGGCTGATAGAATACATAATTATATACTTTTTTATGTAAATATATACATATAATAATAATAATAATAGTCTATGCATGGGCGAACCGAATACGACGCTACAGAGAGCGTGTGGATAGATACTGGCAGAATCGTCTCTTTCAAAGTGACCAAAGAAAGGTGTACCGCGGCTGGGAGGGAACCGAACAACATATGAGCGACGGACAGCTACCGGATTCTAGCGCCAAGACTAGTTTCTGGCGTGGTATTTGGTCGGTGCCCGTCGAGCATACGGAAGACGAGTGGATTAGGACAGTCAAGCGTGAGTGTGATGATATCGAGCCCATGGGGTCTATTTCAATAGACCCCGTAGACGTCAGTTATGCGATCCGTACGACACAGAACTGGAAAAGTCCTGGGTTGGACGGATTACATAACTTTTGGATAAAATGGATTCGATGCTCACACGATCGCTTGGCTACACAATTCCAGGAAGCACTCGAACTCGGTTCTCTTCCTACCTTCATGACCACCGGGATCACCTTTCTACTCTATAAGTCCGGTAGTACCACGGAACCCAAAAACTACAGACCCATAACATGCCTACCAACCATCTATAAGCTCCTTACATCCATTCTGAGAAACAAAATTTATACGCACTTAGTTGCGAACAACGTTTTGGCCTCTACTCAGAATGGATGTAAGGTTGGGTCCCGTGGTACTAAAGAGCTACTCAGTTTTCAGTTTTTTCAGTTTCACTTTATTTCAACTAGGTATCATAAAATACACTTTTGAAACGTCATATACTATAAGCTTAAATAATATCAGTCAAAACAGTCTGATAATTATTAGAATATGTTAATACAATTATCATATTAAATAAAATAAACGTAGGCATAACATAGAGTTACGTGTTGTCCAGTAGCAAATGAAGAAAAACTACCAAACATATAATTTGGTAGTTTTTCAGTATTAGCATATCATAACATAACAAATAAAATAATTTAATTTCATTGTATAAAAATAAAATTGTATGATAAAAATAATTGTAAAATAATAAAATAAAATGTCAAAAGGTGCAATAAGTGAGTTAAGATAAATTCCATAAATTAAATTATAAGTCAAACTAAGTGTCAAGTACTAGGTAATGTCAATTCGTTAAACTACGTAAATCACTTCATTTCATTCTTCACAACTCGTCTATATTGAGGTTTATAGATTGCCATGCTTTTTTGTCATTTGTAAATTCATTTATGTCATAATAAGCTTTTCCTAGCAAAATCTTTTTCAGTTCAACTTTGAAATTCCTATCTTTAAGGCTTATTAACGATTTTGGTAAGATGTTGTAAAAGTTTATACAGTTAATTACAAATGATTTCCGTATTTTAGCAAGCCTCGTCCTTGGTAATACAAGTTTATGTTTACTTCGAGTATTAAAATTATGTGTGGCGTAGTTTTGACAGTGTTTTCTTGCGTACAAAATACATTCAAATATATATTGACATGGCATTGTTAATATATCAATAGTTTTGAACACTTCTCTCAGGGATCCTTCAGGGATTCTTTTCCTGGATCCGAGTCTGTAAATGGCTCTAATAGCTCTCTTCTGAAGCACAAATACTGACTTAACGTCTCCTGAATTTCCCCAAAGGATAATACCATATGACATTATGGAGTGAAAATAGCTAAAGTAAACCTTCTAGCAGTATGTATATTGGAACACTCTCTAATTTTCCTGACAGCATACGCTGCTGAACTTAACTTGCTCGATAGTTTATTTATGTGAGCGCCCCACTGCAATTTTTTGTCTAAGGTAATACCTAAAAACTTTGTGTCGTTTGAGAAAATTAAGTCATTATTGTTTATATTAACTGCATTTAATATTCTGTTATTCACTAAAGTAAAGTTTAAGCAATTGGTCTTTAGAGCATTTAGGGATACGTTATTGACGCTGAACCACTTATAAACGTGGTTGAGTACTTTGGATATCTGCCCCCGTATTCTGAACCCATTCGGTTTCAGAATCGATTCGATTTGTATATCTCAGTCTCTGTCATTCTCTATGGAAATGACAGAGACGGAGATATACAAATCGAATCGATTCCGAAACCGAACGGGTTCAGAATACGGGGGCAGATCAGTACTTGTAGTTTTGCCGGTCGACATTAAAGAGAAGTGAGGTGTCATCTGCAAATAATATAATTTTGGCGTACTTTTGAACAAAAAACGGTAAGTCATTTATATATACTAAAAAAAGGAATGGACCCAGAATGGATCCCTGAGGAATTCCTATATCTACGGCCATGGCATCCGACAGGACACCGTCAATATAAACTTGCATAATTCTCCGAGACAAATAAGATTTGAGCAGTGCCAGAGATCCACCTCTAATGCCGTAATTATTAAGTTTATCTAGCAAGATGTTATGGTCAACGCAATCAAAAGCTTTGGATAGGTCGCAAAAAATACCCAAAACGTCTTGGGATTTTTCCCAAGCATTATAAATGTACTCAACAAACGTCATTACCGCATCAGTTGTAGAGCAACCCTTAGAAAAACCAAATTGCTTATCGAATAAAATGCCGTTGGTATTGAAGAAGGAAACAACTCCTCATTGATACGGCCATTAGCCAGCAAGTCAAGCGGAATAAAGGGGCCCTCTCTGCTGCTTGGATTGACTATAAGAAGGCCTATGATTCGGTGCCTCACTCATGGCTTGAGAGGATCTTAGAGTTGTATAAAATTGATGCAACTTTGAGATCCTTCTTAGCCACATATATGAGGCAATGGACCACAGTCCTTCGTCAACCAGGCAGTAGAGATGGCTCCTTTACACCGCAGGACTTGATAAGGATTGACCGTGGCATTTTCCAGGGTGACAGTTTGAGTTCATTGTGGTTTTGCCTGGCACTAAACCCTCTCAGTATTCTGCTGAAGGATTCAGGTCTAGGCTATCGGCTTCGTAGGGAGGGTGAAGTTATTTCTCACCTGTTGTACATTGATGACCTCAGACTTTTTGCACCGAAACGACAAGATTTAATGACGTTGTTAAAAACAACAGAGGTTTTTAGCAATGCCATTACGATGGAGTTTGGTGTAGACAAGTGTGCGGTCGTTCAGGTAGAGCGAGGGAAAGTTGTAAATTCTCCGAATTTGCAACTTCCTGGGACAATGACTCTCAGGTCCCTTTTAGAAGCCGAGACCTCAAATACCTTGGTATGTCAGAGTCGGTGTCAGAAAAAATCGGTGAAGGAGCGTTTCTTTTGCTGCCTGTCAAAAATTCTTAACAGTCTTTTGTCTGACGGCAATAAGTCGCGCGCCTTCAACGGTTGGGTGATGCCTCTATTGTCATACTCCTTTGGCATACTAAGGTGGACTCAAACTGAGCTGGACGCCCTGGATAGAAGGGTTCGTCAGCAACTGACATTACATCGCATGTTACACCCACGCTCGTCTGTTATGAGACTGTACATTCCGCGGAAGTGGGGGGTCGTGGCTTTTTAAATGCCAAGAACCTTCACAACCGTGAGGTGTGCAGTCTCAGGGATTATTTCCGCAACAACGAATGTGGGATGCATTGCGATGTAATGGCAGTTGACAAGGGCCTGACGCCTCTCTCCTTGAAAAGAGAACTGGCGCAAACCAACGGTGCTCAGCATGGAAGATCGTAGGGACGTATGGAAGGGCAGGGAGCTACACGGGAGGTTCTACCGGGCCTTAACAGGATCCGATGTAGACCTTCTTGCGTCGGTGAACTGGTTACGCTTCGGTGACCTCTTTGGTGAAACTGAAGGGTTTGCTTGTGCGATTGCAGATGAAGTTATCAAGACGAACAACTATCGGAAATATATCATGAAAGACGGTACGGTCGACATTTGTCGGGCATGCCACCATCCCGGAGAGTCTCTCCGACATATTATTTCCGGTTGTTCGCATCTTGCTAACGGCGAGTATTTGCACAGGCACAATCAAGTAGCCAGGATCATCCACCAGCAACTTGCTCTTCAATACGGCCTTATTGAGTCCGAGGTGCCGTACTATCAGTACGCACCAGTGCCGGTTCTTGAGAATGGCCGTGCTTTGCTCTATTGGGACCGTCCTATTATCACGGATAGGACTATTGTTGCCAATAAGCCTGATATTGTGATCGTAGATCGTTCCCAGCGCCGGGCAGTGCTCGTCGATGTCACCATCCCACATGATGAGAATCTCGTAAAGGCTGAGAAGGACAAGCTCAGCAAGTACCTTGACTTGGCTCACGAGATAATCGCCATGTGGGATGTTGATTCGACGATCATTGTTCCGATAGTCGTATCGGTAAACGGTTTAATTGCGAAGAGCCTCGACCAACATCTCAAGAAGCTCTCGCTTAATAGTTGAATCAAGGGTCGGATACAAAAGGCAGTCAAACTAGACACGGCGCGCATTGTCAGGAGATTCCTCAGCTTGTATAATAATAATAGGTAGGTATTTAGGTAAATATAGAGTAAAGTGGAATATAGGAATAATAATAAGTCTTTTCAATAAGTAATTCTTTAAAAAACAAAAAAAAAATATTCAAACAAAATACGAAATCGTTTATTACTTGGATGACATGAAATGAATGATGCTGATGAAACCAAAATACTGAAGCGAATTTGATAAAATTTCTACGGGATCACTTGGGAAGACTTACCCTTCAAAAAAAAAAGAATACTATAAAGCCACCTTTTTTTCGATGCAGACAAGTATAGCCGGAAAATTTTAAATGGAGTCCGTTGATTGGCGAGCCAAGATGTTATTACAGATGATAATAAACTAGTTGCCAAGAAGCTACTTAGTCTCGAGCATCGACGTAAAGGATCCATTTCGTCAAGTGTGCGCAAGAGCAGCACGACCTTATTCCGCCCATAAAAACGTACAGTCAAAGACGATATCTCTTAAAGTATACTTATATGCCCCCAGACCTATAGTATACTTATATCTGTGCTTTTATATAAGTCGGTGCAGCGTGTCGCTTATCAAAGGCCAGCTTTTTTCATTGACAAACTCACCCGTCATCAAAATTATATGGTACTCTCTTCAAATTCACATATTTAAACAAAATTAGTGTTTAGCCTGTAAAGTAAGAAAAACTAAAACAACGTAATTTGAAACTGAGCGTGTGTCATTCCAAATACATACAGTCTAAGTGACATTCAATAGCTTAGCTAATTAAAACATACGATTAACAGGCGAGTTGACGGTCAAGCCAGGTCTATTATCAAATTAATAAACAGTCATTATGTTTTCTAGATACGCAAACTACTTAAATATCTTTGTAATCCTATATAGACACATATTTTATAGTTACTTTTGCAGTTTATACATTTTGCCATCACTTACGCTACCTACAATTATGTAAATAGGTAAGTAGATACTTCATATATAGTAACAAGTTAGAGTCAGGGGGGCAATTCAGTTATTCAAAACCGATCCGTAACTGAACCTTGTGCGAAGCATTTCCTGTCGGCTGCTAATATTTTTTGATTTAGTAACGAGCGAAGGACGTGTTACGTTTCATCTAATATGTCAATTGTATGACATAAAAGTGACTGAATCAAAAAAACTATGGCGGCCGACGGGAAACGCTCCTTGAATAACTGAATTGGGCCTTTGTTTCTGTCAACATGTCGCCGTGCAGCCCGGCACATAATGGGACAGTCGACCCGGCCTGCTACCACACGTAAAATGCTATTGTTGCTGTCCCGAACACGGCGTAGCATTGAGGCGGCTCGTTTACGCATTATGGCATAAAAATCATCCACACGAGCATCGGAAAACATACCAGATGCACTGCAACGCCAAGGTAGCCTCAATAGCATCCTAAATGCGTTGTAATACTGCACCCGCAAGGCGTTCACTGTTTTACTCGAATAATTGACCCACAGACTACACGTGTAAAAAGACTGGCAGTAAGCCTTAAAAAGAGCGACTTTCACAGCTACAGTACTGCGAGCAAATCTCCGGGCCAACATATTGCTTCTAACAGCCAACGCCCTGCGTTCCCTCTCAATGTCATCGTCATCTTTAAGGTCCTCCGAAACCCACTACCAAGGTACTTAAATCGGGACACTCTAACCAAGGGGGTTCCATCCAGCATGAGGGGAGGTACTGTATGGACTTTAAAGCCTTTTGCTTGAAATACCATGACCTCGCTCTTTTTCACATTGTACTGGAGGCCATGAGCTCTAGCATATTCTCTATCAGAATCTGTAGATCATGAGAGAAAAGCCAGGTTTCCTGCAATGCTACTATAGTTGCACGTTGACATAATCCTTTCACGTCCGCCAAGGAATTTTTCAGAGATTTACAGTTGAAACTGAAAAACCTAGTATTCGACTGTCTTTTACTTAGGATGTCATTCATTATGATTTTTGTTAGATATTCTATATGATACATAGAAACACCCAGACACAGAACAAATATCCATGCTCATCACACAAATGTTTGCCCTGGGTGGGGATTGAACCCACGACCTTTCAGTTCAGCAGGTAGACGTAAACACACTACCAACTGAGCCACAAAGCCAGTCAATACTCAGGGTACCTCCCTTGTTATTACTCTATTCCCATAGAAAGTGTTTTCAAGATATAATAATTATTTTAATTACGCCGATAAAGTACAATTTATTTTAGCACTAAACTTGATAACGAGGCCCTAGAAATGTAGAAAGTGCTAAAGTGAAGCAATGTCAGCGCAGTTGGTTGGGCATTCAACTTTTATATTGGAAAGCACCTTTTGAAAAAGAAACTGTGAGCTAATCTTCCGTGTAGGAAAAATATCATTAGGAAACTGAATTACGGTGTTTGAGTATTAGTTTTGCAGCCTAGGTGTAAGTATGTGTGTGTTCATCACCTAACGATGCCATGACTATCAACCACCTACTTGAGAGCCAATTCTTATTCCGTGTTATGTATGCTTACCATCTTCGACCACATTATATTGCTTAAAACATGATGTCAGACATAGAAGTGGAATAATTCACATTATTAATGCATTTTTAGGTGTATAATTAACTGAAACTCTATTGTCAATGTTACCCACAATTAAAGAAAATACGTTACTTTTTTGTTTACAATATTTTTTCATAGTAAAACTAAATAAGACCAAGAAATTTGTTTAAAACGATAAGATAGATCAATGTTTTATCGATATTAAATAAAACTCATGGGATTTAAACAAGTTTTGTATAATTAAATCCGAAATCTTGGGCATACATTTTTCAGTCACAAGTTCTTGTCTTTAGAGAATGGTGGAAAACTTTTAAAACTTCCATCACATTTGTCAACTTTATGCATAAATTAACATTTATAATGTTTGGCGACTACAACTCACGCATTCATCAATCAATTTAATTACTCATCTTTTGGTAAAAAAATAAAACCGGACAAGGCGAGTCAGACTCGCCCACCGAGGGTTCCGTATAAAGTAGTAGTTAAAAGGTTTTTTTGTTATTTTTTTTTATATTTTCCTTCATAAATCGAAAAATATACATCATAAAAATATTTAAAACTCCGTTTTAGCTTGTGCTAATGAAGCTCTTTCATATGATACCCCACATGATACGGTTAAAGTACTTAAAAATTTGGACCCTCTTTCCTTTCTTAAAGACCCTATATTTTGTGATTAAATTAAAAATGTCCAGTTTTAGGATTTCTTCCTATATGTGTACTCTAACACAATGCTTCTCGCCAAATTTCAGAGTTCTAGGTCAGCGGGAAGTACCCCATAGGTTTTGATTCCTCTGTGAGTGTCGAAATCTGCGTTTTTTAACAAAGCCAAAGATATCCCATTTAGGCACTGACGCAGCAATCACGCTCACCACTCGCAGCGTGGCGCGGCATGACGTCGTAGGATCGCTCACACTCGTCATTCGCTTAAATGAATGCCATTAGAAACGTATCTAAGTATCAGATAACCAGAAGCTAGGATCAAAAGCCAAGTGCGTGTCATAACACGCGCAAAGTAAGGTTCCGTAGTAGCAAATAAAATTTAAGTGAATGTAAAACAGTTTTACGTTCACTTTTTAATGCTATTATGAAGAAAACTCCTTGTCTGAACTTTATGACGCTTTATTATTACTTATCACACTGCACTTATTTCACTGCACTGAGCGGTCTGACGCTAAGACCGCCTTTTTACTACCGAGTTACGCCGCGACTACTTTTTCGAAGGGCCGCTCGCGCTCGTCCGCCCGCGATATATCCCCTCCCCGGAATTACAACATCACGCCATCATCCGGGGTAGCGTTCATTCTGTTCGATCACCGTTCTCCAGAGTATATAAATTAAGAAAATAGCAGTGCTGCCACTCCGCAACACTGAAAACACCGCACACCACATACAACAAATATTCAAATCATGACACTCGGCCATCCGCTTTTGTGCAACGTCCCGATGCACAACAACTCTCTAAAAGCAAGTCTGATTAATCATATCGAACCCTTTATAGTTAAACAGTAATTATTATGCTAATTTTATAAAACTACTTATGGCACACTAAACTTTGTAGTATACGTTGTCGTAACTAGTTATTATTGTAGATACAAGTAATCATGACACTCGGATTCGTTTTTAAATATGACAATTATTTTATGTTTATTCTAGCTGGTCTGGGAACCGGAGGCTTCCTATTCGTGTGTAAATGTACACTATGCAGATAAATCATTGTTGTACAAATATGCTATACGGATCGAGTATATATTCTGGTATTTCCAGAGGTTTGGTATATAATTAAAAAAAGTACATAAAAACTTATTCAATTCGCATTATTAATTTACTGTCGGTTACTCAATTACTTCCTCCTCTGGCTTAGTGATTGCGAACGGCAGCATCATTATATAAATGTCCCAATGTTGTTGTGGCCACTGAAGTATCATTCAAACCTTGTAGACTTGGACTTGTAGACTTTTTTTTTTGAAAAACTCTATAAATACTCCTTTTTGTTCTTCGTCCAAACATTAAAATGACCAACGACAAAGCTTGAATAAAATGAAAGCAAATTTCGTCCAAAAATAATTACACATAAATTCAAATATTTAGATCCAACTCAAACCAGCTCCAGTAATAATTTGGTGACACGAGTACGTTAATTTTGTAAGTGCTCTCATAGGAATCAACATTTTAAACTGTATTTCTGTCATTGTCCTGCCATTACCAAATAGCATTTTAAAATTGTGTAACGTATACTCCCCAAATCCGAGTAATAGAGAGAATAAGAACGGAATTAATTTTCCAAACCCCTTTTTTTTTCTTAGCAAGTCGCTGCAACCGAATTAATTTCTGTCAAGCTTGTGGATGATCGGCAAAGCACATGAGCAAAATTTTGTCAGTTTAGAATGTCAGAAGTATTATTATTTTCTAATCACTAAATTTCATTATCATAGGGACAAATTAGTCACGATAAACTACAGGTAGCTGATCCATTGTCAGTCCTTCACCAACCGTTATTTGACTGGCGTATACCTGTTGCTGTTTACCATTAAATTGATGTACTATCAAGTTGAATCACTTCACATCACAGATGCCCTGAGTTGACATCTGTCGGATTTTAATCTGTTGTTTGCCAAATTCTTCTTCTTAATCGTACACTCTAGTCAGAGTGGTCGTGGTTGCAATGGCGGTGGCTCCTCGCCGTGTCACCGTCACTCTCCAGGCCAGCTGCTCTTCTCGCGATGCTTATCCATTTCTGCCGGTCGGTTGCATTGCGAGTACACTCTACTTCGGTGGACTGCGTAGCTTTTCTAATGAGGTCGGTCCAACGTGTTGGTGATCGTCCTGGACTTCGCTTGCCTTCTACACGGCCATGCATATGCTGCGATAGGCTCTCCGTCGAGTGCTCTTTTCTTGAGATCTGCGCAAAGAACTTCAGTATTTGCAATTGCCCAGTCGACGATAATCTATCTCGTATATGAATCTCTTTGAGGATAGAGTTGTTGGTTGTTTGTCAAATACGTCATCACTATTTTGATGACACGTTAGCTAGAAAAAATACTGTACACATTACATACTAACAGTACTCAAACCGAGAATGTGGACATATTTATTTTCCCATCCAATATTTATAGTACTGATGTAACAGTAGAGCAGAAATTACTTGACTAGGTTTTAATAAACTTAATTGTAGGTAAAGACTGAGAATGTTTATACACAGAAGCATACTTAATTCCTTTTAGTGCACACCTGAACTAATACTAAAGCATCAAAAGAGAAGAAGCAGGTAATCACTTCCATAAATAAAATTAGTCTCAATATTTGTCTTACTAATTTCTGTTGTTTTTTTTTTTTTTAAAGGTCTATATGATGTCGACTAGTCATATCATAACTGCTCTTGCACTGAGTACAAGCCAGTGGTGATTTTGATAGTTGCCGTTTTATTTCAACTAACAATCATATTTCGGAAACGTTACCAGTCCTATCAAATATTGCTTATTTTTAATGAAGATATTTTTTTATTTATCGATTAATTTTCGTATGCTGGATCCAATACTGTTATATGCTTACCAAAATTATACTAGATTTATCAAAATGTTCATATGCACGAACGATATTTAACGATATTGATCTAGAACCTAGAAATACTTGAACGCTTTGACAGCAAAAATAGAGGGCCAAATGTTATTACTATCATAAGACCACATGTTTGTATACCTATTTTGCAAGAAATAAATTAATTATGAATATTCGGTTTTTATATTTGACTAATTTTTGAACTCATAAACTGTACTTTTACAATAAAACCGCCACCGGTGCAATCTATTTTTGAGGCTACTTTGTTTGAAATATGAAACTGATCAATCAGTTCTCTCTTTGAATTATCTTTAGTTCGTGATAAGAAACTTCGGTCATCGCTTAAATTCAAAGTCAAATTATTTCTTGGGCTTGTAACAAAAGTGTTATATTAGAAAAGCCCTTTTCAAATTAGTATTTTTTGTTATGTTTGTACTCCAAGCTTTTTCTGTTATAAAATACGATTTAACGTAGTTTTTATTAATTTAGATATAATATATTCTATTTATTTATGTAATTTTTATATCCAATAACATAATAAATAATAAAAGGATGTCGTCAAACTTATGTCAATATTCATAATAATGTTCAAAAGGCCAAAATAGAATAATAAAAAATATGCTAATCCACTTATGGAAGAAAGTAGAAAATATGATCCGCTGTTCCATTAGAACGAGAATTCAGCAAGATCTATTCTCATCAACTCATTCAAGGCATAAAATGGGTTTCTCTCAAAGAAACGTTTACTACGTACGTTTACTTTCGACTAATAGTTTTGTAATATTATCGAGTGGTTCATTTAACATACAGATTTGTTTATATATATTTTACGATAATTGTCAACGCTCATCACTGCTTACGTCACTGTCCAGCGGACAATTCAACAAAGTGTAGACACTGCTCTGCAGTTGCGAAAAATAACGTGGGTGTTCAAAACATGACATCTAATTACGTTGGCACATACAGATCGCTGACATCTATATATATTTTTATAATAATCCTTAACCGAATAGTATTTTTCGGAAAATGTCTTAGGCTTACTCATTTATCAATTCATGAATCTTATTGATGGAGTAATTTCCATTCTCTCTATAATCTAATAATAATAACCATAATAATTGAGAATCTAATAATTGCAAACAGATTACTCATAAATTTATTCGCTCTAACGCACTATACGCGTTTTATCAAAAGTAAGTGACTTAGTCGATTCTAATTAGTACGTTTCGGAAATTTTAAGCATAATGGCATTTGCAATTAAAACTCCTCGACACTTCGAGTTGCTATGCTCGTCTAGGTTACTTGCTGCGTGTGCGATCGGTTGATCTCTCATATATAATTTAAATTTTCTCTATGAAACTCGAAACTACATCAAAACTGGAATTATAACGTTATATCATCATTAAAAGTCAGGTGCTCAGGTTCTGGGAAAGTCCGATCAATGATTCTGCTATTCAACGCTTAACATAATCACATTAAAATGATCATTAATCGACTGGATTAATCAAATCCACTAAAATACAAGATCTGTGCACACTCTTGCACACCATATACATATTATACAAAATTTTGTTAATCAAGTTATTTTGGATTAAATACAGTTTGGAGCTTCTACTTTCCTTTGAATAGGCTTGACCTGCTGCAGTTTAAAACGTTCATGGCTGGAAGCTAAGTGTTCCGTGACCGGTTAAAATTATCATCCTGAAACCAAACCTTCATGGTTACAGCTAAAACATCATTGAATAATTGAACTTCAATCTTACAGCTCACTTACATGGTTGCAGCGAGAACATCATCAAATCTTCAAACTTCGACATCGTCAAATCTTCAAACTTCAAACATCATCAAAACTTCAAACTTCAAATATCGTCAAATCTTCACACTTCAAACATCGTCAAATCTTCAAACTTCAACCTTACAACGCGCCTATATGGCTGCGGCGAAATCATCATCAAATCTTCGAACTTTCCTTACGGCACACCTACATGGCCATACTTCTTTAGAATATTACCCTGCAGCTCACCTACACGGTTGCAGCGATAACATCATCAAATCTACGAACTTCAACTTTACGGCACACATACATGGCACTCTTTGGAACATTTTCCCTGCAGTTCACCTACATGACTGCAGCTAACAAACTCGTAAACACTAAAAATCCTTGAATTTCAAACTTGCAGTAACACTAAGTGTAGTTGTTAACACTAAGAAATGCACTTTAATTTTCAGCACTGTCGATACTCTGATATCTTAGCGCGGCTTTAAATTCCGCCTCCATGATTACAAGGCGTCAACGGATAAATATTCGCGACAAGTTACCGGTACACAATGGTACTATTTCTGAGGTTATTACATTACATGCCTTCGAAATTCAATTAAGATTTTAAGTCAATCGAACTATGTTATCTCTGTATAATTCAACTTCATAAACAGACTTCTGTATTAAATATTTACGCAGTGATACTCTGGTAAATCCATCAATATTGTAGCTCTACTCATATAAAATTTCGTTTGACACACTTATGTGGTTCAAGATCTTACAATAGTTACGTCACAAAGTAGTTATAATGTTGCAGGTGGAGATACAATACCAAAATTTCGCTTCATGGTATAGCATACTTACACGACTAAAGACAGTGCTACTAGTTGTAGTAGACTAGTTGTCGTACTAGAATATTTTACTTGCGGTACTTTATTAACCTTACAGAAAAACGAACACAGTACAACTCGCCCTAAATGGCCGTAACCGTAAATACAGGATTCCACCAGTGTGCGGCTACGTACCGCACAGAGTGCAGCATAAATGTATTTCTTGGTGAACTCTTACGGGCAGCACCAGCAAACTGTGCGCGCACTCTATTGGACAAACCGTGAACTTTTGTCGCGCACTCCTTGGTCTCGCGGTGTACCCGCGACGACGCACTCGCACACATGTTTACACACTAAACTGAAAGTAAAGCACATTTCCGAGGTATAAATGTTCGTGTACAAATGTACCGTACAGCACGCATACTAAAGTTACGCACAACTAAGGTGGTGGACACAGGCAATCTACTATTGTGATCAAGTTCGCGCACTGCAAAAGGTCTGCACCAAATTTTTATCAACAAGTGTTCTGAATCTGAACATAATTTTAGTGGAGCCCAACCTTAACAGCTAGATAATAAGCTGTTAAGTTTACCATAATATTTTATTTGCATTACTGTTAGCAATATTCTAGAAAAACTACATTTAGAAGCTCGCTTAATTGGCTGTATTGATGTAGCCCAGTTACCGAATTAAAATATTTTATTCGCAGCACTTTACTAGTCTTCTAGAAAAATAACACACTGCTGATCGCTGACACGGCCACAGACCGATATGCCATAGCCATTGTACTATTAAAAACACTACTCTCACCATCACACCAAAAAAATATTACCTCGCTATGGTTCCTCTGAATGGCTGCAGCATAATCAAATACAAAAAGTAAAAATGGTTCTCAAACAAGAAAAACATATTTTCGTATACTTGTCTCTCGGGATGTTAACGAAATAATTTACTAATGACTTACTTACAACAGACTTCATTTCGTTTAAATTACGATAAAATTATCGGGGAGTAGCCCCAACCACACTATCAAAATTTCATTAGGTTATAATAAAATCGTCGGATTATAATCTTTAATCGCTGTGCTACAATAAAATAATCTGGGAGTAACCCAGATCACATCTCATTGCAGTATCTTAACAGATTCTGTCTACCCGTATTAAGAATATCCCGTTATAATTATTTTAACAACCTGTTTCAACACTTTTAAGAACCATTTTCTCCAATTCGATATGCGTGACAAATTTTTAACATCAATATTCAATAATCGGAGGGTAAAATATAATCTCGTAGGTGACTCACGATTTTACCGGGCTCGGCTCGCAGGTTGATTGCCACTTCTGATATATGAAGAAAACTCCTTGTCTGAACTTTATGACGCTTTATTATTACTTATCACACTGCACTTATTTCACTGCACTGAGCGGTCTGACGCTAAGACCGCCTTTTTACTACCGAGTTACGCCGCGACTACTTTTTCGAAGGGCCGCTCGCGCTCGTCCGCCCGCGATATATCCCCTCCCCGGAATTACAACATCACGCCATCATCCGGGGTAGCGTTCATTCTGTTCGATCACCGTTCTCCAGAGTTTATAAATTAAGAAAATAGCAGTGCTGCCACTCCGCAACACTGAAAACACCGCACACCACATACAACAAATATTCAAATCATGACACTATGAACACACGAATTAACTTATGTAAGTTTAAATGAAATTTACATTCAAATATCATTACCTACATATCAATTCTTACTTCCCTATCCGTAAGTATATTTTTTAAGTTAATCACATATGTCTAGTTATCTGTGATAGATTCCCTTTTAATTTCATCATTAATTAGATACTACTAGCCAAAGATTAATCAAAACAACAGAATAAGTCGTTCAAAAACACGCACTGAATTCACTCGGATAATATGTGTGCATGACACACAGAGCCGCGTACCGTTTACGCAGTACGAACACGTGCGTCTGTGTTTAGCACAGAAAAGAGAAGGCAATAGAAATGGCTTACAAACACAGTATTACGCAGAACCTGACTGTCGGCAAACTCACACGAGTAAGATTTATCAAGATATCGTATTTTGAACTACAAATATCATTAATATCACAGTGGCATTTTATAGCTCAGTTTACTAAACACAATAGTCCAATACAGATCATTTGAAAATATTCCTCAACTTTTAAACGTTACGACTTCGAAACGACTTCATTTTGGTATTTTTTTTTTTTTTGAAAGAGTGGGT
The DNA here is from genome assembly GCA_947563715.1 of Lycia hirtaria. NCBI lineage: Eukaryota > Metazoa > Arthropoda > Insecta > Lepidoptera > Geometridae > Lycia > Lycia hirtaria. The sequence continues at coordinate 24,072,921 of OX387376.1, forward strand.
TGGTGTTTTAAGAATATGGTGAGGATATTGGGACATCAGAGGTTCAGCGCTAATGGTATACACATTCATTTTGGTATTAGATCTATAAATACTTATGACATGACACAAACTAGTTCTGTACTGCACGCTTGATGTCGGCTAAATTAATTTCAACGGAGTTCTTAAAGTGTTAAAGTCGGAAATTATGAATAGTGAGAAATTAATAGTAAAAAGTGAAATGAAATACTTCCATTTGATTATTTTTTTGTAGTGCTACTATTTTTGCATTTTAAACGGCACAGTATGGCATTATTACATTTTTACACGTCCACTTTAAAGTATGAAGTACGTGCTGTCGCAGTCGAATTAAGAGCTCAACTCGTTCCGCTTTAGGGCTGCTGATCATAACTGTGGTGGTCGGGAATCGCCTACATAGCATTTCTATTTAGTGGCGTAGTGTTAGTCTGTGTTAGTTTAATGTTGCAAGCGTAGAGAATAAAAACACCACTGATTCTTGTGAATCTGGTGACTTATTACATTATTATGGTTCCAAAGTATTACAAGAATCGTTTAAAATTTGGCTTTCTATGTGAAGATTATTATAATATTTGGTAGGATACTTCGGAAGTTAGGATTACAGACAAGCGGTTAAAGAATATACGATCTCCAGTAAGGATTCTTCCCTTAACCCCTGAAAAAAAAGAGGGGTGTTATAAGTTTGACGTGTGTATCTTTGTATCGATGTATCTTTATGTCTGTCGGTAGCATCGTAGCTCGCAAACGGATGGATCGATATTGACCTAGTTTTTTTTGAAAGAGGATTTTATCGAGAGTGTTCTTAGCTATGTTTCATAAAAATCGATTCAGGCGTTTTTATGTCAGGGATTTTTGAGTTTTCTTAACTTGAACTTGTTATTAAATACATTTTGAATTATTATTCCGAATACTTAGGTATCCGACCAACATAAGTAGCTTGAAAGTTGTTTACATCAGTAATGCACCAAGAACGTTTCAAGAAATGCAAATGGTAAGGTTCTATAGACAATACCAGAGTCAAAAAGAAAACCACTTTGTGAGCATTCATTATTATTATTTATGCTATTACGGGAATAGATTAAACTTGCACCAAACAATCTTTTAGCTATATTATTATCTTTTAGCTTCATTAAAGTAGTGGTGACTTTATTACAAGCTGCCAAAAAACTTTCTGTCAAAGTTAACATGCGTTAGGGCAAATGTGCAAGCATGATGCCAACATCTAGCAAAAATATGCAGTCATCACAATGACGGCTTACAAAATGTCGAATCTGTGTAAAAACTCAAATTTTTAAATGATTAGAATCGAAACAATCGATCCTTGGCCTCAAAAACATTGATTTCCGAATAATTGATTCAATTTTCCAAATTTTTTTTTGGATACGGCAAATTTTTAATTTTGCGTTTTTAGAGTTCTGTAGTAAATAAACCATTTATACCAAGAAACCCTTATAGTTTCGAAACAATCGATGAAATCCTTAAGAGATTCAAATCGATCTTATGAATCAATCTGCTGCGTTAAATCGATCAACAAACTCGTTTTTTTAACTCAAAAGCCAACTTTCATAGTAATTACAACAACAGCATTTGTTTTTGTAGAAAAAAAACGCATTTCTGAGGCAATGCAAGGTAATTAGACGTTGGAGTAATCAGTATTCACAACTTTGTAGAGTTAGTTTGATTTAAAAGACGTCTACGCCCATTCTGATTCGACCAAACGAAACGCACGAAATCTAATTATCGGATCTGCTTTTAATCAAATTCTTGGGTTTCAAGAATCGATCTGCAGTGAAAAATCGATTTTTCCTATTCATAAAATCGGTTTCTTATTAATCGATTAAAAATGGCATGCCTGAAAGAAAATATTTATTTTGGGAGTTTTGGCGGGAATGTCTTAATAACGTTTTGTTGCTTTGTTTTATTTTCCTAAACTTGTGTTATTTTGAACATTAATGCTATAAAAATGGTGGTGTTTCATTCATTAAGCGTTCGATTAAGTGCGTGAGTGTGGGCAAGTGAAATAAAGCAATAAAACGTTGTCGGCAAAACTCTATAGAAGCTTCTAGTAAAGTCACCACCACTTTACTGAAGCAGGACTCGACTTATAAATTGACTGTATACGTGACTTAGATTATGACTAGAACATTTAATACTTGTTTTACTTAAGAAACTTGAAAAAATCCTAATACTTGACACTGGCAAATGCTTTAATGCGGGTCTAATACAAAAAAGAAGAAGAAGAATATTTGTTATTGTATATGTTTGTTGTAGAGATGTGAACCGATTACAATTTTCAGAACCGGTTTTAAACCGATTACCTTGGAAAAAAACGGTTTTTTTAGGTTTCTTTAGGTTTTAAAAAAAATAATTGCAAAAAACTAATTTCAATTGAAAAGCCGATCTAAAGGCCACCGGTGCCAATGTCAAATGGGTTAACAAAAAAATAAGATTTTTTTGTAGGATTCATGCCAGGGCAAACATTTTTATTAAGCATTTAATATGATATAGTTAAACAGCTTTATTAATTTTTAGGATACCGTATTTCAAAGAAAAAAAAAACGGAACCCTTATAGGATCACTTTGTTGTCCGTCTGTCCATCCGTCCAACCGGGTGTCAAAACCTTTATCTCGGGAACGCGTGAAGGTATCGAGTTGAAATTAAAGCCATATACGCAGATACTTAGTCTCTTGCTGCAGAGAGAAAAATCAAACTTCTCAGTTTTCATTAAAAAAAGTTACAGACAAATAAGTCGCAAAAACGCATATTTCGACACTCACAAGGGAATCAAAACCTATGGGGTACTTCCCGTTGACCTAGAACTATGACTTTTGGCAAGAAGCATTGTGTTAGTACACATATAGGAAAAAATCCGAAAACTGGAAATTTTTAATTTAATCCAAAAAAATTGTGTCTTTATGCAAGGAATGAGGGCCCAAATAAATAATGGTATTGAAGTTGCCGGCACAAGTCGGCAATGTCGTTAAAAGTCTTTGATTAATCTTTATTTTAGCTGTTAGTGTGAGTTTAAAAATTATTCTTCTAAGTTATAGGTGGTAGTTAATAGATACGGAAAGCGAAAACCGGTTTTCGTGGAAAAAAACGGTTTTTATCGGTATCTAGAAAAACCGGCTTTTCACCGGTTTTCTTCAAACATTTTACATCTCTAGTTTGTTGTTTTAGGTCTATGTTTTAGGTTATGTTTATTTTTTTAGCTGCTTTTCTTATCGGTTTATCGGCGATAAACATAAAGACCTTAACAATTAGGATCTTCAGTTGGGTCATTAACAAAAACATTCGCATTCATTCTAAAAAAATGGATATATCAGAGAAATTAGCAAACATGACTTTACCGAAGTAAGTTTGCTTTCTACATAACCTATTAATAATTTGTAAATTCTTGGCTTGGTCAGTGGACATAGCTTGTGGTACCTACCTATACAAATAATCGAAATCTACGGAAGAACCTGATCAGATTCGTGCAATCATAGTTAATAATTATACAAAATATCATTAAATTGGCCATTGACTTTAAATGTCAATTATTTATATATGTAGTCAGTGATTTTGTGTAATCTCTTAGAAAAAAATATGTATCTACTTTACTATTTGAAAACAATATACAGAACTCAGATGCATGTCACTGATATGTTTTAATAGACATAAAGTTATTTTTTTATCTTTGAAGATTTCCCATAAAAAATTTGGCTTTGCTCCACTATATGTACCTACCTACCTAATAATTCATGTAGTCAACTAATCCATCATGCCTACTGAGATCTACTGTTTGATACGGGTCACTATGGGTTACCTGTTTTGGGTAATTTACTAGCAGATTTCTACAATATGGATCAGTTTGTTCATCATCATCGTCATTTTAGCCATAAGAATTCTACTGCTGGACATAGGCCTCCCCCATGGATTTTCAAAAAGACTGATTGAAAGTGGCCTGCCTAGTCAGACTGTTTGTCCTAGGTAGACATATTCGTCAACAACATTAACAATATAAGATCAGTTTGTTGGTCTATCTCATTCTAATAATAGTTTATAAATAAATAAATATTGGTGCTAAACTAAGCAAAGCTTGTACTATATAAACTAGATGGCTGATAGTATGAAAAATAAAAAATGAAAAATATTTTATTTCGATAACTACAACTATTTACTTAACTTAAGGTTGGAGCCTTCTATTAAGTATTTAGATACTTGTGTCAGAAGACCCCGCTCTTTCATATCCATATCTTACTTATTTAATGGTTGCAGTTCAGATACATTATAAATTATTGCTAGTATCGGTATATAACATTTTTGAAAAAACTATTTTATTTTATTTATCATGGTAAGAGTGTTCGTGTGCGTGTAGGGGTGTGTTGGTGCGTGCGTGCGTGCGTGTGTGTGTGGGTGTGTGTGTGTGTGTGCGTGCACAATGCACATGTACATGTGCACGTGCACATGTATACTTTTTTGTAAATATATATGTAAGAAACATAGGAACACCTAGACACAACAAATCCATACTCATCACACAAATGTTTGTCCTGGGTGAACCCCCAACCTACAGCTTAGCAGGCAAACAGACTACCAACAGAGCTATGAGGTCTGTCAAATTTTCATAATACATTGATTGCTTTGGTGCAAATTTTTGTCTTATTGTGAATTTCAATCTCTATAAATATACCCTTCAAATTTCATGTCTCTTTATCTAGAGGTTTATGCGGTACATTGGCATTAGTCATTAAGAATGCAGCCTTTCATTGGTACAGATGATAAGAAAGTAGGTATTTAGTATTAACGGACATTATTTTAATGATTATAATGCAGAATTTGAAATTCTTGGATAACTCTATGTTGTCACCACAAAAGTAAAAGGATATTACAGAAGATAGTTCAATATAATAAGTTATGATGTCAATGTTACTTACAGAAACTTACTTATAATATAATTATGTATTATTCTAGTCTTATATATTATAAGAAAGAACCAACTACCAAGACACGGGTTCCTGACACCCATTTTGGTGGTGGTGCCAGTATGAACATTGTATAATCTCAAGTGAATAAATTATTTTGTATTTGAAATATAAAATCAGGTTCTCTTAAAATATTAATTTTGCAACTCACTGCAGTGACTCTTTTATGCTTCGGTTTAAAGAATTTTATTTCTCAACAAGAAATTACAATTTCACTTACGTGAGAACTAAATTTACAGAAAAATATTTCTTATGCTTCAGCAGTTAGCTGGATCTACATACATTAATTAATTAGCATTTCGAGCTTATAAATGAACTTAACACTAGAGTGCACGCGCGGGCTACATATGTAACCCAGCGTGAAATATTGTCGTATAAAATTTTTGTTTGCCGCGCTACAGCGCTATCGTCTAATGTATTCCTCAAGCATTACCCCCCGCTCCCGCCAGTAGCGTGCCGACTCCCGCGGCTCACGGACGTCTGCAAAAATCGCCCTTGAAGTTGGTGGGCTACGCCTGTAGCCCGCGCGAGCGTTGGAGGAAATTAAGTGTTTAGTGTGCAAGTGGTGAAATTGAGGTAAATATGAAACATTTGTTGCAGTATTACTACAAAACGTACTGTTAATTAATTTTTAAGTGTTTGTTGTTTGTATTTATGGGTTTTTCATGTATCTTTATTCTGTTTTGTTCACTTTTTAGATGGCGGGTAACTCGAACAGATTGTGCGACCAAATACAAAGATGGCTGCTGGAGGTGGAGGATAATGAAGACGACGACATTTCGAGCGAAAGTAATATATCAGATGAATAACCCTCAAATGAAAGTGATCCGTCGTCAATACCTCCAAGAAGTCGGATTTGATCTTGCAAGACCTTCTATTGAGCGTCGTATATCCCAACAAAATATACCCAGAGGTATTAAACTGAAAGGCAGACTACTTCTAGGATTGGCAGAACAACCCTTGCAACAAAATATGCTTATTCGGGAGGAGTTGGTCGGTGTGCTTTTTGCAGTAGGGCTCGCGACCGTAGCACGCGCAAGCAATGCAGCAAATGTATGAGGCGTATTTGTAGCGAACATCAGGCAGTCGTGTGTCCGGAATGTATGCCAATAGACTGATTTATTACCCGTTACTTTGATAATAGATTCAATTAGATTAAAATAAACGCCTTTTGTGATAAATATTACGTTCCTAAATGAAAATAAGACTAAGAGAACTCAACCCTTCCAAATATTTGTTGATTTTTAAGAAGTTTATGTTTAAGTTTCAAATTATAATAAAGAATCTAAATTTTGTTGATTTTATGAGCCATTTTGATAAAAATAAATATGTTTAGTAATTATATGCTATGTTTTACTCATTTTTTTGCCTTATTCAGAGAAATAATTGACCCATAAGTGGCCTACACCTGTAGCCCGCGCGTGCGCTTAAGGAGTATTTATGGGCGCGTGCACTCTAGTGTTAAACAAACTAACTAACCTAAATAAAACTTCTTTTGATTTAATAAAATTGTAAATGTCTTGTAAACTTGTTTAACAAAAGTATATTACGCGCGTTATCTGTCCGTCGTCCGTACACGAAACAATAGGACCGGTTGGTGAACAGTGCAGGAATGCGTCACAGTGTATTCGGTGCAGTACAGTGGGTATAAGATTTTATTTCATTTAATTAATAGTGTTATGTCGTTTAATATGTGGATTTTTAGTTTATTTTTGAAAATATTAAATGAACCTGCATTTTTCACCTCTTTCGGTATTTTATTGTAGGTTTGCACTCCCGCATAACTTACACATCTTTTACCATGAACAGTCCGGACTCGTGGCAGAATTATATGGTCTTTTCTTCGACTGATTCGGTTTTGTACTTGGTGCACCTTAGTAAATGTAATGTTTTTTATATGTATTTTTTTGTCAAGAATTTTTCTAATAAATATACAGGTATAGTAATTATGTAGTTGTTTTATATTCATATATTTAGTTTCTTTATATACTTTTTCTGTAGGTGTTAAGTAATCGTAGTTAAATAATGTTTTAATTAATTTATTTTGGACAATTTGTAGGTCTTTTATGTTCGTTTTTGAAGCACTCCCCCAGATCTCAATTAAATATAAAAGGTGAGGCTTCACTAGTGAATTATATATAGTACGACGAATCGATAGAGGAAGACATCGTACAATTCCACGTAATATGCCAAGTAGTGACGAAAGCTTTGAATGTATGTAATCGATGTGTATATTCCAAATTAAATGATTATCAAGTCGTAAACCAAGATATTTCTCAGACTGTTTTTGATGCAGTATTTCCGATCCAATTTTGAGAGGTAAATGAGGTGCTACTTTTTTATTTCTAGATTTAAAAATTACATAGCAAGTCTTTGAGACATTGATGGTGAGAAGATTATCTTGGAACCAAAGTACTAGTTTGTTTAAATCTGTTTGGGCTTGGGTTATCATTTCGTTTATAGAGGTTCCAAAATAAAAGAGGCAAGTGTCGTCTGCGTACAAAGTTATGTCTCCGTGAAGCGGTACCTCGTGTATAGAGTTTATATAGATAAGAAACAACAGAGGTCCTAATATGTCTGCAAATAAATATAAATCCAGGAAAGTATGAATTTCACTTGTACACTAAGGCTTCCATACCTATTCCCATACAATATATGAACACAGAAACAGGAGTAATTAGCAAAATATGCTACTTGTAGTTTCACATATTTTCTATACAGCAGAAATATTCTGAAATGATAGGCATATCTAAAGAACATATGGATAACAGTGCCATCTAGTGTGACTTTGACTGTGCGGCGTGCGCTATTACATACCTACCAAAAGTATACCATTATATGGCCAATTTATTTAATTTTTTCTACAAAGCCCTTATACAGCTTTCTATTAATTTATTATTTTAATATTGTCCTGAAGTAAAAGCAGTTTATATAATTTCTTGAAAAAATTGTAAATCACAAGTAGTTTTTTATTTTATTTGAACAATGTATACACCGGATGAGTTATGAATGTAACATTTATTATTATTTTAGTGTAGTAATACTTGTATATACTTTATGACAATAAAGTTTATCTATCTATCTATAAATAAATCGACGACGTAAGCGCCATCTAGCGTCACTCGTTGATGTCTTACGACAATGTGAATTAATTTGTTTGATTTTTAAAATTACAAAAAACTGATAATATTTGTAGTGTTAGATTGAGCATTTTTACAAAAACTGACCATTAAAACCAGTACCTACTTGTATTTTTCAGTGAAAGCTCAAATAGTAAACGAGATGGTTACCTAGACTGGCAAGATTACTTCATGGCCACAGCATTTCTAGCGGCGAAACGCAGCAAGGACCCGGCCTACCAAGTAGGCGCTTGTATTGTAAATAAAGAAAACAGGATAGTAGGTGTGGGGTAAGTAGGAAGATACATCATGTATATAATAATATGATAAGGAATAAACAAAATATTGGCGTGCCTCACAGCTCAGTCGGTAGTATGCTTGCCTTGCAAATGAAAGAGCTTCATTAGAACAAGCTAAACTGGTTGTTGATCATTTATACAATGTGCAATTTTCGAAATATGACCAAAAATGTAAAAAAATATAAATAATTTCCCCCTTTTATCAACGACTAGCTTCGCCCGGTAGTTCTTTTATATAATTTGTATGGAACCCTCGGTCGACGAATCAGACTCGCACTTGTGCGTTTTTTTTTATTATTGTTTATTAATTAATTTAATATTTATTTGATGATCCTTTTGCAAAATATTAAGCTTTGAAGTGATAATTTTTGTTAGAGTGAAGTGTCCCCTCCTTCCCCTCCCTCTACCAGCTAAAAGGTTGACTTTGGGAGAAAAATTTTATGCTAGTAGCATATATAATGAAATTAAAAGGAAAACTATCTCGGCTAAGTAGACTTTACAACTTAACGTGTTATAGTCGATCAACTTAAAAATGTACTTGGAGAAGTAAGAAATAAAAATTTCATTTAAAGTAACACAAGTTAACTCATATGTTTATAGTTTGCCCTGTTTTAAGTTCACATAAATTATGATGGGCAACTACGGAACCCTACTGCGCATGGCAGGATCTTGTCATGAAGACCTTTTCATCGAACTTGCACCAAATTTCGTTTGATTGGCTTAAACATTCGACCTGTATGTGAGTAACGACAAAAATCCGGACAGAAGAAAGAAAAGTTTGCCAGTTGATATATAGATCCTTGTGATCTTTGTGAGTATAATAATAAAATTATGAACAGGAAAACTTTATGTCTTACTGTAAAATGTAACTCATATACTTAATTCGGGAAGTAATTAATAAGTTCTAATGACTCCGATATGGAAATCACTCAAGTTAACATCACGAAGGATCAAGAAAAAAAAAAGAAAAACGAAAAAAAAAGAAAAACGAAAAAAAAATAACTGGTTAGGTTAGGTTAGCGTTTCGTTCCACGCGCAAAGTAGGGTTCTGTAGTTGCACGTTATTATTTATGTGAACTTAACAGGGTCTTCAGTTTAATACTATGAACTTGAACATATGAGTTAACTTGTGTTTAAATGAAATTTGCACAAAATTTTCATTCCTTACATAAGTACATTTTTACCCTACTACGCAAGAAGGAGGGTTATGTGGAAAACGAGTGATCAATATGGAGACGTTGGGATGTAATAAATAAACAAACCTAAACAAATATTTTGCATATCTGAATTGTAATTATATATATGTGATGTAATTTAAAACAAATATTCCTATAATTTGTAATAATATTAACTGAACAAATAATTTGCATTTCATTGCTTCTAAATAATAATTATTTGTGTGATCAATTAAAATTTAATCATATATTTAAAATTAACCAATATTTGAATAAATTTGTATGTATTGTTTATCCCAATGACTATTACAGGAAGTTTATATTTTCAGGTACAATGGCATGCCAACAGGATGCAGTGATGACGACTTCCCATGGGGGAAAAATACACCTTCACCATTGGATAGCAAATTTCTATACGGTAGGTGTCCTTTACAACCATTTGTACTGCTGCACTGCACATACTTTCTCGGGGATATGGGATCTTAACTACATATCAAGTGAGATATGAGCACTTTCAAGTCAACATAGTCAAGAAAGTTTCTGTCTTTCTGTCTATTGGTTACCTTTTCATGACCAAACTGCTGAACTGAATGTAATGAAATTTGGTATAGAAATTAGTGAGGATTTACTGTTCACCATCACCATCATTTTCATCACTACGCAGGTGATACCGTGAGGTGCGGCTAGTTTTTATAACACAAGTGGGTACTTTTTAACCAACTTCCAAAGAGAAGGAGATTCTCAATTTGAATGTGTTGTTATTCCATTTTCTACTGTATACTGCTACTCATACAAGTGGCAGGAAACCGTTGGGTGCGTTGGCCGCTTCTAACCGGTGATATTGTAAATCCATGGGGGAGGCCTATGTCCAGCAGTGGACTTCTTATAGCTGAGATGATGATGATTCATTACAACTATTATGTTTAATAATAGTAGATTGTTACGTAAAGGTTGGAAGTTATAAACCTATGTAGGCACGTGATGGTTGATATAAGGAAAGTAGACAAAACTAAAGGCTTAAGACTCAAAACGCAAAACTTGAGACACATGAAAACACAAAACAGAATTATAGTTTAAAAAACTGAAGCAACCGACTTCAAAATACGCAATTTCATTTACAAGGATGACATTGTTTCAGTTATTTTGTTATAAAAGCCAAAGTATTGAACCGATTTTAATAAAATGTATATGGGCCCACCTCTTTAAGTATTACCTACCAAACAAAAAAACACTCACACTCACCGAAATGACTGAGGAATTAAGAACCTCCTCCATTTTGAAGTCTTTTAAAAGCAAATTATTGATTGGCATGTCTGCCTGCTGTGCTGTTGGTCGTGGGTTCGATTCCCACCCAGGGCGAACATTTGTGTGATGAGCATCGATGTTTTTCCTGTACCTGGGTGTTTCTATGTATCATAAGTATGTGTTTATAAAAAAAGTATATATGTATTCTATCAGGCATCTAGTTCCCATAGTACAAGCTTTGCTTAGTTTGGGCTAGATGGTGTTGTGTGAAATGTCCACCAATACCTATTTATTATCAATGAACGCATATCTTTGGTCACCAGTGTGCCACGCAGAAATGAACGCCATACTGAACAAGAACTCAGCTGATGTGAGGGATTGCACCATGTACGTGGGTCTGTTCCCTTGCAACGAGTGCGCGAAGATGATCATCCAGTCCGGCATCCGGGAGGTGGTGTACCTGGCGGACAAGGGCGCGCACAAGCCGGGGTACCTCGCCTCCAGGAGGATGTTCCACGCGGCCGGAGTCTCCTGCCGGTACCTTGCACCGTTGTGTTCGCTTCATTTTACAATTATCTAGCTATATAGAAATACAAAATATCAGACGACGACTCTGCGAGATCGAATCAGAAATGAAGAGATCCGTAGACGTACGAAAGTCACCGACTTTACAGCGGATTAGCAAGTGGGCAGGGCACATAGCACGTAGAACTAATGGCCGATAGTGTCGAAAAGTTCTCGAGTGGAGAGCGCGCACCGGCGCACGCAGCGTAGGAGTACCGACCAGCCACGAGGTGGCGGGAAGACGCTGGACGCAAGCCGCGCGCAATCGGAAATCTTTCGGAAATCCACGGGAGAGGCCTATCTCCAGCAGTGGGCTTCTTGTGGCTGAGATGATGATGATGATGATGATGAAAATACCCGACTGAAATAGAGCGGTTTTTGCAGTCTAACTTACGATTACTCTTGATACGCTGTTGAGTGCACGTTTTTGTGAGAAAGTATGCGTAAATTCGCTGTAAAAAGTTATAAATGCGTATTATTTAGATTAATCCTTGTAAAATTTCTTATTTTATGTATAAGTTTGTTGGAAGTTACCAAAAATGATGAATGTCCGAGAGTCCTGTAATTATTATTATTTAAAAAAATTTCGCCAATGACACTCAGGGAGTGAAGATGAATCTAACAACTACTCGCACATCAAAATCGGTCAAGCCGTTTAAGCTGTACGCACTCATATAGATAGATAGATAGATAAACTCTTTATTGTACACACCTTAGAAATTTACAATCAAGATAAGTCATTTAAAAACTAGTGTAACAACTGGCGGCCTTATCGCTAATAGCGATCTCTTCCAGGCAACCTTAGGATGGAGAGGAGTGAAACTATAGTAATATAACGGGGCGTGCAGTATAGGGGAGGAAATTATCTAAATATATTAATCTGAATATGTATATTATGAATGTATACATATATATATATATATATATATAATTAATTCCCTATATATACCTAATACTAATACTGATATACTAGAGAAAGTGATAGAATAACATTTAACTAAGAAAGGAAACAAATTAATAGGAAAGACAATTTTGGGTAAACATGGACAGCAGCGTTATTGAGACAATTTAGAGAGATAATGCTTCTTAACTTGTTCCTTGAAAACAGCGAGATTTTGAGCTTGTCATATAGAAACATGCATTCATACATACCCACATACGTACATACATAATGCCGTTTTCGTAATGCCGCCGCAGACCCCTCCGCCGCGCGTGATCCGTCACATTCTTCACTCAATGTAATGTATTGTTTGATCCCTTGGCTAACGAGTGGTTACTTACTAGATGTTGAATGTAGATATTATATATTGTTATGTTATGTCTACTTAACAATATATATTATATACATATCAATTGAAATCGACAAATCGTCTGTAGAGCAGATTTCAGCTGCAAGTGTTATGTGTTGTCCCAAAACAATAATTCATGAAGCCAAATTTTTGCAACTTAACAAACAATAGCACCTCTAAAATATCTTTGCGAAATTCTAAATTTCATCATCATCATCAACCACTGCTGAGAGGAGACCTATATCCTCTTTAGTGTCCCGCCAGCCGCCACGTCCTCCACTTGAGTCTTCTGATCCGTCTTAACTCCGTGTTGACCTTCGTTCGTCGTCGCATCTCTACGTTCATATTCATATTCATATGTATTTATTTATTAGCATTCCACATGTTTCGATTAGATGGTAGGTATGATATTAATTTTAGTTACGTTTGTTACACGGTGCAGAAGAGAGATGCCCAGCATGGACCTTTCCATGGCCCTTTATACCCCTTGCATCTTGTGCGTGCTCTCTTCAGTAAGGGTCCACGCTTCAGCACCGCGTGTGAGAATAGGGAAGACACATCGGTTGTACGCCTCGGTTTTCCGACTTCGCGGGATTTAGATTAAAAAAAATTGCATATGTATGTATATAATTATGTATATATATTTAAATTGCATGACCTTCCTTATACTCTGAGTCGCCAAATGACATTGATAATGCATAATGACAGCACCATTTTATTTTTAAACGACAAACAAATGGTTATCTAAACATTTAATTAATATTATTTTGTTTATCCTCAATCATTACCTAAATACTAACAATTTAAACATTAATATTGTTATAAATAGTTGAATACATTTTGCAAACAAACAAACAACACCTAATAATATCTAACATCATCATAAATAACACTAAAATTAAACTTATGAGTAATGAGTCATTTTATAATATGCAGGTTGCGTTATTTGTCTCGTTATCCACGCTTTTGTCATCTATTTGTTACTATTTATATTCTTTATTCAAATATAGATTTACGCTTGACTCTCTTCTCTATGCATTTAACGTGGCCAAGAAAATAAATTAACGTGTTTATCAAATTAATAACTTTCTTTTTTTTTCAGGCAATTCAAACCGAGACATACTAAAATAGAAATTGACTTCGCGGCTGCCGTTTGGGACAACGAGACTAGTCCAACTAAATGAGTGATTTTACAATAGTTTTGACTATTGTTTTTAGCTAAAATATGTATTAATAATTTAGCCATTATATGTATTAAATACAGTAATCGCGGTAATCCGGCGGTAGGATAATTGAATACTAATAATTAGATTTTCGAAGCCCTCAAATGTTGGCTAGAGAAAACTGTTATGTACTAAGAATGTTACGCGAAGTTATTTATATAAATAAATAACGTCGATAAAGAAGTTGGTTGACAGATACCATCATTGATAAAATCTCTAAAAATAGGCGATAGATATTCACATTTTCGTAATCAAAACTGGTATCATAATTAACAATATAACAATTTGCCATCAAGTCTCACCACTGACAGCGCATATTGCAATGTATTTGAAACGTTAATCCTTAGAATGAAGCTAAATATACGCGATCAATTCGTTAAAAGTGTATTAATTTGAATCTGTCATCGACCCCTTGTAGTTGGACACTTCAAAACGAATACTTGCAATTCTTGACGGATTGTTGCGTATGAAATTATTAGGATTAACATATATACTACATAATAATTATCTCATACGGAACTTGAAGTGAATTGAAACAACAAATTTGTGAATTGTACAATATAGATAGCATAACATCATATTTATACATAAAACACACAGACATAGTAGAAATGCGACTTCATTTATATGAAAACCTTGCGTGCCACATTTTTGGTACCGACTGTGACGTCACATAAACGATTTTGTGATGGAATGTTTCATCCGCGCGAAATCTCTTCAACCCAATGCATCCGCGCGCTTGTACGCTAGTAACTACTTGACAAAATATCGAATCGGGAGTATATATCACCTGAAATTATTACTATTAAATAAATGTTGGTCGTCAACTGCAATTTTTATCGTACTTGACACGCTAGGTACATACATTTGTGGTATCTATAGAAGTCTATGATAAAACAACATATTTACAAGACATATGAATTTGAAAATGTTACCATAATAAAATGCTTTTTATGCATATATATAGGACATATATATTGTACAATTGTCGGACTACAAGTGGTTCCGCATTAGACAGAGGCCGAATTACCGCGAGTCAACTGTATTAGTTTTTAGTTTTATGCGACAAATGTATAATTTTACATGTATATTTTTATGTATGACAACATTTAGAAATAATTTTTAATACTATTATTTGGATAATTATGAATTAATGTTATTGTACTTATCTGTAAATGTCCGTATGTTATAAAATAATATAGAACTGAAAAACTGACTTCAAACAGCAAGCACTCGAAAAAAATATTGAAATAATTTGAACTGGCTCAATAACTGTTCAACTAAACTTGATGAAATTGATATGACCCGGCTTTACGGTGGATCATCGGGTCCATACGAATGTATATATGTTATAAACAACATATCGATGTATAATTAAAGCTGCAGTCGTTAAAAACTCTCCGTTGAAGTCGGTTAAAGCATAATGTGATAATAAGTCAATCTTTTGTATATACCTACTTTATTACCTAAGTACAAAATGTTAGTGACAAACGTAATTAGGTATTATTTGAATAGGAAAAGTGTTTTCTACTGCTAACTTTATAAGGAGAAATGTATTCTACGATTATATCTTTTTTATTATGATATAAATAATACTTGATTTCTATTTTTTGGTTTCTTTTTTCCAAATATTTATCTTCGATATCACAATGAAATTTAGTAAAAAATATCAAGCCTAGGTTCCGATCACATTAACATTAAACAAGTAAGCTTAGAAATCTCCCAGCTTCGGGCAATCCGGCAAAGTACGAGTTTCACTCGCACACCAAAGCTTCCGTACTCTCATGCAACATTATGAACACAGAAAATAGGACTTAATCTATAAATCTATGAATATTTCTAATTTCACATATTTTCTATACAATAGCAATATTCTGAAATGGTAGGCATTATCCAAAGAAAAATTTATAAAAATGCCATCCTGAACTATTTCCCGTATTTGTCCTATTGTTTTCTGGACTAAATTGCATTGATATCTATAAGTCATGCAATGTATCAGTTATTGGCAACAGTTTTAACTGGATTGGAAAACAGACAACAAGTGACAGCTATATTTATGGATATGACCAAAGCGTTTGACCATGTGAGCCATAACACCTAGTCTTGCCATAAATATTGTCACGAAGAAAAAAATTATTTTTTTATTGCAAATAATATTTATTACTTTTACAGTGTGTTAGTTTAATACATAAATATAAAACAATTTAAAATATAAAAGCTTATTCGAAGTGGTCTCCATTGGCTGCAATACAGTCCTTTAAACGTTGAGGCCAGTTATCAATAGAAGCACGCACTCTTTCCATGGGAAAATTCTTCACTGCCAATCGTATTGCGGATCGGATTGCTTTAGGGACTCCAAATTATCATGGCGTTTAGAGCAAGCCATACTCTCTAAAACTGATCATAAATCATAATCCAGCGGATTAAGATCAGGACTAGACGACGGCCAGTCTACAGCTCTGATGAAGTCCGAAACGTTCACTTCCAACCAAGACTGCGTGGACCGAGCTTCATGACCTGGCGCCGAGTCTTGTTGGAAGGACCATACTTGGTTATTGAACATGGTGTTGTTAAGGGGCTTAACTATCTTCTCAAGAATGGTATTTTGATACACTTGTGCCGATGTTTTGATACCTTTTTCACAAAAATATGGCTCAGTCACTCCTTCATAGCTAACACCCCACCAAACCATCACTGAAGTCGGATAATGCCCACGTTGCACTCTGTCGACTAATTGGGAAGCTTCCTTAGAGCTTTGAGCATAAATACGGTCATTTTGTTTGTTAAAATGTTGCTCAATTGTAAAGATTTTCTCATCCATAAACAACATTTTTCTGTGACCTCCTTTTGCGTACCGCTTCAGTAGTTTTTTCGATTTTACCACCCTATTCTTTTTTAAATTATCAGTTAAAAAATGACCAGTGCGTCTCTTATAGGCTGCAAGTCCTAAGTCATCTTTTAAAATACGCGACATGGTTCTGGGTGCTATCTTCATCTCCCGAGATAAAATCTTTTGCTTTCGGACAGGATTTCTTCGAATTCTTTCCCTTACTGCTTTGACCACCTTTTTCGTACGAACACTACGTGGACGGCCAGATCTTTTTCTGTCACAAACAGAGGAAGTCTCATTGTACCTATTAATAGCCCGGTACACAAACATTTGACTAATACCAAGCGTACGGAGAGTTTAAAAAATTGCATTTGGCTCCATACCAACTTTGTGTAATGCAATCACAGCGATTCGGTTCTCTTTATCACCCCACTCCATTTTAATATCGCAAAATATTGTACAATGTATTGGCGCCAAAATTAGAAAACTCAACTCAGCTCGACATCCAATAGATGCTAATTCCGCATCTGACACAACGGACTTAGTCATAAATTGCTTCAAATCATAGACAGCAACTTCACATAAAATCAATTAATGGTGAAGCTAAGCGACATTGCATCCTCGTTATGAGCGAAAGGTCGCGGGTTCAATCCCCGGCCGAGCAGATGTATGACACGTCACGGAATCCTTGTGGGTTAAGTGTAATTTATTTAGATATATATATAGGTATATACGAATCCTAATATGATAAAAGCGTCTCCGTCTCTCTTTCCCTTTTCACTACCAAACGGCTGAACCGATTGTTATGAAATTTCGTACAGAGATTGTTGAAAACCCGGAGACTGGAGACCGTTCAACATCACCATCGTTTTTCAACAGTACGCGAATAAACCTGCGGGGCACAGTTAGTTCACTGCATATGTATTAAAATATACTTTTTCCCCTAGAGCTTAAAATTCAATTTTTCCCCGCTTTACTACGCTATAATGACGGACTTTTAGAGCAAGAGGAGTGAAATAGTAGATTGTATCATAAGGGAGCAAAATAATATTTTTACGCAAAGGGCGCTTTTTTTAATCCAGAGCGAAGTGAGGGATTCTAGAGTAGAATCCTGAACGTAGCGAGGGATTCAAAGTACGTCGCCCGAGCCAAAAATATATACTTATACTTATACACTCTACTTTTCATCACCCTCTATGAGAAAATAAAAGACGCCTCATATTTTATCATCATGTTTATTAGATAAACAACTAAAATGAAATTAAATAGTATCTAATAATAAAACAACTAAAAACTTATATTTACATTTTAAGACATTTTCGCAATTATGAAAATTTATTGTTACAGTTTTAATATGAATAGAAAACAATATTTGCGTTCGATTTCTTTGGCGCTGAACACTAAGATGTTTCAAATTCAAAAAGTGCGCGGCAAAGATAATCGCGGCGCACATAAATAGAGGAATAAAAACTCATTACTGCCCGCTAAAAGTTCGATTTCTTTGGCGCTGAACACAAAGATGTTCCAAATTCAAAAAGTGCGCGGCAAAGATAATTGCGGCGCATTTATGAAGAGGATTAAATACTCATTACTGCCCGCTAAAAGTTTCATACAGAAAACACCATCTTTGGGTGCACTTAAAGGCGAACCAAGTCGTCCTTTTCGAATAGATGGGATGAAAAAACTATTAAGGACCTGTCCAGGACTCCAGACAATGTGTTCTAAGCACTCCGTACTTTGAGAACGTATAGTGCACATACAGACAGACAGACAAACATTTCAAAAAATACATTTTTGGATTATATTAGGAGTCTAAGGAAGCAGGCATAAATAATAATTAATGTTTTTTTTTTTTTTATTAAATTTATCTTCAATGTACAGACGCGACTTCATTACAGTTTTACTATAAGTATAGATATCAGTAGTGTCCTGTCCTGAGTCATATGGTGCATATAAATACGCGCACTCCCCATGGATGTGCATAACTCCATATTTACGGTCAAGCGCTCGCGAGAATTCAGTAACACTCAAATAAACTACAATGCCTGCAGGACATGAAAATGAGTAAGTCAAATTACTATTTTACTAATATTGGAAATCGGGTATAATTTACAGTTTACAGTAATTTTTACCCGTCTGCGTAAGAAGGGGGGTTATGTATTTCGAGTGTATGTATGTTTCTACATGATCGTCAAAAAATATTTTTTATTGTAATAATTAGCAAAAATCATTTTTATGTATGAATCTCGGATCAAAATGATTTTTTGTCAAAAATTGATGTGCTTTCTAGTGTTTGTGTGATGATTCTTGTTAATGCCATTTCTAGTTTCCTTCATGTAAGTAGTTTTCATTTTAAATCCCAACCCTACAATTCATAAGAAATGGATAAGTTTGATATAAATAATGTCGGCCCGCATCACTCATCAAAGTAGCTCCATGGACTAATCGTTCCAGAACAAAAACGTAACTGGCATTGGTTGAAAATACTTATAATAAACTTATTTGTATTTGTAACAAGAAACCAATTAATAGAATGAATTTAGTAATTCTCGATATCATCAATGTAGCCCCGTGATTTGAAAGTTAGGGGAGACCAGTATAAAATGATCCCTCTAAGGAAAAAACAATTATTTACAGCATACTTATGTAGATATTTTTATTTTGTGAATGCACAATGAAACTATAGTCTTTCTACTACAATTCCTTAAATAAAACTTTTATTTTTCAATAAAATAAAACAGTTATTATTCAAATATTTGTAAATTTTCTAGCAAAACAATGCAAAAGGATCATTTTATCCACATATGTGTTTAATATGATCCCACCCTATGGGGAAAAATGATCCCCATTTTTGAATTAAAAACATCTGCGTTATTTTTTATTATATTCACTAAAAAAACAAATGAAAACAAAGTTATACACTTTACAGTTATACAGTTACATTCATGCAAATTTCATTTCATTTCAAACATAAA
This sequence comes from Lycia hirtaria, assembly GCA_947563715.1. Taxonomy (NCBI): domain Eukaryota; kingdom Metazoa; phylum Arthropoda; class Insecta; order Lepidoptera; family Geometridae; genus Lycia; species Lycia hirtaria. Next base: position 24,092,623 of record OX387376.1, read on the forward strand.
AGGTTCAGTATCATCCTCGTCAACGCCAGCGCACTGGTCGTGACCTCATTTCTTACACATGGAACATTGAATCCATCCTTCCCCCCTTTATAATTTGAATATTTAGACGTGCAATACATGCACTTAGAGTCACAATCAACTTCGTCTTCGGAATCAAACAGTTTTTCTCTTTTCTCTTTTTTTTTTGGTTTCATCTTTATATTATTTTTTTATTTGTACTTTTCTTCAGTTTCAATTAGTTTAATTTTCTGAGTGGCTTTTTTTTTCTTCTCGCTGCTTTAAACCAAAAAAATAAATAATCATCAATATAATTTTGCACATAGTCAATAAGAGTGTGCAAAATGATCCCGGGATCATTTTACACACACCGATAGGAATCATTTTACCCCAAACGGTAATTTTTTGAATTAAAACAAAACATGGCTTCTCATGTTTTGTTTCCTAAATGCCGTTGGTAGTTTCGAAAAAATTGAAGGGAATCATTTTACCTCAAGGGATCATTTTATACTGGTCTCCCTTACCCCATTTGACGTAGTGAAGAAAGCTGTGACATTACCCATTACCTAAATGATTCCCATTTGGTACCATTATTTCAGATTCCACACTCCGGCGTGTGCTTGTCAGCTTTAAGCATCGTATTCTATAGTATATAAAAGATAACATCGTATTTCTGAAATCTCTTGCTATTTTTGACCGAGTACGCGAAACGAGCAAATGTCTTTGCTTTGCATCAACTGACTACATTTTATTTCTTATTTCCGGATGTTTATTGGTAATCACATACAGTTGGTATTTTTATTAAAGGGGGTTTCCCCCATAATAGAGGGAAATTTGTTAGGATGCTATTTACTGATACGATGACACGGTGCGGCCGACCGACCGACGCCGATACCCACGGTGATGTTTTGTGACAAACACAGAGAAGCATATACCTAAATATTATATGGAAAGGGCGATATCAATCTTCTATATTTTATCTTATCACATGTGTTATTTTATCGTATATCATATAAAAATATATATCATATAAAATAACGGCGCGCCCTTGAAACCATACCGTTGAATGCATGTTTGAAGTGACGGGTATTATCACTTTAATTGGGTCATTGTAATCTCGCTTCGCTCGCGCATACTTATTACCTATGTTTTTACTTAAAACGAAAACAAAATAAATTATTACACAAAAAATCATATTTTTTTTTATCATCAACTTGGTGTGGTTCATGAAAGTGCTAGGAGCCCGTTATATACAATATTACTTACTGAAAAAATGATTTAAAAAAACTTTTTTTTCCGCTCGCTACGATCGCACATTATAAGATATGGGACTACATGGGCCATGGGCCCTCTCCTTCGAAATAGTCCTAGCTTTGACCTTGGTAATCGTTATAATGAAACAAGTTTATACAATTAATTACATTACTTATGTTAATAGGGCGAAACACCAGCACTTTTTCATGCGCTCGGCGTGCCTGGCTGCCGAGCAATCTACTGAGAAACCCAAAGTGGGTGCATGTGTTGTAAATCAAGAAAATAGAATTGTGGGAGAGGGGTAAGTAGCCCCTACATTGGAGCTAACATTATGAATAATACATATAATATTCAATTATTCATTCTCATCATTGCGTTAATTCATTTTTGTTTGTACATTTTATTTTTTTTAAAGGTTTTAAAACAAAATATACGAAAACTAGTTGCGCCCCGCGGTGTCCCCTGTGCAGTAATAAAAACGGTGATGATGATGATGATAAAATATAGCCTATGTCCTTCTCCAGGTTCTAAAAATCTCGCTGCCAAATTTCATGTCGATTGGTTTAGCCGTGAAGAGGTAACAAACGGACAGAGATACAGGCGACAGACAGAATTACTTTCGTTTTTATATTATAATATTATACTTGGGTGTGCGTATTGTACCAACGAACCTGATCTTTTGTCTGGATTCTATACCGGATGTTCATATTTATTAACATCTTCGCAGCCTATTACAATAAATAATATTGTCTTCTAAATATCTTTATCATTTTTCAGTTACAATGGGTTGCCTAAAAAGTTCAAGTTCAACAAACCAGTAACTGACCCGAAACTGTACGGTATGTAACCTTGTAATGTATCTAACCGCATGCATTGTCGATACTTTTACGAAGAATATATCTGTAAACCTCTACAACATTACAAAATCAAACTGACGGATTTTTGCACTTAAATGTATGTAAAAAAAAAAACAAGTGCGTGTCGTAGCACGCACGCATGTAGGGTTCCGTAGTTGCACATCATTATTTATGTGAACTTAATACAGGCTCTCTTGATACTACGAACATACGAGTTAACTTAATTTATGTTACTTTAAATGAATTATTCATTTTTGACTGTTCTAAGTACCTATGTTTTTTATTTTATCGACTACTACTATATATCTCTATGTCAAATTACAGCTTTTTAATAGGTACTAATAGTCTTTGAGCAAAGCCGTAGACAGACAGACATAGCAAAACTAAAAGGGTTCCTTGTCTACTACGGAACCCTAAAAACAAACCAGGAATCAAAAGTAAGTTAAGAAAACTTAAAATTCATATAAAATCGAAATAAAATCATAAAAAACCGACATAAAAATCGGCAGAACTGATTTTGATGAAACATAGTACAAATCCTCTCGATCAAATCCTCTTTCAACAAAACTAAAAGTAATAAAAAAACGACTTCAAACTATTCAATGAACTAACAAGAAAGACTAATCGAAAATTTAAATCAAAACAATTCAGTTATGCAAGACCGCTCCATAGCCGAACCATTATGTGGAGCGTTTCCCGTCGGCCGCCATAGTTTTTTTTATTGATTCAGTCACTTCTATGTCATACAATTGACACATTTGATGAAACGTAACACGTCCTTCGCTTTACTAAATCAAAAAAGATAGCAGTCGACAGGAAATGCTTCGCACAAGGTTCTGTTACGGATCGGTTTTGAATAACTGAATAATAAAAAATAATTGGCCCCCTAGGCGTCTACCTAAGTATGTCTTTATGTACCCCAACTATTTTTTGAGGTCAGTGTCAGGTCACTATCACCAACGTAGACTTAGACAGGCACCGACATCAAAAAATATTTGGGATATAGGTAAGTACCAATTTAGGTAGAAACCTAGTTTTGATTTAATTATTCAGTAATAAGTAACAGCTGTTGTTATTTCTTCCTTTTCAGTTCATTGAATAGTTTTGAAGAACCATCTGTCTAAGCTTTAGCTTTGTGAAGAAAATCATGCTAGTAGCATATAATGACGAAATTAAAATGAAAACGAACAAGTTAACTAGTAGATAATAGTCGATCAACTTAAAAAAAAATTAAGATAAGATTTTTTCCAAAGTTACATCAGTTAATTCGTACTATATTCATAGTATCAGAAAACAGACCCTGTTTTATGTTCACATAATTATGATGTGTAACTATTGAACCTACACGACGTGGCGGGTAGCACGACACGCACTTGACCATTTATTTTATGTCGTTCCAGTGTGTCACGCAGCATTGAATGCCATAATGAGCACGTATTCTGCAAACCGTAAAGGCTACACCATCTACCTCACCCGATATCCATGCAATCAGTGTGCCAAGGAGATCATTCAGTCAGACATTACACTTGTCATATACGGAGACAGGAGTGATCCTGAAGTTGAAGAAAAAAAGTACAAAGCTGCCGAAGAGATGTTTAAAAAGGTTAACATAAAAACAAAGTAAGCTACTTTTAAAATTTTACTAAGAAATTGATTATTCTTTTTAGACATAGACAGAAATTCTAACAAAAAACATACAACAGAAAATAAAAATCATACACACAAAATAGGTATAAGTATATAGAAATTTATGTGACATATGTATTTGAAAGATTTGATTAAAAAAAAGTAAAACTAGATAATGCTGTTAGATGTGTTTTAGGGTTTCGTGCCTCAAAAGGAAAAAAACGGAACCCTTATAGGATAACTTCGTTGTCCGTCTATCAAAACTTTCTATCTCGGGAACGCGTGCGGGTATCAAGATGAAATTAAAACCACAGTACAAGAGTACTGTGTTAAAACCATGTACGCAGACCTGTAGTGCTTAGCAACGGTAGAAAATCAAAATTCTCAGTTATCTTTAATTACTTTGTTTGTGGCAAGCGCCTTTATTAACTACAACACAACAATATACAGACTCAACTACTTAACTAAACTACTACACAAAAAGCACATCGATCACCCCAGACCGATAAAGGTCTAAAGATAATCCAAATGCTCAAACCCACTACCAGTTGGCAGCGTACCCAGCATGCTAACCGCATTGCCACGTTGAATGGCAATGCTGTCAGCATGCTATCAAATTAACCGTTTATATGTCGCAAATCACCGCATATTTGTTTTGCGACATATAAACGTTTTTTTTTTTAAATAACTGAGAAGTATATTTTTTTACAGTTGCAAGGGACTACAGATCTACGTAAATAGTTTTAATATCTACACAAATGTACACTCGCAAGGGCATCATAACCTATACTTACTATAGGGTACTTACTATAGGGTACTTACTATAGGGTACTTACTATAGGGTACTTCTCGTTATTGATCTAGAACTATGGAATTTGACAAAAAGTATTGTCTCAGTTCACATAAAGGAAAAATCAGAAAACTGTATACTTTTAATTTAATTACTAAAAATAGGGTTCTTAGGGTGCTTAGGGTCTTTATGCAAGGAATGAGGACCCAAATTGTAAAGTGAGTTAAACGTATCATGTGGGGTATCATACGAAAGAGCTTCATTAGCACAGGCTAAAACATGTTTTAAATTAGTTTTCAAGTAAAATTTCTGGAATAAAAAAGCTATATTAGTTTAAAAGAAAAAAAAACTTTACAATCGATTCCCGAACTATTTATCATACCTACTGGATTGCACGGAACCCTCGGTGGGGGAGTCTGACTCACACTTCCGGTTTTTTATGTTAGATCTATGTACGATTGGCCACCGACTCGTCTGATGTAAAGCGACGGTGTGGCCGAGGATGGAGCTCATCGATCTAGAAAACATCTATTCACTCTAGCTTTGAAAATTCCAAGATCTCAGAAAACAGAGATGAAGGCAAAGAATACCATTCCTGTGTTGTACGCATTAAGAACATGGACCGATATGGCTGATATACCTATATTCACTGAGAATAGAATAGAGAGTAGAGCGAAAATACGATCGCTAGAAAAGCGAGAATTTTATTTTTTCCACGCAGTAGAAGGTATGTAGGAAAAGTAGATGGAATAGATATTTTTTACCCGAATGCGTAAGAAGGAGGTTATACCTACGTATGTACTTTCTACGGCCTAAACGGCTTGACTGATTTTGTGCGAAGTGTCGTTAGATTTGTCTTCACTCACTGAGTAAATCATGTTGTTTAACCGACTTCTAAAAAGAAGAAGGTTATCAATTCGGTCTGTATGTTTTTTATTTTGTATGTTTGTTGTCTGATTTCTCAGCCGATTGTGCATTGATTTTTATGATTATTTTGTATTTGATAGGTCATACTTCAGAGGTAGTCCCATATAAATTTTATCAAAATCGATGCACAACTTTGGTTTTTATAACAAAATACCTGGTAAAATATCATCCGAGTGTCTGTAGAAAAGAGAATGGAACAGCAAGTCGCGTTATGTGTTGTGTTGTGTATTTTGAAGCCGGTTTTTTTCAGTTTTTTAAATTATAATTAGGTATATGTAAATAGTATTTAACTTGCAATAAGTACGCTTTTTCGTTTTCTCAGACAAACTTTTGAATAATATATTATATTAATGATTTTTTCTTTGAGATTTTACATAAGAAATATATAAATTATAATATTTAAGTACATTAGAGGCGTAATTTCGTATACACTAGGGCTGGCCACTCAGTCTATACGAACTTACTTACTTAGGAAATTAGAATAAGTTCTTATTCTATATAAAGAATGTTCATTCTTGTTTAATTTTAAGACGAACATAGTTGAATAATCATGTGACTGCTATATTATGTAAATACCTATGCTTCAAAAACTACATTTTATAGAAGTTTTATGCATACTTTCTCGCAAAGACATACACTCAACCAACACCAATAAGACGGGCAAAGTAAGTGCAAATACCTGTTCGAAAGTTCTCTTATGCAGTCGGGTATTTTGTTTTCAGAGCATACAATGAGCTTGTTCCGGAACCACGTAAAATAGACTTCTCGTATCTCGATAACTAATACAAGGAAATACGAAGAAACGATGAAGAAAACTTTTCTAAAGACGAAAAGTACTTAGTACTTAGTGTACTTAGATCTACTATATGTATACTTATACTTATAAAATATTTCGCAAATAATAATTTAACATTTTTACTGCTTGAAATACAAACATTATTATCAGCCATATATTATGTAATTTTTTAATAATAAGTAATAAACGATTGTCCAAATACTAAATTTTCATTACTTGCGTGTACCTAGTATTGCCTAGAATTTAGAATATAAGAAATAGACCCCGCGAGCACAGAAGTTTTTGCAATACTTATTTCAATAAGTATTAAATTGTTGCTGTGCTCGCTGGAAAAATGCTAACGAGGCTAGTTAACGAGTAACCTGGTAAAAAGTAACGCTTATTGAAGATGCCGAGTTGTAGGGTTCCGTAAAGAAGGAACCCTAATAGTTTCGCCATGTCCATCTATGTATGTCTGTTTGTCCGCGGCTTTGCTGCAGATATGAAAAAATCATGCTAATAGCATATAGGTATACGATAAAATTAAAAGGAAAACTATCACAGCTAAGTAGTCTTTACAAGTTATCGAGTAATAGTCGATCAACTTAAAAATGTACTTGGAGAAGTGAGAAATGAACATATTGTACACCATTTAAACTATCATAAATTAGCTCGTATGGTCATAATATCAAACAGAAGACCCTGTTTTAAGTTCAAATAAACTATGATATGCAACTAAGGAACCCTACTATGCACGTAGCACTACACGCACTTGGCCATTTATTTGTTATGTAGTTAGTCTTACAGTCGAGGAGGCCACGAAGTTCAGTGTTGAAGGTTACCTAGCAGCGCAGGCAGCCCGGGCGGCCTGTTCGTGGTCAAGTAGGCGACATAAACTGAGAACTGAATCATGACTTCGTAAGAAGGAGGGTTATGTTTTTCGATTCTATTTGATCGCCTACAGCCTAAACGGCTTAAACGATTTTGATGTGCAAGATGTCGTTAGTTTCGTCTTCATGGCATATAAGTATGTGTGTTCTGTAAATTGCTACAAAATGACGAAGTAAAATATTAAAAATATATATATACCTAGGGTGGCACTCCTTAAATATAAAGAAGAGATGAAATTTTAAACGACTTCGAAAACGGAGGAAATTCTTAATTCAACTGTATGTTTTTCTTTTTGTTTGGTAGGTCATACTTCGGAGGTGGAGGTAGGAACTGAAAAACCGACTTCAAAATACGCGATCCATTTACATCGATGATTTTTTTCCAATAATTTTGTTATAAAAACCAAAGTACGGAACCGATTTCGGTGAAATTTATATGGAACCACATCTAAAGTATGACCTACCAAACAATAAAGAATCACCAAAATCAATTACCAGTCGGCAAAGTACCTACTTGGTGAACAAACATACAAAAAACATACAGTCCAATTAAGAACCTCTTTATATTTGGAAGTCGATAAAAAATATAGCCAAATTGTTAATTTCCTTCAGTGCCGTAAATATTCGTGCCACCGGTGCCCAGGCACAGGGCGTAGACTCTGGGAGGCGCAAGAATGGCCAGACCAGGCAGGACTATTATTTTTTCAGTTTGCTCCTGATAAGTTCCCGCTGTGACCCTAGTGCTCGATTCCAACACATACGCAATACATGTCAGTCATCACACGCACGCAACATCACGCTAATTTTTTTGGCAGTGCACGTGCGTATTTGTGTTGTTTATCGAAGTCTAGCGGCCGGCCGCACAGTGATGGGGAAATCGCTCCTTTACAAAGGATTTTTTTTTCTTAAATTCGGATTTTGGTTGTTTAATGTACGTAATATTGTGTAAGCTAACGTTTTATTCCATAATTTCGTAAAAAAAACTTTTATTTTGCTTAATCAATGTAAAAAATGATTTTGAATATTTCAAATGTATGGAAATGAAAATTATTTTCCCAATATTTTTTTTGTTTCTAAAGATGTATAGCTGAAACTTTCAGAGATAATTACCGAAGTGCTTATGCAGCTATATTAAGTTGGGGTTAAACTTAAGGAGTCCCCGTTCAATAGATATGAATGGTTGAAAAGCTAATTTGCAAATTTTGGCGAAAATGTCATCTAGATATAATTACCTACATAGAAATGTAACTTCGTTTTTTTTTATCACAATTGATGGTAAACATGAATATTTTTAATATTAAGTCAAAATAATATCCATTTATTTTGTTATAAAAACCAAAGTACCTTAACTGAAAGTTCAAAAATTCCAGAAATTACGAGCTCAAGTTTTAAATATCGGATATCCTCAACCTCAACCCCATGTTTCTAGAAATGCCTATCAATCCACAAGTTGTCGCTTAAAAACCTAAAAATATCAAGTATACGCAATTCTTGGATGACATTTTCAGTTATTTTGTTATAAAAACCAAAATACTGGATCGATTTTGATAAAATTTATATAGGACCAATTGGGAAGTAAACCCTTTCAAACAACAAAAGATTTTTTCAAATCGGTCCAGATGTCTGTGAGTAATCGGGGAACACACATAAAAAAGGATTCCGACGAATTGAGAACCTCCTCCTTTTTGGTAGTCGGTTAAAAAAGACGATAGATATAACAAATGAGAATTAAAAAAATAATCTTGCCATAACAATATGTAGTTAACAATAATTTGTGATTCTGACAAAGGTCACGGACCCTGGTGCCTGTGGAGCAAAAAATTTAATAAAAATCATTTAAATAACTTTTGTAATAGAAACCAATTTGTAACAGAAAATGTACTAACCTACTTTACCTTATCTAGCTAGGCATACATCATTTTAGGATGCGATACAGCTTATTAATATGTATTTGAATTGTGTACTTTCCCCTATTGCATTCTGTCGTGTATGTTATTGAATAAAGAATAATAAAGAATAAAGAATAAATACTAAGAAAAGGATGCTAAGAAATACTCTCTTAGAGACTGAGTTAGTAATATTGCAAAAGAAATTGTAAACCAAAAATTTATTAGTCCATATTGAAAACCCCTTGTCCATAATAAAAACCTACTGGTCCATATTAAACTACCAATTCGAAATTGTTGATTTTTGCCAAAATTTATAATAAAAGCAAAAGTTGCTTGAAAATTGTTTATTTTAAGATTTTCGACGCTTGTTTACGGTAGGAAAATAGTTTATTCGCTGATTCAAATTATAAATGGTTATTTAGATACTACTGTTGGAGTTTTAGTTCAAGTTTCGCTTATGATGGTCCATATTTAAAGGACTTACTCTAACTATTATATTGGAATTTCCTGTTTCATACCAAAATAAACCCATATCAATTTAAATCGCATGTATGAATAATTAATTCAAATAATTTCCTATTGTAGTCATTGTGTATGATGATATTAAGCACATAATATAAGTACACAATATAATAGATATGTCAGTGGAGAGTCCTGAGTCATACAGTTGACACTGTACGGAACCACGTCCACACAGTCGGGAGGATTCAGCATCGGGGGGATTCAGCGCATCTCAACTTGTACAATGTCTGATGGACGACAGAGGAAGATACTTGCAGCAGCAGCAGCAGGTGCAAACAAGTAAGTGCAATACATATATTAGATAGATAGATAGCACTTTATTAAAAACCACATGATAACAAAGATAACATTAAGTACTTAGGGCTAGGGTTTTAATTGGCGGCCTTATCGTTTAGAGCGATCTCTTCCAGGCAACCATATTACCTAGTAACTATAGCTGTGCTCGCTTCATTAAACAATAAACCGTATAGACTGTTAGTATAATACAATACGATTGATTTTCAAAGAAACTTCACTAATATTCTTAACACATTTTTAGGGTTCCGTAGTAACTACAAGGCACTTATTAATTCGCTATGTCCGTCCGTCTGTAGGTCTGACTGTCCGTACGTATGTCACAGCCATTTTACTCAAAGACTATCAGCACTACATAAACGTAATTTGGAAGGTAGATTGTGTTCCGTTAACTGCTACACAATGCCGTAGTAAAATTAAAAAAAAATGACATAAAGGTGTAGTGTGGCTAGTGTTGCAAATTGAAAAAAACAAAATGTTTTTTTTTTCAAAAATATGAAAAAAAACTTGGTGCCGTTGTTTTTTTTCTAAATTTTGTTTTTTTTCAGAAACACAAAATTAATAATTATCGTTTTATTTTTAAGTCTTACATTGACATAACGGTATAACTTTCATCAGCACTACTACTACTTCAATTTGTATCAGAATTTTCCGATTCTTCTGTCTCAGTTTCTTTTAGGTTCTACACTTACAGACTACGATTTTAAATTGTGAGCAATATATACCCTGTCACTTGTCCCTGTTGTTTGTGTTGTAAGTACTAAATGTTCTCTCAACTACTGCTGATGTAGTCTGATAGACACTTTAGATAATAAAGTAGACTTGCAAGTGAAGTACGAGTCTACGCGAATAGCGACGATCAAACCAAACAACGGGAAACCGGGATTCCCCACAACCTCGACTGTTCTGTTCCGATTCTTGGCAATATTTTCAACAATTTTTGTTTTACTGAACAAGAAAACTAAAATAATTATTAAAACTTAAGATTACGCTTAATACAAACTCAAAAAACATTCATAATAAACTATAATTGCCTTAAATTTTTGTGATTCAATACATATGAAAAAAAAACACGTTCTAGAAAAAAAACATGTTTTTTTTCATTGTGTTTTTTCATGTTTTTTTTTTCAAGTCTAAAAAAAACTGTTTTTTTTTTGCAACACTAGCCGTATGGCACTCTATGTAGATATATAAAGGAGATTATTTTTTCGATGACGATTGAAACAACCTTTAGGACGTCTTTGCGAGGTGGTGCGATGCAACTATGTAATAGGGCGAATTCTGTGGTGCGATGATATCATATCACGCTGTTGCGGGAAAATAATGGAGATCCATAGCTAAATACAGAGAAAAATTGAATAAGCTGGAGGAAGCGTAGTAAAAATAAATCCGTTTATATGGAGCAGATCGCAGTACTTGCACTAACTTTTTTAACTGGGGGGAATCTTTAAAAATAATGTAATAGGAAAATAACAAAAAATCATAGATCGACAATAATCCCCGATTTATAGACTAGCTGTGTTCCGCGGTTTCATTCGCGTAGTTATGAAAAACAGTGATGATTATGATGATGATAAGTAGCTTATGTCCGTCTCCAGGTTCAGAGTTATCTCTATACTAATTTTCATAACGATCGGTTCAGCCGTTTGAGCGTGTAAAGGTAACAAAATTAGCTTTTCTATTATCATTATCAAATTGTGTCAAATGTATTTCAAAACACCAGTACATTCATTTAAATAGCAATATACTTAGGTGTATTTTATGTTGCCACAAATTTTATTTTTACTAGACTATACACTGCACCAAAAGATAATCTAATGACTAGAAACATATACCTAAATATCTACACAGCAAATATTTAAGAAGAAATATTTAATAGGATGTTTTTTTTTTATATTTAACAAATTTATTCTCCACAGACTCCAGGGTCCGTGCCTTTTATGAACTAATATATGTATTTTTAACTACTTAAATTCTTATTTTTAAGATATGCAAGAGGAAGACAAAATTTTAATTTACACTTAACTAACATGCATGCGTGTATACGTCGAGCAGTCCAGCTCCCGCAAGCAGCACCCGTTCGCGAGTTGACGCATGTGCCAGCCCGAGCCGAGTCAACCATGTACCGTAGGATGATTTTAAATACATAATAATTGCTATATAATTATATTATATTATATATTATAAATATTGCATGTAAAAAAAATTGTGCACGAGGGAAGATTGGAAATAAAATATATATACTTTAAAAAGTAGCCCGCCAAAGGTGAAGTGTGTCTAAGATTATTTCCATTTTTGTAGAGTTTTACCAAGAGAAGAAGTACTTGACGAAGACAATTTTTTCATGGCTACAGCGTTACTGGCAGCGCACAGCAGCAGAGACCCGGACTGCCAAGGAGCTTGTATTCTGGATAAGGACAAGAGAATCGTCGGAGTGGGGTAAGTAACTAAGTAGCCCAAACTAATATCTTCTTTATAATTTAACGAGACTGCTCCTACTTTCAAATTATTTTTAAAAGACTTCGTCTCATAGCAGGTTTTGCGGGCGAAAGTGGCGACAATCGATTTGCTTTTTCGCGACAAAATAAAAAAAAAAACAAATTTCGCGACAAAAAATGATCCGGATAGGCTTACGTTCCAAAGTTTATTTATTCATTATTTAGAATCTTAACCTGGGTATCAAAAAATCACTACGCAAAGATGAGAAATATCCCGTATTAGAAAATATGGGTATGTATTTATTAATTTTACTGCAAATATAATTAACACGTAAATTAGACCTAAATTAAATACTAAGGAAATTCAAAATTGGTAACCAGTTTTCTTACGCACAAAATTTCTTACATTTTGTTGACCAGTGATTATTTATTTTGCACTCCTTTCTTTTCCAGTCGTAATGGAATAGTTGGTGGAGATGACAATAAATTCTCATGGAACAAGAATACTAAATCAACGTACGGTAAGTTGGTACGTGAGCGAAGACAACAGGTCTCTTCATACACAAAAAAATTTCGTTCTTCTGTGCGTATTTTTGTTATTACTTGCCTATAGGTCGTATTTTTATCCGACTACGGCGAACCAAAGGGAGGGTTATGTTTTTTACCGGTATGTGTGTATGTATGTATATATGTTCATCTGCTCCCACATAACTTCTAAACTACTCATTATTCAACCAAACGAACTTTAGCATACAGGTTCTACAATTTTATAGATTAGGTATTTTATCGTCAGGGATTTCGGTTAAGGGAGCATGTTCCCCAAAAAGGGCCGCTGTGGCCGCTATTGACTGACCAATTTTGATAATATTTGCTAGAAACAAAAAAGCAATAAAGAACACAATCTGTCAAGAGGTTATCGAGAAAAAATGCTTGTAAAATCTCCTTTAAAAATTGTATTTTTATCAAGTCTACTTACTGTTTGTAAAATTAATTAGTAAATGTAAGTATTTTGACGTAGAAGACGTTTCACCCAACGATATGTACGTTTCATCTTAATCTCTAAAAGCACTCTGCTTAAATAACATTTTCTATTCCAGTTTGCCACGCAGAAATAAATGCGATAGTGAACTCGCGGCCTACTGATGTACGAGGCTGCACCATGTACGTCACCCGATATCCCTGCATCGAGTGCGCCAAGCTGATCATTCAGACCGGCATTAAGCGGGTTATATTTGTGTGTAAGATACAAGGGGACGCTGAAGAGTACAAAAGCAAGTACGAAACTTCTGAGAATTTGTTTAAAGCAGTTGGTGTGGAGGTCATGTAAGTTATGATTATTTTAAGTGTGCTTCTAGTCAAGATCTCGCGCAACTTCTGGTTATCAACTAAATTATTTTATTAGATATAATTCAACCGTTACCTACCTACATACTTAGTAGGTAATCAATGGACACAATTACTGTCTAATGAAATCCAAATTAATAATAAATAGGTAGATATAATAAATTAGCTTTTAAATCCAGCAATTTTCAGCAATGACAGATATTAAACTTAGTACGATTATTACATTTCATTTTACTGCTGACACAGTAGCGGTTCTAGGGATAGAGCTACGGGGCTCAAGCCCTCCCATTCTGGCGAATTCTTCGTTTCGTATACGACCACAGAACGCCAAATGTATGTACCTACCTACCTCTTCCATAGTTAAGCGTTACAGTTTACTTTTTCCTAAAATGGTATGCCAAGCTGTACCTAGGTCGTGGGTGCGATCCCTATCCAGCTTTGGTAGGTATCGAACCCACGACCATTTGTATGATGAATACAAATGATTGTTCTGGTTGTTTCTATGTACCCTATGTATTTACAAAAAAAAGTACATATGTATTGTAACTGCAACCATATAGTTTCCAGCTTTGCTTAGTTTGTGCTAATCTAAGTAGTGTTGTGTAAAATGTCCAACAACTTTTATTTATTTTTTAACTTCGGAGTTAGAATGAAATTGAAAAAAGGAGGCGACCATAGAGGCATATTCATTCATAATTTTGTTATCAAAATTTTATTGTGATAGTACTTAATTTTATAAATTTTTTCAGACCACTCATGGCGTCCACATTGCGTAAAGTATTTCATAACATATACGAGACCATAACAATATAGATTTAGAGCGGGCCGTATATACCTAACACCGCGACGACATCGAGAACAAGATATGATCTAAGGTGTCTAATAAACAGGGTTACCTGACTAACTGTTCCTCCCGAGGCAGCCTCCTGCGAGGCCTACGAGCGCGTGAGGCACGCGTCCACCTCGGGCCCATCTGAATAGTAGATCAGCTGGTCTCACTCCCGACGCCCTAGAGTAGAAGTCCCTTTTAGTAGGTTCTTACTACAGGCAGGAGATGCGGATGCCGTATTGTAGTGCCCCGGCACCATTGACTTCCCTTACAGATAAAGCAAGGAAGATATTTTTCGTCCACCCAGTGTTGTTGAAATTAATTTACAGATAAATTGCGTGCTAAAACCATTTTTCGTAGGGTCCCGTTTGCAAAATAAATAAATAAAGCTGTAAAGTGATAATTTTTGTTAAGAGTCAAGTCCCGCTGCCAGCTTAATAGTTGATGTGTGAAAACACTCATGCTTATATAACGAAACTAAAAAGGAATATATAAGGAAAACTATCAGAGCTAAATAGGTTATACAAGTTCATCGACCGACTTATAAAATGTACTCAGAGAAGTAATGAAAATGTCGTGCTAGTTTCATTTAAAGCATAACTCGAATATTCATTGTATAAACCCCGTTTTATTGTGATGTGCAGTTATGGAACCCTACACAGCTTGTGCACCGACACACACTAGACCAGTTTTATATATCTATTAATTTATGCTTAAATATTACTTACAATAAACGGTTTAGTAAGTACTTTGTATACTTTTACTACATGATACAATCGTAAAAATTGTATCATGTAGTAAAAGTATACAAAGTACTTACTAAACCGTTTATTGTAAGTAATATTTATGGAGCAGATCGCATTATTTGCAACTGAGGGGATGCTTAGAAATTATGATAGGAAAATAACTAAAAATCATAGATCAACAATAATCCCCGATTTATAGACTAGCTGCGTTTCGCGGCTTCACTCGCGTAGTTATGAAAAACGGTGATGATTATAAGTAGCTTATGTCCGTCTCCAGGTCCAAATCTATCTCTATACAAATTTTCATAACGATCGTTGCAGCCGTTTGAGTGTATAAAGGTAACAAAATTAGCTTTTATAATATCATTATGAAATTGTGTCAAATGTATTTCAATACACCAGTAGGTACATTTAAATAACAATATACTTAGTTGTCTTTTATGTTGTCGCAAATCTTATTTTTAATAAACTATTAACCGAGTTATGCAGTTTGTCCGGGAAGAGAAGCAGCTGGTACATTCCGATTTCTTTATCTCCCAGTCTAGCGTGGATGTCATAAATGAAACATAAATATAAATATTTGTAAAATAATATTTATTACTTTATGTACAAGTCAAGAGTACTCACACTCCGCAGTACGGCTGGTACAGAAACTCGTTACATTCAAATAGAAAACTTGCTGTGAACGTAGCCTGCACCCACTGGGAACAGATGGCACGAGCTGGACAACTGCGCACCAAGGACCTACACTTGAACTAAAATATTCCGATTTGTTGATCCAATACGCTATATAATTATAGCATTTTCCATTATTTTACGACGTTGAAAACAGCTCGACAAAATATTTGTCAACGGATTCGAGAAAATTCAGGCTTCACGAATGAATAAAAAGGATACAGCAATTCAGTTCTGAATAGACTATAATTTCTTTTGAATGGTCGAGTATTGTAGAAAAAATTGTTTTTTTTTTTTTTGTTGTTGTGCATATTGTAACTCATGACAAGAAAACTCTTTTTAGATACCTAAACCCATCCTGTTCTTCAATCTGTCCCAGTGAAAACAGGTCTACGTTACAAATAAGCAGAGAGTATTCAAATACATTTATTGTCCAAACTTTACACATATCTACAAAAAAAAAACTGACCTTAATTTAACCAATAAAAAAAAACCAAAAACAATTTCTACTTTTACAAATACCTTAACAACGAAAATAGTCAGCAAAGTACATCAAGGACTGAGAATTCTAATATTTTACAGTATAAACTTAAACATAATTTATTTACAATGCGTACCCGCGGCTCGTATTCGGTACGGACGAAAATTTTACATTAACATGAGTTTTATTATTGAATTATTACATTCTAACACACTATGTTACACTGTTGAACACTTCAGGCCACACGTGGTCATTCACTAAGAAATCAATCGTTTTACACTATAAATATACTTCCCATAGATTGCGCACAACGCATCAGTCAAAATAGACTTATTGGAAATAAACTTTGTCATCTATAATAATTTTGATATAAAAGGTATTGTATACTTTATTATATATTCATATGCCAGTTGTTGTAATGTTTAAAATGTGTAAAAAAACATGAGTTGTGTCAAGTCAAAGTCAAGCAAAATATAATGTCAAAGTTAAAGAAAAACACTCGGCTTTAAGTCCTAGCCTCGTAAAAAATGCTATAAGCTTTATGGAGTTTTGGAAACCACGCGAGAAGTTTCTTAGTATTCTTGCTATAAGCTTTATGGAGTTTTGGAAACCACCCGAGAAGTTTCTTAGTATTCTATACATAAATTTACTTTTCTTCTTAAATTTGTGCACGTTAATGGACACTAAATAAATGATCATTCATGTACCTTTAATATGTTCATTAATAACAGTAAAAATATATGTTGCACAACCAAATTTTACTTATGTACCCGCACATTTATCTACATATTCCTTAATTCATAAAGTTAATTTACATGTATTGACATGTAAATTGTTAGTTAAAAAAAATAAGTATATAACTAATAAAATAGTAATATTGCCAAGAAATTCAAATCAATAAATTAGAATGTCAATACATGTCAAACCTCTCTACTCGTAGTGCGTGTAAGTCATAATACGTTCTCTATAGGAAGTATGTCCGTGTGTGTGTTGCGTGAAATACAACTAATTCTTACACATTACAGAAACACAGCTAACGTTACCGAGCTACAGCGCGACAGCACACGTCCGTAACCATCACAGTACGTTAATACAGTTCAATCGTTATTGCTATACGTTTAGATTTGTTTAGGAATTGTAATATACTATCTATGCTAGGGGGATATCACACGGCAGCGTTACAAATTCATTGGTAGAAATAAAGCAGGGGGAAGCGTTACAATACGATCCCGATACGTGGCCCGATCCCCGAGTTCATCGCAATATAATGACCGTAGCACACGTCCTTTCATAGATTAAAATAAAGGGGGAGGGGTACACACTTTATTCATCGAGTAAAACAAAAATATCGACAAAAAATTAAGCATATAGATATATGATAGGTATACGCAGTATACCTATCTTAAATCGCAACTAACACATGGATGTAACGAAGTGAAGTCGAGAGCGGTAACCTAGTGAGGGCGTGACGACGAGAACGTCAAGCTATTTTCCGTAACGGCATATGAGTTAGTTTTACTGTCGAGGAGTGCTAATAGATGTTTCCTGTAAAATAATATATACTCCAGAACGGTTTTAGTACTTAAGAAAAGCGTAAAGGCCGTCACAGACACAGCTATAATATATATTAATATACCGTACTATAATATATATCAAGCTACCACACACGGAGATGATGCTATAATATATATTTTGCCTTCATTTCATTGATGGCCGGCCTAGCGTTTGCACGTGTTTTGTAATAAAGGGTGATTTTAAAACACAGTAATTATGAATTACAAGTGCATTGTTATTGGAATTGACAGTTCTTCAGACGACGATTCTGATGTTGCTTTAGAGATGTTAGTTGCCCTGTCAGGCACAAAAATTAGTCACAATCTAAGTCACGTATACAGTCAATTTATAAGTCGAATCCTGCTCCAGTAAAGTGGTGGCGACTTTACTAGAAGCTTCTATGAAGTTTTGTTGACAACGTAAAAATCGTAAAATGACCACGTTTCACATTTCACTTGCCCACACTCATGTACTTGATCATACACTTAATGAATTAAACTGAGGGTAGTTACAAATGTTTTCTAAGTTTATGGAAATAAATGTATCTGTATTTGAATAAGACACCACCATTTTTATCGCATTAATATTCAAAATAACACAAGTTTAGGAAAAAAAAAACAAAGCAACAACATGTTTCGATGACGTTTCTGCCAAAACTCTCTTGAAACATGCTGTATATTCAAAATATGTCTTGCTATACCATAATTTATATTAATATGCGATAATATAAAAATATGCAATAATATAAATCACGGTATAGTTTGGTTACGTCATAGAAATATATATTATAGCTGCGTGTGCGGTCACTCGAAAATTTGTATAGAAAATATATGGTAATATGTTTAGCTATAAAATATATTAATATAAATTATAGCTATGTCTGTGACGGCCTTAAGGCTTTAGTTTGGCAATACAATATTATTGACCAAAATTAAACTCTATTGGCTGGACCGAATTTGATGGGACAATGTAAGAAAGAAGCCTATATCTAGAAGGATAAAGAGGGCGATGGTAGTGTAATACAGAGAATCGGGCCATGTAGAGCGAGCTAGCTCTGCGATCTTAGAGAACTGCCCATCGTTATTACATCACACGTTTACCTATAGTTTAACCCTTTACCACCTGCTCGGATATTTCCGACAAGTTTTTCGAACTGTTACGCCTTAACGCTTGTGTTGGATATTTCCGTATTTTTTTTTTCGGAAATAGCTGAAACAGGCGGTTAGATGATTTTAACCACCTGTGTCAGATACTTCCGCCAAAAGTTTATCGAGTCCGACTAAGATTATTGTGGTATATATCGTAGTTTGTCAAATGACCCCGAAAAGCTTTTGTCAAAAATACCCGGCACAAGCAGTTAAAGGGTTAAAATGAAAACACCAAATACATGCATTTTTATTGTATTAATAAGCACGGAATAACTCGCGTGAACACAAACACGGAACACTAAGTACGGACTACAGTTTCGATCAAAGTAGAGTGGTCTTCTTCAGGGTGCACAGGAAACGGTTCCAAGCGCTTTTGTTTAACACACCAATGCTTATTAATACAAAAAATGAAGGCTTACAAAACATTATTTCGTTTACAATTCTATAATTGTTTGCAATTTTTAATAAACAGGCCATGACAATTAAGAAATAATAATAATAATAACACCATTCATTCTAAACGATTCGAGGCGATAATTGTAGCAATCATGTTGCTATTAGACTAATAGCGACACACCGATCTGAAACCACCGTACCGAGTAACACTCCGGTTACATTCCATGAACAGTTTATTTACCTCGTACATTTCTCATGCAATTCTTGTTAAACTTAAAGCTATCCTCGACCCCTGAATCACGCGCTCCGTAGTCCCCTGTACAGGCCGCGCGGCTCAAACGCCGAAGACGGCTTTACATAGAAAAAAGAGAAATAAAAGAAGAAAATAAACTGTGAATGGACTCTATTATAAAACCGGTGTCATTTACAATAACATTAAAAAACAGCTATATGAAAACTGAATTCTGATCAATAGCCCGTTTTCATTTAAATATAGTTACTTTGAATCAATACAGATGGCGCTGTAACCAAAAACAACATCTGTCAACGCTTGTTGAAAAACTACTATATTATCGCACCCAGTAACTTTAATATTTGACACTAACATTTACATATAGCGCCATCTATGACTCTATTAGGTTCTTTTTTAACTTACAGAAAACGCCCAATTTTTATTGGGAAATGCCAAAAATGTTTCTTTGTAGTCAAGTTTTTGTAATATTATTGTTTCTGACATCGGTATTCTTTCAGTTAGATTATTAATACAAAGTATAAAATTCAATATATATTCCTATCTTGCTAGTGTGTAGATTTTAAACTATCCCAACTAATATTGGGTAAATATTGGTATTTAAGCCAATAGAGATGTTACCAAAATACAAGTAGATTAGCATAAGCTGGCGTTATCACTCGCACTGATATAAGAAACTCTAGACGCTCAAAATAAAGTCACCACTCACTACTGAGATATGACAAAGAGTTTACCTTGACCCCTTATTTGACGTTGACTGTGGCTAAGCCTTAATTGATATTATTACAATATTTTCTTGAAAATAGTAAATGTGCAAATCGCGTAAGTCCATAAGAAGAAAAAAAGAAACTTCATTTTATGTCAACATTTGTACATCAAATTTGAAATTTGTAATATTTTTTTTTATAAATGCCTATAGAAAAATCTTCGTTTTTTTAATAGATGACAATTTGACCAAAAAAAACAAAATATATTACGTAGAAATAATAACATCAGCTTATACCAATCGTCCTGTATAAAATACAACATAAGTATAAAATATCTATACATTTGTAAATAGAGTAACTGTGCCCGACAGTTAGTTGGTTGCGTCAACGAGTTACATCCTAACATACCATCCAGTGGTTGGTTACACGAGTCGTCGTTACATTCAAGTCCCATTACAAGCCCTATATAGTTCATGTTTTTCATTTTATTTGAAGATGCTACATTTAGGTATTCAATTTTTTTTACCCGACTACGAAAATAGGAGGGTTATGTTTTTTATAAAACTTAGGAGTCAGAACGTGAAAGACCCCTTTTCATTGTTTATTTTGCTGCCATAATAGTTCAAATATACAAAAGTGATGACGAACAGCGCTTATTAGTAAAGGTTAAACCGCACTAGCACGATACGGTAGCGACACGCCCAATATAATATTCTTTCTACTGTTTCTTAGGGGCTGTCCATTAATCACGTGAGGCTCGAAAGGAGGGGGGGGGGGGGGGGGGGGGTTTGGCAAAAATCACGAAATATCACAATTGTAGTAAGATATCACGTGTATTTATTTTTTCGTCATACGCGCGATTTCT
Source organism: Lycia hirtaria (assembly GCA_947563715.1). Taxonomy (NCBI): domain Eukaryota; kingdom Metazoa; phylum Arthropoda; class Insecta; order Lepidoptera; family Geometridae; genus Lycia; species Lycia hirtaria. The sequence goes on from OX387376.1 coordinate 24,113,877, forward strand.
AAACCGAAAAGCAACGTATAGTGTGACCTTAACTCGCCGTTGCCATATGCAACGAACGAAGACCCGCGAGCCGCGACGACCACCCGGCTCGGCTTGCCAGTCACCAGTTATTCTGTTATTTTAGCGCCGAATACATGCGTAGGAAGACCAGCCACGAGATGGACAGATGACCTCATACAAGTGGCGGGAAGACGCTGGATGCAAGCCGCTTTCAATCGGTCTTTTTGGAAATCCATGGGGGAGGCCTATGTCCAACAGTGGACTTCTTATGGCTGAGATGATGATGATGAAGAAAGGAAAATAAATGGTCAAGTGCGTGTCGTGCCACGCGCAATGTAGGGTTCCGTAGTTACATATCATAATTTATGTGACCTTGAAACAGGGTCTCTTGTTTGCTACTACGAACATTTCTATGTTAACTTATGTCGTAGGTCACTTATGACTTGTCTAAGTAATTATTTTAAGTAAATCGACTATAACTCGATAACTTGTAAAACCTGCTTAGCCGTGATAGTTTTAATTTTAATTTCATCATAATTATATGCTACTAGCTGACCCGGCGTACTTCGTATCACCTATCAATGAGTGGACCCGATATTTTCTCAACGTTTAAACCTTCCCTGGACTACGACAAAACATTTCAAAACCAAAATCAGCTAAATCGGCCCAGCCGTTCTCTAGTTTTAGCGAGACAAACGAACAGCAATTGATTTATATATATATGTAATATAGAGACTAGGTAGCCTGATTTTTTTTATATCTCCAAGGTCAGTCGTTTAGCCGGTAGAGAGGGGGGGACACTTGACTCGTACAAAAAATATAAATTTAAAGCTTAATATTTCGCAAACGGATCCCTAAATTGAAAAAATGACGCACATCCCCGATGTTTTTTTGATTACTTATTCAACGATACCCCACTAGCCTGGCGCAACTCCATAGAAAATTGTCTATGTATGGAGTTTAGTCCGAAATTGACATTTACACTGTTTGACACAGACTTCAACATTGTTTTAATCTTTTGTGGGTGCTGTCTCTAAAGTCCATTCTTACAACAACAGACGGAAGGATCAAAGTGACAAATCAGAATTGATGATTTGGATTAAGGTTTTTGGCGGGAACGTAAATCTTTTGACGTTCCTATATTAATTTTTAATAATAATTGTCATTTATTCCGAAAAACATATAAACATTTAATTTAACAGTAATTCAAACAACGGTAGTTATCATAACGTTATTTTCAAAAGTAATATTTTGTAAAAGATGCACAATATGTGGTCTGAAATCTGGGGAAAAAGATGGTTCAAAACGCATTTTCATGGCAAAATTTCCGCTCGACGAAGTAATGAAATTTTACACATAGGCTCAATTTTTAGGAGTCAAATAAAATAAAATTTATTTATTGGCATAAGAACGGTGAAAGTACAGAATACTAACACCATAAACTGATTCTTTAGCTTGGGTTGTTTCCTCACTAGGGAACTCCACAACGGCTTGTACCTAACATTTCGATAGCCACAGATGTTTGCATTATGTTCGTTTTTAGTTATTTTGGGCACTTTTTAATGTAATATTAAAAAGCTTATGAGTATGTAAAAAAGTAGAAGCTGTGAATATCCTCTTTTTTTGAGTCAAGTGAAAAGTCATACAAATTTAACATAATTAATAGAATAATTCCTTTTAATACTTTTTCCTAAAATATTTGTATGTTTTATTTCCGTACAGGAATATTGGAAAGTTAAATAAAATGGTAAAGTGTATAATATTTTTTATCCGTCCCACAAACCTCCATAAAATTGTCAGGTAAACTCATCACCACTTTCCTAAGGTATGATTAAGTTATTCTTGACAAAAGCAATATAGGCCGGGAGGCCTATGTTCAGCAGTAAACTTATGGCTGAGTGTGAATCCATGTGGGAACATGGATTTACAAAAAAACGATTTAGCATCCTCTCGCCATTAGTATAGGGTCACCTGTCCATCTCGTGCCTGCTCCAAAAATAAAATACTATTATTAATTTAAGATAGACCTATTATTGGCTAATTTATTAAGTAATTATAAGTACACTGTAATTTGTTTTGCTGTTGGTCTGAAATAAATAAGATCTCTGTGTCGTGAAAAAACATGTGATATGAGAACTTTATAACGATAGAACGTGTTTTTATTTATTTCCAGCTTATCTGGCTCTGCACGCAATAAAGCTACTACGATCACTTCTTCGGTTATTTCGTCCATTACAGCAGTTATATAAGCAACAAACGACATTGTTTCGCCGCATACTGTACAGTACACAGTGCGTTTAGATAGAGCCGCGCCGCTCCGCTGCCGCGTGGCGCCAGTGCGGTTTAACCTTAATTGACACGAGCGACGCCACAAACGGACCGATTAATTTACCGTTCATATTTTTGTATTATACAAAATATCCTATGTTTGACCACCAACTAGCCTGATCGTAAGCAACATTTTTTTTAATATGTCCTAGAACACAAAAACCCCCGACAAAAATAAAACGACAACTAATTTCGATCATACAGAAAAGAACTGTCTCGATGAAATCCTCTTTCAAACAAAAAAAAAACTTATAACACCCCTCTCATTGGGTCGGGAGTTAAAAAATAACTACAAAATCATACACGCTATATTTATAAGATTCAAGCATTTAAACGACTTTTTTTGGGGTAATTGTGATGATCCATTGCGAATATAAATCAAAACAAAGTTAGCATTCATTCAACAGTTTTTGTGTCCAAAATATTTGAAGGCAACCGGACCGAAATGTATTCTGTTCTATTAGAGTATATCTATTGTAATAACAGTAAAGTCTCGTAACCAACACTTGTGAGATATTTACTGCGACTTATTTTTAATTAGCTGAGCTCGTCAGTCGTGGTCCTTTCAGATTACTCATTTGCCATTTCGATATCCAACCTCGCCTGTAACTCAAGATCTCCGTCTAAAACACTGAGATCTAGAATTTATTTATAATTTTTAAAATATTTATTTTTAACTTTTGTTGGACATATAATGAACATTTAAATAATGATTATAATATTGATTGATTGAAGCAGATGAAGAATTTAAAATGACAAGTGACCAATCTGGCAGAACAGCGTATGTTGCTCAACTAAATTCAAAATAAAATATAATAAATATCAGATAGTTTCAATCAGTGTTTAGTATCCTTTGTCCAGGTATCTGCGATCATATAATGGAACCGGCGGACGCGTTCAGTTGTTAATGGCTAACTCTTTGATCTGAATCGGGATCGACTCGTCCATCATCTGGAATAATGCATAAATTACATTTAGAAAAATGAACAAATAAAAATATATCTAGCATCAACGCTAGATGGCGTTGTGTGAAATATCCTCCAATATTTATTTATTTATTTAAATATGTAGATGCTAGCACAAAAGTATCTAAGCTCTCTACCATCAAGTAGATGCTAGAATAAAAGTATCTAACCTCCCTACCATAAACAATAGTTTGTAATTATGACAAAAGTCACGGACCCTGGTGTCTGCGGAGCCAAAAATTAAATTAAAAAAAGCTCCCACACTTGATGGTAATCAAGTAGATGTTAGGGCAAAAGTATCTAAGCTCTCTACCATCGAGTAGATGATAGAATAAAAGTATCTAAGCTACCTACCATCAAGAAGATGCTAAGGCAAAAGTAGCTAAGCTCACCTACCAGCGAGTATATGCTAGAACAAGAAGAGGATAAAGAGACTACAGGCAGAAAAGGGAAGAAAGAGAGAGAGTGTATAATGAGACCTGGTTGTCAGTATCGGGCGCAGGCACGTCGGTGGGCGGCGCAGGCGGCTTGAACGCGATGGCGTACGGGAACCGGGCGCTGCAAGCCGACACGTACTCTTCTATCTCTTTCTCGCACGGACCGAAGTCGCCTTCCCGCAAACTGTTCAGCACTTCCACGCAACCCTGGGCACAAGGAAATACATGAGTATACGAGCACAAATAAGATCATTGACATTGACCTATTATCGACATATTACATAAATTATTATTGTACCTATGTATTTGTTTCGAAACAAATAAAAATGCAATCCTACATAGTATGTAAAAAAATCCTGTATCCTTCATAATATGTAGGATTGCATTTTTTTCTTTTAGAAGTATGAAATTGAATTTAGTTGTGAGTGTAGGTAATGAGTGAGTGAGGGGTGGTGAATGAGTGGTACCTGTATAGAGAGGTCGGGGTAGTGCATGCCGGTCGCGGCCCGCAGCGCCTGTGCCGTGTGCGCCGGCACGAGCCTGGCGAGCGCGCGCGCGCCCCACAGCGCGCACGCCTGCGACATGCGCCCGCGCCCCGACATGAACTGCTCGGCGATCTGCAGCTCCGTGCGACCCTTCACCATCTGTACACATACACAGACGATAACAACGTCAACAATACGTACACTTACAGGGATCACTCTACTAGTACTTCCGAATATAATATCGCCATTACCTAGAAGATAATAAACTATACAATTACAATAGAAAATACATTATTGTAACAAATAAATACACAGAAATTGACCAGTTAGAATATGTTATTTCATATTTATGATGTAAACCTACTAAAAGGCGGATGGGACGGTAGAGGTATGGAAATAGGATAGAAGCGGACTGGAACGTAACAGGATCATTATAAAGAGCGGCAGGAGTGGGATGGAAGCGTGTGGTATTGTAACAGGTGCAGGGCAGGAGTGAGATGGAAGCGTATGGTAGCGTAACAGGTGCGGGGCAGGAGTGAGATGGAAGCGTGTGGTAGCGTAACAGGTACGGGGCAGGAGTGAGATGGACGCGTGTGGTAGCGTAACAGGTGCGGGGCAGGAGTGAGATGGAAGCGTGTGGTAGCGTAACAGGTACGGGGCAGGAGTGAGATGGAAGCGGGCGGAGGAGTAAGAGGAGGGCATGAGTAGGATGGGAACGGACAGGCTTGGCGCGCGCGCTCCAGGCTCCGTATGGTAGGGTGTAAGCGAGTAACTGACGGGCGCCATCTCGTCGTGCAGCACGGCGGCGACGTGGGGGTGTAGCGCGGCGAGGTTGCCGCTCAGCCAGCGCTGGCACCGCAAGAGGCAGTCGTGCAGGTGGTGGTGCTCGCTGTCTAGCCGCCACGCGCGCTTCACGCTCTGCAGCATCAGGAGCGGCCGCTCTACATACAGAAACAAAACAATTATAGCAAGCGACACTCAGAAGGCAGAATAGACGTTGGTAACAAATTAATATAGTCTATTTATCACGCTATTTGCAGACAATTTACGTCTAGGGTTGACTTCTTTAATAGGTACGGTAGTATCCTTAGTAAGCTTCCATCTCATAGGTGCCACTATTTGCTCATGGATGAAATGGATGGTTGTTCATCTGATCTAGTGTCCATTAACACCGACGTAACTTAACGATGTCCTTTCCTCGACTCTATTCTCGCTGCACATTAAGGACCTGCTGAAACCTGACATCTTTAAGTATTAAGATAACAGCACTATTGATGTAAGATAATGCTCGATTACCATCTCTTTGATCAAGAGGCGGTAGTCGAGGCGTTGTGATAAAACAAAAACTGTTTGAAATTTCAAGTTCCCGCCGCATCGCTACCGCTAGCCCTTGAAACGGCCAGGTTGCGTGCATTCGGAGAGCCCCATCCCGAGATAGTGTTACACATTGTATCGGACGCACGACGGAGGCGCAAACAGCAGTTAGTAAAACGTTTGCATGAACTTGCCTTTTCTGTAGTAAATTTCGAATGCCATTAAATGTGTCTCTATTCTATCCGCGGCGAGCGTCCGCAGCGGTTGTAGGAACTTCAGTGCTTGTTCTAAGGGATCTTCTGCCTGAAATATAAACACGAAATGCATGATTAATTTAGTTCTCGAAAAAATATGAACACATACAGGATAAAAGAAAAGCAAAATAGAATGTGCCGTCTGCTTCTGTTCCCGGACAAACTGTAAAGCGAACGAGTAAGTTCAGGACTGACCCTCTGCCACTGCAAGACTACATTTGTCCATCTTGTAAATCCATGTTACCCTCTAATACCATCAAACCTCGAAATATCCTCATCCTTCCCATCTTATCCTCTAACTACGGTCAAATGTGGCGTCCTACAAAACCAACACAAATGGCTCGAAGTACTGACAACTATCATTGTTGGCCTCCACTACTATGATACGATAGTACAAAACTACATAATATTTATATAGTCTATCAACCATCTAGTTTCCATAGTACAAGCTTTGCTTAGTTTGGGCTAGATGGCGTTGTGTGAAATTTCCACTAACATTTATTTATTTATTAAAAGTAATAAGTTATGATAGAGACGGGATATATAAATAAATGTATAAACGTCGATTTTTTACGTTTTTTTATTTTTATTTTTATTTTATAATAATTAATAATAAAAAATAGAATACATTGTAATAATGTAATACATAACACAATATTACAACAGTGTTGGTGTGGTCGCCGACTTTGAACTCGATTTGAACGGGACATTTAATTGCATTGTCTCTCGACACCTTGTCCAATCGGCTCGTGATTGTAGACGATCATTGACAACATAATAAACTTACAGGTAGATTTCGAAAATTTGTTCCATATTGCAAAATCTAAGTCGGAAATAATTGGCCAAGTGCGTGTCGGGCCACACGCAAGGTAGGGTTCCGTAGATGTACTTAACTATGAGCAAACTTTAAATAGAGCTACTTGATTGATACTATGATATGGACATATTGATTGATTTGCGATTTCAATGAAATTTGTATGAAATTTGCCGCTCCAAGTACATTTTATGAGTTGTCTGTAACTTCTTAACTTGTAAAGTCTACATACAGGTGATAGTTTTCCTTTTAATTTCATGATATATGCTACTAATACGATTTTTTTCATATCTTTAAAGTCAAGTAGTAACCGGTAGAGAGGGGGCCACTTGACTCGCCAAATATGTCGAAAAATTAATAAAATTATAGTTCAACCAACAAGTATAAGTTTAAGAAACTCAAAAACCCCCGGCAATTAAAAACGGCTGAACCGAATTTGATGAAACATAGCTAAGAACACTCGATGAAATCCTCTTTCAAACAAAAAAATCTAGATCAAAATTGGTCCATTCGTTATATATTCGTCCATATACAGACACACTTAAAACACCCCTCTTTTTGGCTCGGGCGAGGGTAAACAACGGTTGTATTGTCTTCAATCAGAATATAGGCAAGCGCGCTCCATCGTAGACCGTAACTGTCGCTTAACACCAGGTGAGTTGACGGTCAAGCGCAAGCTTATCGTCGAAAAAAAAAACTCTCCAAAAAATGTCACACGGAAGTAAAATACGCAATTTCATTTACTTGGAAGACATACATTTTAGTTATTTTGATTTATAAATCAAAATAGGTACTGAGCCGATTTAGATGGAAACAATGTCAAAATATTTCCTTTCAAATAACATTTTTTTTACATAATTAAATCTGGTATGTATGACGGAGTTAACAAACATAAAAAGATAATTATTTACCACTGAATTGAAAAGCTCCTCCTTTTTCGGACTCGATTAATAGTATTAACAAGCGAAATCTACCTACCGCGTATCTGTTAGAGTGACCTATTGTTATATTCACTTATGCGACAGCTAAAAATAACCTTTTATAAAGAGACAGGTCAAACACTTCCTCTGTCAAGCAGGAAGTGAAGGAAGTATTGTAACACTATACAACTAACTATAAGTATAATATAGCTGTTGCTCATTAGGAAGTGTTGTGGTACCTATATGAACCCTTTCACACTAAGCGACTAGGCAGCGCGGCTAAATACTGGTACATGATGTTATGGTAAGCTTCGTGACTATTGACAAACGCAACACAGGTTCGCATAGTGTGGGCTTAAAATACACACCATATTTATACAAATACGTGGCCAAGTGCGTGTCGTACCACTCGTGAAGTAGGGTTCCGAAGATACACCACACAATCTATGTGAACTTAAAATAGGGATATTATGAACATACGAGTAAACTTACTTTAGTTTAAATGAATTAGCGCGAAATTTTCGTTTCTTACTTCTCTAAGTACATTTATTTCTAGTTGTGATAGTTTTCCTTTTGATATCATCATATATGCCACGAACATATTTTTTCCATAAAATACATATATCGAAAGTCAACCATATAGCCGGTAGGACGACGACGGGGAGACTGTAACGAAAATGATCACTTCATAGCTTAATGTTTCGCAAACAGATCCATAAATTGAAAAAATGCTTAGTAATAAATATATAAGTACTATAGGTTTACCGTTTAACTAAGACGGTTCCTTATGATATGACGATGAGGAGGGGCGCGGATAGAAAGGGTTATTAATCGATCTGTGCCACTTCAGTTGAGCGCGTCTACGTTACCACAGTGGCACAGTACACACACTCCTCCCGCACCACTCAACGAAGAAACTGTTACGCGGTAGGCCTGTAGTGAGGCATGGTCGGCGCGTTATTGTCCTTGCTGGCGGGAAGTGCCATTAGACTATCATAGACTATCATTAGACTAACACATGTTGTACAGTGTAAAAAATCAGTAGATGCAATAATATTTCTCCATTGAAATCAATATTTTAAACAGCAACTATTAGTGTTGCCAGATGCCCAACACGCATTCGGATTAAAATCTACAACAAAAAAAATAAAGAAAGATTCTATCAAATGTCGCAACAGTGCGTTTTAGAACAGCGCAATACCGTCGCGTTGTAGCAACGACTATGTCGCGCTGTAGCAACGACTAAGTTGCACTGCAATCGCAGTAACACGTCGGCATCTGCCGCTTCAGCGGCATCTGAGTCGCGTAATCTGAAAGTGCCCTAAGCACAATACTAGTTACTTATTTATTATAAGCACGGTATAGAAGTTGAATGAATGCAATTACCAAGTGATTCGCAGTTACATTAGATTGTTTCCGCTTGGAATAGGAAATGACTTATTACGATATATCTGTGTTTTTAAGATATACCTAGCTTTAGAGCTTAGGGGGCGTCCATAAATTACGTGAGGTGTTTTTTTAAATTTTCTGCCCCTCCCTCCCCCCCTGGTGAGATGTCGTGAGATTTTATTCAACCCCCTCCCCCATCCCCGAATCTCACGTAAGATTTTTCAAAATGTGAGTTTCTTACGTAAACGCGTTGGATTGTTATTGTAAAAAGAAAAAAACAAATTTGCATCGTCCTTTTATTTACGACTAGTTAAGACTAGTAATCAATATTGCTGAGAGTTTAATTATAAGTGTAATAAAAATTTAACAATAGAATACTTAAATCGTAAATACTGTAATTAAAAAAAGAATATCTACTCTAATTCAGTCCATGGAGAATCATGCACGGTCTCAAGAGAGACTATTGGAACCAACATTTCCATATGATTTTCAGTAAAATCATCTGCTCCTTCAACTTCGTTCTGATCTAGCCACTCTAAGCCATTGGCACTTGTACAAAGTAACTCATTAGCTCGTCTTGTGACAATCCGTGAGGGTCGCACTTTGCGGAACATACGCGCTTGCTTAGCTGGTGCAATGTGGGCTGATCGCCTGTGCTCTGCAGCTCTCGTGCTAGATGCAAAGTAAATACCGCATGTACTGCAGCATCTTTTCTCTAAATCATCACGTACACTTGGGCAATAGAGATCATAAGGCGTGCTGATGAAACCATTCAGCGGTTGAATCGGTAGGCAGTGGCGTATTAGAAATGGAGCAAATGACTTTCCGTCATGCTCTTTAAAGTCCGGAATTATCAAATGTCCATCAACTTGAGTGATAGGGTATGGAGGTGGCAGAAAACGGTCGTGAAGAATCATATGCAGATCACTCCGGCGTGGGCTGCAGCACTTCTGGTCATCGCATTTTACAACCTAAAAAAAAATTATTAACAATTTCCCTTTGTAACTCTTAATAAAAATTTGTTGATATCCGTGCTCGTTAAAAAAAAAAAAAAAAAAAAAAATAGGCACGCATAAAAATTTGATATAAACCAACTGCCAATGTACCTGGAGTAAATATTGGCTCTCTCTAACGTGCTCAGTGTACCATTCTTCGGCTGGCAGGTCTGGAACGCTGGAAGTGTCATTATTCGGGTCTATATATTCAGCGACTACTTCGTGTCCGTCAATGCAAACTGCAGACCATATTTCAGCCAAAATATCCCCTGCCTTTTTGAAATTATCCTTTTCCAGACTTTCGTCTAATGTTCTGCCGCTAGAGTCAAGATGTGTCCCAAAAGAATCATGGGGAAGAACAACGCCTATTAGTTCTCGACTGAGTGGAGCCATGCGTCTCTCTACTCTGTTGAATGCGCTCCTGCCAGGGGCATTAGTCACAATAAATACTGCGTCCAAATCATATTGTTTAAAATGATCTATGGCGTGTGAGATCACTTTGCGATATCGCGGATTCTCGTCAGGTCCACCGTCACTTGAAATTATAAGAACAGGTTTAACTTTGCTGTCTGTATTCTTTATAAATTTGGAAAAAGACTCAATTGTCAAAAGAGTGTCCAAGTCTTGAGCGTGACTAGTTGCAGTTGACGAAGAGTGCTTGCCACTTCGTATTGCTATGTAAGTTGGTCCACTGTATGAAACAGCTTCTGGTCGTCCCATCACACAAAGCATACACGCTTGGAATTAATTTGTGCCTCGAAGCAATCACAAAGTCGTGATCTGGTAACGACACTTTATATTCAACGTGCATTAATAATGGCGCCTGCTTGTTTGCCGCTGTCAGGCCGATGGGAACGCGGGTTTTGTCATCCTGAGATAAAAAAGTTACGGAGTCAGGACCAAGTACTGAGGCTATCGTTTCCAGCGACCTTATGGAGGCCACAGAAAAGTATTAGTCTTGGTGTGCCTTATGATGGTCAGCTTCAGGACGACTCAGCTTCACCGGCACAGTTACTACATGGCGCTTAGCTTCTCGTTTATTCGCCCGTCTAGACAACAGTCGAATATAAGTTGCACTTCGTGAAATATTAAATCCCAGCTCGCTTAGTTTATTTGTAAGTTCTGAGAGCGTATGGACCGTACGAACTATCTCACAACGACGTCGCTCTTCAGCAGAAGCACCAAACAGGGCTAAATCACTTAAGCATGTACAATCTGGATTAAATAGACCAAAATAGAATATATTTTTTTTGTTTCAATCAGAAAAAAAAATTGCGTGATATTTGCCGAGACCCCCCCTCTCTCCAACGTAAGATTAGATGAGATTTGACTCGACCCCCTCCCCCCCTTAAACACCTCACGTAATTTATGGACGCCCCCTTATTTATTACAATAATTGTAATGCAAGTCTTGATTTTATTACACAGTACTTACAGAGACAATTGAATTTATTGATTGTATTGTACAATTTCAAAATAAGATTAAGCGATTATAGACCGAGCGAAGAAATTGAATTGTTCGAAGCTAATAAGTGACATACGAGTACGAAACCAACATGTGAAATAATTTGCTATTCATTTATGTACACATACTAATCAAAGACCGTATAGTATGGTATTTGATCATAACTACTATTACAAAAGCGAAAGTAACTCTGTCTCTTTGTCTGTATGTTACTTTTCACGATCAAAGAGCTGAACCGATTCTCATGAACAGTTGGTACAATGACTAGTAGAAACTTCAATGCGAACATAAACTCACGCTTATTTTCTCTTATAGAGTAGGTGAAACATCAAAGAGAGCATGAAAGGGAGGATGTTCGACGTATAGCGATTGTTGGGAGGTTACAATTGTTACTATTCACATGGCATACGTGGCAGAGGTTAGCCTCAAGCCTGTATAAACCAATTACCCTCAAATCCTTCAGTCCAATTGAGAAACTGGTAAGATTATGAGAATAAGGGTGTGCTGTGACTTCATCATCTCCCTGCGTCTATCCACGGTGGGAGCAGGTGGGAGCAGGAGGGGTCGGCGCAGCATGTCCCTTCGCCACTGCACTCAATCAGATGTCACATCTACATTCTCACGCCTCACACACTGATCATCAACACTTGCTCAGGTCGTTCTCTCCTGCTTACCATTATATTAGGACCCTTTTATAACTACCCTCCCTTGTCATAACATGTTCGTACCAGGACAGCCTCCCGTTCTTTAACTCCTCGGTGAGTGGTGGTAGTTTCAGGTTTCCTGTATTATATAACATGACATACATATACAGGAGGGTGTTGTACTCACTCTAGCTAGTTTGTCTGGTATGAGTTCGTCGAGTTGCGGCGCCTCGGGGTCGCCCTGCTCCTGCTGCGCGCGCGCCTTGTGGTGCTGCTCTCTCTTCACCTGCAACACACACACACACACCCCCGTGTGACACACAACACACAGACATATAAGGACGGACCGGCACTATAATACCAATGGCACCAACTCGTTAGTATAGTTATAGTTGTGTGGTGGACAGCGCCACCACACAACCTCGGTCGCCAGCTAGCTGAGATGATGATGATTATAAGAGAATAGCAAACAAGGTCACGGCTCGCCTCGCAACATCAGCGACATTACTTTTGCTTCGTTAACCCGGCGACGTGCTTGTTCACCCTTTTTAAAACGCTCTTTGTAGAAGTTCGGCGGGATTTTTTCCGAGGAAAAACATTCCTCGTTTTCCTTGTCTGCAAGAAGTTATGCAAAACGTGGGAGTAAGCTTCTTGACGGTATCGTCTACATATGAGCTAGATATGGCTGCATATGAGCGATTTTCGAAGTGTAACCGTTACGCTTGTTATAATGTTGAATGTTTTTTTTCACGTGAAAGTACATCCAAAATGTTTGTGTCTACAATTTATTTAGATGAGTTTAGACCGTAAGAGATAATACAGAAACATACCTACTCTCGAAAAACATTCCGTTCTTTCTTTCGCAGTCGGGTTAAAATATGTAAACGTGTGAGTGAGATAGCTGTCTAAGGCCCTAATATGAATACATATTAGGGCCTTAGACTCTGACTCTATCTCTATCAAAGCGAAGATGTCCGAAGCGAAAAGGAGTGGAGATACTTAATATCCAGAGTAACTACACCAAATGGAGATAGCTAGGGCCACCAGAGCTGAGCGGAGGAGCGTACTGGCTAGACCGTACCATACATGTTGACTGGTTTATACGGCCGCCGCTCATATCTCGGTTTCGATCGACCTACAAATTAGACGTCTCAGTTCAACTCTCCACTGAAGCTAAGCGGAGAAGAGATTACTGAATATGGACATTCTATTGGTTGTTTCCAAGGCATCTCCACCTCCTCTCCGCTTCGGAAGAAGCCGGTCCTTAATGTGAACCAGTGTACCTGTACTTGTGCTTGCAGCGCGCTCTCCTGCTCCGCTTTACGCTTCGCTTTCCTCTGTTTATTCCTAAGTTTCTTCAGTTCCGACGGCGCCAAGTTTTCTGCGAACAAGCAAATAATAACATTTTAGAAACTGTTCACGCTCTCTAACACCAATTGCTGTAGCATAGGTACGATTGTTTTTACAGGGACGTGAATAAATCTTACTAACATTATAATTATTTTGCTTCACTTATGTTATTTTGCATCTACAAACATAGCAGAAAATATATGGTGCTTAATTATCGATCAAATGTGTTTTACGAACTCACGAGTGTGGTCAAATGAAATAATATAATGAAACGTATGAATCTTTTCATGTCGACAAAACTTCTTAGAAGGTTTTAGTAAAATTTTAATGAGGCGTGACAAGGACTGGCATAGATCTGCGTTTGACCATTAACTCGCCTGATAGTAAGAGACGGTGTGGCTAGGATGGAGCACGACAACCTATAAAATATCTATTTCACCAGAAAATTTTGACATTATTTGGCAATTTAATCAAGAATTTCGAATGAACGAATCTGTCAAATAAATGTTATGAGATAATACAAGGAATTATTTCAAAATAGTTTGTGTTCGCGAGGAACAAGTTCCTACTACACGTAATGCTTACTGATATTAACTAATTATACGTGTAATTAGTTAATATCAGTAAGCATTACGTCTACAGACATAATAAAAAATATTGTTTGTGTTGACCGCAAGCGTGACAATCATTATGAATATTAATGATCGACTACACGCCGCCCGCGCCGGTCCGGCGTGTGATTACGTGCTATTACGTTAACGGGGCCAGCGTCAACGCCCTCCGATCTACTCAATATACGTTCAGTCTCTGTCATTCACATTCCGATGACAGTAAGAGTAACAGAGATAGACACAATGTCGACTGGCCGATAATTAGGTCACTGTACGTAATTAGTGGGCTTACAAACATTGGTAGCAAGTGCTGAGGTATTTCGGAATTCCTTTGGGTTTACATGGATTATGTTTGTGCGCAAGATTCCCTCGAGATGTGTGAATGATCAAGTATATTATGTAAGAAAGAACTGAGGGGAGTTTAACATACTGGAGCACTTAAAGATTATCAAACCGCAGCTATATTTAGTTTGACTAGTCCTGAGGATGTCACGTGGAGAGGTGGAACAGGTGTCAGTACGAGTATCACAGCTTGAACACATCGAGGCAATCAACAGTTAAGTAGCAGCTTGGAGGAAGTTACACTAAATATTTTTACTAACATCAGGCGAATTGGTGGACACCTGTGGAAAGGACATAAGCTCTATATTTTAATCATCCTCATCATCTTCATTATCACCGTTTTACATCACTACGCGGGTGACACCGCGGCGCGTAGCTAGTTTCTTATGCATATCAAAAAATAGATATAGCTTATCTAAAGATAAAAATAATATCGACGATGATTCAAATGGAATCTAGCCTATTTTAATAATATTACATAGAAAAGCCAATAAACATTATTTGAAACAATCGCTCCGGAATGACCGGTTAGAAAACGATTAGAACAATACTATGCATGATCTGATCGACAACTTTCAAAGCTGTTATCGAATATCGACACATATCAAGAGGTCAAGGCGCAACGGTTTCCAAATGAAGGTCCTCTCATTTCCAAGACATCAAACAATGCAGCCCGTGTTCGGTGACACAAGGGTGGTGGCACTAGACCGCTGACCATACAGCGTTATCGAGACAGGTTTCGCAAGCGCGGTTGCGCCACGCGCCGCATGCCATGGGCCGGCTAATGGGCCGCCCTGAGAGAACCGCCCGAGCGCGGTTCAAACTGTCTCAATGTCAGTACGGACGTACTTAACATGCACATATTTGACGCAATAGAAAGAGTTTTGGCCGTAAATAGAAACGATTAAATAACATCGAATATATTACAGAATATTACTATTTTACAAAGTTTGAAACCCGCCGAGCCACTACCACGTGGGTTATTAACGGATACAATTCGGAGTGAGCTTTAGATCGGCTTGAAGTCATTCCACCCTACCGTTCTCTATGAGACGGTTAGAAGCACAATGAAGCCGCATCGTTCAAAAACGAGCATCGTGAAATAAACGCTTTGGTTCCACTTTTATTGTGTACCACTAATGTGCATAAATTATGTAGAATAAGCTTCCCGAGGAATTCCTCGCCATTGGATATAATCAGGGTTGTCTATCTTGTAATATTGAATTGTGACAGAATGGGTCCGGCGCTACAGACAGTGATAGTAAGTGATGATGAGAAACAGGCAAGCAGGCAGCATCTAGTATCAAAGTACTGAATAGTTATAATTATCTAGTTTTGTACTCGTAGAGGCAGAACTCCTCTGCGAGCCTATTAGGGGAGTACACACTTTTGACAGTTATATTAACCAACAAACAATTGTCAAAGGAAACTTCAGGACATAGCGAGATTTAATCTAATATCACAGACTAACGAGAGCAATCAATGTATCACTTAGGGATTTTTACCCGACTGCGTAAGAATGTATGTTGTATGTATTTACGTTTCATTTGGTCTACAGCCTAAACGACTTGACCGATTTTGATATGCGAGATGTCGTTAGATACGTCTTCACTTCCAGAGTGTCATAAGCTATATTTATTGTAAGAATCATTACACATCTCTAACAAAAAAAAAAAAAGCGTTTTTTTTTTTCGTAACCTCCTAAGAACTTTTTCGTAATAAACAAGTCGCTTTACTAGAATTCTTCCAAAGAATGCGTATTTATAATTTTTTACAGTGATTTTACGCATACTTTCTCACAAAAATCGTACACTTAACAGCATATCAAGCGCAACGAAATCGTTAGTTAGGCTGCAAATACTGTTTTTCTGCATTTTGTTTTTCTTTTAACATAGATACTTGTTAACTGTTGATTTCACAATTTGTGGGCGGCTATAACTAGTACAAATCAATGGTGGCATCCATCTAAAATATCTTTAACTTCCTGGCAATTAACCCCTTGGCCTTTGATCCCTTCAATATGAGCATGCCGCTATAAAACCTAACGATTATGTGTTTTAAAGGCAAATGACCAACATATGTACATTTATGACATTAATGTAAACAACACGAGTCACTCATCGACCAACATTGCGGATACAAAATAAACCCATAAAATATAATATTACTGTTTTACCAGTATTTTAACTAAACTATTCATTTTTTAATGGAACACTGTCAATAGATAGACCGGAAGTGTGATTTTATTTGATTGTTTGCTTAGAAATACGATCGTGGAAAGGTCAAGGCGACGCTGACACCGATCTGTGACCAAAACAAGGAAATGGTGTCTGCTATTCTTCATGTCAAATAAAATACATCAATGTGACTCTATATTTCGAATATAATAATAATGAGAAATAAGGTCGAGCGCAGCGACGCAATAAAGCAAGCTCCATTTACATCCTGCAGCGTTAGAATAAACCGCTGGCGTATTCTATAGGTTTAAAAGTTAACTTGTAATATTCATCATCTCGTTCAAAAGTAGTTACTGGTGATCCACGTTCTGGCTGGTTATCCTACGCTGCGCTTCCCGGAGCGTGCTCTCCACTAGTTGTACGGAACTATACGGATCTCTTTATTTCCCTTCATTATCTGGCTTTTCGTAAATCAGTCGTATCTAGCTGCAAGTGCTACATCGTAGACCTCGTTAACGCTTACTATCAAGCGATTTGAGATCAATTATAATCCTATTTATAAAAAACCGGACAAGTGCGAGTCAGACTCGCCCACCCAGGGTTCCGTACAAATTAATTAAAGGGGGAAATCATATTTTTTTTATATTTTCCTTCATAAACCGAAAATATACATCGTAAAAATATTTAACACATTCCTTGCTCACCACTCGGATCCGAGTGGGGCGGGCCTATAGTAGCGGCGCCTTCCACTCGGATCCGAGCGAGCGTCATTTTGTAGTAGTCAGTAAACCGCCGGCGTTTGAGGCAGTCAACGTTGCTTTGCGCGGCCACTCTGTACTAAATCAAAATTCGCCTAAAAAGTTTTGGTCCCCAGCTGAAGTGAAGGGTCTGCAGGGGGCGAAGAATGTGTTAAAAACTTGTTTTAGCTTATGCTAATGAGGCTCTTTCATATGATACCCCACATGGTATCATGTGGGGTATCATAATTTTAGGTTAATTCACTTTAAAATTTGGGCCCTCATTCCTTGCATAGAGACACTATTTTTTTGTGATTAAATTAAAAATGTCCAGTTTTCGGATTTTTTCCTATATGTGTACTCTAACACAATGCTTCTTGCTAAATTTCAGAGTTCTAGGTCAACGGGAAGTACCCCATAGGTTTTGATTCCTCTGTGAGTGTCGAAATGTGCGTTTTTTACGACATATTCGGCTGGAACTTTTTTATACGAAAACTGAGAAAATTTATTTTTTCTTTCTGCAGCAAGATACTATGGATCTGCGTATATGGTTTTAATTTCAACTCGATACCTTCACGCGTTCCCGAGATAAAGGTCTTGACACCCGGACGGACGGACAGACGGACAACAAAGTGATCCTATAAGGGTTCCGTTTTTTCCTATTGAGGTACGGAACCCTAAAAATACATTGAATACAATACTCAACTTTCAAAGAATGTTTGGTGTCAAACAAATCCTCATGTGTTCATGTACTGGGTACTGTGGGTAGAAATTGATTGCCTATAGCGGTTTCGTATTATTTTCTCCTAACGGTAAATGCTTTTGTAATTTCGAACGAAATATTGGCTTGTCTTTTTTTATTGTTAGAGATCTTAATAGCACCTATTATAGATAAATATTTTAAAATGACAATTTATAGTTAGAAGTAGGTAATATATGTAATGTATGCAAGGTAATAGTATGGGAAAATATGTCAAATGAATATAAATTACTGGCCTTGTGGCTCAGTTGGTAGTATGTCTACCTGCTAAGCTGTAGGTCGTGGGTTCGATCCCCACCCAGGGCAAACATTTGTGTGATGAGCGTGGATGTTTGTACTGTGTCTGGGTGTCTCTATGTATCATATGTATATATTTACAAAAAAAAGTATATATGTATTCTATCAGTCATCTAGTTCCATAGTACAAGCTTTGCTTAGTTTGGGCTAGATAGTGTTGTGTGAAATGTCCACAAATATTTATTTATTTATTATTTATTAAAATATGTTATATAATTTTTCAAGATTTTAAATGTACTATATACTTAGTGGGATAATAACAGGATAAAACTGTTAATTTCCCCTATCAAATAATAAAAAAGAATTATCAAAGCCTGATATCATTTAGGGGCAAAAAAATCTTCTTTTATTAAGTGATAGGGATATTTATAGTTTTATCCTATTATTACCCGACTGCGCAAGAAAGTAAATAATGTTTATTTTCTCCCCGCTTTTCGAATAGGACAACTGTTTTCAGCAAGCTCTTAATAGTGACGGGACCCATACATTCGAAAACAATAATAAAAATTTTTAATATGACTGTTTTATTCTATGGGTACAATTAACCTGAAATAAAATTATTATGAATTTGTATTTGAAAAACATTTTTCTGTCTGCCATCTTAAAGACTCGGGTAAAAAGGAAATGTAGATGTTAAGATGTCAAAATAATTAATTTGTACAGCCTACACAACAGTATATAAGAGACACAATAAGCGCACAGCCAGTTTATGACGAAACAGACAGTCGTTCATTCGGGTGGTGAAGTGGAGCAGCGCGCAGAATGCGCCGGGGTGTGCCGATCTCACAGCGCAACGTCCACCCGCCCCGTGTCGCATCTGACACTATACCGTTCTACATATTTGCATAGCGAAATTAGCGAAGCTGTTGGTCTCGCTCGTATCATGTCTATTATAACCTGACGTTTCAAAGTAATGTGTACGGAACTGTTTGCGAGTGGCTGTGCTGTGTGCCTCCATAGACGTGCCATTTAGTAAGCTATCTCTGTTTCAACTCTCCAGCAAACAAGTAAGCAAGTTCTATTTATGTAAGCTTGCTCCATCCGAATCAGTATTCCTGCCTGGCGGTGGTCAAACTATAAGCCTAGGTAGGTATAGATATCAAATAGAAAATAAGTAAACAAATATGAATAGTTCACTATTCGCTATAACAACGCGCGACGTGCTGTGACCACTCAGACGCTCCTGTATTTGACACAGAGCATTTAGACATCCCACGGACAAGCTCATATAACCAGCAGGGAGGTAGGTATATAACAAGCAGAGAGGTATATGACAAGCAGAGAGGTATATGACTAGCAGGGAGGCATACGACCAGCAGTGTACAAACAGTATATATCTCGTAAAATTAAACAGTAATATAAATGTGTAGTGTTCTACGGGGATATAATAAAGTCGCATAGTATCGATAGCACTTACTCGGTTGTACGGGGAATTTATCTCTAGGTTCTAAGATCTATGGTCTTGACTGATTAGACTGACAGACCTTAAGCCGCTGTTCATAGAGAAATAAATTTAGAGAATGCCTCCCTAGTGAGGTATAGGTATCCAGTAAGGGAGAATTTCTCGAACGCACGATTAAATCCGTGAGATGCGACTAAAGAAAGATAGCACCTAAGGTCTATGTTGATAGAAACATACCGGAGAGTACATTTTGTAAGATCTATTCTTCTTGCACAAGTTCGTCCGTCCACACGAGACGTCCAATTAAGCCATGTGTTCGTGACGCGCATCGGCGCACGTGCTCGTTGCAAAGATCACAATAAACCCGAATAGACTCGTGCGGTTACGTCGTGGCTTGGGACCGAACCTTCACTAATGAGTACGTGAACGGATTCTCAATTAGATCATTTCCCACATATTGAATACCAACTTGTAAGATATGAAAGTAGAAGAACATTCAACAATTTGGAAAGCTGAACAAGATAGATTTCTTTTTTAAACGACTTCCAAATAGGAGAGGGTTCTCAATTCGTCGGAATCTTTTTTTAATTTTTACTTGAAGACACCTGAACCTATTTGAAAAATTATTTTTTTCTTTGAAAGGGTATATACTTCCCAGGTGGTCCCATATAAATTTTATCAAAATCTGTTCAGTATTTTTATTTTTAAAACAAAATACTGGAAAAATATGACATCTCAGTAAACGAATTGCTTATTTTGAAGTCAGTTTTTTAAACGATTACTTGTAGATATATAGTGTTGCGTCGCTATTATTAGGTTGGTTAATGGCAAAGAGAAAAAATAAGTACGAATACATAAAAGAGTAACAGAAGAGAAGACAAGAGATATGTTTAGATAATAACAATAAAGTTAAAAGAGTTCATCATTTTTAGCAACTTTACAACTATCATTACAGGTATAATACCAATGCGATAATAACTACTTACATACATACATAATTACATATTAATATTACTGACCCCTGACCCTAAAAGAGGGGTGTTATAAGTTGGACGTGTATATCTGTGTCTATGTCTGTGGCATCGTAGCTCTCAAACGGATAGACCGATTTTGATCTATTTTTTTTAATTGAAAGACGATTTCATCGAGTGTTCTTAGCTATGTTTCATCAAAATCGGTTCAGCCGTTTTTTGTCGGGGGTTTTATAGTTTTCTAAGCTTATACTTCATTACCGACTGCATGAAGTGGCGATATACCAGACAATACTTCAACAAATAATATTAGCATACGAAACGGATATACGAAAACCAAATAGCAGTAACTTTACAAACTAGAGGAAGAAAACTGAGAAGAAGATTGGACAACGCAGAGTGCCTTGAGAGACACCCACTCACACAGCGGTATTAACAAAACAAGTCTATTCAATACATTTACGCGACCTCTTGGAATTTTCAAGAACTCGAAAAAATTACGAAATAAAACGTTAATTTAGTAGACGTAGTCGTCGCACACACAAATTGCTGCTCCAATTCGGATGAATTTCGCAAACTAATGGAACGACCGTGGTTCTGCTACGGCTTCGAGGGTCGCGGAGGTCGCCCGTAATTAAAATACAGAACTGTGCATTTGAACTACGAGCAACAACGGGCGCGGCGCAAACAACGTTTAAAGTTGAACACGTCACATGAAAAGCTTGTGAATAGATTGAGGCTCAAGTGACCACAGAGAGATATGCACATACTGCGTCAGAACAGAGTCGAACTAGTTATCTTTATCAAGAAAAATGAAAATAAATAGCATGAGGTACTTTAATACAAGAAAAAATATATATTGGAATAGGAAAAATATAGCGTCTGTGAAATCTAAGAAAGAATATTGGAGAAATAGTATTACAAGAAGTCAGAGAGAAAATAAAAATAAAATAAAGGTAAGTAATATTACTCTGTCAGTTAAACTGAAATGTAGTAGTCTTAAGTAGTCACAATGACTCACTCGCGTATGTTACTTGAAAAGATGACAGAGCGTAGAAAAAGCAGCGATGCGATCACTTCCTTTGTGGACCACAGATTCTTTCAAAGAATTGATAGTTGCGCCCATGACCATGACCGTGACTCGAAAGAAGAACACATTAAAACAACCAAAACTGCTAGTTACATCAACAATCAAAGTAATCCAAGAACACGTTTTAGTAAAATAGCTTAGATTTTGTTGTACAAGCGACGCAACAGGTGAATACAAAACGACAATGCTTGACCACGTTAATTATACAGCAATACTCATGCTTGACCAAGATAATTGTACGGTTTAACGAACAGCCCTGAGACGAGGCCCTATGCCGAATTTCGAAATAGCCCTGACTCCAAAAACATTCTTGCCTCTGCGCAGCCAGTTGGTCTAGTTAATGATTTGTCGCTTATTTGGAACAAATTTAAACAGAGCAATTATCAACATTTTTGCGCAATTTAACGAATAAATTATAAATTCAAATAATGTAGCAGGTTTTCATTAAGGTAGCTTGAATTTTGATACAATTTATTACTTTAATAATAGGGTTGATTTAATATTACTTTTGACATTTGGATTCGAGACTTGGTAAGTCGGAGGGTATAAACCCGAGAGACTATTCATTTTCTATGTGTAATAATTTATTATAAATGTGACATTGGTGAAGTTGTGAAACATCTTCGTAAAAGCCTATAAAATAGAATTATAAGGCTCAGAGTAAAAGAAACCTGCAACCCCCAAACTGCGCCTATTACATTTGCAGATTATTTGATTATATTTATTTAATATCGCACAATAGAGTTATTAAAACAATCCTACACTTAAAATTAATTTAATAACAGATGCAAACGTATGAATAATAACGCAGACAAGTTGTAGATAATTAATATTTGCGATGCAGTATTACCAGCGATTTCTCACTGTAAACAAAACATCAGAAGTGGGTCGCATTTAAATACAATGACCGCTAAATATGTATGTTGTTTGTGACGCGATTCCTGACGCAGTAAACAATTATTTGTGGAGATCAATACAGGAATAATTTTAGTTCCAACAAAAAATACAGTTAAAAAAACTGAAACAACCGATTTCAACATACACAATATCGTTTACTTAGATGACATATTTTATCCAGTTATTTCGTTTGAAACGTTCGTTTCGTTTTATCCAGTTATTTCGTTAAACGTTTCGTTCGTGGTGATTTCCTCCGGCAAACAATTATAAATTTTCACCCCCAGCCCGTGAGTGAGTTTCCTCGAACGCATGAGTCTCGTATTTACGGTCGCGAGTCTGTTCGCGTTGCGGAGATTATATTGGAAAGAGTAGCATGCTCCCCGTTTTTCGTACAAGTCCAGATTTTGCCTCACACAAAGAGCTGCCTGCAGTATTACAAGCGAGGGTAGCGTTAGTATTCCTAACGATTGAAACAATGGTCTCGCTGACGTTCGGAGCGACACCTGCGCAATTGCCCGTATTGCCCGCTTCTGCATTCTGAAGGCGCGTAGCCTATCCGCCGCATTCCCCCAGAGTTCGGCTCCGTATTGAAGGACAGAATGGACGGTTGCAAAATAACAGGTGCGCACTAGATCAGCAGGAACCACATGAGCCAATCGACTCAAGGCATAACTAGCGCTGCCCAGCTTTGCGCAAAGCCCATGTCAGGTCGGAGTCAAGTTCAAATCCAAGGAAAGTGATAGATTCGACCTCGCTTATTGGTTCTCTATTTATAACCACTCGCAGTCTGTCCACTTAAAAAAACAAATTAATATTATAACGTTCACTATCCAGTAGAACAACGAATAACATCGTTATCGATATAAATCTAAATATAAAATGGCAAACTGCACCGTTTATAGCAGAAACATACTCGTATCCTTTATTACAGACCGCTTTTTATTAACTGCTGCAAAGTACCGTATCTCTTGTCGAATGTGTAAGGAAACGTAAAGAATGTTTATAAATTCTCCAACGGCAATTTAAAGCATGTTATCCAATACTAGCAACATCTGTAGCTAGACTAGCTGAAACTCGAGTATATCCGCAATTTTCGAGCTTTCAAAAAATATCTTCTAGAGTTAGAAACACGAACAAAGAAGACACTGTCATAGCTCTGGAGCCACGGTTTAGACGTGCGTTGCCTATATCTCATTCACTATCACGATCAGGACTTCATAATACAAGATGACTCATTCTGTAAGCAAAGAAAACTATGCTTGAGTTATATATACTACAAGTATAAGTCTAGAAATAGACTGCTGTTTTAACAACAACAATGAAACTGAGTAAAATACATTGTACGCGGTATACTGGTAAGTATCGAATTTACACTACTGAATGAGTTAAGTTCTTTATAACAAATGAATGGTAGTGGAAATCATGAAACATACATAAAGTACTTCTCCCAACAAACCGTACGTAACACAACCAGATTATATATCTTGCATTCAGCTTTCGCGTCTTACAGTGGACTCTAACCTTAATTCATCGAGTGAAATAGCGTCCGATCGGGAGCATTAAATTAATAAATAACTGATTAATGGACATCGACAGCGACGTGAGATGGAAGCGAGACATATCAGGTCACCGACTCCACGCATCTACCTAGCACCTATACATACATAATTATCATACACACATCAAACATACAATCACGAATGTTTCCTCCATTAATAACCTATTCTAACGGGAGTGTGTGGGGAGGGTGTGAAGCAGTGAATGTGTATGAGAGACTACATAATTTAAAGGTCATTTTCCATGCTACTCGGTTGTGTGTGCATGCAATTTCCAGAAATAATTTTCAAACAAAATAGGGAGAAACTTATACCAAAACAATTGAACAAATTGAAATGTCGCACAAGGCCGGAATATTTAATTAAATAGAATTTGTCATAACAAATTGTCCACAGTTAGAGACGCTATTATCTGCATGAAACGTCATCTGTAGCCGTGGAAAAGTACGCAGCGATACCCAATCTATATTTAGTTAGTCATGTATCAAAACGAAAACATGTCATATTATTAGTAATAATATAAGTAAGAAATCATAAATTGAATTTCGAAATGAATAGATCCTACCTAGTAGTATATATATATGAAAATCACCGACATAGCACAGCAGATTCAAGTTGAAGTGGCCGTGGACAGGGCACGTAGAAAAAATTGCAGATGAGGCCGAAAAGTTCGAGTGGAGACCACGCACCGCAAACGCAGTGTGGAAGACCAGCCATAAGGTGGGCTGATGACCTCATACAAGTGGAAGGAAAACGTTGGATGCAAGCCTACGTCTAATAGTGGACTTTTTATGGCCGAGATGATGATGATGAATGTAAGTTAAACATAAACAAATACCCCGAATGCTACTCACCTAACAATAGCAAAAGAAATTAAAAAATCTAACTGTAAAGAGTGTAAACCTCGAGCTCCTCATCAACAAAGTTCAAGCAGCTGCAGGAGTGAAGTATGTTATGTAAACACATTATAACATAAGCTCGAAAGATCCTTTGGACAGTTCGTTTAAAGTTTGTTTAACCGCCTATTCAAGAAAGATAATATTTTTTACATATTACATTCATGTATGTGCTATAATGTCCGATATTTTGTTGGATTCGTCTTCATCGCTTCAGTGCTATGTCTGCTGCATTTCTCAGCTCAATTTCAATGATTTTGCTTTCAATCATGAGCCGAGTTAGAAGAAAATATGAAAGTTAAAAGTAGATCTCATTTTACTACAATGGACACGAAAGCGACCGTAAGGTCAGTCAGTCAAAACACATAAAAATTCAATAAGCTAATAGATAATAATAGTTGTGGTTATTTAGTACAGAGACCGCAAGCGCCTCCGTGCAATGTCAATTGTTGTTCCCTCGAAGCAGCAGGTGGTTCGCTTTCACAATACATTGGCGCTTGCGCCCGCGCACCGTAGGCAGAGGCACTATCACTTCTATTGTTATTTAATGTCAGCTACAATTTGTAAACAGTATGATACTCGTATATTATTACTTTATTTTGTTTTTAGTTTCGACAGCCTATAGTTTTACTTGCAATCGGCAAGTCTTGGTTTCGGACGCGCCTGCGTCCTTTTTAAGTTATGTATGTGCACTTGTAACGGTGAAAACATCGTGAGGAAACTTACAACTGAGAGTTTGCCATTTACTGACTGATTTTAATAAGCTTTTCTAGAAATGTTAGGTATTAATCCCAAACAAAAAATTTAAGTAAGTTCAAAATCAGTTCAGCTGTTGTCGAGATAAAAGATAATGAAATCTCGCTTGAAAAGAGAAGTTTGCTACGAGGCCGGTTTTGATACTATTAGACAGAAATATTCGATATTCAATTCTGAACAAGAATTTCGAATATGGGCGATAGAGCTATCTCAATACCTCGATACCTACATTTCTCGAGCACAAAGGCTCGATAGGTCTACACTGTTCATAGTGTTAACTACTAGTTTATTTTAGTGCGAAGTTTGCCACCCATGCCAGCATAATGGAGAGAGTATGGCTTAAGGTTTTTAATAATACAATGAAAAGTGGTCCAACCTCGTTCAGCAGGGGGATATTTAATAATACATATGTAGGTACGACCAGATTTGTTCGATACAGTTCATTGTTGCGCGAATGAAGTTGCTGGTGTTTACAGCTAATATGTAGTTTATACGGATATACGGACATACTCTACTGCTGGCCAATATGTAGGCAATCGATAGCATCGCACGAGCAGCGGTCGCGGCGGTTAATGTACACCGAGACACTGCGGCATTCCTGATGTGCCGATCGTATTGTAGATAACTGTTCAACTTGCGACGTTATTGGGCTATTCTGTTTTGTGGTTTACGCATTCAGAGCGCACTTAGATTAACTTATTCTAATATTGCAGAATCTTTCTGACTGTTTGTAAGCATTTTATGGTTTAAAAAGGATCTTGTTAAACTCTCTATACAGATAGCTAAGACAGGTTATTTTATGGTTTAAAAAGGATCTTGTTAAACTTTCTATACAGATAGCTAAGACAGGTTACTTTATGGTTTAAAAAGGATCTTGTTAAACTTTTTATACAGATAGCTAAGACAGGTTATTTTATGGTTTAAAAAGGATCTTGTTAAACTTTCTATATAGATAGCTAAGACAGGTTATTTTATGGTTTAAAAAGGATCTTGTTAAACTTTCTATACAGATAGCTAAGACAGGTTATTTTATGGTTTAAAAAGGATCTTGTTAAACTTTCTATACAGATAGCTAAGACAGGTTATTTTATGGTTTAAAAAGGATCTTGTTAAACTTTCTATACAGATAGCTAAGACAGGTTATTTTATGGTTTAAAAAGGATCTTGTTAAACTTTCTATAGGTACAGATAGCTAAGACAGGTTATTTTTTTTTCTTTAAGAAAATAAATTAGTTATGAATGTTACAGAAACTCTAGAGAACATCCTAGGTGATATTTATTTTCTTTTTTTTATCCGACTCCGTAAAAAGGATGGTTATGTTTTTCAGTGTATGTATCTTTGTATGTATGTAGATATGTATTAATGTATGTACCTATCTATAACACTTACTACAGCCTAAACGACTTTTAGATGTGCGAGGTGTCGTTAGATTCTTCTTTACTCCTTGAGTGTCATAGGCTATCTATATTATTTGTAGTAATACGACTCCTGCAAAAAAAATGCAAGTTTTTATAACCTCCAACGAAATACCATCGCCGTCGCTTAACATCAGGCGAGTTGGTGGTCAATCGTAGATATATCTTGTTTAAAAAAAAACATCTTAAGGAATAGGTAATCTATTTTGCTTGAATTACTCTAAATAATGCACATTTGTAACCTTTTACAGTGATTTTACGCATACTTTCTAATAAAAATAACGTACGCTCAACAGCGTATCAAACGTAACGAAATGGAAAGTTAGACTGCAAATACCGCTTTTCTGCAGTCAGGTATTTTGATTTCTTTTAATATAGATTCTTATTATGCGTTACTTTTTAACCTTCGACGAAAACCGAAAGGTTTTATAAGTTTACCGCGTATCTAGGGTTCTGTGGGTCTGTGGAATACACTCGATCAAGTGCGGATAAAACCGCGAAACAGAGTTAGTTTCATTGACAAATCTAATTGAGTTATCGATACTAATAAACGAGTCGAACGTTAGAGATAAAACAAATAAATAAATAATAAAAAAAACAAAGCACATATTATCAGCAAGCTAATGGCATATCTACGTATATGGTTGTATAATTGATGATTACACCATCATCGCATGAGCCGTGGAACACCGAACACAACACCACAGCAAATAAACGAGCGAGCAACATGCCTCCAACTAAATTAATGGGATCGTGCATCTTTCACCACACGTCGCACGGCGCGCATCAACCCACACGTCGCAAATGATGGACAGAAGCGATTCTTGATTGTGCATTTTTTTTTTATTGGCTATTCCTTTTTTTATACACAGAGTACGCTCAAATTTCACTAACATTTTTTTATTCAATATTAGGCTTGCGCTTGACCCGCTAACTCGCTTGACGTGAAGCGGCCGTTGCGGCCTATGTGGAGCGCGCTTGCCCAAAAGAAACCTGTTCACTCACATTCTTGCGCACTCTTGGCATATCTATTATGTACCGTGATATGTACTGAGCATTTAGACTACGTTGTTGAATCATAGATATCTAAATTTCACTATGGCTGTATTTAATGTACATAATATAGCCTTTGCGTAAGTGTTAAAAGTATCGGAACTCTAATGGCTTGCACTAGAGGTAGTACCTACGCGATGTGTAGACAAAATAGTCTTTCGAATATTTTGCACTGATCATTGAAAACTCTTTTTCGCAATTGGTAAAGATATTTTTTACTCATTCAGTGAATAAAATAATGTAAAAGCAACCTTTCAAAATTTTCGGATATGCTTGATATACTACCTATCAGAAGATAATAACCCAGGACTAATAGAAATCGTCTGAAGACTAGAAATAAAGATGAGTAAAAACGTTAAAAAATCTGATATTAAAATTCCACTGATATAATAACTAAATCAAACAACTACTAACAAGAGTCGAACCCAAAATCGAACAACCACTAAACCAAGAGGTTACTTTTCGATTTCATCGTGAGATCGTGGTGCGCTCGTGAGTTGTACCACCAGCAGCAATCAATTAGAGTATTGAGATGCGTTGAAGTGGGTTGTGTCGTTGCGTATGCGCGGTCAAGCGATGCCGATGGTACGTGTGCTCGTACAAGTGGTCGATCCTGCAACCATTGTTGCGGGGCAACTATCACTGATCGGGGACCGGCTCGCCGTGGGACTCGAACTCGTCCTTTCGCTTCTATCACCAATTGTACCCGATTACACAAGGAAGGACATTACTCAATGTTAACAAAATCATTTGAGGAAGTATGTCCATTCATAGTAGTATGTATTAATTATTATGAGAAACGCTTAAACACTTTCATCATACAATTTACTTAAAAACTACTGTAATAACTGTTGAATCTGTAACGTTTATTTTCATCTATTATATCATTAACCATTTGATTTGATGAAGGTTGGTCATAAACCTTAAGAGTTGCATCTAAAAAGTTTTTAGTATCTAAAAATTCTGTGTATAATTATGTTACACACAACCTTCTCTAAAGATCACGAGCAAATATTTGTAGACAAAGACTGAAATACTCTAGGAACTCTTGTGTGTTTAAAAACTGCAATTTAAAAGATTTAGGGCTTCTTTCATCATCCCCGAGTAAAGTTCAAAGTTGGCTACTCGCCATTTGAACCGCCAAATATGTGTAGATTTCAATTTCATAATGTTTGAGTAGCTTTAACCATCTCATAAACTGGCCCGTAACTTACGTTTGACTTCAGCCGCCGATTTTCGATAATCAACGAGTAAGGCCATTGTCAGTCATAAACAGATGTGCCATTCGTACAACCTCTATTGTAGATGTCCCTGGCTGGATTTTATAACCTTTTGTTCAAATGTGGCGAAAGGACGCTATTTCTAGGTAAACTACGATATCTTACCTACTAAACGATAAACATGAATTGAAATATAAGATCGTAGTATTAAGAGTGCACTGAGAACCAAAACCAAACACATCTAAAAGAATTGGGTTTTCATTCTATTCTGTTTATTTTTAACAAATATAAAGAACAAATAACATCAAAAAATTTATAGTTCGAATTATGGACCTTGATACTAACCTCATAAAATTATCATATTTCGTTCCTCAGTTGTCATTTTATATTTTCATTTAAGTACCATGTAAAGTATGCGATTGTGGCGCTATGTATGTTTGACTAACTAAACAGTTGTAACAAAGGAATTTGAACGAACAATGAATGTTCTCGTTCTTTCATTCGGCTAACCCCTGAGTTATTACTCGGAGCGAGGTATTCGTTTGTGAAACTGACTAAAGTTAGTCGAGACTATTACTCGCTGAGTATCATTACTCGGTACGTAGCTACTACACACTTTACTCACAGATGATGAAAGAGGCACAACTACTATGACCGTTTTGTAAACATACCAGTAAGAAAGTCCAATATCATACATAATAAATCTTCAAAGGCTATGCTCGATTGCAATAGCACTTAAATCTATTATTATCTACTAAGTACAGCTTACAAGTTTTCCTGTTGGCATTGGCTAGGCATATCTTAACTTGGATAAACAACATACAACTATAAGTTTATTCGAAGGCTAGTGGACTCACAAATCAACGTTAAATCATTTTAACCCCCGATCCAAGTCTTACAAGTTTGGTGTGTATCTGTGTGTCTCAAAAATAGACCGATTTCGATCTGTTTTTTTTTTGTTTGAGAGAGAATTTCATCGAGTGTGTTCTTAGCTATGATTCATCAAAATTGGTTATTGAGTTTTCTAGACAAATAGTTGAATTAAACAAACCACACGAAGCACGAAAAAGCGACGTGATGGATATTCCAATTGTCATTTACCGCCAACAAATATCACACATACTGCCATCACTCTCGACAATTCAAGGAGTATTTCTATTCACCCATTTCAGTATTTAGTTCGCTCAATTTCCTTTCCGCTAAGTTACTGTTTTACCGGCTTCAAAAAATGGACTTCAATAGTTGTTTTATGTTTGTTACCGCATAACATAATTAAATTAAAAATGTACAGTTTACTCATATCTGAGTAGTAAAACAGTACCTACTGTATCACTTAAGCATAACCACGAATAACTTTGGGCGTGTGTAACAGGTACGCGCTCTTAAGGAATTATGTTAAGGATTCGCTAAAAGCGCGCAGCTATCTCTGTCGGGCATCACAACATTTTTAAACTTAGAAAAGTTAAGAGACGAATTTGTTTATTTAGATAGGAGAAATATATTTTTTGTTTTTCTTCGATATCTTTTAAATTGGCTGAGGAGTAGGTAAATATATATGTTTTTCAATACTCAGTCGCCAGTATAAATGATAGGTATCTGAATAAAACTAATTTTTCTAATGTTTCTCCTATCTAAATAAACATACTCGTATTTGTTCCTCGCTTTTATAATATCCCTACTCAATGATTGTATGTGTTGTTTAAAAATGTTGTATGCGAGAGAGAGATAGCTGAGCGCTTTAATCTCCACCTTAAGGGAAAGGTTACGTCTTTATTACGAAATGTAGGATAGCATTCGATGCTCGTAATATACTACTTAATGGATGTTGTAATTTTTTTCACCGTCTAGAAACAAGACAAGCACGTTTTGGTTTCCATTGATTGAAACAAGCAAAACAACTTCGAAACTCGATCGCTCATGAAGATGAGTCGTTTTTTTTTTCGGTAAGAAACATACAATCAAATTGAGATCCTCCTCCTTTTTAAATCGGTTAAAAACAGAGCATTCTCCTCACCCTAGTCATAAATCCACATAAATTGAAAGAACCTATAAAATTGCATAAACAGTAAGCACTGCGTCGTAGTCTCGGTGTGTTTCCAAAGGAAGTTTTGTCACCGTACAAGATGTAGATAAAGTAGTAGTTTCACTTAAACTAGTCTATTTAACCAGCGCCGGCCCGCGCTACCCGTGGTTCTTAAACTTTTTCTCGTGGACCAAGAGCGGATCAAGAACAATTTTTTTTTTTTTTTTTAATCAGCCCTGTTTGTACAAACTGTCCCACTGCTGGGAACGGGCCATCTTCTCATTGTGAGAAGGGTTAGGCCATAGTCTGTCACGCTGGCCAAGTGCGGGTTGGTAGACTTCACAGATCTTCAAGATCATTGAGAACTCTCAGACATGTAGGTTTCCTCACGATGTTTTCCTTCACCGTTTGAAGTTGGCGGCAATTAACAATACGCACATAACTTCGAAAAGACAGAGGTGCGTGCCGTGGGATTCGAACTCAGGACCTGCGGATCGCAAGTCAGACGGTCTCACCACTAGGCTGCCGGAAACTTACACAGAACAATACACAGTGATAAGTTAGTTAAAAAAAAAAGTGAATACCTTTTTCTGAAAACTTTCTTACTTTACAGTAAAGCAAACCTACATTTATAATAAAATTCATAAACACAACATTTGAGTAAGACTAAACTTGCATGTTAGTTTTTTGTTGTTGTAGTAGTTCATACATCTACGTTTGATCACCAACTCGCCTATGGTAAGCGATGGTGTGGCTGGGGATGGAACATGTAAATCTACAAGATATTTATTCTAAGCCTAACAAATTCTAATATTATAGACTGGTCTTATTAAGGATATTGAGAGAAATAAATTTGAAACAGATTCCAAAAATCACATAATTCAAGAAAATTAAAGGAGCTACAATCAATAATACTAGCAGTACCACGGATAAATGATTCTTATTGCTAAATATAGGAGGTTGTAAAATTAACTCTGACAAGAACGGTTCAAATTCAAGAACCGTGCCTAATTCCTATTAAGCTTTCGATGAAAACTAGTTTCAGTAGAATTTAATTGTTTTAGGTTAACATATTGTGTTCCGGGGGTGTTTTCAACGACAAACACACTATCAAATATAATATCTATACCACTGACTAACAAGATATATGTTTCTCTTGATCTCTTTCATAGTAGTATTATGCAGCCGCCGCGGACCGTCAGCGTCAGCTGGTCACAGGTTGAGAGCCTGTGGTCGATGCAAATCGTTGTATAAAGTGGCCGCGTGTTATCCGTGCCGCCGTCGGCCCAGTTCCAAATACACGCTCTCGCGCAATGATGCTAAAATATGTCCGCGAGTACCCGCCGACCTGCCGCGGAGACAGTAATAACCTTCGACTACGTGTTTCCTTGGAAATTTAAATGATGAAATGGGATTTTATCCATTATATAACTAATCAGTTATAACAACAAATTTATAGATAGTTCAAAAATGACACACATCCGACGGGACTAGAACTCGCATATCCCGAGCTGTACCTTTATCGGGATACGCGAGTTCAAGTCCCGTCGGATGTGTGTAATGTTTAAACTGTCTATAAATTTGTAAATACTTAAGTGTGTAAAACACTAAAAAATATCTAATATTCAAAATAAAATTAACTTTGAAATGTAACTAACAAATTATATGATTATAGAAAAAACGATATACCTAACTGTAAAATGTTGTCAAACCTAACACTTTCTCTAAATGACAGGCCAATAAAAATCCAAACAGACGAAAGAAATTTGCGCCAGTTGATACAGATACGTTTATTCGCTTCGCTCACCCGGTCAATTATTTTGTGTTCATGTTACCTTTATGTGCATCGATGTCGTATACAAAATTCCTGTTCGTATCACAGTCACCTACAATCCAAAGTGACACAGTCAGTAAATGTAATAATTTACAGTGCCTATGAAACTACGTAATTGTCAGCGCCATCACTACTCTCGGTGGTGTGGTGGTGGTTGATAGAAGGGTGAAGGGCCATGACTAAACCTTGCGTCAATCATGACCACCTGGGAAATACGACGCCCAAACAAATTATGCATCGTAATTTCTTACTGAATTAATGGATTATTAATGTTGGATTATTTATGGATGTATCATGTTTTAAACGCACTGAACTTTAGGAGCCATCAGGTGTAAAAACAAAGCAATAGATTTAATTTCGAAAATGAGATGAAAGTAAGATTATGATAACTAATAAGTTGCTCATTGGGTACATCAATTGCTTTGTCATCGCATGTGTATCTAACAATATGTGCTTAGTTTAAGTCTTAGTTTAAGTCATGTAAATATTTAAGTTTTTGTCACAATAAAAACATTGATGATGAAGCTACTTTTGCTTCTGATTCTATACGATAGCAGTCGAAATCACGAAAAGTACGAATATCATAATAAGACTACATCTACATCAACACTAAAAACAATAGAGAACAAAAAATTACGATAATATTTTTATTAGCCATAAAACAAATATATTTACTCTGAGATACCGAACAGATGACGGCGTTTATAAAATTACCGCACAAATTGTTAAGCAATCAACGTTCCGAAAAACCTGTGCGCAGAGAGACTCGTGCACGCGTCACATACACTGCAAACATAGTGATTAGCAGCTGGCCACTGGGCAGTGGGCACATCCGCGGTGCTTTGCATTCGATCATCGTGCTCGATAAACCGGCGCTCGGAGTAAACACTACGGAGAAAAACCCACTCGATTCCTGCGCGTCTCACATCCATATACGAATCAGTAATACGAGCAAAGTAGAAGCCAGTGTACATTTTGATACAGCCACTGTATCATAATATATGAAGCTCCAGTTTTATATATTATGTACTCGGTAAGATTAATTCCAGTGGATAGACCAGCCACAAGGTGTACAAACGATATAAAAATACTTGAAGAGGATACTAAATCTACATCGCCATTGCTATAGTATAAAGATAACGAACAATGCGAAAGTTGATTAAAGTCACGATCAAGACTAAACAAGCCACACATTTATCAACAAAGGTGCGCAAAACAAGAGAATGAGTCATTTAACTTTTGCGTGAGAGTGACAGGTGACGCTGACGCAGCGGCGGCGGTTAGCGTGGGCGACGCACGTGGTCGCATCACCACGACCTCATCAACTCATCAAAACGGATCACTGACGGCGGGGGCGTGACGTAGGATTGTGGATACGTTCACCTTTGTGGTTAAATCGTGGAACATTCATCAGACGCGACTAATATGACAGTAGAGACAAAAAGCTTTTAAATGCAATCATTTAAAACAATAAAAGTATGCTTCCAACGAAATGGTCTTCATTTGTACTTACTTATAATAATACAATAATCTTTTCTTTTATTTATTCAATGTATTTTATATATGGTCATACTGGTGCTTCTGTCTGACCTAACCTTTCTCAAAATCATCTTCAATTTTATCATGATAAGTGACTTGATCTGAAATATAACGCATTATTTTAAGTTTATTACTGAAAAATAACAGTCTAGCAGACATTGGCCAAAGTGGCAAATTGTAAGCTCTGCCTCTGACAGTCTGACCTCGCGTAATATACAAAGTAAAAAACTCACGTAACCAAATTGGTCTAACTGTCCTCAAGTGATACACTCACTATCAAACAGCATTTAATTTTTATAGATTGAAAACGTAACAATTTATAAGCTCTTACTGTTTATTAACATCATTCTAGAATATAGGACCGATCAGATAAGACAACTGATGGGCGGAATAACGAAAACCTCTACCGAGATGTGGGACATACTATCATCGGTTCTCAAAGTTACTTTGTTAGCAAGATTTATGATTGTATCTGTAATAGATGGCTTCCACAAAATAACCCGGCTGTTTTACGATTATGAACATCGACAAACATAAAACTGAAAGTTCCAGAAGGTGTGTTCAGCAAAGCAAAATATACGTCATATGACTACTGTTACGCTTAAGTTTTATGACGGTAGATGTAAAAATAGCCATTATGCCGTAACAAATTCCCGTACACAAATATGACATCATTGTAAAGCTCAAAAGCAACGTCCAATCAAACGTCACAGCATACCAAAATGATGACAGGCAAAGAATGACAGACAAATTAAATATTGAAACAGCAATCACACTTGACTCACTGTTTAATAACTTGCAAAAAAATAATTTTGCGCTAACCGGTCATGACTAATTTTAGATCCTTGATTGTAAGTATACAAAATAAATAATTCATAATAAGGCACGCTATAAACACAAGAGGGCCACCGAGCCGGACTCTACTGCAAGAAAGGAATTCATTTGTCCCGGATGTTTGAATAGTTTATTTCGTCGTAATAAGAAATACAAAAACGGAAAATCACGATTGATGGTACGATTCGAGGAATTTAAACATGTCATGGAAATAAGAAAACCGATCACGTTACCATAATCATCACCATGTATCGTTAATCGATGGGGGATATGATTAAATTGTCATAACCCGGAATAGCAAATGCATCATCACGACATATTTAATAGTTGAGAAAATATTATGAGTACTTCTCGGAAACAATTACAACACAGGATGTGTGAGAGGAATACTTTAAACATTATAATTAAAGAGATACATCGACCTTCAAGGGGTTTACATTGATAGATGCACCACATATAAAAAATGAAAATATTGGATCCTTGAATATGTTTATCTATGTCATTTACGGTGTTTCAGAAACTAGATGGTTTCTTCCATTGTACAATTCCAGGAAAACACTAATGGCAGCAGGAAGTATGCGAGAAAGAATAAATCTGAAGTTGACAAGGACATGTCATTATGTGAAATTAAAAATGGATTTTCCAACTAGGTAATCATTCATTTGCAACTATTATTTACAATGTATTTGTTTCATCATCTCATCATCATCTCAGCCATAAGAAGTCCACTGCTGGACATAGGCCTCCCCCATGGATTTCCAAAAAGACCGATTGCGCGCGGCTTGCATCCAGCGTCTTCCCGCCACTTTTATGAGGAATGTATTTGTTTATAGAGTGTGAAATGACGGGGAAATACGCATAAAAACGAGGTATTTTCGTTTAGGGCCTTTACAAATGAAGATACAGTTTCAAATAATAAAGCATTTCAGACTTGAAAATGTATTGGTAGGTTCGAGAATTCGATCACAATGTTTTTGGGCGTATATTTCGCCATATCTTCGCTTTTATTGAAAATAATGTAACTCAGAGATGGTCTCAAAAACTCATCAGTAACCTCAGTTATACATATGTAACAGACCATTTAACAGCTCAGATCATATTATGTTTGATAGCAGTACCTCGCGGTTTTATTCTCAATTATATCTATATCTGTATTAGATTTCGTAACGATCGGAAATCAGAAAGAGAGACAGAGTCACTTTCGCTTTTGTAATATTGATTATGTTTTTTTTTTATGATTTTATTCGGATAGTTTTTTTTTTAAATTATAGATCAAAATAAGTAAAACCCCCTTCCCATTTCCGTCTAATTTTCCTTATTAATATAAGTTTAACGTTTACTTTGTTTTTGTATTATTCAAAGTTGAAATCCCAAAATCCAAAACAGCAAACAGTCAACAAAAGATAAACACGCATAAAAAACGTCAATAAGAGCGCCAAACAACATTAAAATGACAATAACATTGTAAACCATCGAGCTCGATATGGTGATTGGTCGAAGGTCCCGTCAAGAAGGGACTCCAATGAATCACACAAGATGCACTACCTTATTTAGTGCGGTCACATCCCGCCCACTTTGTGCACGAGTTACACTAATTCGTCAATTCCTTTATACAATATATTCATGCGTTACTCACAGATGGTCGCGGAGATCAGCTCGACGGTCAGACAAACAACATCGGCGTTATACTTTAATTCAAGTATTGATTCGGCACGATCGTACTCCACTATGATGTTATAGACACAACACTTATCTTTCACAACAGGATATCATTATGGAGACGTAATTCTTCTGTTGTGTTTTTGTGCATCTTCAAACGTAAACGTGTTGTTGACTTTTTTTGTAGCGTTTTTTGTTTAGATTTTATTTCTCATAGTAAAAAGACGAACATCCCAGAGCGGCACGAAGTCATTTCTTTTTTGGTTAGACGTTTTTGTCGTATTGAATCTCAGTTTAGTGTTGCAGTAATAAGTGCTAATGTTGTGACCTAGACGTAAACATGTTTTGGGAAGCGTTTCTATTAGTCTTAACTGTATATACTTTTATAGGTCACTGGTTATCATAACACGTAGTGCAGGTTCATATACTGACATTCAGTTTTCATACATCTTTACATGACTTAATATAACACGATTCGTGAGTGTTGCTAAGCCGAATCGAATGTTTAGATGGACATTTGACGGTCATCGTTCAGGTCCGATCGTGGCATACATATTCAACAGACGTATTTACCTGGTGACGATCAGCTCTGTGTCATTGAACCTTCGAAGGTGTTAGGCGTTAATGCGTGCATGTATCCGAGATAACAGTGACCAGTAACTGCGGGGATTTCTAAACATCGTCACGACTCGAGCTTGTAAGTTAAAATACTACGTGATGACAATAAAGTGCAGAATAAAAGGAACGGCGAAGCAGGTAATGGTATATATGATAATAAAAACATATGAGTAAGACATCAAAACGATGGCAAGAAAGTTACCCGATGTAAGGAACTTATATTTTTAAATTATGAGTTTTAAACTATGAGTTATTAATAAACAATTTGTTTTTGTTTTACAATTTTTATTACATATTTTTATTATTTAAAAATTGTAAAAAAAAAACAATTTAATAATCAATTAGAAGAAATCGCAATGAATGTTTAAGTATTATGATGAGAGGCACTAAAGAGGTCTTGAAATATAACCATTAACTGGAGATAATTTATAATTACATATATTATAGCAATAATTTGCATCAACTCACGTGTCAGGATTCAACATATAATTATGAATTAACAATACATTGTTATGCTTAACCTCGTCACGAGTACAATATATTCGTACATAGCTTGTAAACGTAATTAAAACCACCATAGTTAACTCGAGGAACCGTTCAGATATCATTTTTATTGCCAACCAAGCAGACGGATTATGGGTTTTGTTTTGTTAAAGGCGTTTACGATTCCGATAATCATATTCTAATGTTAATATAGCCGAACACCACAAATTTAACAGCTTTAGCTCTTTGTAATAAGGAAGGAGAATTTATTGTGATTAGACTTTCGTCTTATAAATCAATCCATGTATTGTTAGTTTCCCATTCTGTTGTCTTTTAAGTACGTCGATGTAATTCTTCATCTAGTTTGTTTTTCATGACACTAGCTGCACTCCGCGGTTTCACCCAAGTAGTAACGAAACACGGTAATGATAATATGTAGTTAGTCCTCAGCTATATCTGTATCAAATTTCATAACAATTGATTCAGTCGTCAAGTCGTGAAAAGGTAACAGACTGAGACGGATACTTTCTTTTTTATAATATTATTATAAATGAGGAAGTAAGGAAACTAACTAAGTAATAACTCTCTTGAAATTTTTCATGCATTTGTTTGTATTTTAAGTGTTAGAGAAGTACTTACCGTAGGTCATATGATTATTACTATACAGATTCTGTGACAATTGGACTATAATATTATACTCTCAGACATGTTCCACTAGTAGATCACAAAGGACGTCAAACTGATAGAATTCCTAGCTATTAGATCCTAGTGTTAATGATCGACAATTATAATTTAAATCAGGTCATTTATTGAACATGTCTGGTGGAGCTAATATATTGGACTAGATAACCTACGATCTATAATGTAGTCGTGATTACGCATAATACATATACTCGTAGACAGATCTCACCATTACAAACAGACAGACAAACTGTAATGAGTTTAAGTGAATAGTAATTTTGCAGACGGTTGACTGTCATTTATGAGTGGCAAACTAAAACATAATGTATGCACTATACAGACAAAAATATGAGCATGTACCTACAATTAAAAGTAAAACAAAATATTAGACGGCATAAATGCGATGTTTGTAGTGTTATTGTAACTCTTGATACTATATTAAGAGTACCTATCGTCAGAAAGTATGCGCAGAACCGATGTACAATTTGTTTAAATGGGCGTTTGCGAGAAAAATTATAGTAACATTATTTATATATCAGAGTGTAATAAGTAGATAAAATATATTCTTTACGAGAATTGTACAGAAAATACACGAAAATCTATCAACTCGTTTAGGCTATTAGAGATAACATAGAAACAACACTCGCACCTACAAAAACATCAGCCGTTTTCAGGCACGGTCGGGCAAAAAATGTATGATAACAAAGCTAAATGAATACTGAACCCAACTCAGCATGATGCCGCATGTAAACTTTTTCGGAGTAGTTACTATGCATTTTTTGATTATGGGATATGTTATAAAGAGATGGACAGTATTTTAGTCACAAAAGTATTGGCCCCATAGTATTATCCGCAATTTTGAACCGACTTCCAAAAAGACGGAGGTTATCAATTCGATCTGTATGTTTTTTTTTGTAGTCTGCATTGATTTTGATGATTCTTTTTGTATTTGTTAGTCATACTTCAGAGGTGGTCCCTTATAATTTTTTTAATATCGATGCCGTACTTTGGTTTTTATAAGAAAAAAACTAGTAAAATATCACTAATTCCCTGTAGAAAATATATAATATGTATAGTATTGCGTATTTTGAAGTCAGTTTTTTTACTATAATTATTCAGGGTTCATCTTTTTTTCTGCGATAAAAGTTGCAATAAATAAATACAAAATAACAAATTCAAAATTCAGAAACGTTTTCAAACTGACATAGCTCCAGACACAACCAAAGTTACCATTCATGTTTCATAATGTCTGTTAACCAATAAAGATAAAGCCGCGTGTCTAACATAGCTTCATAAAATGCACATTATAAAGCAGCTTCAGAGTCAACATTATCTGCATGACCGCTACAAACACAAGCATTCATAATCGTGTCTACAGTATGCGCATATCTGATCACCTTGCTTGCGGCGATTCAGTTTGCTTCAGGTAACTAACACTACAAAGAATACGAATGGCTCAAAATTCTTTCCAAGTTCACAACTTTCATAGCTCAAGGTGAGATATAAATATGACCTCGCCAGTCAGGATATGTTACGAAATGTTCAAGCTGTTATAAATTATTGCTTTTGTGTTGCTAGGCATTGGGCACCCACCTACTTTGTAATTTATTGATGTTTAATTTTTACTCGATGACAGTAAAGTCAAAAAGTTTGGTAAAGTTAACACTGTCTTTGTTTTTAAACGACAAAAAGGTTTTATGCGACAAATATCTCTTGAACTTAGAGGGCAAATCTACAAATAGGTGACTCAGGAGTTCAGGAGCCGCACATCGCAAATCTGACGGTCTTCCGACTAAGCTGCAATAACTTCTCATGCAAACACTTCTCAACATTCATCATCGCATTCAACTGCACCGAAACATCGAGTACTCAATATCGAAACAAATCGTGGTTTATATAAATATCAGGTGGGTAGACAAGCGCAAGCCTATTAATGCATAAAATGCTAATGACGACACTGACACCTGCAAATCATTGAAAGAGCCTGTTTATCATTGTAAAGGACTAATCGGAAGAAAAACTCAAGCTTTGAATATGTAAACGCGGAAAATCTCTTGGCAAGAGATCCGAGATTGAACTACCGGGTTAGGGCATGAGCACACCTCAACGCGAAATAGACTAGAGACGGTTAGAAGCCAGTCAATACAATAAGTCACCGTTCCTAGGCTCGAGTCGCACTCGCGTCTAATATAGTCTAGTAAAAATAAGATTTGTGACAACATAAAAGACAACTAAGAATATTGTTATTTAAACGAATGTACTGGTGTTTTGAAATACATTTGACACAGTTTCAAAATGATATTATACAATTAATCTTTGTTACCTTTACACGCTCAAACGGCTGAACCGATCGTTATGAAATTTAGTATAGAGATAGCTGTGAACCTAGAGACGGACATACGCTACTTATCATCATCATCATAATCACCGTTTTTCATAACTATGCGGATGAAACCGCGGAACGCAGCTAGTTTATAAATCGGGGATTATTGTGAATTTATGTTTTTTAGGTATTTTCCTTGGTCCATGGACCATGGAGGATACGTAGACGTACAGGAGTCACCGATATAGCACAGCGGATTAGCAAGTTGAAGTGGCAGTGGGCAGGGCACATAGCACGTAGAACTGATGGCGGATGGGGCCGAAAAGTTCTCGAGTGGAGACCACGTACCGGCAAGCGCAGCGTAGGAAGATCAGCCACGAGGTGGACAGATGACCTCATACAAGTGGCGGGAAGACGCTGGATGCAAGCCGCTTCCAATCGGTCTTTTTGGAAATCCACGGGGGAGGCCTATGTCCAACAATGGACTTCTTATGGCTGAGATGAATGAATGAATGAATGAGGTATTTTCCAATTATAATTTCAAAGAATCCTTCAAAGTGCAATCAATGTGATCAGCTCCATACAAACGCATTTATTTTAACTAGACTAATAGCGGTTGTCAACATTCTGTCAAATCCTGATTATAAACAGATGTTTTCACTAAATTGCATGGAATAAAGTTATACGTATTGAATGGCATCGGCATTTCATACAAGCACTGTAAAAGCTGATTCGAAGATTGTGGTAACTCCAGACAGTGTGTTACAATGCATCATATAAGAAATGTTATGTATTATATGTATTAGTTCACGATAAATCAATGAACCAACGATAATTACGCCAACAGATAATAATAATAATAACTAATTTGTATATTTCTTACATTTTATTCGCTTAATATGTTTACTAAGCCTAAGTAAGAATGGCATACATTTTCAATTGGACGATCTCTAATGACAAGATTGAGAGATTAAGTCCGAATTTAACAGAATTTTGTCTATTTTCACTAGCTTTTATTTAACTTGCCCAGTTACTATGGGACAAATCTTGCAAGTTAAATTAGAACCACTTCCTGTCGTTAGATTAGGTTGAAATTTGGTTTACTTACGTAACTTCGGTGACAATGCAATAATATGGTACCATGAAGCTGGTCTCAAGATGGCGTCGGAAGGTGGCCACAGGAACTCCTTAACTAAACAAGATAAAACCGTCGAGTTTGGACTTGTTTGAATAGTCTTGACAATCACTCTTGTGTTACGTGATATCCAGGGTCTCAAGATGGCGTCGGAAGGTGGCCATAGGAACTCCTAAACTAAACGAGATAAAACCATCGAGTTTGGACTCGTTTGAATAGTCTTGACAAGCACTCTTTTTAGTCTAGTAAATAAAATATAAATAAAAAAAACATAGAAGACTTTACTTCTGTCTTCTGTGGTGTAAACACACTTTTAGAGAACCAATTTTTATGAAGACTAGATGACCCGGTGTACTTCGTGTCACCTTTCAATGAGTGGACCCGATATTTTCTCAACGTTTAAACCTTCCCTGGACTACGACAAACATTTTAAAACCAAAATCAGCTAAATCGGCCCAGCCGTTCTCGAGTTTTAGCGAGACAAACGAACAGCAATTGATTTTTATATATATAGAGATATAAAACGACTGAAGGAACTTACAAAAAAAAACATCGTCTGTAAACTAGAAAACAACATCACAAATATTTCAAAAAAAAAAACAATTTGATCCAATGTAATTTATAATATAAAAATTAAAAATATAAAAATAATTTTTGCGTTAGGTAATTTTTATAATTTATTTTTATGTAAGAAAATTAACTTTTTCTTTTTATTTATTTTTTATTTCTAGGAGATACTTATTCACTCTAACTTTGAAAATTCCAAATGGTACTTTTCAGGAAACAGATAGTGGTCCATTCCTATGGAGTACGCATCAAGGACGTGCACTGATATCGCTGAGTACTGACTTCTGGAATTTCAATGAGAATTGGGATGTAGTTAAGTGCTTTAGTTATCTCTTTCTGTACTTTATAGCGGAGATTCTAACCTTGATGTATTTATCATGTTCGACTTTATCGTCCCTGGATATCAGGTGAGTTGTGATCGAATTGTCAAGCTATATATTGGTCAGGTCATCGTCATTGATCATTGTCATTCTCCTCCAGTAGTACTCTATTCTCACCATTGTCACGATATCTAGTATGTACTCAATAAACATTCCAATATCGGTTATAATAATTATTTTGGCTATAAATTGACTCTTATCAATTTGCTTAACGGCGATTTGAATATAGCAACACTTAATTCGTATCCGCTATCAGGTGCCACAAGCGTACATTATCGTACTTTATCGTCTATTATTGCAATTACAGACAACGTGTCGGTATGTAGGCGTTATAATCCAGCAGGTACGTTATAAATAGTGCTTCACTATTTATAAATAGTGCTTCACTATGCACGCATCGCAATCCAATGGACGTCGCATATGCGCTGAGAGAAATATATTCAGGAATATATTCCTCAGCCGCCCACATCCAGTCACTAGAGCAGAGAAGGTTCACGGGTTCCCAAATACCCAAAGCCGCCCCTAAAACTCTTTTCTTGGTCCACACTCAAGAAGAAAAGTTAACCCTTAGCAACCAGGGTTACGGGGGAGGTACAGGGTCACGAATCCTCACCATCCACGAAGCTCAAGGTTTGACGTACGAGTCGGTCAT
Source organism: Lycia hirtaria (assembly GCA_947563715.1). Lineage (NCBI taxonomy): Eukaryota > Metazoa > Arthropoda > Insecta > Lepidoptera > Geometridae > Lycia > Lycia hirtaria. The sequence goes on from OX387376.1 coordinate 24,158,145, forward strand.
CGTCATTAAGACCAAAGGCAAACTGCAGCTACATGACAGCGTCTCGCATGCAGTCGTGGCAGTCTCGAGGCACACCGGGACCTTCACTTACTACACCGATGATGAAGGAGATTCCATCAGCCGTTTTGTGCGGCGGGCAATGGCAGCTACACCAAGGGACCATTTTAGACTACAACCTCAAAATGGCTATCAAAGATCGCAACACGGCGGTAGTGGAGGCCCTGAATAGAAAGTATGGCTGTTTGTTATAAAAAAAAAAAAAAAAAAAAAAAAGTGTGTGGTGTAAAAGGTGTTCGGTTATTTTTATTCTTTAGTTGTCTGTACCTAATTTTGTAAATTCTTGTATGTATTATTTGTCCCCGTTGTGTTATTTTAATAATAATAAGAAAGCGTGTATACTCAGAGCACTCACGCTCACTAAAAAGCTTCTTCTTGCGGCGGCGTCGTGTGGCGGGTCGCCCTCTTCCCTCAAACATGGTTGAGGAGAGCGATGGCTGGCTCATGCGTCAACTCGTGAACGGGTGCTGCTTGCGGGAGCTGGACTGCTCGGCGTATACACGCATGCATGTTAGTTAAGTGTAAATTAAAATTTTGTCTTCCTCTTGCATAACTTAAAAAAAAAAAAAAAAGTAGTTATAAATGCATATATTAGTTCATAAAAGGCACGGACCCTGGAGTCTGTGGAGAATAAATTTGTTAATATAAAAAATAAAAAAAAGTGCTTCACACATATATTATGTGTAGACACCCGGATATGCTATTTTATAATGTGTAAGGGTGTACACCACAGAAGACAGAAGTCTTCTGTGGTGTAAACGCACTTTTAGATATTCACGTGGAATGCGCTAGAGCCGTTCTGTAAAAGCGTACGTGTGCATTCATAAAGAGCGTTAATAATATATATAATTTTTAACAAGTTTTTATTTAAATGCACTAAAACGAAGAAAATAAATGTTGAATAAAATCAAACCCACCATTTTATTAAATTATAACATTTATTTACATATAAATAAAAGCTTGTCGCGAGAACACAAACAATTTTTTTTTTCAAAGAACAAACTAACTTTAATTCTAAGCAAATGATAAGAACGCGTCTAAGTCTTTTGTTGGAATTAAATATTACTTAATAGACAGGTACGTTTGAAATCTCGCAACAAGCTTTTATTTATATCAATATAAATTTTATAATTTTATAAAATGGTGGGTTTGATTGCAGTCAAAATTTATTTTCTTCGTTTTAGTGCATTTAAATAAAAGCTTGTTCAAAAAAATATATTTTATTTACGCTCTTTATGAATGCACACGTACGCTTTTACAGAACGGCTCCAGCGCATTCCACGTGGATAAACTAAAAGTGCGTTTACACCACAGAAGACAGAAGTCTTCTGTGGTTTACACCCTTACACATTATAAAATAGCATATCCGGGTGTCTACACATAATATATGTGTGAAGCACTATTTATAACGTACCTGCTGGATTATAACGCCTACATACCGACACGTTGTCTGTAATTGCAATAATAGACGATAAAGTACGATAATGTACGCTTGTGGCACCTGATAGCGGATACGAATTAAGTGTTGCTATATTCAAATCGCCGTTAAGCAAATTGATAAGAGTCAATTTATAGCCAAAATAATTATTATAACCGATATTGGAATGTTTATTGAGTACATACTAGATATCGTGACAATGGTGAGAATAGAGTACTACTGGAGGAGAATGACAATGATCAATGACGATGACCTGACCAATATATAGCTTGACAATTCGATCACAACTCACCTGATATCCAGGGACGATAAAGTCGAACATGATAAATACATCAAGGTTAGAATCTCCGCTATAAAGTACAGAAAGAGATAACTAAAGCACTTAACTACATCCCAATTCTCATTGAAATTCCAGAAGTCAGTACTCAGCGATATCAGTGCACGTCCTTGATGCGTACTCCATAGGAATGGACCACTATCTGTTTCCTGAAAAGTACCATTTGGAATTTTCAAAGTTAGAGTGAATAAGTATCTCCTAGAAGAAAAATAAAAAGAAAAAGTTAATTTTCATACATAAAAATAATTTATAAAAATTACCTAACGCAAAAAATATTTTAATATTTTTTATTTTTATATTATAAATTACATTGGATCAAATTGTTTTTTTTTTTTAATATTTGTGATGTTTTCTAGTTTACAGACGATGTTTTTTTTTGCAAGTTCCTTCAGTCGTTTTATATCTCTATATAAGTATATAAAAATCAATTGCTGTTCGTTTGTCTCACTAAAACTCGAGAACGGCTGGGCCGATTTAGCTGATTTTGGTTTTAAAATGTTTGTCGTAGTCCAGGGAAGGTTTAAGCGTTGAGAAAATATCGGGTCCACTCATTGAAAGGTGATACGAAGTACACCGGGTCATCTAGTCTTCATAAAAATTGGTTGTCTGTAAAGTCGGTTTATGGACGATAGTTTAACGTGACAACATACGTCCGCGCGCGAGCTCCGAGGAATTTGTCCCGTTACACGCGCGCGCGCTTGCGGTGGCTGAGGAAGCGGGCGGATGTGCGCCGCGCTGTTACGCGCGCTTAACGGGACAAGGAGCGTAACGTAACGGGACAATGAGTCATACTTTTACGTGCATGCAGCCGGCGTTCATCGATTTATTAGACGTTGTCACGGCAAAATGTGGGTATGCGCGAACACGACGAACGATGGTAAGAATACGTACCCTTAAAATCAGGCGAGTTGGTGGTCAATCGTAAATCTATCTTACATAAAAAATTACGTTGCCCTGCGACACATTATTTTTTAGTATATCACAAGACCTAGGACAAATTCGCAATTTAAATTATTAATAATTATATTGAATTAAATAAAATTAGTCAAAATCTGACTGACAAAAAAAACATTATTGTAATTGTAAACCAGTTTTGTATTGTTTTATAGATGTTATAATTCAGTAACAGATTGCAAGTGACGTCTCAGAAGCCTTTTTCGCATTCTTATTCCAAAAGTGTACCGTCAACAATGTTAACGAGTTCTCGTAAACAGATCGATCTGAACAAACGGCTCGATTATTCAGAACACCTCGTCTCGAGACAAGTATCGATGGTATTTCGATCCCGCATCGAACGGAATTCGTTAGTGCAACGGGAGGGGGACAAGTTTAGTGGCGCGGGCGCCGGTCACGATCCAGTCTGACATTGTAATGGTGCAATTAGCTTTACCGCTCTACACATACGAATGCATATCGACCAGTATTGAAGACAAAGAACAATATACATTTTTTTTTTAATATGAATACGATTATGACACTGAAACTGAAGGAAAAGTTTCTAGACGCAGTGGTAACAAAACATTCATTTATACGATTTCGATCCACATTCTTGATGCGTACTGCACAAGAGTGGAACTCCCGGCCACTTTCTGTTTGCTGAGAACTACAACTTTAAAATTTTCAAGGTCAAAGTGAATAAATATCTCCTAGATCGACGAGCTCCATCCTCGGCCACTCCGTCGCTTCCCATTAGGCGAGTTGGTAGTCAATCTTAGATTTATTTAAAAAAAATAGACTCCTTGCCGTTTAATTCCAATCAGACAAAAATAATCAACGGAATCGGATAATTTTAAAGGGTAAAAAACAGTTTACTTTCTGTCTCTTATAGTGATGATGTTCCACTTGTCGCGAACAAGACAGTCTTGGACCGCCAATGAGCCACCCATTCGAAACGGTTTGATCGCGATACACTCCAATGAACTCCTCCCCTTTCCACACAGGACAAGCCGGAAAACGCTCAATGCCATCCCTTCATGGTGGATTTCCATCAGCTCGAACAAAGCGTTTTGCTTCCACCTTCCTAATGCGAACCGCTCGGGAATGGAATGCCTTGCCGCTGTCCTTATTTCCTGAAAACTATAACCCGGGTGTCTTCAAGTCTAGAGTAAATAAGTATCTTCTAGGTCTACGTGCTTCATCTTCGGCCACAGTATCGCTTTCCATCAGTCACCTTACAAAAATTAAGAGTACTTATACATAACATGTTTAACTTGTGCCCTAAAGCGAGCGTCGCTGGGTGGCAACGGACATTTATATCGCATTTATTGATACATTTATATGTTAATGATAATAAAGCTCTCGGAGGAACGGTATTTAGTGGCAGGTTGTGACTAAATTACAATAAAATAGAAGCATTTATGAATTCATTTAGTTACATCTTCCATTGTTATTTTATTCCACCGTGTGAACCTGATTTTAATAACATATTTAAATTATAACAAATGGTCTACCGTTCTACTAAACTGTCACAGAGTAAATATAATGTCATGGATTGAATAAAATGTAACTTAATTAAAAACTAGCTGCTCGCCGCGACTTCGTACGCGTAAGAAATTCGTTCATGTCACGTCTTTTCACTCCCACTTACTCCTGCTCCACACTCACCCCTTTCCACCGTAATTCCACCCCTCTCGCTGTAATCCCATCCACTCTCACCTCGCTTACGCCTCACTCCCGCCCCACAACTTTTACACAATCAATTACCCCCGTTTCCTACCCCTTAATTCATCCCTGTCGCAAAACTGTAATAACAATATTCGTTTATATTTGATAGTTAATCTAAATACAGTAGAATCCGTTTATTATGACTCCGCCTATATTGACCAGCCACCTAATATGACGTAATTACACAACGAAGTTTGGTTTTCATACAAAATTCTTTATAACAAAGTCGGATATAATGACTTCGCTTACAGTGACATGTCGCTTATTATGACCCATTTTTAATAAACGATGTCCGGTTATAATGAACGACATGATTCTTTACACCTTCGCCAATGTTCGGGAGGGCATTTGACGCCCGACGACGTTCGGCACGTGGTTTGTTTTTTCTTTTGAATCTCAGTGAGTAATTGATAGTTAAAGGTCACCCATCGTTTCTTAGTGATATGTGAAACAAATGTCGTCTCAACGTCGTAAAGCATTTACGATTGAAGAGAAAGGTGCAATAATATGCAGATTAGAAAATGGAGAATCAAAAATCAATTAAAATAAATAATAGTTACCTAAAATACAGGAGGTTGTATATTTTCTCAAAATGCTTTGTATGACGTCCGCTTAGTATGACGTACATAAAATAAGTATTTGTCATTTCCCTTCGGTGTCATTATAAACGGATTCCACTGTACTACATTTCGTGTCCCTAAAATTAAAAGCACGGAACATTCATACAATCTTTTACTTCCACATTTTAACCCTAAGTAGCAAAACAATAGTAGCCGTTTTCATCTATACCTGCTAGTTAATCTAAATGAAAAACTTAATTTCCCTAACATTAAACTTTGTACCTTTAACTTTGGACGTTTATATGTAATAGTTAACCTAAATACTAAATATTGATGACCACGTTCTTTAATATTTTTGCACAAAATTTTGTTCTATTATGAATACTTTTCGCAGTGCACGCGATGTAAGATGTTTTCGGCCTTAACGAAAAATGTTACTTAACTTTGATCAACGTCTCAAATTCTCTGTCTTCTTTCCGCAAGTGTCATTACGTGTCAGCGAGAAGTTGACAAAATATGTTATGTTTACTCAAATATGAGTAACGTATTTCGCTGCGTTGGGTCACATCAACCACGGCGCGGAGGCGCGCGGCGCGATGGCGTTTATTTTTCTATATAATTTTTTAAATTCGCAATATCTTTTGAATGGAATGTCGGATTTGAATAATTCAAAAAGTAATCAACAAGTATTGAAACAGTCTTGAAAACGAAATAATTTATTTGAATAAGGATTAATACAAAGGTATGGGTAACATGGTCTGATTTTCGTCGGTATTTCTTTTAACTTTTAAAATGTAAAAAAGTAGTTATAGTGACGTAATAAAAATAGTTATACATATGCTATCGCGATGTTTTTTGTAGATTTTGATATGTTCTTTAATATTGTAGAACATTTTTTGTTCTATCATCAATATAATTTGAGCAGCGTATGCGATGAAAGACATTTTATGGCAATTTTTTTACACCTTGGGTTATATTATTGAAGTTTTAGTAAGGATCCCTAATTTTTCTGGTATTAAATATAGCCTATGTTCATCAGGGATAATGTAGTATTCTAGTGGTGAAAGAATTTTTGAAATCGGTCCAGCAGTTTTTGAGTGATAGCTTGTCAAACATACAAAAATACAAATCTTTCCTCTTTATAATATTGGTGTAGATGACGTGAACATTCATTTATATTAAATAAATAAAGTGTTTCTGCTGACCGTTCGTAGTTCAATATTTATTTTAGAAAATGTATACACAAAAATTAATTAATTTAATAAAAAAATATTATTATCGGCTAGGTACGCAAATTAATTAGCAATTCTGCGATATGTAGTCCTCGACGGCATAAACTTATATCTTGACAACCGGAGAGATGAAAGCAAATGCAGACACTGATTCAGCTCATTTAGCTTGCTCAGTCACTTAAAGTACCAAGTGACGCCTAAGAAGTCCAATATTGATCATGATTCTACAAATGATTGAAGATATCATCAATATTCTATAGAAAGATGGAGCTGCTTTTTATTTCATTTATGATAGTCATATTACAAGAATGGAATTCTTTGCCGCCATCTCTGTTTCTTGGGACCTACAGTCTTGGTATTTTCAAGGCTAGAGTGAATAGATATCTTCTATATCGACGAGCTCCATCCTCTGCCTCACCATCGCTTAACATCAGGCGAGTTGGTGGTCAATCGTAGATCTATAATGTATAAAAAAAAGACGTGTGGCACTCGGAGACTGCCGCGGTAAAGCTATTGCATAATAGCTTTACGCGCGGTGTGTTAGGTTATTTTCGTTACGGAATTTCTGGATTCGGTCTCCACGCTCAAGGCCCGCGATAGAAGCTATGCAATAGCTTAAAAATATACTATCAATAAATAAATTATATGTGTAATATAATCAACTAAATTAAATGAACACCAAATATGTGTACAAACATTCAGCAGCAAACGAGCACAAAAGTAGACTCATTCAAGTAAATCACTGAGTGTTACATCGTCGATTATGCAACCGACATACTAACACGCGATGTGTCCGCTACAACTGACATATAAACGAAACATGGCGGACCTGATGTGGCGACATGAAAAAACTCATCAACGAAAACATGTACATTATCTATTGTTCTGTTAATTGTATCGGACTCTTCTTTTGAAACAGATGTGCTGCAACTGTTGATTATACGAATTGAGTACGTTGTATGGATACCAACTAAACATCACATTACATCATCATCATCCACAGCCTTCTCTATCCCACTGCTGGGTATGGGCTTCTCTCTCTCTCTCTCTTATATTATACATCCATTATATTTTGACATAGGATATTATTAGGATGATAAACGACTTCTACTATGGGCACAACTTTGAAGAACTGAAATCTGAAGTCGACAAACTTTTTTTCTATGGAATAGTTCCATAGAAACAGTAAAATTTCAACAAATGCTGATGACTTTTTTCGCTTTTATCAGATTTTAGACTATTCTTCTTTTGTTACTTTTATTTATTGGGGAATTTATACACACACACGGTATCGCAATTACGTAAGTATAATTTACGGAAAAAAACAACGTAAAGAGAACTCGCGGTAAACCTCTACAATAATTATTTGGGCGAAGTTCCCTAACACCACTTATACAATTATTATCTTACACTTCTTACGTAATATTTAACCGGAAACATCCGTCCACAATGATAATAATTAAACAGATTCCGTTTTAAGATAGCTCTTTTTTAACAGCTGTGAGATTATCTTCTACACCAACCTTAGAACTTGTTACCCTCATTTTCACCCAACAATGAAAAGGAAGATTATGATTTCAGTCCCTATATGCATATGTTTACATTTTATCTCTAGCAATTTTATAACATTTCAGCCGTTTGGTCGTGAAAAGGTAACAAACAGAGAGAGAGAGAGAGAGAGAGTTACTTTCAATTTTATAATATTAGTTAAGATTTATTTACGCATATAATAAATATTATCACTTTTAAAAATAATTTTGTACGAAAAGATACCAAACAGAAAGACGTCGTCCGGTTTAGTTTTTCAACCTATAGGTCGTGTTTGTGTTGCACCGATGCTCTGCGCCACGTAGTTCACATAATTCGTGTTTGTTTCTTATAATTGTGTGGGACTCAGTGCAAAACTTTCACGACTTTATCGCCATGTGAAGAAAGTTTTATCTCTCTTTGCTCCGGTGATTTGTCACTTTTACCCGCTTTTAATTGTGCATACGAAAGCAGGCACTTTTTGCAAACGTCTTCATTAATGCTCGCGTAGTTATATTTAGCATTGTGATCAATTTATTTCTCTTTTGTTATTCTCCCGTTTCTACAAGTCTGGCTGAAATTATGATTGCTCTATGGTCGCCGAAACCACTGGATGGATTTGAATGAAATTTGGCACGATTGTTCCCCGTACTATGGAGAAGAATTTGGGGTAGAAACGTTCACACAAACATTCCAATCAACAAATTAAAATATTGCTTTCAGAAAAAAACTACTGCGACATTTGTAGTATTAGTACAAAACGAGATAAAAACTTAATCGCTCTTAACGTCTCGATTCCTTAATTAGTCGCGATGGGAATTCAGCATTGTGTCGACTAACTTTATATCATGGATTATATAAGCGGATTATATAAATAAAAAGCGTCATCGTCGTGACGATTATTAAACATGATACGTCATTAATTACGTCAATTAACGAGATGTCGCATCGGGTTAGGAATTGAGTGTAAATAACATACCATTATTACTCGTCACTTTTCCACACTTATTAAAACACATGAGAGTGATAGTAATGGACATAATGTTGTACGAAATCGCATGGACCTGGTCTGTGACATCTAAACCTATATAAAGCCTTTGCCCTGAGTAAGAGACTGACAGACAAGGTATAGCCTAAACCACTAGGCGTGGAGCCATCAATTTTTAGGATTCCGTAATCAACTACGAATCCTTATAGTTTCGCCATGTCCGTCTGTCTGTCCACGGCTTATCTGAAAGATTATTAGTACTACAAAGTTGACTGTCGCTTGGTACAGCCAGTGGTCTGTTCTTCTGCCGGAACCGACGGTGACGTCAGCCAGGGTTACAACACAACATACATATACAGCGCAAAGCATAAGCTACCTGCCTATTTAGCATCGCTAATAAAGCAATTTCTTTTAGGCATGCGTACTCTATCGTATACTGCAACATCCCGACAACAGCGAATTCAAAAACCTATAAGCCTACTAATATATACATTATGTATTTTTCATCTCATTTAGCACAAACTCAATTCTTCCAACGCTAAACAACCGAATCCGCTAGCTCGCAAGCGTCTATCAGATGACTTATGAAACAGACAAATAAATTCGCATATGCAATTCGTAAACACAGTCAGAATTACGTGCGCCATTGAGTGACCACAAATGACAACTACTTGAACGTGTCGCACTCCTGTTGTACCTACCGTTGTGTTCGCGAGGTCTACCATACGATCATCCTCGACCCGCTTAGCTACTAGTTACATTAATGACTCGTCATATAACATCGTGATCGTCCAGCGTCCAGCGAGCGACCGTTCTAAGACCTACCTCACACGATTACGTACCACTATTGTGTAGGGAGCAGGTATTTTTTATGTAAATGAGGGTAGGGCCTGTGTACATGAGACCTTTTCGCTTATCTACGTCACGAGCACGTCAGAATCCGGTATTTATTAAGGAATTCATGAATGGTTATAGCCTGTTTTTTTTGTGTCATCGCATAAAGTAGAGATGTGTGCACCTATTACTACACGAAAATAAGGGTAAATATTTTTTTAGAATATATGTAGGTATGTTTGTATGTATGTAAATATTAATGGGTATGTGTAAAAACGTTATTATCACATGGACACAAAGTCTAAAACAAAATTCACGAACAAAGTGCCCTAAGTTGACCAATACTCTCATACCGACAGTAAGATTGTGATTTAAACTATGTCGTCGTGTTAAGCTTAACCGTGTGCAGCGAGTCTATATAAAATGTATGAAAACTACATGAAATATGCCGGTGGCGGCGTTTTGTGGTTGTGGCCAGTGGCCCGTGTGCAGGCACCCTTAGAGAAGAGAAGTAATTTGTCAATTGTCAATCCGAATTATTTTGAAAATCAAAATTATTATTGAGCTCAGACGTTTTTGAGCGCTGACGCGAAATCCTAGTCGATACAATATCGGTGGGTATGTGTGTGTGGGTTTCTATAACCTAAACGGCTTGATCAATTTTGATGTGCAAGATATCGTTAGATTCGTATTTAAGCATTCGCTGCCAAATCTAAAATTTTAGCAAGGAATAAAACGCAAACGAGTAATAAATAAATTCTTGCTGTATTGGTAATTAGCTTAGCGCCGCAGTTTCACTCGCGCGCTTCTAATCTATCTCTTTACCAAATTTTTATAACGATCAATACAGACATTTGATCGGGAAAAAAACTAACAAACAGACAGCGAGACAGGGTTGATTTCGCTTTCAAACATTCGTTAGTATTTATATCAATACAGACAAGTGGAAAGCTGTTGAGCGTGGTAGTTTACTTGCTGTCAGTCAGATTTCTAGCACAATCCCGTCCGTATTGGCCTTTTTCGATGTGAATATTTGCAGGTCCCCTTTCTAATTGCCTTTAAATAGCCCTCTCTTAAATACTGCTCTAGATAAATAATAGAGCTTTAATAATATACCGTTTTACTTAACATTCTTAATGACTTTCCATAAGAAAATAATATAATGCTATACAAGATATTCTTTCAATTTTAGCAATTGTGAGAGCCACGACACCGACCAAAATATAACAAGTATCTATTAGCTAATCACAATGAGACTTTATCTATAGAAAGGATATATTCATTGAATATGAAGTAAAATCATGGTGAATCTCAGTTCTCAGCACTTTCGAGGATAAAACAACAACCTTAAGGCCTTATATATCTTGGTGTCGCACTTTCTAAACGCACAGGATGACATTGTCACTGTTCACAAGTCACAACACGCGTCTATCGCCTACCTTACTCGAGGCTTGCCATGTAGAGCCGGGGAAAACCTATCTGCGTATCATAATATCTAATCAACTGCATCTAAGCACGTAAACATTATTAACAACCAGTTAGTTTGTTTATACAACTCAGTGACGAGACGTGTAGTATATATATAACATACTTAGGTATCATCCAATCCTAAGTAATATTATATAAGCGATAGTAGCTCTGTCTGTGTGTCGGCTGTTACCTCCTCGCGGCTAAACCAATCGTTATCAAATTTGGCACAGCATTCTTTAGGAGCTGGAGAAGTACCTACATTGTCTACATTTTATCATCATTAACGTAACGTTTTTTCATGAGTACGCGGGTGACGCCGCGGGGCGTAACTAGTAATGTATAAGTTAAATGACACGCGCTTATAACAGTCTGTCACCTACGAATTTTTTAAAAGCAGAGCTTATTGAAACTCGGCTTGCACTTGACCGTTCAATCGCGTAATATTTAGCCTGTGTTGCGATCGGTAGCCAGCCACAAGGTGGGCGGAAGACCTCATACAAGTGGCATGAAGACGCTGGATGCAGACCGCATCCAACCGGTCTTTTTGGAAATTCATGGGGGAGGCCTATGTCCAGCAATGGAGTTCTTGTGGATGCGGTCTCTGCCGTCATTTCTTTACGATTCCATTCCTAAATAATTATTAAAACCGTGCATTATTTTAATCATCAAAGCAAAGATAATACAAAACCATAAATTAATATCCAAAAATTTAAAATTTCCTCATGGCTTACAAAGATGAGCGTGTTGCCGTTAAATCCTAACGGATAATACCGATATGTTTAGAAACGTATACAATTATCTATAATCAAATTAATATGTCTGATTAAGTAAACGATGTTAACGAATTAATAACGGTGAGCCAATAATAACTCAAAATTAAGAGATAAAGTGAAGGCGTGCCGTTTAACATACATTCTAAACAATTCTATAACAAATGACTACTTAACTCACATTTAAATAGTGCAATTCGTGAACAAAACTTTGATGCTGATTTTTACGATATTTGTAATTCTTGTTTAGAATTGAGAACCAAACGTTTGTGCCATATAATTATAATCAAAATCGGTCGGTAAATGTATCCGTAGCAAACTTTTAGAGGTTAAACCACTCAAACAATATCACCGACGCGTTGTTCGCGAATTTTTAATTCTGCTCATAGTAAAAATTGTTCATCGATACATCAACGTTTGGCTTAGTACAGTACAAGGTACCCTAATAAGTTAATAACCCTGTATTTACTGGTAGAAATCAGTGTTTTTCTTCAACGTGGACAATTTTCTCCATTATTTAGAGCGATCCATTTAGCAGCCCATTTAATACGAAAGTGGAGTCAGAACTCCACTTTCGTATTAAATGGGCTGCAAAGGTAAATGAGCAGTCTGCATACAAACATCACCCTGCAGTCAACACTGCAGGCGGACTCAGAGTGCGGTCATGTCTAGGATGTCTCTAGGTGACCCGGGGAAAAAACAAAAAACGTGATCTCATAAATCGTCTGCTCGTTACATGCTTTTGATTGCAACGACGGTAACTTAATGGCTTTTTTTATTGCCGATTTTATTTTTTATTCGATTGAATAACGCAGATTTATCAACATATTCATATTGGTCTAGGATAACTATTGCAACAAGTATCATTAAATTGAGATGATATAGTCTCTCTGTTTCCTGAGAGATACAATCTTGGAATTTTCAAATCTATACTGAATAGAATTCTTCTAGTTTCTAGATCGACGAGCTCCATCTTCGGCTATACGGTCATTTAACATCAGGCGAGTTGGTGGTCAATCTTACATCTATCTAATATATAATAGATCAGCACGGGACCGGAAATAATGGTATGATAAACATCTTTAGTAAAATAAAATGAAGTCGATTAAAAATAATACCAATAATGTAATATAATAATTTGGAATTCTTTGCCGCCATCTGTTTCCTGAGACCTACGAGTACAATCTTGGGATTTTCCAGGCTAGTGTGATTAAATATCTTCTAGATCCATCCTCGCCCACACCGTCGCTTAACATCAGGCGAATTGGTGGGCAATCGTAGATCTATCTTGCATTTAAAAAAATAGCAGACTGCAAAAAAATAGGTTTTTGTAGTCGTAACTTACGAATTCGTTACGCTTGGTACCGCTTTGGTACCGGTTTTTTTTAGTTTTTTAAACTGTAATTATTTAAATTTCGCGAGAGATGTATTATTATTATTACAAAAAAATATAGCCTATGACAGTCAGGGAGTGAAGACCAATCGAACGACACCTTGTCGTGTTTATTTCCCTATTTCAGGGATGGTCCCTTACCGTTAGCAAAAGTCGTTCACTTTTATGGGTAAGATTGATATTCTAAAGTACAATTCGGTCTTGCTGCAACACCTAGGAGCAAATAACAGCTTATCTAGCCCGCCTCATCGATGTCTGACATCAAAAACTTCTTTGACTAGTAAATAAAGGATCAAAAATAAATTCAGTGTAATGATTTCCGATATGTTCGAAAACGTATGACTATGATAACTAAAATTAACAATAAGTATATAATATGTATAGTGAACGATATTCAGTTTCACGCGTAACATTGAACAAGAGAACAATGACCAAGTCGTGTTCTAACATAAGATGGTATTGATGTGGCCACACCCTAAATAGAATGCATACTCATACAGACACATCATGAGTCAGTTTTAGCCAATGCTAGAGGGTATATTTTGTTCTAAATACAGATTGAATTAGTTTAATGCGAAATAGTGAGTGATTTCGTTCAAAACTTAGAAATGACTATTCAGGGCATATAACATGTAGAACTAGTGGAATAGTTCTCGAGTGGAGAGCAAGCACCGGCAAGCTCAGCGTACGGAGACTAGCCACAAGGTGGACACAACACTTCATCCAAGTAGCACGATGACGCGGGTTGTAGCTGGCGGATCAACAATCGGGCGCGTTTGGATATCCATAGGGAAGGCCAACGTCCAGCAGTGGACTTCTTGCATAAGGCACCCTGTGTATAGTTCAAGGGTTGTGTCTATTACTAAGCTCATCAAAACTAAAAGTATTTATAGACAGACTGAAAGCATGGTCGAAACTATTTGTTTGCTATTTTGTGAATTACTCTAAACTCTTTCTTTGGGAATAAACATACCTTTTTTTTTAATTATTTATTTATTCTTCAATTACATCATGAAAATTTATGACATAATTCTGCCAAACTGCATAACAGTTTGTAGGCAGATAATACACTCTCATCCACAATAACAATTCTTTCGTTTGTAGGTGATTGTTTTTGACGCGACAATGTCTAATAAATCGATGAACGCCGGCTGCACGCACGAAAAAGGATTGATTGTCCCGTTACGTTGCACTCATTATCCCGTTAATATTGATATGTCAGAATACATATAAAAAAAACAAATATATGACAAGGCGGCATTACTAGATGATTTATTAGGTGAATAATTAAAATATAATATAACACAGATCGTTAAGGTCAACTATGTATATCAGAATTCAAGCCGTTTCCACGGTCAACGTATTTTTGGGTTCCGTACCTTATAAGGAAAAAACTAAACCCTTACACTGTATAGGTCCAGAATCATTTCTGTGTCCGTCTGTTTGCCCATCTCTCCGTCTGTATGTAAAGACTATTTTGCACAGGAAAGCGCGGAGGTATCAAGCCGAAATTAAAACCTAAAATATAGGTATATTGATACTTTGAAGCTGTGAAAAATTTCTAGCGCAACAAAAAAATAAAGTGTATGAAGTTGTGTGAAAAAAATCATCAAGTTTCGCCTTAAATAAAAGTACTTCGACACTCACATGTAAATAAAAAGCTATAGGCTAACCCATTGGCTTGGAATTACAAAATTTGTCAAGAAGGAATGTCGTTTCCAGAGAACAGAGAGAGGGTACAGAACCGTCGGTGTACGAAACAAATTCGTACTTGAACACTTTTTAGTTTTATAAGGTGTCATTGGAAGATTTTCCTGGTCACACAGTTCCTCGTAGAAATCATTAATCATATAGTTTATTAGAATATAATTATAAAGGCGGTTCTGCGCGCAAGAATTACAAGCATCTGTAGCACGGCAGCGCGGCGATAGAGACAAAGGCCGAGCTTTCATAACCTTGTTGGCTGAGACTCTACCCACTGTAACCTATGAATCACAGTCGAGTCTCGGCGGAAACATAGCAGGTACCCGGTACTGAGACAGATGTATCTGTACTAATGTCATATATTGCAGATCTGAATTAAATCAACAACTACTAATATCGGAAGGCTATAGATGCACAAACATAGATAGATGTTTATTTTACTTTATTGTACACACCCTAAAAGTAATAACAAAGGACTATTTTAAAGCAATATTGTTTCATGTTCGATGTCCAACAAAAAAATCAAAGCTTATTTGTGCGAGCTTATCTCGCGTGTTTTTAGTTTTTAGTATTTGTTTATTGTATCAAAGTTAATAAGTAATTAAATCCTACTACAATTTTGAGAATTGTACCTATTACCGTTCAAAAAATACAGCCGTTTAAGTGTAGGACAGACAGACAGACAGTCAGACACCGAAGCCTCACAAATAACCTCCCGCAGCCTTAGTACGGAACCCTAAAAATCCCGCATACCGGATCTAAATACGACTATAGAGTGAATCAACAACATCAGGCATTGTAAATGCGAATTCAAATATAATAAATCATTTAAGTTTGAAATAACCAAAAATAGCAAAATACCATGCACAAATATTTAAGCGGAAATCTTTGCACAACTTTATCACAAATCTTGAAGTAAATAAATTACTTCTACGAATGAATGATGTTCTTGAAATTAATTAATTATGAAATCTATCATTCCTTGATACTGAGAAGTGGATATGATAACAATGCAAGTTACTGTCAACATCGATATATTAGAAATAAGATCACAAACAGAGTGACCTGATATCTAAATGTGTGTTTTTCCACTTTCCACATATATTCAACTGAGCGAAATTAGGATTTATCAGAAGTGTTACAATATTTGTCTGAAAAAAGCATTCATGAGGTACGGACGAATATCACAACACCCTGAGCCCGTACTTTCCTCTAGTCTGAAATAAATGATTGCTGTTGTTGTTAGCCTGTAGTGTCCCACTGCTGAGCGAAGGCCTCCTCCCGACATTTCCAGTCCTGACGGTTTCGAGCTTGGTGTGCCAGTTTTTATCAAAGTTGTCAACTTCATCTCGCCATCTCTTATATAAATGATTAGATTACATTACATAAACATCTATAAACTTTGGGATTCCTTATTTGTGATGCAATAAACATATCGAAGCACAAACCTATTTCTACATATAAAAAAAACAAAAAAAAAACGAGGAGACTGTAAATATGACGCATTCCAAAGGCGCATGAGAGTGATGCCAAACAGAAAACGAACCCGGCGCCAGATTTCACCGAAAACAACGCTCAAGGATTCGATTACTTGAGTAACGCGATACGAGAATAATAAGTGACCGAAAGTAGGCAGATTTGAGCTGGCTCGCGGCCAAACACGGACGGAAGGACTGCATCCACTGAATTATTCTTAAGGTAAAAAATAACAGTTAAACGTGAGAAATACGTGCAAAAATGAAATTATCAATCGAGGTTTTTTTTATTCGAAAATAGGCTTACGCCTGACCGTCAACTCACCTGGAGCTATGCGACAGTTACGATTACAGTCTACGATGGAGCGCGCTTGCCTAGAAGAAACCTATACCTATGGTTAGTGGGAGAAATATCGGTAACGAGTATATATAGTGAAAGAAAAACAAAATACCCGACTGCAGAAAAGCAGTTTTTGCAGTCAACTTAAGATTTTGTTACGTTTGATACGATGTTGAGTGTAAGTTTTTTGTGAGAAACTATGCGTAAATCGCTGTAAAAGATTATACATGTGCATTATTTAGGATAATTTTAGTAGAATCACTGTTTATTACGAAATAGTTCTTTAAAGGTTACGAAAACATGTTTTATTTTATTTTTGCAAGAGATTTATTATTATTATTACAAAAAATAAATCGACACATCGCACATAAAAATCGGTCAAACCGTTTTGGCTGTAGGCTGTCATACAGAAACAAACATGCATACATACACTAGAAAAACATAACCCACCCTCCTTCTTACGCAGTCGGGTAAAAATAGAAGTAATAAGGCTAAATGCTAATCGCGTCTAACTCAATGAAGCAATTTTTAGTAAGCCTTTTTAGGCTACGTAAACGAATTGCGTATTTTGAAGTCGGTTTTTATTTTTTTAGTTTTCTAACAGATTAGGTACTTATATTATTTAAACACAAATATTTTGTTCAATGTCTATTTCGTAAATTGTAGAATAATGTACAACATCCGTGACGCAACACGATTCTAATCTTTATAACATTTTAAGTACATAGTTAAAGAGTTAAAGAGAACCGTTTAGTGAATCCACCTGCGTATTTCTCATTTATAGATCACTTATCGACCGCAACAATTCCGCACAAACTCGTCTAATGTAAAGCCGAAGTGGAGTCCTTTGTGCTAAGGCTACTCCGTTCATATTCTCGATATTTCGTAACGGACCCGCCCTGTCCGAGTTACTGGCTCGACATTTAGGACTAGGGTACCTAGCGGTGCCGGGTGCTAAATATTTGCTTTGTTTACAAAGTTCCTTTTGTAGCACAGTATCAGATATGATTATAGGAGCTAGGGCAACATACACCTAGGATTCCAAAGGGCAATAATGACACCTGAAATTATATTTTTTTTACTAGACCCTGTCCTGAATTTCTACTCTTGGCTATGAAATAATGTGATAATTGTAAGGAAGAACATCTAATGTCCAGTGTATGGTATAAAAAAAATGTCGAACACTGGTTTTATTTCTATTTACTTCGTTAAGTCTTTTCTAATCACGTGACGTGCCTTTAGTCGCGACTTGTTCTCTCACGCTTTTTAGTGTACTTATTTAAACGAAGAAAAAAACTTCATCTACTGGCTTAGATTTGAGATATCTCAAAATAACCAAAAACCTGTGTAACAAGTATCAGTATGTATTAAAAACCGATAGTAATCAATCAGCATAGTTAAATATTCGATTATGAATAAAAAAACATGACCCCGTAAGGTCAATCTTTTATTGAGTTATTTATGGTTGGGGCCGAAATTATTGAAATAAATGAGACAGTTTTATTAAAAAATTACGTACAAACTATTAATTAATTCGCCAAGGCCGAGACCTTGGGAAGTGGTAAATTAAGAAATCGAATCGATCAAATAAAGGTAAGAAAACTAAAACCAGAATACCCCCTTATGCAGCGCTGCATGGTTTCTCGCAAAATTATGTTTAATATTGATATTGTATCTAGAGAGCCAGAGGCAGGTACGGAAGCGGGGCGAGAGCGGGACGGAAGCGAAACGTCAGCGGGGAAGATCCCGGTGGGAGCGGAGCGGAAGCAGAGTAGGTGCGAGACAGGTTGGTGGCTCAAGTGTGATGGAAACGCGAACTCCTCTACGCGTATGAAGCCGCGAGCAAGAGCTTAATATTCGTATACAAGGTAGCATGTATCACCACGATCATACTTGACAACTTATAAATGAATTTCTGACTTGACCTTTTGGGACCTGTCATTTTGACCCACTGAACCTTTTGGGTCACTGGACATTTTGGCCCACTGGACCTTGTAACCCTGAACCAACTCAATCATCAAAACGGAGCTCAGGCTCTACGGTGAAACATACGTAAATATAATTATTATTATTACTATATTATTATTATTAATTATTACCTGTACAAAAATGAAAGGAAGTCAATGTACTCATCGCTATGAAATTTTTTAACGAAACACCTCAAAATTCACGAAAAACAAATCTAATCTGCATTATGAGTGTCCCGTAATCAAGTGAAAAGACCCATATGCAATCAACTCGCGTTCAAATAAATTAGGATAGAAATACCGCAAGTTCGCGAACGCGCATTCTGTCGTATGTCACGAATTGAATGTTTGGTCACTGGGTTTAGTGGGTCAACGACTGTCGGCGCGCAGTCGACACGTAGGGGCATAACGCACGCATGGCTCGGATTACCACACGTCAAAATCAGTTTTCCAGACAAAATTCCCGACTTCACGATATATTTCCTGAGATATTGTGTATATAATTATAAGCGTCCCGCGGTGCCACCCGCGTGGTGATGATGATGATGACAAAGTATAGCCTATGTCCTTTTCCAGGTCCTAAAGAATCTCTGTGCCAAATTTCATAACGATTGGTCCAGCCATCTAACATTGAAAAAGTAACAAACAGGTAGACAGACAGACATACGGACAGACGTGCAAAGTTTCTTCCAACAAAAAAAAATACAAACAAGGTCATCTGATCGGACAGAATGGTAGTTAATTTAACTGCCGCCCAAAAAAATTTTTTAATGTTACAATTTTTGTATCTTTATTAATTGTAATGTTTCAAACTTTCTCAAAAAATCCCGCTAATATCTCGTTCCTGTTTCCTGACCGGGGACAAAAATTCCGACCATGTCAGTATAATTCCTGTGAGGTGGTAACCCCGCGCGCGTGTGACTGCCGCTTCTTGTGTTTTGCATCATGCCCCCGTCCGTATAAGGCGAACATCTGACCTTCGCTGGAAACAGAGCAGTGCGGTGTGATGCAAGCACGCGGGCCGACAACGCCGGCTACCCTTTATAATGGGCATTACCGCCCACGACTGTGAGCTCGGCTTCTCAAGCCCCGACCGCCATATTTGGAGAACTAAATTCATGAGCATTGAGATTTGTAATGTGAATAATCCTTAAACGGAGAATTAGAAGGCGCGGTTTCAGTTCTCAAGCAAACAAATATGCATGGTAACTGTTATCACTTAAAACGTTTTATGAACTTGTTCTGCTTATACTAATTATTTCCAATTCATGTAAAGGTATGAGTAATTTGCTCCGGGCCATGCTTTCACCAGTTTCCTATAGGAATCGTATGTCCGGGGTATGCAGCGCGACGTTGGATGACATTTGACGCCACATTTAATGGTCGCAATCGCAAATATTCACACAATATTAACTTGTAGTGACAGAAAAATATCAACAATATTTTTTCTATTAAAAAACCGACTTCAAATGCAACTTACCAAATCCTTCATGATTGTAAAATTGTTAATGAGACCTCTCTTCACTCGCCTTTTTTTCCTTTGTCAAAAATGCGATTTGTCATTGAATGTCAAATGCTTGTCTTCGAAGATTAGAAAAAGTGCAGATGTTTTATGCAATAATTGATTTTATAGTAAAATCACTTGTTTATTACGAAAAAGCGCATTTTTCTATTTTTGCGAAAATCGTATTGTTATTATTGCAAAACAAAATATAGCACGTAAGACACTCAAGGAGTGATGACAAATGTAACGAAACTTCGTACTTACATAAAAATCGGTCAAGCCGTTCAGGCTGTAGGAGGAAATATACAAACATACATACATAAAAACATACGTACACTCGAAAAACATAACCCTCCTTCTTACGCAATCGGGCACCCAAAAAAACTGTTTTCCTCAAGACAAACATTAAGCGCTACTTTATCACCTTCGTAAACAAATTCTTTGTTTGTCAAAAAAAATCAAAAAGCATCGCTTACATTGTATACAGCAATGAAGTCCTTTTCGTACACCATATATTTCCTGTCATTGGTTTTAGGATTCCTTACCTGGAAAAACAAAATAAACCGTTAAAAGATCACTTAGGTCTAGTGAGCGTAGTATCATACTAATTCATATAAACTATATTTTCATATTAACTATATTTTATAGTTCAGGGACTTGAGGGAAATTATAAAAAGGAAAGGAAAAGAGGCGGATCCCCTTTCACTACAGGCCAACATTCCATCTCGCCCTCGAATACCTCCTAACCCTCTAATACCCTCTCCTTCCCATCTTCCCATCATACGAGCTCATGGTCGTTGATGCTCTGCCTACCCCGTAAGGGAAAACAGGCGGGATTATATGTATGTATATTATTAGCATGTGTACTGTTTGGTCTGCGCCGGTTCAATGGGCCTCCTCCCACATCTCTCAGTACTGTGCCTACCTAAGTTGCAGTTGGAATATATGGAAGAACACATTGCAACGCTCGAACGGACGATTTGTAAGAGATATTTCCTAAGTGATCATCCGTCTCGCTCGCACATACCAACATATTTGAAGATATAAAATGATAATAATGACTGAATGTACTTATGAGAAATATTCGTAACACCAAACATTAGAAAAACTTCACATATTTTCGAAATGATTTGGATCCAAGTCAATTTTCATACATAAAAATAATTTTTGATCACCCAAACAGAGGGGTGTAATAAGTTTGACGGGTGTATCTGTGTATCTGTGTACGGCATCGTAGCTCTCAGGTGGATGGAGTTAGATCTAGTTTTTTTTTTATTTGTTTGAAAGTAGATTTCATCGAGTGTTCTTAGCTATGTTTCATCAAAATTGGTTTAGCCATTATGTCGGGGGGTTTTTGAGTTTTCTAAACGTATACTTGATAAGTTATACAATTCTAAATATATTTTTCATATATGAAGATGAATTTGGATCAATTAGATTTTTGTCTCAAATTTGTAATATTGCTTTGTAGTGTTTGGTGTGACATTTTTTTTTATAAGTTAATTCGTCATTTTTGAATAAAATGTTGTTATGCACGAGCGAGATGGACGATTTCGAACTATAGATTCTTGTAACTCTCCAAATGTCAGATCGTATCCAAGACATCACTGTACGGAACACACTTCACTCGAGTTCAACACACGCTTACTCGATTCCATTTTATTACCACGTCGAATCTTTTACGATTTATCAGCAGCCGACATGTCCACTTATTTCCCGTCATACGATGCATTTGCGCGCAACGGTTTAAATACATCAAACCGCTGCGTATGCGCACATATGGCGTCGTTCTCAGCCCGTTTCGAGTAGGTAATCACGCGCGATTTGTAAACGTTTGCGTTTTAATATACGAGAATACCGAATTAGAAAATTTAACATAATAAAAATATGATTAAGTCATTATGAACGTATTGAAAAATGGCACCAATTAAATATATCAAAATGGAATGTTCGTATGAAAAATTCCAAATATGTTTAGGGTTTATTGCTCTCGCCATTATAAATGTGTCGACAAAAACACGGTAAATAACGAGCAATCAACGGCTAGGATGGTCAAAACACGCCAATTATACGGATATCATAAGAACACGGCTGGTTCTCATTTTAAAATATTATAAAGAGTATGTTATCCATACACATATATATCTTTCAAAACCGTAGGTATTGGTTGATTAACTAAAACCAGACTTCGTCCTGACTCCTGGTATGCATCTATTTTACAATGTTCACTCTCGAGACCTTAGATTAAATCTTGTTATGCGCGAAAATAACGCTTAAAAATAAATTTAATGCGAAACATAGTAACATTTACTAGCCATATCAAGCGAAACCATATCATATTTGTAAGGTTTTATTGTACCCGGCTATAGTTAGTAGTTATACGTTCAAAAGTTTGTCGGCGATCACCAAAGGTATATTTCGTCAGACTCATTTGAGAGCCAGTTCCCATTCCAAGCGAGATGTGTCAATTAATATAAAGTGAGTCTTGATCGAACCCCTAGCCTATCGATTTTAATACCTCTAGTAGAATATGTTACATGAAACTAATGAGCCTTACATAAGGCAGTTGAGCGAGATCAAGTACATAAGAGTTGGCAGTGACCAGACGTAGCCATTTCGAAATCGCAGCGTATTCGCCGTCCATGCTCGGAAGGCTGACCGGGCGTCTGCGCGCGCGCATCCGACCGTGCGGTCAAGTTCACGGCGGCGAGGGCACTCTTGCGCATCTAATGCCTCCACAGAGGCGGGTTTTGCAACTCTTCGGCTTTAAATCACTTTATCGCTTTAATAACTAGGTAAAAAAAACAGTTATTGGAAAGGTTCATGTGGCTTCATGTGGCGTGATATAACTTAACTAATTAGAACGCATAATTTGACGCACGCGCAAGTAATAAAGAATTTGTAAGTATAAACATACAGCTGGGTACCTAGTTATCATCACTATTAAGAATCCCGTTGCTAGAGACAGGCAGCGGCTTGCACCCATCGCCTTCCTACCACTTATATTCGGTCGTTTATCCAGCTTGTGGCTGGTCGTCCTACGCCGCGCTAGTCAGAACATGCCGGTCTCCACATGAACACTTTTCGACCTCATCGGCTCTTAGATCTGCGTGCTGTGTGCCCTGCCCACTGCTACTTGCTAATCAACTCTGCACGTTGATGACTTGCGTAGATCTATAGATCTCTTCATATCTGCGTTTTCTGGTTCGATCACATACATACATACAAAGATTACGAGCATAGCCCTTTCCATAGCTCATTGCGTGACTTTGAACTCGAGTAACTACAACAATTTCCCACGTTCCTTCGTCAGATCAGCTCAGTGGAACCAAATTATTATAGTGTCGTCAGTGTATACATTTGCAAAGATTTAAGTAAATACTACAATTAGAAGTCGGTACAAATTGTCCTCCTAAATTAGCTGAATACAAACGAAGCAAATGACGTCACTGTCCACGGGTGGCGCTAACATGTCGTTTTGATTCAATATCACCGCGCACAGTCATTGATCGCAAGAAGTATCTCATAAAGTTATTTGTAAACAACATTCGTCACGAGCCGCTTTATCTGTTTTGGCATAACACTGCAACTTGCCAGTTGAAAGTTCTATATTAAATCGCATGAATCACACTAGCAGGAAGCCTGACCGTTCTGAATGAATTACATTATTAATGACAATACTGAAATAAACAGTATATTTACATACGAGTATGTACAAGCTTGGATATAATTTCAACTAATTAATTAATTATTTATAATACCTACTAGAGACGCACAGTGCAGTTTCAGACATTTCAGTACAGTACTTTGTATTGTGTCCGGTCGAAAAAATAACAACTACACGATAGGACGATACAGTAGCAGTAGCACAGTAACAAGTACGTCGGAGATGGTCTCGAAACTCGGATGTCTACACCCCACGAACTCGAACAGCACATTTATTATTCGCTTCGTTTGTTCGGTCAATCATATTTAAAATAAAATAAAACAGACAAGTGCGCGTCAGACTCGCCCACCGAGAGTTCCGTACAAATTAGTAGATAAAAGGTTTTTTTTTTATATTTTCCTTCATGAACCGAAAAATATACATCGTAAAATATTTAAAAACCTGTTTTAGCTTGTGCTAATGCTCTTTCATATGATAATCCACATGATACGGTTAAAGCACTTTAAAATTTGGACCCTCCTTCCTTGCATAAAGAGCCTATTTTTGTGATTAAATTAAAAATGCAGTTGCAGTAACGCCTATTTTCTCTCTATACACATTGGAAAAGGATTAAGAATGTTTTACTTTTCAGGTTTCTTCATCCGCTCTTTTTTTTCTTTTGTTAAGAACGAGATTTGTCATTGAATGTCAAATGCATCGTCTTCGAAGATTAGAAAATATGCAGATGTTTATACGATAATCCTCAACATTTGACACTTTTGCAAAGAAAAACGTGTCGGTGGAACTGTGCGATTGTATAATGTGACGCATTTCACTCAGGCATCCAATGAAAATATTTACACTTTAAGAGATTATTCAGAAAGTAATAAAGCAATATTTATAAAATAATTATGGGACCAACTTGGGAGCTAGCACCAATTTAAAAAACACAAAAATTGGTTCACGAATGGCAGAGTAATTCGTGTGCATACATAAAAAAATATACGGTACGAATTGAAAACCTCCTCTTTTTTTGAAGTCGGTTAAAAAAAGAAAGAATACTTCCATCCAATTCCCAAGTTTTCACACTTCAAGGGCAGAGTGCAAAAACAGATACCAGCGGGTCAAGTTCAGGGGCGCAGCAGGCGAAGCATCCGTGCCACAATCGCGACACGCTCTGATGACCGCAGCATCAATTGACCCGCCGCGGCCGCGGTCGCTGTGACCGACATAACTGTTTGCGGACCAACGCCGGATGAACACGAGAATTGTGATGCAACCCGAATTGTTGAAATATACGTACGATTTGTCTACGTTTAACCACTAACCCGCTAATAAAAACGCTGTTGTGGCCAAAAGCCCGACAGTAGTAGTAGCAAGTTAAACAGGAATAAAAGACTCAGTAGAACTTGCCAGTGACAAAAAAAAACATTCTAAACAAAGCCACGATATATTATTTGCAGACGAAACATGTTAAACGTGAATAAGTAACTCAGTAAAACTTGTAAAAATCTTATGAAGTCCTGCAACTTAAAAAACATTACAAGTTACGGTTTCTTACAATCAAATCGTAAATGTAAACGTGGAGAAAAAATCATTGAACTATCGACATCTGTGATCTACACGAGCTCCAGCGATCTGACTGGCATGAGGTCGAACACCGGCGTGATGATTTGTGTCTTTTGTTGTCGGAGGCCAAGATCTCAATTTGAGGTAACCCTGCCAATTTAGGATTTAAGACGCTGTCAATATGACTAATATGTTGTCTAAAAACGGTATAAAACTTTTGATAAAGCAGTCTGCCAGTCTGTGGCAGTATTATTCTTTCCACGCATTACAGTTAACAATAATCTCGAAACATCCCGGTGGGTGGTCTTCAATTCGTTGATTTGATAAGTAGGACTGTAGGTGCAGCATCGTCAAAAAATTGACCTTCATAGATCCGAGCACAATAGGCCCGAACGTCTAATTTTATGCTAATTTAAACCGATAGAAGTGATCGTAAACCGACACTTATAAGAAAGAAAGTTTATGGAAGTAAACCGTGGATCGTAACCTTGACCTTTGGTTTGAGTTTATTATTTGAAATTGTTTTGATAACTTTTACGTCGAGCAATTCAGTTAGAAAGTTATTTCTACTTTCGCTGAGACCACCATACAATCTTAACTCAATGATAGGTTTTAGAACTGGTTAGATTGCAGCTGGTAATATAAATATGGTCTTAGTATTCAATCGTTAATTCCAATAGCCAGATGAAACGTTATAAAGAATATTTGGCATCCATCACAGTATTAGCAGATGTCAAGGTTGCTAGACTTAATGATTTTTTTAAAATATAAATAGATCTACGTTTGGCCACTAACTCATCTATACATTTAAAAAGTTTGCCCTGACTTTAAATTTGAAAGATCCCTTCCTTTCCAAATGGTCTTTTGCGTTCTTGGCCATATGCGTCGATCCCTAGGTACTTCTCAATCGCGGGTAATATCACAGGTTACGGATATCTCCTTTTATATTTAAAATCACTAAAACCAATGTCATATATGTATATAGCAGACAAATTGAAGATATCCGGAAGAGCTTTAAATTTTAGAGCTTTTAGGTTTTTCACTGTAGCTTTTACATCTGTCGGTCAGTGCTTCAAGTGTGCCGAGTGGCGATAAAACTGTCCGGAAACACAGCAGTTAATGTTTATATGATAGAAAGCGATGCAAATATACAGCATGTGGCGAATTGATAATAACACCTCGAGCTGGCGCCCGTTAGGCGGAAGGAAGAGAAGACCTTGCGCGCCGTGTATGGTCGGGTCAAGGAACTATTTTCGGCCCATTGCTTTTCTTGCACTTCCGACGGCGTTTTCGGAAAATGATATGATTGATTCAATGTTTCTTTTTGACTACACAGATGTATGGTAAGTATGACTCTATATTATTTCCTGTAGCATAAATGGCAGATTTTTATATGCCAGGTTACATTTTTATTGTCCGAAATGTCTTAGCTTAATGGTTGTAACTTCTGCAGTCGAATGTTAATAATATTACATTACAAATATGGAACTAGAAAAACAGCAGCACCAAAACATCCAGAACGCTCGATATGCAAATGAGTGACTTCATATTATATCATAATAATTAGAGCTCTTTGAAAAATAAAATTAAACGTATCAAACGACAACGGCGACCTTCAGCTTTTTGCACAAAAATATCGTTACGTAAGACATCGCCAAGATAAAGTTCGGCGCTTAAATTTCATTATTATTGCTAAGTGTTGGATATTTGGACATATTTACACTTTTTATGTCAAATTCGAGTAAATTTAAAATTTTAAAAGAGGAGAGGTCTAGGTATCGAACATTCTTTTTGCATAATATATAAATGTTATTGTTGAACCTACGACCGAGTCATACAATAGGTATGTGGCAATGACCTCGGCTGTCATGTTTGGTATTATTATATTTGTCGATTATATCATATTCATACACGAAGTCTGAACTAAGTACTCACATGCATATGACATTCTGAGGCCTCGAGCGAGTCTAATATAGTTTTAATTTAATCACACGCGGTTGACTCTAGAGTATTTCAATATAACCGTTGGCATTTTCTTTACAAATTAAAATATATAATGAACGCGAAATGTATGTTTTATGAAAATACTGTAAATGTAGCAAATAAATTATAGGTCGAAAAACGACTCTATTTTTTATGGTGATGCTAATTTCCTTTTTCAGTACTATAGAACAAAAAGTGAATAAAAAATGACTCTCAACAAAGTTCAATGAATCGAAAAATAAAATTTGAATTTACATTCAATTTGAGATATAATTAAGATGGTACATCTTTAAAGTGAGTGCCTATTGATAAAGAAAACTACTCTGAACTGCCAGTTCATTTGCCTGGACACGACTATACTGTAAAACTTGTCAAGTAGAAAATTAAATGTAAAACAGAACGAAGTTAATTATTCGCTTATATAATTGTACAATATTAAAACAAGGTAAAAAAAATAGTTAAGGAAACAAGACAAAGAATATAGATCAAATGAATGCTTAACTGACAACCCTGTGCAAAATGTCCATTTCGTGTTATATTTCCGCGCTCCAGCAGTTCCAATTCTAACCAGTATACAATGGCTGACCTTTGAGATTTATTACTTCATTTCAACCAATCAAATCTCGCGCTAAGTGGTAAAGTGGCAAATGCCATAAGAAATAACGAATACTTAATTTTAAATTGCAATTATAGAATAACTTGGACTAGTACCGACAGACCAGTTTAAAGTTCATCCTTTTAGCGGAAGACAAAATATTTTCATACAATGGGTCCAGGTGATAAGAGTAAAACTTAGTAAATAAATGTTTAAGAGTAAACATACTCTTATACATGTTGTACTACGTTAATGTTTAAGAGTAAATATATTCTTATACATGTTATACTACGTTAATGTTTGCTCTCGAAATTAAATAACTCTACAACGTAACGTTTTTTTTTAACCCAAGCATAAAGTTCACCCAACCTCAATTTAGTTATAAAAGAAACCCCAAATGAGAGAGTTCAATAATCTATATTTTACATTTTATTAATTTAAAGCATTATTTGTCTAGAGACAACAATAAAGGAGTCTTAAAACAAATGTAATTCAAATTTACTGGATACCATAATTTAAATTAAATCGATTATATATCATATTATTTATGCTATTATCATAAAATTTAGTTAATTTATCATTTTTTTTTTATAGAATAATTTATCATAATTAATTATGTGTAATTCTGACTTACCTGTAACATGTATGTTATTCAAGGTTAATAAATATTCTTATTCTTAAATATTAATCCGGGCTTAAAGTTTCTATCTATAACTCATTTACCAAATTTGAAAAAAAAACTCTGGTGTAGATGCACCAGAGATTTTCATTCAATGTCAGAAACAATATTTTATAAATTATATTGATCTTAACGTTTACCTACAAGTGGGCAAATTTGAAAACGCAAATTAACACATTCCACAGCCAACAAGTCATAATTTTAAATGAAACAAAAAATGTTGCGAGTGCAACGTACAATACAGCCGTATATGGGTTTCCCCAGGCTCAGCAAAAACTGTAATCACGGGTACAAAGCGATGTTTGGCTTGTAACGTACTGATGCTACTGACATAATCATTCCGCTAAATGATTTCTGTTTACTTATATCTCAAATTGCTTGTGATTAGATTTGAACTAAATCTTCGTGTCGATTTGCGGATGTAGTAGTTCTAGTGAGGGGTAAATTAAGAGGATCTTAATTTGCTTATAATTGTTACATAGCTTGTTTACCGTTTCCGAAGCTATAGCCGCGAATACAAAAAAATATTCACAACATAACAGACACGTTCATAATCGTAGAAGATTAGAAGATGACCAACATGTTGAGATTTAAAGAGATGTCGCCGACACGCTCCAACCTGATACCGATCGGACATCGGCTCATTGCACAAACACACTTATTACAAGAAAGCATTGCCTTGCCATAGTGGGTTACTGTTGTCGTATCTGTTGGCACACCGCAAACCGGAGAAAAATACTCGGCGACGTTTCTACCATTATGTGATGAAACCACGTAATAGCTGGAGATAGGTAACCCAGCCAATGTAGCAATATTATAGTATATTAATGTTCTGTTCATTATCATACTTCTCTGACAACTGCTAACTGTGTAGTGTTTCACTTTAACACATTAAAACGCATGTATGTGATTGTTCATAGTCTTAAGAATGAGAAATACAATTGAGAACACTAAAATACATACCATTTCTATGTTTTTAATTTAAAAATCTCAATTTAATAAAATCCACAACGTTAATTTAATTTGGCAACGAAGAGGATCGAATAACTTAATTAAGATCCAAAATAGGATCGTGTTACTAATTACCAGATTAATGCATATGGATAAGTGAATTAAGAATTCACACAATCAATCACAGACAACGTATAAGATGGCATTTGCCCGATACAGACAGGAATTTAATGAAATTCTCAACCATATATCATTACAAACGTAAACAGAAAATCTATACTTGACGCGCATTTTATTCTAATCAATGCATTACAAAAAATAGTAGCTCTGTCGGATGTCGATATATTTAATTGGATGTCAAACGAAAATACTAATCTTAGAGACATTTTATATGGAATTTAAATATATCTAGAGCTAGACCTTTGGAGAAAACAAAACCTCTTCTTTTTCTTGTAGACAGACGTGGGCGGCGTAACAAATTTAGTCCAGTGATATTTAAAAATCATGTTTCGATTTAATACGCTACTTGGTAATATTAGTTCGACATTTTTATTCGCCATAAGTAAACGTAGCAAATTCTGTGTATAGTTCCCACATTTTTGCAGGTGTGATAACTGTTGCAAGCAATGTACCTGCAAAGGCTGTACTTATCTGGTCGAAGTGTGTGATTATTTCATAACATATGTTAATGGAATAATGAATTGTATATCAAATAGAATATAATATTGAAGTACGATTGTTTATAAATAAAATAATATGCATTTAATTACTGAAGTATAAGTAGTACACACAACCATTAACTCTTAACATTTTTTTACCCGACTCGGAGACGGGGAATCTAAAAAGAGAATGTTTCTTGTGTGTTTTAACTAGGTCTATCATTTCCGAGATATGATCCACAAAAATATCCGTTAGTAGTTTAATTAAAATGGCGTTTTGACAAACTACATACAGATGTTAGACTTTCTAACATTAACTGACGAGATGGTGTTGCCGGAAAGCGTACATAGCCCACAACAGGATTCTTAAAACAATAAAAACGTCTCAAGCTAGAGGAGTAAAAACAGTTTCCAAAGAATATGCTAAAACCGATTCTTTATCGCTGTCATCAAATTAAGTTATGTTCTGTATAATTGGCAACAGGTTTTCACACACGGTGGGAAGTCTCGGGAAAGTGGAAAGTGGTCGGTTGCCATTGTCAAGTGGTATGGGATGCGCCATTGTTCGTCTTCCCCGGCGCATGGGAAAACTCTCGCATCATGTAAATCAAGGTGGATTAGAAGAATTAACAACCCTGTTGATAGAAACCGGTGACAACATGGAAGATAATAAAACCAATAAACTGGATGTTTTCAATTTTATTATTTGCTGCTTCAGTGATATCCTCGGCCACACCGTCATTTAACATCAGACGAGTTGGTGTTCAATCGTAGATCTAGCATGCGTAAATAAAAAGATATCATCATTGTAAGAGGCAACTATCAATGAAATAAACCAGAACATTTGAAATAAAACTATTCATATAATTGATGTTATAGATCAAAGTAATAAAGGTATACACATATTATGTTATGCATGATCCTCTAGTTTAACTAGTAACCCAATTGTGACAGAATATCCTTATATATAGTGGAATTTATTACATATTATGTATAATAAGATTATCCAATTTGCACAACCCAATGAGCTCATTGAAAGATTGTATGAATATATTATGTACAATGTACATAATTAACACGATCACAATTAAAATTAATTTGAAAAGAAAAATGCAGCACAGCAGAAGGACGAAGGGTTTTAGTTTTCAAACCTAAAGCATGTTTTTAAAATGTTATTATATAATAAGAAATAATTATAGTTTGAAAAACTGAAGCGACCGACTTCACAATTCGCAATTTCTTTTATTTGGATTACATTTTTACAGTAGGTAATTTTGTTATAAAAACCAAAGTACTGAACCGATTTTTATACAATTTATACGGAACCACATTTGAAATATTACCTATTACACACAAAAAAATCATCTAAATCAATTCATTATTGGCGAAGTAATCACGAAACAAACATATGAAAAATGCAGTTGAATTGAGAACCTCCTTCTTTTTGGAAGTCTGTTAAAAATATATAACTATGTATTGAAAAAAAAAACTATATATTTTGGATTTAATCGTACGACACTCAGTTCCGGCGAGTTTTCATTAATTTCATTATTTCTAATGATTAATGAAACCTGCATTAATGCGTTTAATGACAAATTGAGTAACATTTTTCTTAAAGCAATAAATCACAAAACACAATCCTCCAATTAGGATTATTATATGTTTTTGCGCAATCGCAAAAACCGCGTTAAGATTTTCCTTCTACAGTCAGTTGAGTTACCTGACACTGCATTATTTGCATGGACTAATTGCCTCCATTTGTTTGAACTTTACGAGTATTCTTATTTACAAAGGAATTTGAATTATTTGTACATATCACTGGGATATATCCGCCGTTATTATAGTATCTTGTTCTAAGCCAAGTGATATAAGAAGGCTGATGGACGATGAAATGAAGAATAAAAAGGATAATGAAAACGCTGGCAGAAGAGTTTTTTTTTTTTTTTATAAAAAAAAAATGTTTGAAATGACATGAGGTCCGACACGTCAGTGTGGCTATCAGGTATACGCTCTGCAGCCTGACGCGAAGCAGAAGATAGTTAAACACGGAGGTTACTCCGTCCTTGGTGACATGTCCATGGTCCAAATAAATCCATATCATAAAGGTCTTATTACGTCCTTAATTTACATGAAATACCTATTTTCAATATCAAAAACACATATAAAACGTTAATATATATTCATTTAAAACTAGTTTTTACGCACAAAACAAAAGAAAATGCTAAAATTTTATTATAGTCAATAGAACCATTATTCTTCCTCTGTTCAAATTGTATGGTAATTCAATCCATTTAATATAATTGTGTTAGTTAATTTATGTGTAAAATATACAAAAGCTCCAATTTTAAAATGCCATAGTTAATTCGCTTGTTCCTTAATCGATATCTGCAGTTTACAGCCGCGTGGGAGTTTGTTTATTCGGACATATTCTCGATACTAATCCGTCCAGTTTTTTGTACATTTAAAAGTTCCGAGATGGTTATTTTCCTCAAAAAACAATATAATATTCTGGCCTTTGCCCTCGAAAATTATCATATTATAACGTATAAGGTCTTCCCAATTTTATAATTTTCAAACAACTTCCATCTGGAAAAATCTTGAAATATTAAATCCCAAATTAGTTTTTATTTTATACATTATTGATCTACGATTGACCACCAACTCGCCTGATGTTAAGCGACGGTGTGCCCGAGGACGGAGCTCGTCGATCTAGAAGATATCTATTCATTCTAGCCTTGAAAATTCCAAGATTGTTTATATTGTTACACATTTAGTTCTAAAAGTATATATGTATTCTATCAACCATCTAGTTTCCATAGTACAAGCTTTGCTTAGTTTGACGGTGTTGTGTGAAATATCCACCAATATTTATTTATTTACATAAGAAATAACATTTTGGCAATTCACTGAGAAACGATAGGTTGGTTCATAGTCCTCTTTTGTAACAATATGTGTTTGTTTTCCTGCTTATCTCCTTAACTACTGACCCAATTTTAATAAATGATATGTCAATCGACGCATCTTCATATTCTGTGTATTATAGGGTAGACTTAACTGTAAATCGTATCGCTATACAACGAGGTAATGGGGCCAGCATCCTGGGAACAATTCCCGCTGCTAACGATCTTTTAGAGTAGTTTTTTTTTATTCATGTGTGTGTGTATATATTATATATTTATATTCCTGCTGATGTTACATTTAGCTAAACTGAATAAAAGATTTAAAGGTTGGTTGGAGAAGGAAAGGTTGAAAGTCATTATCTCAGGGCTAATACTAGTAGACAATTCATTGATGGGGGTTTGACAGTCGCAGAATTGCACAGAAATTATTCCGAAATTCAGAAGCAACAAAACAAGCCTATTGTAAACTACGACGCCTACTCACGGATTTTCAACCAAGATTTTAATATTGGATTTTTCAAACCCAAAAAAGATCGTTGCGATGAGTGTGAAGCATATGAAAATGCCTCTGAAGAAGAAAAGAATAAATTACGTGGCAGCTTCAACTTACATCAGGAAGAAAAAAGCTTAAGTAGACATGAAAAAGACAGGGATATGAAAAGATGTCATGAATCTGACAACAACACTATTGTTTTCACCTATGACTTACAAGCGGTGCTACCCTGCCCTGTTGGCAAATCAAGCTCTTTCTACTACAAATCAAGACTTAATTGTTATAATTTAACAATATCGAATGCAAACAAGCAAGAAACAACCTGTTATTTTTGGCACGAAGGGTTGGGTAATAGAGGAGCCATCGAAATAGGGTCGTGTGTGTACAAATACCTGGAGCAGATTGCATTAGAAAAACCAGGCTCCGATGTCATTATTTATTCTGATAATTGCTGTGGTCAGCAAAAAAATCGATTTGTTTTTGCAATGTACTACTATGCAGTGAGTATCTTAAATATTAACTCAATTCAACACAACTTTTTGATTCGTGGCCACACGCAAAATGAAGGTGATGCAGCTCATTCAGTAATAGAAAAATCTGTGACTAGAGCCAAAAATGCTGGATGTATTTATGTTCCTGACCAATACATTTCCCTAATTCGTGGGGCCAAAAAGACAGGCAAACCATTTGTGGTAAATGAAATGAATTATGACGATTTCTTCGATTTGAAATCACTCGAGGAGAACATGAACTTTAATATGGCGAAAAATGTCAATGGTGATGTTATCAAAACTGGTGACATCAAAAGTATTAAATTAACCAAGAATTGTGAAAATTACCAATATCGAACCACTTACAAAACTGAAAACTGGGAAGAAGCAAAAGCTATTGTTCAACCAAAAAAATTACGCGGAAATAGAGGCAATCGAAGAATAGATGAAATTTCTTTAAAGCAAGCTTACACTTCAAAAATACCAATTACAGAACGCAAAAAGCGTGATTTATTGCAATTATTGGAGGCTAATCTCGTCCCAAGATACTATGAAGGTTTTTACAATGATCTCATTTAGGTTTTATTTTACTTATAGTCTACAAAGACACATTTACACTTGCAGGGAAAACAACTATTGTAACCGCAGCGTTAAAGACTCCCTAATTTTCCTGGGAATATGGCAGTGATTCTAAGTTATTTAACAAATTAGTATGAACATAATGATAATTAGAATAAGTAAAAGAATTTGTATTTGATACTGTTGATTATTACGTAATTAGATTTAAATACCATACGGGTACAATGACTGTGATTAAAACGCCTAATTAATAGTAATATAGATAATTGAATTGAGTAGTTCTATAGATAATTGAAATGACAGTGTT
Source organism: Lycia hirtaria (assembly GCA_947563715.1). Classification (NCBI taxonomy): domain Eukaryota; kingdom Metazoa; phylum Arthropoda; class Insecta; order Lepidoptera; family Geometridae; genus Lycia; species Lycia hirtaria. The sequence goes on from OX387376.1 coordinate 24,193,257, forward strand.
AAACCTCCCTTAACCTGGAAATGTAACAATTGTTTAAGTTTTTTAAGAGTGTATACCAAATTTGTATTAGAGATAAGTAAAATAATTTGATACAGTTGATTATTGCGTAATTATATTTTTTAAATGCCATACATGATCGATCAATGATTGATTGAACACCAAACTTCGCCTAATTAATAGTGAAATGATGACTGTTATTAAAGAGTCTGATTAACAGTAAAGTTCTATGTAGAATTAAGAAACTTTGTTTTACTTCTTTGCTACAATAGTAAATATTTTTTTAGAAATGTATGATTTCTTGTTTTATTTGTTTTGAAATAATTGCCCAGTTAATTGTTTTCTAGTGCCATAACGTCACTTCTGCGAGGGAAATAATTTGTTTACGTTTATATTTCTTTAATAGTAATTAGTAAGATGTTTGCTCTTACTTTAAAATGAAGTTAAAAGTTGTAGTTTAAATTTATTATCGTTTTATTTGTTTATCGAGAAGAACTATACGTTGTAATAGGATGTTGAATTTTCAAAAGCTTCTCCTGAAATATTACATCATTTGCATAAGTGACGTTATAGCAACGTATGTGCGATATATATAATTTTCCTTTGTAAACAAAACAATCATTTCTTACGATTGAATTTATTAAGTTTCGGTTTTACAAACTATATCTTGTTTCAATAGGCGTGATCGTGAGAATTTAGTATGAACAAACAATAAAAAAGGTATACCAACTTTTAAGAATCTCTTGTTCAAGATTGTACAAAATAAAATGCGCTTCTTTATATCCTTATCTAAACCTATTTAAATGGCCTTCACAAAATATAAAAATATTATTTACAAAAACTAAGCTATTTCGCGGTTATGCAAATACAAGAAGTCGCGACGATCCGTGATCAGAAATATTAAAAAATATCTAAAAAACATTTTACTAACGACTTGTTTATAGTCGAACGGCATTAATCACATATTATAATGTCTTTTTACCAAAATGGTAACACCGAGATTCTGTTTTTAATGTTCATTGGCGCCAGTGTATCAATAATTTTACATAAACTTTATTCGTTTAAAGATAAAGTTTAAATTAGACTGGAGGTTGTTACGTTCGAAAGAATTCGCGTATTGGTCTTGTTGTGGTTCTGGCCTGGCGACAGTGTCATCTCTCTCGAAGGTTGCCGCGACTGGTTTCGTTGTTTGCGCGTTTTTGGGCGGGAATTCCGTCGCAAGCGCACCGGCCGCGCGGAATGCGGAGATGACCGCGTACTTCGGCCGACCGCCGGCTGCTTAGCATAATGACGGCACCACCGTGTCGCCGCCATTATTGACGTACGTAATGGATATTATGCTGGTAACATTTAGACTTGATGTGTACGTTTTGTCAATGTCAATGCCAACTGTTTTTGTGAAATGAGAAATCTTAAAATCGATATATTAAGAATCCAAACGAAGCTTATTGATAGGCTTAAATTCGCTCCCAAAGTGCTATAATACTCCAGTAGATATAATGTAGATACCTTGAAATCGCAAGTTTTTGTTTTCCTGCGTATGTTTCATTGTGTAATTGACAAATTCGCAGTCAATAAAAAACACTATGACTGCAAAAACAAAATTTAACCATAAATGGGCTCATACCTGGAGTTAGCAAGGTTCGCCAGTAATGGACTCGTCGAGGAGGACTATACCTAAATTGTATATTTTTAGATTTTTTCCAACTACTTTTCTTCTTCTTTTCAACTTGTAAGGAAACCTATGTTTTTGATAACTTCAAAATTATTAAGAGTACTTATCAGATTGTTTTATTAAAGGACAGCATCTAATTATATGAATGTTTGATTATGTTTATCAGTAGCTAAATTGTGTACCAATTATTTGACCACTGGTACTGCTTTCTATTTCTTTACTTTAATACCAATCAACTGTTAAGGGCACATGTCTATTGGTACCTGACACATGAGCAGCTCTACCAGACTGTCCAACTCAGCTGTCACGGCATCTATTTTGTTTTATGAGCGGAACTATAGAAGCACGTGGTCCCTTATGAATCAGAGTGAGTATGATGATACCTCTGGACAATTATACCACGTTATATGACTAGGAGGCCTCACGTGCCACATGACCAAGTGTGAGGAAGGTCGCAAGGTCGCGCCGCAACCACGTTCCGGTGAGCTTAGGTCCTGATCAATGGAAGATTTTCCTCAATGATTTTATTAACTTAATCTTTGCTCATTATTATACATATATATATATACTTTAATGGTAAATATTTATATTAATAAACTAAATATTTTCGTAACCTATTTTCTCAAACTCATTTTTTGTATGTGTATACATGATAGTTTATGTATAATGTTGTGTATATGTAATACGAGTATGTATTATAAAGTCTGATGCTTATTTTCCGATCGGAATTTTGTTTTTCTTGTAATAATATGAAGTCATTGTTTGCTAATGTAAATATATGTATTTCAATTTCCATCTGAAAAGGCTTCTAAGAATAACAAATTTTCGATTTTATTATTTATTATTATACTAGTAGTTCTACGAACAGTAGACCTCACGAGAGAACTTATTTGCAGCTCACTTTGGATCATCTGTATATAACCTACATAAAGTTGACTAAGGAGGCCGTATATAAAATTTTGCCTGATTTCGCAATTTTAAGTGATTTTGCAGACGTTATTTCACGGTCAAAAAAAAATTACCATAAGCCTAAGCACCTTGTAAGATCAATTTATTTTTAATATACAATTAATACAAAAAATAAGATATGTTTAGATGCCCTTCATTAAAAAAACAATGTATATTCTTATAAAAACAAATAATAATTTTATAAATGGAGAAAACATAAAATCAAGAAAATTATTCAGCAGCGCTAAAATGCATCAAGCACATCCACGCGCCCTCACTGTTACACGCAATCTGAAGTTGGTTGTCATATCTCGACAACCACTTGACCAATTCTGTTCATTTTTACTACAAGTTGTAATAATTGTGTATTTTACGTACCTACCTACCAAATATCATTAAAATCTGTTGGTATTTAACGCCACAATAAACTTCCCCCCTTTTTATGGGAACCACCCCTCTTATCAAAAATCTCCGACGACAAATAAAATCAAATAATCCATAGAACCTATACACCAAGTTTCATCAAAATTGGTTCAAAATTACGCCCTGTATGCAAGTACGAACATACAAACAAATCGCAAACTCACAATTCACAAACAAACTGACAGACGAAAGAAAATTTGGCCAGTATCAACTGGCCAAACACATCAGTACACAGTAGTCTGTACATCAGTAGAGACGCTTCGCTCGCTCGGTTAATTAAAAACGTTCGTTTAAATGTGTCATTTTTTATTTTATTTTTTTGTCAGCCCTGTTTATACAAACTGTCCCACTGCTGGGCGCGGGCCATCTTCTCATTATGAGAAGGGTTAGGCCATAGTCTGCCACGCTGGCCAAGTGCGGGTTGGCAGACTTCACACATCTTCAAGATCATTGAGAACTCTCAGACATGTAGGTTTCCTCACGATGTTTTCCTTCACCGTTTGAAGTTGCCGGCAATCAACAATACGCACATAACTTCGAAAAGACAGAGGTGCGTGCCGTGGGATTCGAACCCAGGACCTACGGATCGCAAGTCAGACGGTCTCAACACTAGGCTGCCGGAAACTTCAATGTGTCAATATGTATAAAATAAATTATTTATTAGAATATTTCTCTGTATCTTATCGTGAAATTATAAGAGCATTTTTGCCACATTTCTGTTACATTAATAAAAGGACCTGAACAATATAATCATTATGTTTATCGGAAAAGACACTGTTACCAAGATACCTAAAAAGCTACTGTGTATTATATATTGCGTCACTATTTCCAAGATTTAAAGCCAGTAGATAAATAATATATTACTTTATAAAAATGTATTCAAGAATTGTTCAAATACAAGGAACTAAGAATATAACAATATGTAATAAACTTATGCGCAGTTAAGTGCGGCACCTGAATAAATATGACCCAAGAATGTTTACGAATGATTTCACGAAAATATTTTTCCGTGTATAACGGAGTCTTCATTTTCTTTAACGGTATGCGAACTTTGTAATTTAACAATTTTTTTTTTTTACTACACAAGTCATCAATGTTTCTGAAATGTATATTTCTTATGCTCATGGCATCAGAATAAGCAACAACAGAATCAAATACCACGCAAGCTGTACCGCTAAGGGATGGCTTTATAGCAATTTAAAGGTATATTTTGTAATATTGCGATTCGTAAAATGTAATATAATTAAGTGTATACTTCAAGCAGAAACATTATACAAATTACATTTATTACTACTAGCTTGTTCATTACTGTCACATCGTCAACGTTTTAGATTTACCTTATTAGTTATTTATTACCTCATCTAGAACCTATAAAAAGTTTCCTTCCTTCCTTTAACCTAACCTAATATTCCTCTATGTATGTTTAATCTTTAATATACGAGTAACTTTACTTCTGTGTAGCAGTACCTCTTGAATTATTTTATCCAGATCATATTCTGCAACTCTTTCAATCGTGTCATTAAAATAGCTAGTCATTTTTTGCTGAGATTTTCCCGTAGTTTGTTATAGCCACGTAACTTCATGCCAAGTACCTACATATGTACAGACGTTACTTAGTAGGTACATCTAGCAAAACCGTGTACCGTGAAGGTTACACCGCCACCGGTCGAGGTAAACGCACCTGCCGCGCCAGCTTGCAGTCAACTTGCCAATTATCTAGCGGACGCAGGACTTGCGATATCAGTCCTTTCCCTTCGTTTCATGCCACTTTCTATGGTTACGTCCACGGGAACCCGACTGGTATTACGTCCGTTGCGTCATAAGATAAGATGGCATCTACTTATTTAAGATTTAGTCACTATAAGACCGTTAATTTTGTCGGTTTAGACTACTAAACTGACAAAATTTTACTATAATAATTTTATACTTGTATAATATTTTTTTTGATCCAAGAAAGGTAGTCCTATCCTGGATCAAAATAATTATTATACCCTGAGCTCAAGCAGTACCTTTCCTCGCTTTCATATCGCCTTTATTACTTCCAGTTGTTAGAAACTTCTAAAGTTTTAATTTTGCTTAAACTTGAAACGCCTGAGCCCAAAATATAAATATACTATGACGTGTCATCAACAAAATATTCTTACAGACTAAGGGGTGCTGCATTCCATCAAAAAGGTAGGTATAGTAGGCTGTATCCATTAACCCAGCTTGGGCCATCAAAATACTGGACGGAAACCCATGCCTACGAGTATGTCACACATTTAAACTCGCTCGACATGTAACCCAAGTCAATGAGCAGTCTGAGTCCAAGGACAATCCAGAGGACTAAATTCCTGTAGAACATTCGAGAGCAGCATTCCTCGATTCAGTCCTCGGTATAAATTCGGCGGACTCGCGTAATACTGGCAGCTTATGTCGGCCGCTATAAATTCGCCATAATAAAAAGAAAAAGATAAAAAGGCGCCAAGAGAGGCGTCCGGCGCGGCCGTCCTCCGCCAGGATCCGCGTATATCCCGCTCGTTTGCATTTTATTTGTTATAGTTTCGGAGCAGTCTTCGTGTGCCTGAGTCCGCAATCTCGCCAGTGCGACGACCTTGCTATTTTACAAGCCGTTATGAATAATTTGCAAGGGAGAGCCAAGAAAGGTGAGAACTTGCGGTGGGAGCCAAATTTGTTACTCATTGGTATTTACTAACTCATATCTCACCAATTATACCGATGATCATGACTATCGCCATTGGACACCTCAAACTACAACTACTTGAGGGCACCGTCACTTAACATGTATCGTGAGATAATTGTAATTGGTCTTTTTCCGTTTTTATCTCAATAAACGAATTTATCATTTATCATTATCGTGTTGACAATGTGCTTCAATACCTATAAGGCTAGGACACAAAATGGCTGAAAAATATAATACAATTAAGGATCTTTGTTCTACTTATTAACTTTTAAATAACACGCTACAGACCCTAGTAACCTATATAAATCTAAGTATTAAATGAATGAAACAGATGCCATACCGGCTATCTTATGACACTGGGAATGGTCAGCAAGACCATTGCCGATAACAGGGGACCAATGAGCGTTGGTGAACGTCATCCAATCAATCATTCAAATCGGTGATTGAAGCCCACAGTGGTGAATGGGTAATGTCAAGTCCATGTCATAAGAGTTATACGATCAGGCAATGAGTCGGTCACATCAGTCGCAGAACTGATATCACTTGAGGTAGAGGTTTTACTCAGAGAAGACCACGATATAGCAAGCCACGTACAATATTTTGGAAGTGTTACATACACATTATCATTATAGACAATGAGAAAAAAATTCAATATCCGACATAACCGCAACTTACTCTGTCAATATCAAGGATGTTCAACTAAACTTAGCCACACACGCAAACACGTGGGTAGCCGAAACATTTGAACCGTCTTTACTTATCACAAGTGGGCGTTGTTGAAGTGACCATGTTATATTATGTAAGGAAGTATTCGAAAATTATTTTCAATCACTAAATTTAAAAAAATATAAAAAAAAGGTGTGAGTGACGTGCATAGTGAGCTTATTAGCCGTTTGCCGCGAGACCTGCATCATGTCCAACAAGGAACTACTTTAGGTGCTATGACCAATTTGATAACCTCAATAACATTCATGACAATGTTGTTAGGCATTTGTATTAACCTCATATCTTCTCCAGAGCTAATTAATCAACCTTCCATTACAAAAGGTACTTAAATCATTAATAAGCAAAAAATGCAGATTAGTTACCATTTGCATACGGGCAGAACAAAGCTGTATGCGATTGCAAAAAATCGCACATAGTATTCAATCATTCTTTGGATACACACGAAGGCGATCTTTAGGGTTAATCTGTGATGACACCGTTGCTAAACTATGATTAGGTATTGTCAACCTAATGGTGGGTACTTAACTGTGAGACTTGCAGGTTATGAATAATTGCATTCAATGCAATTTTCATGCTTTGCTTCAAACTCTGAGTCGAAATAAGTGTCAAGAATCGGTTATGGATAAAATCAACATTTTCTATGTATCTAATCTGCATGTGCCTGTGTTTTGTTTACCCCATTCTTTCTGATCCTGTGTGAGCCTCATTAATTGCCAATCGAAGTGTTTTACAATTACATATGAGCATCGGGCTGGTGGTCTGCCGCGATGTCGTCGCCCATATTTTGGGTGCCACTAACTACCTCGGTCCACCTTTCGTCTATCCGTCTAGCCAAGGGTCCGGCCCATCTCCACTCCAGGCTAGTGATACGTGTACTTCTTAGACTTTAGTGCGACTTGATTTGACTTGATTTTCCACGTATAAGTCATCAGAACCTTGTGAATGTATGCACCAATTGAAAAGTGCGAGTGATTACTAAAACAAATTAACTTTAACTCGTTGGATCTACCTACTTTAACTCATTACGAAAATGGAACTTTATATTGTTCAAACAAATTACACCGTATAAATATTCTAAATGAACATCATGAAAATATTGTTAAAAAATGCAACAAGACCGTAGATGGTGATGGAGCATCTAATCTAGACGAGATTATACCACCTGATGAACTAAAAACTGATTTGACAATTATAAAAGAGGGGATTTCACCCAATCAATTTATATTACTTGAACAAAAGGAACTCTACAATCTTTTTTGATGGATAGCAATCATATTCTGGCCTTTCCAAATAGCAATGCCATAAATATCTATTTTATGTTAGATAGAAACTAGAATTATATCTAGGTAATACTACCATGGAACTACGATATGATATACGATACGATGGATACTAACATGGAGTACTAAGGTAAAACATTTCTAAACAAGAGATTTCTACGTATTTATTCATTTTGCAACAGCCAAGGTTAGAAGAAAAATAGCAATAACAACATGTTTTCAAAAATTTGTCAGAATTAGAAGAAATCGGTTATGAAGGTACGTATAAATGTATTACACAGCCCCGATAATACATATGATTTTTATTACAAAAAACTGCAAATGATTTGTGAATCGCCAAAAGTATCGTAAAATCTGCCACAAATATACGTTAGAATTTCGCACCAGTCAGTTACGGGACCGTCAAAATATAAGTGTACAACATAATAGACCGAAAGAATATTCGTCTATTACTCGTAAATTTATTATTACGTAAGAGAAACATCTGTTGGACGGAGGTTGTGAAGTAAATAAAAAAAATAACATTTAAATTTATGATAGCAAGTCCCCGTCAACTAGGTCCGCATTTTTGTGGACGAGTTAGGTATACACGTATCTGAAAGCCAAATTAGTTTCTAATTAATCCAATATAAAAAAGCAGTAAAATATATAACTTGTAAAGTGTTCGAAGATGATAAATGAGTTATTAATTACCTAAGCAATTAAATTGGACAAATTGTACTGATAAGAGGTGTGATCTTTTAAAATGGATACTAAAATTCATAGATGTAACGTTGTTTTTGTATCCAGGTGCAGCTTTTTTACCCGAACCTAAACGAAAGGTAATAAGGTAATATATCGTTATTCTAGTACCAATAGAGTGACCGAAACACATGCTTTGGTTTTTGTTTGTACTGGCCATTATGGGTATTAAGATTAGTATCTTACAAACTCGAAAAAAAAACAGTTTTCAACTTTGGCAATAAATGGTATGGAACAATTGTTTTTATAACAAGAAAATTGCTCTTATTTAGTCGTGTATTTTGTTTTTCTTTTAATATAGATACTTGTTACCATTTCATTTATCCGATTGCCGAAGGAAGATAATGTTTATCGAGAGTATGTACGGGTATGTTTAATTTATATGATACGTCATACAACTAACGAACAATTTGGTGAATTTCAACATATGAGGTATCATTGGATTATTTGTAGTTGTGGGAATGACATACATATTACTTCTCATTTGAAATCGTATATAATATGTCCCTTTTATCAACAAAAAAATTAGAAAACTCAGAAACCCATAAATACAGTTAAGCCGATTTTAATAAAACATAGCTAAGAACACTCTTGATGAAATCCTCTTTCAAACAAAAAAAATATCGTTTGCGATCTACGATGTCACAGACAGACACACAGGTACAACCGTCAACCTTGTAACACCCCACTTTTTGGGTCGGGGATTAAAAGTACTACTTATAATTTTTAGTTTAGTAATAAAGAAATTAGAATGGCTTCCAAAATATTAGACCTTAAACATTTTATTCAGTTAACAAGGTGAAAATGTATGAAGTGAAATAATAAAATATTTGAGTTTTTATATTTGGCAAACGGTCAACGAAGCATATCGGGGCTAGCAATATGAACGACCATTTGTTGGATCGCCAAAAATTCACGTATTTTGTTGTAATATCATCACTCAATACAATGACAAAAAGGAAATAGATATTTGTGCGACCAATATTTTATTTCCTACTAGCAGAGTCCGTCAGACTTTGTCCTGCCAGTTTCACTATTCCCATAAAGCACTCACTATGTACAAGAACGTATTGTCAATTTTTCTCAAATTTTCGTATTTTTCGAACAACTTTTATAGTATTTACCTGCCTTACTTTGACTTTTAAAACAATTTATTATCGGTTAACAACAACGCTTAATATTAAGATGAAATTACGCAACTATACTGCAATTAAAATAATAAATAGTCTAGGAAAATAGGCTAAAAGGAAATAGGAGGAATCTTAGAGTCTACAATAAAACCGGACAAGTGCGAGTCAGACTCGCCCACCGAGGGTTCCGTACAAACTAAATAAAAGGGGGAAATCACATTTTTTTTTATATTTTCCTTCATAAACCGAAAAATATACATCGTAAAAATATTTAACACATTCCTTGCTCACCACTCGGATTGGAGTGGGGCGGGGCTATAGTAGCAGCGCCTTCCACTCGGATCCGAGCGAGCGTCCCGTTCATTTTGTAGTAGTCAGTAAACCGCCGGCGTTTGAGGCAGTCAACGTTGCTTTGCGCGGCCACTCTGTACTTAATCAAAATTCGCCTAAAAAGTTTTGGTTCCCAGCTGAAGTGAAGGGTCTGCAGGGGGCGAAGAATGTTTTAAAAACCTGTTTTAGCTTATGCTAATGAGGGTCTTTCATATGATACCCCACATGATACGGTTAATTCACTTTATAATTTGGGCCCTCATTCCTTGCATAAGGACACTATTTTTTTTTTGTTTAAATAAAAAATGACCAGTTTTCGGATTTTTTCCTATATGTGTAGGTACTCTAACACTTCTTGCCAAATTTCAGAGTTCTAGGTCAACGGGAAGTACCCCATAGGTTTTGATTCATCTGTGAGTGTCGAAATGTGCGTTTTTTACGACATATTCGGCTGTAAATTTTTTATACGAAAACTGAGAAATTATATTTTTCTTTCTGCAGCAAGATATTATGGATCTGCGTATTGGTTTTAATTTCAACTCGATACCTTCACGCGTTCCCGAGATAAAGGTCTTGACACCCGACGGACGGACGGACAGACAGACGGACAGACGGACAACAAAGTGATCCTATAAGGGTTCCGTTTTTTCCTATTGAGGTACGGAACCCTAAAAATGGAAAAAAAAACTTTCATAACCGTATAATGAATTAGACAAAAATTGCAGCAATAAAATTGCTGAATCGCGCGAGCATGGTAGATACTCTGTCCGAGCAACAAGAGTGACATGATGAGGGGTCCGAGCCTGCTCTCGTCTAGCGAGTCGTGATAATTCTGCAGCCGATAATTGCGCTTGCCCAACCTGCGGCTGATTAGCGCGCTGAGGATGTGCTAAAAGTTCTGGCCAAAGGAACGAGAGCGAGGCCCCTTGCAACACCTCCTGGGAGCGCGCCGACAATTGATTCGCGATAAACATACGCTGCATACTTTTATTATTATTTTGGCGGCAAGTTTTAATTGGGATTCTTCGTTTTATTTCAATTATTTTAATGTGGATTGCGCGAACGTTGTTCTTAACAAAGTTTCGAAGCTGTCAGTGTGTAGACATCGTCGTAGCAAACACTTCCACATATGTGAGTACGTACTTACTGTACAGATTGCTATTTTCGTGTCGGTTCCTTCACTAAGTTCGTTAGGTTTATTTTTAACAGACTTAAAAAAAAAGGAAGAGGTTCTCAATTCGGTTGAATTTTTCAATGTTTGTTATCTCTTAACTTGGTCATTTATAAACCGATTTGTTTTTTTTTTTTTTTTTTTTTTTTTGTTGTAAGTATATACTTTCAGATTGATCCCTTAAAGAACAAAGGTTTTAAAACAAAAAAGTGCATTTTAAGTTGGTTTTCATTTATTTTTTGTAAGTATAATTATTAAAATAACTCGATTAACACAGAAACCTTACTGTTGACAGAATAAGCCTGGGTGTTAATAATAATAATGGTAGTGTATATTGAAATAATGTTTTCCTCTTCGGAGAAATAATATTCAATACAGTACACAAACTATATAATGAAATAACAAAAAAACCTAAGGACAAGCCACTCAGAACTCCGGACTTAGAATCAACTCTCTGGCGCCGTTACGTTTTTTACAACATTTTAATTAAAACATTATTCAAATACCTTCATTATAAGATCATAAACATTGACCATCATTCACGACGTCAACTCATTTTGTAATAAGATTATACTTCAAGCACAATTTCGTTAAAAGATATAGTGACAAAGATAGGGAATCGGGTGGTTAGATGGTTCGGGAATGTGGAGAGAATGGAAGAAGGAAGGTTGACGAAACACATTTATTTGGCGAGTCTGAACCGACAAGGGTCGATGAAGGCGAACCTATCACGACCAAACTGAAGAAGATTTGAAAGGCCAAGTCGTCAGGAATCCCAACCGACGAGCGTGTTCGAAGATATTCATGAAAGTGGTAGGAGAGAAAGACAGACTGTCAGGATCGTAGCAAGTGGAAATACATTGTCTCTGCCTAAGGGATAAAAGCGTGATTGTATGTATGTATGAACAATTTCGTTAAATGGTCGAACCTCTTATTGGTAGAACTATTTTACTAAGTTTGCATGCTGGGCAAGTATCACACCTCTGCCAGTCATTCAACCGCCAAGCAGTAGTGTGCAAGTGTTACTGTTTCGTATTGAAGATAATGTTCCTATCGAAATTTCTGTGTATAATGATAATGAACAGTGACGAGCGCAGTGCTTTTAACTAGTATTTAGTTCTGTATGACATTAGACTGTTATGGGGAAGTTTTCAATAAGAAACAGTGAATGAATAGGTTCTTTCCAGGCAAGCGCGCTCCATCGTAGATCACATCAGAAATAATCTCCGAAGCGGATCTATCTTTGCGGCCATGTCCCAAGACATGGCCGCAAAGATAGCTGTTACTTTATCGGTTTTTATTGGATTAATTTCATAAGCATTTGAATGATTATTTATCGAGCCCTAGCCCTTTTTACTGTCGGACAGCTACATCGTCGACCGAGACGTCGCTTAACAGGTTGATTAGCAATCAAGTGCAAGCATATCAGCGAACAAAAAAAACTAATAAAATTTACATCAAATTATTGGAATTTAAAGAATTCCACATCCACACACCTCGACACCTCGACACCTCGACACCAACAACTAGTAGGTGTCGTAGCATACATATTCATGTTGGTGTCGGCGTCCAATATAACACGGTGACAAACAATTAATGGGGCATCTTTAAAAGACGTCACGGAATAATTTATAAACACTTGCGTTATATAAATTTGTTACTGTAATTGACCGATTACGCCAAAAGAAGGGAGATTTTACCATTCTATATATAAGTAAATCTCAACTACTGACCCGCTGCCTGATCGGCTAACTTCTATGACACTGGACATTGTCTTCTTGGCCAAAAATTCATCATCATCACCATCTCAGCCATAAGAAGTCCACTGCTGGATATAGGCCATAAATTTCCAAAATGACCGATTGGAAGCGACTTGCATCCAGCGTCTTTCCGCCACGATGCGTGGTCTCCATTCGAGAACCGTTCGGCCCCTTCGGTCATCAGTTCTACGTGCTATGTGCCCTGCCCACTGCCACTTCAACTTGTGCTATATCGGTGACAAAAAATTGTCAGACAGTAATTGATGACCGTTGTGAAGAATGTTGATCGTCATAGAGCATGTCCGGTGTCATACTCGTACAAGTTAATCAGACAGTATGCTTGTCCACCAGAGTTAAGCTACGTTGCACGGGATGTATATTAAAAGATAAACAAAATACCCGACTGCAATAAAGCAGTTCTTGCAGTTTAATTTGCGTTTTCTTTACGCTGGATAAGCTGTTGAGTGTGCGTTTATGCAAGAAATGTAAAATCGCTGTAAAAGATTATAAATGCAAATTTTTTAGTATAATTCTCGTAAAATCATTTGTATATTACGAAAAAGTTCGTTGAAAGGTACATAAAAACGCATTTTTTTAGTTTTGCGAGAGATGTATTATTATTAATACAAAAAATATAGCCTATAACACTCATGCAGTGAAGATAGATAGATTGATAAACTCTTTATTGTACACTATTAAACAAAAAAAAACAAAACAAAACAGAGAAACTAACGACACCTCGTACGTCAAAATCGGTCAAGACGTTTAGGCTGTGAGCGATCATATAAAAACATACATACATACATACCCACATACATATACTCGAAAAACATAACCCAAGGAGGGTAAAAAGATCGTTCGACTATCATAGCTATATTCCGAAAAACGAACTACTCTAATGGTCGACTTCAGCATCCTCAGCTACGTAGCTTGACTTAGCTCTAGTACAAAAGAATCCTTAGTCAAATAGTGTCTATTGACTAAATTAATATTCACATATGCTGTAACGTCACAGAAAGTATAACATTTTATATATTCTCAATTATTTAATTATTATTATTTTTTGTATGAAAGGGCTTGTTATGATATATTTGATGGAGTAGTACAGGACAAACACGTAGTTGGGTTCTAGTTTTTCAACCTACAGCTTGTTTTCACAAAACAGTAACAAGCTCGTATTCAGAGTCGTAAAAACTAATTATATTTAATTGGCGCACGATAACATGTCTATTATAAAACTAGGTCTGTTTACTTCTAGAAAGGTTACAAACTCAGATGAATTAACATTTTATCAAAAACATCTCAGCCACAAGTTCACAGTTTCACAGCCACAGTTTCAAGATTTTATATTAGTACTTTATCTATGAAATTAATATGTATATCTATGCCAAATTACATTTTATATTAGGTAGTACTTTATCTGTGAAATGTTTAAGCTATTGCATAGCTTCTATCGCGGGCTTTGAGCGTGGAGACCGAATCCAGAAATTCCGTAACGAAAATAACCTAACACACCGCGCGTAAAGCTATTATGCAATAGCTTTACCGCGGCAGTCTCCGAGTGCCACACGTCTTTTTCAGTACTAAGACTCAAGATATGCGAAGCCGCGGGCGGACTACGGAACACTTGTCGACTACGTAATCCTAAAAACGGTGATAATGATGATGATGATGATGATGATGAAAAGCAAAAGCATTCGTTTCCATATTCACAACTATCTCTGTACCTAAATAAATTTCACAACGATTTATTTACGTTTAGTCGTGAAAAGGTGATATAGAAACATAGACACAAGAAACGTACTTCGTCTTTCACAAATACATATTATAGTTATGATTTAGACATGGTCAAAAGACAATATATTCTATAAATCGGCTAACAACCAAAGCAGGAAATAAACGCAAGCTTGCATAACTAGAGCACAGGTTATAAACAATGCAGTGACCGATGGAGCCGATTATAAGATGCAATCGATTCTAATGTATACATTGAAACTTGAACCGCAAGCGAATTGTACCGACAAAAACTTTACATGTTACGACATTGGTGCTATTCACGTAATCACTTATAGCATACGAAAACAAACCCGATCAATTACGGGTTACGCCTACACAACGAACGAATTTTTACGTCTTTAAGGGACTGCAGATCTACGTTTCAGAAACTTGATCCCTCCACGTGTTCCTGAGGAAAAGGATCTTGAGACATACGGAAGACGGGCCGACAGGCAGACCGATGGACAACGAACAGGTCCTATAGAGTTAATTTTTTTTCCTTTTAAGGTATGTAACCTTAAAAACATGAAAGAGCCAATACCTATTTGAAGATCACTAAATAATGAATAATAATATAGGACGAAAATAACTCGGACATAAACTATGCAAAATAAATTAATTCAAAGACTAATTTGGCAAATCGATTTCAATTATTTGAATAAATTTTTGTTTTTTAGGGTTCCGTACCCAAAGGGTAACGGGACCCTATTACTAAGACTCCGCTGTCTGTCCGTCCGTCTGTCGCCAGGCTGCATCTCATGAACCGTGATAGTTAGACAGTTGAGTTAATAACAGATAATGTATTTATGTTGCCGCTATAACAACAATAACATATATACTAAAAAACAGAATAAAATAAATATTTAAGGGGGCTCCCATACAACAAACGTGTTTTTTTTTTGCTCAATATTGATAACGGCAACAGGTAGACGCTTGAAATATTCATAGAATATTGAGTTATATTATTCACTTTAAAAATAAATAATTAAATTAAAATAAAATAAATATTTAAGGGGGCTCCCATACAACAAACGTGATTTTTTCCATTTTTTTATAGATAATGGTACCGAACCCTTCGTGCGCGAGTCCGACTCGCACATGGCCGGTTTTAATTTTTCTAATGACATATAATAACAGCACTTTAACAAATATCTATGTTAAAAGAAAAACAACAAAATACCCGACTGCAGACAAGCAGGTTTTGCTGTCTAACTTATGATTTCGTTATACTTGATATGCTGTTGACTGTACGTTTTTTGTGAGAAAGTAAGCGTAAAACATATTCACATATTTTCTACAGTAAGAATAACCTGAAATGTTATACAATGTCAAGTTCAAATAAAGGCATGTTACAGACCTACTTTCTTTATTCAGAGATTTTAACACTATCGTTTACTCTATTTTAAGTTTATGTCACGTGACACCTGTCGAACATCGAGACTTTCACTTGTCAATTTTACCCGACTGCGTAAGGATGGTTATGTTTTTCGAGTGTATGTATGATTGTAAGTATATATGTGGATATGAATGTATGTTTCTATTATGACAGCCTACAGTCTAAACGTCTTGACCGATTATATGTGCGAGGTATCATTAGATTCGCCTACGCTGGCAGAGTGTCAGGCTATATTTTTTTGTAATAATACATCTCTTGCAAAGTAAAAAAAATGCGTTTTTTGTAACATCCAACAAACTATTTCTATAATAAACAATTTAGGTATATTACCTATTTCTATAATATATAATAAACAAGTGATTTTACTAGAATTATTCAAAAAACTGCGCATTTATATTTTACAGTGATTATACGCATACTTTCTCACAAAAAACGTACACTCAACAGCGCAAGCGTAACGAAATCGTAAGTTAGACAGCAAAACCTGCTTTTTTGCAGTCAGGTATTTTGTTTTTCTTTTAATAAACATACTTGCTCATTTCTTTTTTGTTTAATCAACAAGGTTTTATATCGCATATTTTCCCTTTTTTTCGAAATTTATTTAACCAAAATTGTCTCGCAAATGACCAGTTTTTAGTAAATGTCGATTTACATGTAAGTGAACCCTAGAATCTTGAGACTTGTATAGCAAGAATAGCCTCAAGAATAGACTCCCGCACCCTTAGTACGGAAGTCTAAAGTTATTGTATGCAACGCCACGGCCGCGGACAAGATCCAGCAGCACTGTTACTTATTCTGCGACAACGGTAGTACTTTTACAATTACGAGAAAGAAGTGCTCCGACCACGGTGCCGTCATGAATATTCGATTACATAATTGAACCGGAGCGAGTCCGACTTTACCGAGGTGTCGCGGGCCGGTGGCGCCTCATCCAATTTGCGGACCCTACTAACGGTACTAGAAGATGAGAGTCGAAACGAAATTTGTAACTTACGCTCGAGATAAACTTATCGTTTGAGTAAAAGACGCAATAGCCTGGCTTGTTTGGATTAGCTCACATGCTTATTCTGTCTTCAGCTAGTAGTTCTACCTCTTTATCGATATATTTTTTTTGTATTCTCTTTTGTTTATGCAAGATGTTCTCCTCTCTTTCTATTCACAATACTCCATGTTATTCTTTCTCTTCTTATTATTTCGATTCTACTTAAAATTATATGTAATATTTCAATTACATATATCATCCTCACCTTCAATAACCTGTTCCGATCCATTGCTAAACATAGGAATCTCCCGTTGAACGGTACTCAATCCAATCTTCAGTTTTTCATTTCTAGCCACTTCCACTTTACGTATATCTTATTCAATCATGTAACTTTACATGTCAAAAAAGTTAGTGCTTAATGTCCAAGTTAGCCCATCGCAGACCATCGACTAGCATCTGAAGTTGGAAAGAATCAGTTTGCAGATATAATCAATACAAGCTCGCTTCTGTCCCGTACATTTCAAACTTAATGATCTCATACTCTAAATCGGTCAAATTAAAAGCGAAACACAAACAGACAGATCTCAAAAACAGTCTCACAATAATACTGGTTCAGTTCTGGGAACAAGTAGCAGCTGTTCATGTAGTATAGGAAAATGTCAATGACTTGGAGGATGCGTAAGACGATTCTAGTTACGATTTAGCTCGAAGCCGTGACATTGGCTCTATTACGAGATGGTGAGTTCATCTGGTGAGTTTAGAGACGCCGAAATACGAACTTACGACGGGTGACTAACACACTCGCGCAATCAATAAAATTTACGTAAAACTCATAAAAAGTTCGATATTGAAGAATGTTTTTCGATCAGGAAAAACTGGAAAGTATATAAACAGACATAACACAATTCCAATTATACCAGTAATCACATCGAGGTCGAAATACGGCCTAAAATATGTCTCATTTAACAAATGTAATGCATAAACTTGTCTGCATTTCTCGATATTATAAGCTTCCCTTCCCCAAAGTCTTCGCTTCATGTCTAAAGTACGTACTAAATATCCTAAATATCCAATAGTAAACTTTATTTTCATTCACTTGAAGTTGTATAAAAATTGTATAGTCAATATTACCATTTCTTTTTTTTATTTAATTTATATTTTTTATTGCCAGTCTTTTATTCGTGACATAATTTAAAAGAAAGGCGATTAAGGAGTATTCGATCAATCCACATTCGTTACAAATGGTAGCACCGCCAAAATTATAAAGTGGTCAAACGGTGGAGCGAGGCGCAAGCGCCGGTGTGTCGCGGAATGCGGCGCGGACGCGCCACGGCGACACCACCTAAACACGATTCCGAGAAAAAAATACAATTAAATGGAAATAATAAACGAGCAGAGCGACGACGCCACAGAAAACGATGTGAAAATACACGCGGGTGCAAGAAAGTGCCGTTGAGATAACATAGTGCAAGATGCTGATGCAGCAAATGAAATCAAAGAATATACTACTCAATTGGTACTAACGGACGAGACTGTGGACACTTTGTTTACTAACACTACAGGTGTAAATGATGTTTTTACTGTTACTAAAGTAGAAAAATAAACAGTGAAAGAAGACACTGGTGCGGTAAAAGAAGAATGTATTGACCACTCAACTGAGACTAGAGAAACTCGGTTTACTAATAATACAAGTGATAAATATCATGTTAAATACATACAATACAAATACAAAAATCAGTGAACATGTCCTTTATGAGTAAATTTCACGATGGGATAATAATTATCCGTATAAAAGTAAAATATAAAATAGTTTATTTTTATTGTTAAATATAAAAGCAGTGACAAAATGAGAAAATTCGAGAATTATAATACATTTGTGAAGTGTAATATTTGACATTTGGACAATATATAAGTGAAAATTGTGTGATTGGAAGCTGTCATTGATATGATTAAAATGTAGATTTTTTTTTCTATTTTCTACTTTTATTGTACGTACCGCTAAGTTGTGTAAAATAACCTTCCAATGGTTATAATTTAGGTGTCTTTAAATCGATCGGTTTCGTCTAAACAAGTGCGGTCCATAGTAGACTGCAATGGTCACTAAACATCAGGCGAGTTAGCGGTCAAGCGCAAGCCGATTAGAATAAAAAAAATTGTCAGTGTAACCGCAAACATTTTAAATTCTTCAATGGAATGAAATACCTTTAGTAATATTTTATCGTACATGGCATTTAATAAATACAGCAAAAGTTCAAAGTGCATAAATTGTTCGATGAGTAGCAATTTTACGTGCAACCTGTGTTAGGGATATTTCACAAAAATAAAAATAAAAAAACACAACTTATGTACGTCCGTCACGTCCGCATTTGGTATTCCCCTAACACGTTGCAATGTTCGAGATTGAAAATAATAAATAAACACCAAATTCGCCAATAAGACGTGTCCTTTCCCCCTAAAAGGTTATCCTCGCTCATAAAAACCTTCACCATCAAAATATATTTTTTTTTCAAATGACATGGGAAGGCTCGCTAGAGACACGAAACTTCGGGGTCAGGAATGTGGGACCGGCCAAAACAAGCGAGTATCAAGAATGCGAACCACCGTATTTCCCCGCCAAAAAACGACCTCAACAACCTAGATCCGGGACCGCGGCGTAAACAAATCGATGCGGCCGATAAGCCGGCCGGCCGCCGCTCGAGATGTTATGGTAATACACCTGTGTTCTGTAACACAGTAGTCAATCTCACAACAAGCATCAATCTCCTTGCAATACTTTGACGATATTGTCGTTATCGCGGATTGAAACTGAGCTTGATTGAATTAAGGCAAATAGCATATACCCAGCGGTAGAATAGAGAAGATCTAGAAGGTATCTGTTCACTCTAGCTTTGAAAATATCAAGATCAGAAAACAAAGGTGGCAGAGATTAATTAGCAGTTCTCACTGTGACATTGTGTGTGTTGAGTGTGTGCGCGTGTGTGTGTTAGCAGTTTCGATTTACTTTGCTCATTCTTTTTTACACTTAGTTATACATATACTACAGGCAATCGTCTCCTCCATCATTCAATTGTAAAAATATCTTACAAGTCTTCTTAAACCCCTTACCTATCCTCACCTAAGTGACCTAAAAGAAGAATATAGGTATTCAAATATATGTTTGAATGTCAGTCTGTCTAGTCTATGCATCTTTTTAGCCGAACCTGCAAGAAAGGCAACGGTTCAGATAAATATATGTATTCGTATTAGAATATTTCTATACTATAATTCATGTAGCCTAAAAAACTTCTTCTTCTTGTTCACCTCCCGAGTGTCACAAAGATACATTTAGTTGATGGGTATTGAATTTTTCACCTATTGAAAGATCATCAGTGCGCGCCGTGTCATCCGTCCGAGATGACGTACTGTCTGGGCGGCTAGCGGCCGCGGGGTCCGGAGCGCGACCTTCCGAGGACGCGCCGGTGTCGATGACTCGGGTGCTTGCGCAACCATCGTACACCATCTCGCTTGTAAGCGATGCCACCGAGACGCCTCCCGATTACTAGACGTGCTCCAACTCTAATACAACTAAATAGACGATTTCCCAGTTATTTTATTTTATTTTTGTGCATGTTTGCGCCTGATCGTCAATTAGCGTGATGTTTTTGAAATTTTCAAGGCTCGAGTAAGGCTCGAGGATGTATTCTAGATCGACGAGGTCTATCCTCGGCAAAATCGTCGCTTAACATCAGGCGAGCTGGTCAATCGTAGATCTATGTAAAAAATGCGATTCACGACGGAGCGCACTAAGTAGAACTTATTCAGGAACGATTTAAAAACATCCAGATTATATCACGAAGAACTACTCAGGAAACGTGTCCCACCTTTTAGCAGTACTCACAACAAAAGATAAATAAAATTAGACACTCATAATTGCCCATCAGGATTACCTATGTCAGGGTTGTCATAGAAAAACTCGCACAAAGATTTCGAGCTGACAATTAAATTCGACACCTTAAAACCAATATTACATCTACTACATTTTTTATCTATGTTTACCGTCTAACTAAGACATCCAAGTGACATAATCACAACAAACTCCTCTTATTGACTCCGTAACACAATCCTGTCATTTGCTACATCATTGACTTTGATCATAATATTAGCGAATCTAAAACGAGCGTGATTTCGATTGCATCGGTTGCACAATCCAAGCTAATAATAGACGTGTCTTACATATAACACGTTTACAATAATATCAACAGAGGAGGCAGACGGGAAACAAATCTTGGAAGCAGTGACGCGCGATTCTATAATATTCGCACAAGTAACATTTAATTCGTCATTTTCGATATCTTTCTATCTGACAATACCAGCATTCCTGAGATGTACTTTGTAGGTGTGGAACTCCATGCTGTCTTCTCTGTTTCCTGAGAACTACTATTTTGGAATTTTCAATGCTAGCGTGAATATCTTCTAAAACGCCGTGCTCAATTGTTAATTGATGGTGTGCCATATCGTCGTTTTACTATCTGGCGATTTGGGTCAAACGAGGATCTATTTCGTGAAAAATACCTAAATTTAATTTAAAATATATTTACCCTCAACGAATAGGTCCCTCAATTTTGCCTTACTTTATTTAAATATATATTATATCAATCAAGAAAGGGCTCTAAAATGTTAAAACCAGTTTCATATAATGGAGCTGTCAACAACACTTAGGTTTCCGGTATGGATCTTAACTGACATCTAATTATGTGGATATCGTCAAATCGCAAGTATAAATAGGTTTCTCTAAGTAAGCGCGCTCCATCATAGACCGCAAAGTCGCTAACATTGAGTGAATTGGCGGTTAAACCTACACCTAACATGTAAAAACCCTTTGCTATATTTTATTTATATTTTAGACTTTTTCAACACAAAAAGTTTACGAAGGAAGGAAAAAAGCATTATTGTACTTTTCGAGACTCGCGTGAAGTTTTGAAAAAATAACAATGTTGCTAACGCAATGTTTAGAAAAGCTTTCCCAGCCCGGATGCAATAAAAACCTCGGAAGCTTTACCGTTTACAGCTCAAATTACCATATTTCACGGAGTTGAAGCTGAGCACGCGCGAGACATTGTTACAAACTTTCCTTGAGTTTTGGCGAACTCGAGAGAAATCGAATATTAGCAACGTTGGTAACTGAGAACTGACCGCAACGGTTAAGATACACGATAAACAGAAAACCCAATGAGTAATCGGAAACCTAACTAAATCCATATACAGATATGTCTGTGGAGGAAGTGCATTTATTTGGACTTGAGTCAGAGGTCATGCCAAGATTGTTAACTGATCAAAGCGTCTTCTTTCCTGGACTATTGTGCTTTCACCTGTTATGTGTTATGTATGTATGTATGTGTGTTTGCAGTTACAAGCAGTATTGTCCAACCAATCTTGATGAAACTTGGTGTTTGGACTCTATGAATTATTTGTTAATTTTTTTAGTCGTGCGCATTTTTTGATAGAAGAGGCATTTCCTGCAAAGAGGAAAGGTTAGCTGAAGTTCTATTTTGACATCCAAATCTATTTAAAAGAACCGTTAAATACTCAATTTTTCATAAGATCCCGGGGAAAAAATATCGCAGGCCTTTTTGACGAAAAACAACAGTTTGAAGGAGAAAAAGAAGATAAAAAGGAAGAAGTTATATTTAGGAGAATCAATAAGTAAACAAAATCTCGTGAAAATATTGTGATGGGAATGATAGATAAAATTTCTATAATTTCGATAAATTAGAGGAGTATAGCATAATTATAATTATATGTAAGAGTAGAGTATAATTCCCTTTGGAACATCTGGTGCAGAAATTTTACACATATTTCTATAAACTTCAAAGTCATTAGGATTTCCCGTGAAGTAGGCAGTACTGCAATCACGAATAAATCACATATTCCCGAATAGACACATATTTAGGCTAGTAAGTATAGTCTATGTGACCATATTAGGTTGGGTGTCCAACGGAAACGTGGGGTTCCCGGAATTTTGACTCAGATATAATAATTATCATAGACTGATCAATTTCTTAAAATAAGAATTCTCTTAAAACGTGGGTGAAAAATTATTGCACAAATAATGACTATAACGAAGCAAATTGAATTCTCTGAATTCGTCCGCAGATGCTTTATTAAAAAATATTAGATTATTATTGGATATAAGTTAGGAATGAATTGTGCATTATTTTTTAAGCTTAAAATAAATTACTAATGAAACAGTTTCTGCTTTATAAATATCACATACGTTCGTAAGCTTTAATTATAAAACACGAATAAGCTAAATGCAGGCTTTCAATCAAACAATAATCCATATATCCGTTTATTATGTACTTAGATTGCAAAGGTATTAGGGTTCTCCCATCAATTCAACGATTACGATGTGCGGGCGCATCACACCGTGTACGCACGCACGGCGCTCCGGCAGTGTTGGTGCGGCGTGCGGCTGTGTGCGTGGGCGGCGAGCACGCGCTACGGCGGCGTATTTACACCGGCGATCCCTTCCACCGCGAGCACTCATGCGCCGCGAGACCTGCCGACCACACGTACCCCACCAGTGACCGGCGCCTGACCCTCGGGAGCACACACACGACATTCCAGCACGACGGTCGCGACACCTCGCCCACTATGTGCCAGTGATACGACCAGTGGACATTAGTGAAGTGACTCTACCACTGACATGTGCTACTGAACAGTGTTTGCAGAACGTGTACAGCCGCAGCCTCTGCCTTTATCTATAAATGTAAGCTTGTGTTTTGTTTACCGCTTCGGCTAGGACGACCTAAATCTCACGACAACAATATAACGCCGAGTATCGCGACAACTTATATTCACAGAGACCAGCCTTCGACATAAAACTCAATGGCGTTAGATAAAGAAACACCTGTGAGAAAATGGAAACAAAAGTGTGTTTCAGACGTTCTGTAGTGTACTTAATACGTGCGTCCGACCAATATAATTATTGCTCAACGGACTCGAATAGTGCCGTGCTTGTGACCGTATTAATGCAGTGGTCATGTTAGGTACAGAACCGGTACCAGCTTTAATAATGCCGCTGTTAATATTTCGACTGCGAACACCCACCGCAAAAACCCACGCGAAGATTCAATAAAATATATTTTCGAAAATCGCAAGTCCTCTGTGAAATCTAGCTCTTTAGACTATAGACACCGTTATCGTGATCATTATTTTATTTGAACGAGTACGCAACACGAATCGAAATAACAAATCGATATCTAAAGTTGCAGAATCGCAATGTTTTTCCACGGAAAATAATAGCTGTCAAATCAAAAGAAATAATCCTTGCTTAATTGAACTAGCAAACCGTGAAGTTAGCGTTATTAGTCATACCACAGAAGGAGACACTGTAGTTGTTATTGTTCTTTTTCGAATAGTCGATAACGTTAAGAATTTTAAATACGCGGGGTTCCCCATGACCGTATCACAAGTCGTGTTAAAATTAAAATATTTGTATATTAGATCGAGAACGTTTTGCCGATAACGGAACGCCAACCGGACCTACAGACGAACGTGTGCAAATTCACAATTCACGAAGTCATGTTTTATTACGTGACTATTATACATTCCATTGAATAAAACCGCATAATTGTTTTTTTAAATCACGTACCGGACGATTAACTTCTAATTGCTCTTCAATGAAAAACCTTAAGGATAATGGAAGCCAAGACAAACATTTGCATTCGTGATAAAATGAAATCGCGCGAGCTGTTTACAACGTTTTACTTCATCATCATCCACAGCCTTCTCTATAGGCCCTCATATAATACCATTTGCCTCGGTAATGTCCCAAACGAATCCGGTTCGACCCGCGGTTGTTACAATTTATATCCTCGATGCATTATTATTATCGCCGTTTTGCTTATTTATAAAAAAAAAAGTTATCGTGATCGTGAGTTATATCATAGTATCAAAGCCTTCCGATCGCGCTATAATTCAAAGTAGCGCGAAAGTAGCGCGGGAGTCTCGAAAGTCGGACACTGCAAACTTGCATACAACATGTACATGACATAACTATCCACTACATAACATTTAACAAAATGATACACATTAGCATGCGATTTTGATTCTGCGAAAAACAACGTTAAAACTGCTATTCATTAACGTGCTATTTTGTAGTATCTGTGAACCGTTGGAACCGTGTGAATTTAAGTTTTAAACGATCGTTTAACTATACGGAGGTAATAGTGTAATTTTTCGGTGTCCATGAATACGGAACATATTATGCGCGTGGAAAATAATATCAGTACAATAACAAAGATTGTGATCTCTTGCAATACCAGCGAGCCTTGGATAGCTTAAGAATATGAAATATTTCAGATTTAGTTTAAAAAATAACAAGTCGCCAAGTCTCATTGTCTGCTGATATATTTTCAAATGCAATGTCTTTGATTGCTTAGAGTTTGGAAATAAATATACAAGCAATTTAATAAGTTTTTATGGCGAATTTATCGAAACAAATACTGTCAAAAATTAAAATACTCGTACTGTATCAATTTTAGCCAAGGGTTGGAATGTAGCCTTCAACTTAAATCACTTTCTCAGTGACCAGAAGTGTGCTGATTTCACAAACTGGCTGCGGACCAGTACCTGAATCGAGAAAGTATTTACCGCTATATTTAAATACTAGCTCTTAGCCGCAACTTCGTTCGCGTTGAAATAGTAAATTCCTCGAGCCTGGTGAAGTTTTCTATTAATGAATAAAAGTTTTCAGAACTGCATAACTTTAGACCTCAAATTAAATTTGATGGTCAAAAGTTTAGATTTTGTTACAAAAATTACCTACAGGACGACGATGTAGTAGAATTAACGATACTTGAAACCTCTCTAATATCACTAGATTAATGTTTAAATTTTGCCGGCTGTGCGTCACTACACATTATGCTAATACACGATAACAATTCAAATTGAGACAATTTATATGAAAATATCGATCACCTTGCAAATATATATCCTGTTATTCAATATTACGTATATAGGTATTATCACGATTATTGCATTTATAGCCTACACTCAAACATGACATAATGATATTACCTAGATCACATTCTCATTCGACTAGTGTCATTGAATCCAGTGAAATACTCAATAAACTAGCTATTATTTGTATTATAAAACCTGTAATAGCAGGAATGTCGTTGGATTCCATCGCATGTAAAAGGTATCGATGAGACACCGTGTTAGTGCAGACCTGCTCACCTTTACGGAATGTCGCGCGTCTCTCAGATCCTTAAGCAAAACTTGCCTTGACCTTACGTGAATCATCATTTGTAAAACCTAAACATAGAAAATTCCGTATTTCTATACGTTAAGTTAATACCTACATCAAACCTGCTATAAATCTCTCTGTCTCACGTATGCGAATGTCCAAGTAAACCGCTTTACATTATAATGATAGTATAAACACACGGTTGCGTCATGCCCGCGACCACACGTCAACAAAAACCGTATCCGGCTCTATGGAAAAATAGACGGCGGTAAAAAAGTAACATTTGAGAATACTAAGCAATAAAAAAGCACTTTTCGCCGTGTAACTAAACGTGTTTACCATCTTAGTGTCTTGTTATTCATCGGCGTTAGAATGAACAATAGACGTGATTCGAGACGCGTCTCCAATCGGCGTGGCATATTTTTTTTTCGTGTAAACACCCGTTAAATAGTGTACGTAAACTTAAATACAACAGCACCTTGAACGTAATTGCCACCGATAATCAGGCTGATAGCAAAGCGATCGCTGGCGCAATTGCTCGAAGCATTACAAAAGTGGCTATTAAAAACATGCAGCTTTTCCCCCGCACGAGCCCGAAGGACCGCGCGCAATAAGGTTGCCTATTATCCGCTACGCTCCGAAAAACACCAAAGGTAACGGCAAAACGGCGGAAAAATTTTGTAACCCCCATTGCGCAAGCGACGCCTAATATTAAACAATACAGTATAAACTAATAGAGACGATTATCTCAAATCAGTTAATTGATGTTTACCACATAGCGATCGGCTGCGCGATGGTTGCTTCGTTATCGGCGAAGCACGTACCGCGATCGTACTCACCGAGATCCCGGAGATGTATAAATTCTTACCTGTAACAATGTAAAGGAAAGGTTAATTGGGATAACTGTAATCTTAATATTAAAGATATAAACTTTTATTAATGCAACTTACATACAATTTATAAAAGGCTTTTTACTGAATAACTAATAGACAATATACAGCCTAAACCATTGCTTTTAAAGTTATGAAATTTGGAGTATGCCATCCTTTTCATATATAGGACATCCAAATACGGGTGGTTGTGCTTTTTCTTTTAAGGTTACACATACCTAGATAAGAATGAGTTTATTTTTATCAGCATTCGATAGGCTTTCACTCAAATGCAAATTCGCCTGAGTGTCGCTGCGTTTTGAGATGGAGCGTGCTTGTTTAGAACTAATTATTTATTTTTGCGATTGAAAATTTTTTTTTATCCAAGTTACACCTAAATATATCTCTGTTCGTCATTTCTTAAACTTACTCTCACAGTTAACAACAATAATGTTTCCCATTTTCTTAAATTAGCGATTTTCTCGTACTGTAATAACATGTCCTTAAAAACAACAATACGGACATCGCAACATCTGCCATCTTTAGCAAACAGTTACTTCTCTAATGAGCTGAGGAGGCTAATTTTTGAACAAAAACAAACGAGATAATAAGTTCAAAAGCTAACAACGCTCACGTAGACCAGTCATCATTACCCTGAGAAATTCGGAAGTACAATGGTGGAAAGCTGAGACGACAGGAGATGCGGTAATTGTAAAGTTACGAACTGACATTACGTGCAAATAAAAGATTACGAAACTGTAAATAAAAGAAAGTGTCCACACAGAGTGGACGGTTATTTTTAAATCGTATCACGTTGGATACGTTCCGTATATGCATTTTGTAGTCGTCAGTTGTGTCACAAGTTGTGTCAAGTGTGGGTCTAGTTTACGCTTCCTTTACTTAATTTCAAGGACCATTTGAGATAGCTCTGTAGGTAGAGTTAGGGGCGTCGCTAGGGACAAGAGAAAAGGGGTAAAAATTTGCGAAATTTCATACATGATATTTTTTTGATTAGTTTGGTATTAATTTGTTTCTATTACCCGACAGCCCATGAAAAAGGATAATGATTTTCGTATTTGTCTGAATTACCTTCTAAAGTCTCAGTTTAACCAATTTTAATATGTGATATGTGTTAAATACTTGAATGTAGTCATTTTATCCGACACATTGTTTGTTATATTTAAATGCTCAAGAATGAGGTGGTCTCCTATACTATTAGTAATACGAAAAAAAAAGTAACTTAAAATAAGGAAGGAGAATGTGCATAGAGCAGTATTATAGATTTATACACAAAAAATAATCCCCTTCAAATGTTGTCCTAAGTTCGTACCTGAAATGAGACTAAATATAGAAGTACCCTTTAAAAAGGTCACAAAATGAACCAGTGCGAGTGGGCTCATCGATAGTACACGGAAGAGAAGCGTTTGCGAAGGTTGAATCGCTCTTAAGCTCAAGGGTGGGATTATCGCATTGTAACCATAAAACATGTTATTTATCGATGAATAAGAACATCTCGGTGTTTTTAAGACCGCATAAAAGATACAAAAATACCTCACCAGTGAATATACCAGCTGACATACAATAAACCTGAGAACGATATAAAAATATTCATGTTTATAGTTTTGAATATGATATTGTAAGGTTCACCTTGGTTTTTAAAGGTAATGTGTATTAATCATAAAGTTGGCAACAATGGAGCTTATGACAGAGCGAGACGTAGAAACAGTTTAAATTTCGAACGCGTATTTCTCTAGAATGGGCGAGACGCGTGCGCAGCCTGCAACGGTCACGACTCGGACAAGTAGATCGATTTTTTAACGACCTCGAAATTCCAATAACAAAGGAACTTGTTTCTGATACACATATCGAAGTTTAGGAGAAATCTAACGAGAGTAATGAAACAATTGAAACGTTGATATTGATTGATATCAAAACATGCAGCTTTTGCACTCTCATGACGGTTATTGATTGGTAAGCGTTTTGGGCTTACGACAACTATCATGACTATGACATATACATGACTATCATTAACAAAACCAATTTTTCATTAGTCAAATTATACTTTTAAAACAAAAAAAAAAATAAAGTAAGAAAACTATTATATTTACACTCAAGCTTATCTCATAATTAAAATTATGTACAAAAACTATAATAGATGATTAATGAAATAAAGATGTGTACTAAAACTCACACGATAAGTAATACCCAAGCTTCTCTATGCGACAGTGTCAACACAGGACATTGCGCAGCCGCATTCAATTCTAAATACTTTTAGTAAACCAAATATTACAGCAATAATTTCCAAATTCGAGATAATCTAAATTAGAGCTAACTAGGTGGAATTCTAAAGAGTTCCCACATTATAAATGCAAGGTCGCAAAGTTTGGCGTCAAAAATAGCCTGTACCTCGTTACGGACCATAACACGGCAGACATCTACGTTCCATGAAATAAGCAAAAAATATCGTCGTTATACTTGAATTCTTTCAACAAAAAACACTACGTAGAATATTATATACCTTTTATAATTGGCATATACGAAATACTATAAACCAGTTTTATCACTAGAACAAAACAACTAAAAGACGCCAATTCTCACAATATATAATATACCTACTGGAATACATAGTATATATATTGAAACTCGCGCGCTAATATTAAAACTGCTAAGCCCTCTCACTGCCAAATAAAATAAAATTTAGAAGAAAAAACAATGTATGAATTTGAATGACATAATATAGACGGTATTTAAAGTTTCACAGGTGAATAAATA
This sequence comes from Lycia hirtaria, assembly GCA_947563715.1. Lineage (NCBI taxonomy): Eukaryota > Metazoa > Arthropoda > Insecta > Lepidoptera > Geometridae > Lycia > Lycia hirtaria. Next base: position 24,223,148 of record OX387376.1, read on the forward strand.
AACAATTCGACTCAGATAGTGGATGATGCTAGAACATCTAGAGTGTCTAGCGATGACATAACAACATGCATCGATAGGGTGATACTGGCCGCTTGAAAAACAGGTTATGCACAAGCACACAGTAAGGATAATAGTGCTTTTGTAGATATAATTGAAGGTAGCAATCAATACAAGTACCGACATTAAGTCTCATTTGCAATTTGCAAGGTATGATTAAATTTGCATTGAGCATGCAAAAAGTTATATAACTGATGCAAAGGATATTTTTACTAAACGTTAACACTTTAATCCCTTAGCTACGGATTGGTGTAAGTTTAGAATGATAGATGCAGCTGCAGTGAAACTATATAGCCCGTTTGTTATCATCAGTTTTCCGAATAGCCTCTCACTATGGAACCAAATTTAAAGACGTGTGTACCTCAAAATGACAAAGAGGTAAAAAATTGAGCAAATCTAGTAAGTTAGAGATTCCTTACTGGTAGTGGTCTGTGCACATTCTAGTATATTGGTCGGTAGTGTGATGCTACCGCCTTGACCGCGAATGACATGTACGACAACCGTAGTAAAGCCGTGACACTATTAGCAACAGGACTAGGAATGCCAATGCGAACCGTTTGACATTTAAGGCGGGAGGTGAAACAGTTCGCGTCGACGTGTTGAATTCCTTTGTCTGTAGCTTTATTGAGTAATAAAATAATATCTCGTTATGGTGGTTTTTCATTGAGAACGAAATAATACAGGATTTTTTATATTTTCCTATTGTGTTAATATTCAACGGTAAAATAATCGATGATAAGTCAAATGTTAGTCCAATTAAATTATTCAGCAGTAAAACGGTTTCATCTAGCAAACGCATTTCATTTTAGACCGCAAAAAATACACTTAACATTAAGCGAGTCAAACATAGCCTACGACACTAAGAAAATATAGATGAATCTAAGGAGACTTCGCAGGACAAATTCGAGTCAGCCGTTTAGACTACAAAAAGTAATTTTATAGAAACATACATAATCAAGTATACATTTACATTCGAAAACATAAGCCTCTTTCTTAAGCAGTCGGGTAATAAGAAGCATATCTATACAGACTAGAAGTCTCGAATAAAAATCTAGCCTTGCCTTGGAATCGCGGATTTTAATTCCTTTCAATATTTCATACCATTAATAAAAATTTCACAAGAGCAGTACACATTAAATTGAATCATAATGTCATTAATATAAGAGGTACACAAAAGATTAGTAATTGAGCTGACGTAAAGTTAGCCGGATAATGATGTAGATCGATCAGACGGCACGCGCCATCTTTTGGCATGTACAGGGTTGCCGCCACTATATTTATCACATAAGAAAAATAACATAAAAAACACACGCACCAAACAATTAAAAATCTTGAATTATTATAAGCGTTTATTATGCTAGTATAAATTTCTTTTATAAAAATAACTTTGAATTCTCTATAGTTTCTTACCATATAATTAACACCGTGACAACCCTAATTATGTTCTATTAAGTTAATGGTGCGTTCTCCACTATTATTACATCTGACTGCTAGCTTTTAAACCTCTTGATTGATAGATCTAGTTTAACCAGCTGTTTTTTTTTTCTTTTTCATGTTCTATATCAGGCTTGTATTGATCGCCAACTCGCCTGATGTTACGACGTTAACGGTCTACGATGAAAAATAAACGGACAAACTCACGATATTAACCGACATTCAAATCTGATATAATAATAATTACTATCATATTTTATATAAAGGTTTTTCTCAAGCTAGGCTGTTTGTAAGTTTCATATTTAGTAACACAGATACAACCAGTTTTTTTTAGCAACGAACCAAATTTAATCTTGATACGGATATAAAAGTTTTATTTTTCATCATGTCATTTTGCATCAATGTAACAAAATTATTTTTTTCAAGTATTAATTTTAAGTATTGACTTTTTTTTTTGTCAAAAGGAATAAAATTCTCATCACAACAAGAGTTCATAATACGCCTTTTTAGACTATTAAAACACCGTCACACGTCACAAGTAACACTTGCCGTCGTTCAACTTAAGGACATGTTATAACAGAGCAATTCGCCACGCGCCTCGCCCCAATGTCGTGTTATAATAGTACCAAAACTATTACACAAGCGACCGATTGTATCGATAGAAATCATTTTATTAACCGTTGCCCAATTAGACACACGCACGCCGGACATGAAGGAGTGCTCGACGAACATGTCTGTCGCAAACCTATCATAAATAAACGCTACTTAAATTTTCCGTCGTTCCGTGAACTCAAGGAGATCAATGTGTACAATTATATTATATGAGAAACCTTAAATATGTTAGTCCTTTGTCGCTTTATGAAAGTACCAAAACCGTTCAATCGTCAACGAATAATTGTGGAATATACACTTTGCAAAAGTACTAAATTGTTTAGGACAGTAGTGACAAACGCAAAGGCCTTAATATGTTCGCGACTAAGCTACATAATTATGCAAATTGTAGGTTGAATGACGTTAAATCGACAAAAAAGTATTGTTAACACGCACTGCTCGGGTAGCAACAAAAAGCCTTAAGGCTGACGTGTGAAAAGTTAAAATCCGACGCAAGCGCTTAGTTTCTCCATCTGTAGCAGCGTTCGGTGACAACCATAAACAGTGACATGGCGATCCTCAGCGCTCGAGGCAGACAAAGCCAAAGGAAAGTTACGAACGTCGAGAATACAAATCGGCGACAATGCATCACCCGAGAGAATTTCCCAACGCTGTCGCCGTGAAACTTGCAAAGAAAGCTTCGCGAGCTCGTTTGAATCGCTGGCCCTATAGACGACAATATATCTTTGTACTAGCGTGTTTTATTTTGACGGTGCAAGGTTGTGCAGCGCTGTCGAAAGCGAAGGCCGTGCGACACTGCGCTTGGTTAATCGGTCCACGTTCTGTGCTGACCGCAAAAATCGGGCACCTTGCGACAAGGCCGCGCTTGTCTCCGGTCTCCATAGCTCATGTCGTATAATTACTCACAAACAATACGCGCCGGGATCGTGGGTTTTCGCGCTCGAAACAATACCGGCGACACATTCTGCGAAGGCTAACCCCGCTTAGACCGAAAGGATGCAACTGAGACGCGCCGATGAGCGCACCGAATGCCAAATTCGCATTGAACTTTACGACTCACCTGCTTGCTCATGAGCTGTTGCAATGTAATACCTTCAGCGATCGCTGACGTTTGTCGATATATTATTAGGCGGTAAACAGCGGGTTGTGCAACAGTCGCCCGATGGTAAGCGACGCCGACAAACGTTAACAATCGAGGCCTTTTAACATGAACTGCGCGGTTAATGAGAGAGTTTATTTCCACAATCATATAAAAAGATCTCTCGTAGTCAGCGCGTGAACCTACACCGAAAATAATACATACAAGGAAAAAGGCAACGGTGACCTATACGAGGTAATGCAGTGTACAATCGAAACCGATTAAACGGCCGGGTGAGGCTGGTTTCCGCCAGTCGCCGCGCTCGTGTCTAACGCAGTTCTACAGTTTGGCACAATTACTGGTCGCGGTACCTTATCGGAGGCGAGATCGGCGGACCGCGCCTTTCACGGCGCCGCGGGCGCGCCCGCCCGGCCCCGCTATACTGCACCGCTACCATTATTCCTACTGATACAGTTCGCCTCCGAGTAGTTCGACTCTAATTAAACCACCGTTCCGCAACTGGATTACGAAACTACCTAACGCTTCCACCCACGGGGTGTGTGAATAAAACCAGCGCGTCTTCGTCGTGGAGAAATATCATTAGCACGCTAAACAGCCGTTATAATGATAAACGTAGTTTCGTGACTACGTACCGGGGATTACGTTGCGAAGCTCGTGCCCGATGAAATTGTAAAAATTACCAGGCTAACAGCTGATTGTTTCGAAGCCGATTTCTATATCGAAGCGATCGAACCCGTTTAATGATCTTCGGAGGTCGTCGCGACCCACTGACGGACAACGATTCGCGTACTTATCGAAAACAATAACGACGCAGTCGAGTGAAGCGTGACAGTTCGATTTTTTTCATAGTCATTTAGGCTCCGCGGCCTTCCCGTCTCGCGGCCGCTAATCCGCCATTCAATTTCCAATTAAACGGTCGATCGTCAATGCCGCGCGGGTCGGTGGTAGCGCGCCACGCTCGATATAAGGCGGGTGGGGACGCGCGGCGCGCCAGTGCCGTGCCGGTGGTGCCTATCACTGGATAAAGTTTTTGTCTCCGCCGTCCTTTCACTCGGCCCGCTCATGAACGCCGAAACGACGCGTTCCGTCGACGAACAAAACTCCACTTAGATAAGTTCACGGCTGTTACGTAGAAGTTAAGCGCGCGCGAATGTTAATTCGGTATCATTACTGACGATGTATTTTTCCACGCTTTCAGATGGTGAGAGGGGCGGCGTTAGCAGCCTGGCTGGTGGTGGCGCTGACGTGGGCATGCGCGCGCGCCAGCGTTCTGGTGCCCACCTACGTGCTGCCGCCCGACTCGTTCGTGCGCGACCAGCGCAGCCTCGCCGCGCCCGGTGACGCGCTCGCGCCGGACGCGCACCGCACGATCAAACGCCTCGTCGGCGGACATATCAAGATCAAAAATGACAAAGAACACGGAACGCCGAAAAACTCTCTCGTCTTCGACCTGAAAAGCGAGAGCGGCAAGTTCGTAGGCGCGATCGCACCGGACCAGTCGGGCGGCAACATGGGATGGAACCAGGGCATCTGGGACGACGGCATGCTCATGTCCAGCGCCGGCGAGGGCAAAGAGCCCGTCAAGATGAAGGAGGTCGACGAAGACAAAAAGACCCTGTCGGATCAGGTGGCGGAGGGGAAATATGGCCTGATACAAAACGAAATTTTCGCCAAATCGCCTAAGCGGCCGGGAATCGTGAGCTACGAGTCCAACTCCGAGACGAGAACGAAAGATAACCTGCAAAGTCTCGGCGGATTGAAGAAAGACGAAATATGGCTCGCGGAAGACCACCTGTTGGTGTTGAAAGGAGGCTCGTTCCCGGAGCGCACGAAAGAGAACGAGCGCAGGCCGTGGCCGCCGATAGACGACTACGAGGCGCCCAACAGGCAAGTAAAGCTCCCGGCGAAACCGAAAGTGCCCCCGCCCTTTCCGGTACGACTCTCCGACGACGGACCGCTCGTCTTCCTCACGCCAAACGGGAGTGTCCCTGCGGCCTTTTTCCCTCCCTATTATGCTGGAGAGGGCGAAGGCCCTGTACCTCCTCCGCCATTCCCCTTCGCACCGGGAGCGCCCTACCCCCCGGGTGGTGATCCGAGAAACTCTACTGCCGGGGGAGCACCGCAGCCAGGTCCTCCGTTCCCATTCCTTCCCGGGAATGCGAGCGAAGGAGCATTCCCCTTCCTCCCAACCATGAACGGGTCTTTTCCAGAAGGATTCCCCCCGGGCGCCGCGTTCCTACCACCACCGAGCAACCAAACGGACCTGTACGACGAAGACGACCCTTCGATCTATTATCCGCCGCCTTACAATTTTTCCTACCGCGCTGACTACAAAAATAAGGTGCCGGCGGGACCTCTCGTACCGGGCATCATCCTGCCCCCACCACCAGATTTCTTTGCGCCATTAGAGGAGAAAACGGCCACAGAAGCGATAAAAACCACGACGAAGCCGACCATCACGACTTACGTCAGGCCAAAGACAACTACGAGGCCGACGACGACGCATATACTTCACCGCAACAAATACAAGACGCGACCTACGACAACAGAGTCCGTGAAAACCACCGACGTACCGACGACCGTGTACACAACCACGCCTCCTGTGGAGATCGTTACCACAATGAAGACGAGGAAACCTCAGCGCATACCTTCGAGGCACCCAATACGCGTCCACAACCTACCAGACGAAGTCACCCAAAGACCCAAAACAGAGAAACCTGTTTACAAAACCAGGACCAAACTCACCTCCAAGCCTCTCTCCGTATCTGTCATCTATGATTACCCCGACGTTTACGATACCAAGACACCGACCACAACCAATAAGCCATATATAGTGTATAATGTCCCACAGAAGCAAAACACTGGCCACGAAGTAACCTCCACTCCTGTGCCATTGAGAGTTTTTTACTCCAACACACAAAACGATATCCCAACAACCAAACTGCAACCTGTTTACAACGGAGTTAAGCCTAGTGAAGACGGATTAGCATCTTTCTACTTCTTCGATGAACAGCCGAAAACGTCACCTACTCCATCGACATACTTTGACGGAAGAAACTATTACAAAACTGTGCCATCCAGCCGACCGGTACCGGTATACCAGCCACAAAACCAACAAGCATATCAACAACAGAATCAACAGGTGTACCAGTCACAAAACGCCAATAGTCAGTCTGGATTTTCGCCGAACGTGGACGTCTCATATGGTGCCATCGACCAAGCCGACGCTCTATTCCTGTTCCCTCAGAAACAAGGCACGAGAACGTTGACGCAGGAGTACTTCAGCATACAGAAACCGCGACCACAGCCGGTGTACGTGCAGCAACCGAAACAGAGGCCGAACTCTTTCTTCCAGCAGATAGCTGATATTCAGCAGACTATCGACTTCTATACGACGAACAGACCGAAATCGCACAGGCCCCACACACACAAGCCAAAATCGATTACTGGCAGGCCAGTATACCAGTTCGCGTATCAGTCCAATCAGAGGCCCGAGCACAATCCTTTCAGAGCTCCGAAGCTCGACACCGAACCTTTCAGACCGATGGTCAGCTACAGTAAACCATTCAACGTACAGAACGACTTCAACGCTATTACACAGTCTGTTTCGCCCGGCTATCACCAGCAATACTTGGTCGAGAACGTGCAAGTGACCACAGAAATTCCCACTTCCAGTAGATACTACCCCAAAACGAAGCCGAGAGACGAAGATTACGAAGATGCACCAGAAAAAGAGGTCAGAAACAGCAGCCCGAACCTCATTCCGATTCAGAACGATAAGCCCGCATCTGTGGTACATTCAAGACAGCCTACAACACAGAACCCGATCAGTCACGGATATTACACGAAGCAGGACGAGAGCTATTTCGATGACATCACGAGGAACTCTTTCGACATATTCGGGAAGAAGCTGGAAGATAGCACACGAGACGTACACGGCATCGCCGTGACCGCCCCTCTCGACACCGTGCGGACGCCGATCGACAACAACATCAACCTGCAGTACGCTTACGAGATAGTCGAGTCCCAGACGAATCCCCCGAGCTTGGACAGAGACACGCTGGTGAACGAGCGACACCCGCGCCCTCCGGTCGATCCTGATAGCGAGCCGGTTCCGGGCTACGCGAACGCTAACTCGAACGCGCAACTCGTACAAGCGAAACCGATATCTCTAGCGGACGACACGCTCGTGAACGATCGGTTACCGAGGCCGTCGATAAATCCCGACAGCGAGTTTGTCCCAATCCCGAACCCGGCGTACCGCACGCTCCAGCAGTACAGGGTGCCGACGCAGGTTCAGCGGCCGCAGTACACCGGGGAGCAGTTCGACCTCAACGGACACGAGCCGCCCTCGCTGGAAGGCGACACGGACGTCAACTACAAGAGGCCGCTGCCGGCCCTCAATCCAGACGCGGAGTGGATAGGGCCAGTGAACCCGGCGGGAGAAGGCCGCCCGGGCTCCTTCGTCTCATATAGACTTCCAGGCGAGGGCGCGCACGTGTACTTCCTGACGCCGCAGACGCCGGCGCAGGCCGCGCGAGTGAGGCACCGACCCCCCGGCTACGGACGGTGAAACCGAAGCTCTAGTCTGAACTGTGAACGCCGCGACGCGCGGCCGACTGTATATAATTAAAGCGCAAATGTGATGTTAAAGTGTCCTAAGTAGTGTAAGTACGAAAGACTAGCGGGACCGTCCCGCATTGCCATATTTGATGAACGCGAGTTTTCGTGTACCTATAAAGAAGCGACATGTTGTTAAAACGGACGCTAAAAGACTTTTTTTTTTTATACGAAGTTATTTATTAAATTATTTGTTAAGAGAATGTGGTGTATGCTATCGATAGTTAATTTATTTATGTCAGTATTGTCGATGATGAATGTGATATGTGTGTGGAAAATTGTGGCCTCGTTACGCTGATAATGCCGGCCACGATCGTTATTGTAAATTGTTATTTAAAACGAATCATTGTGATTTTGTATTGTATTTTGTAAAACAAAGAATTTTTTTAAATAAAAAAAACGATGGAATTTTTTTATTAACCTAGCATTTTTATTGTCCCCCAAATGTCAGAACTCACGTAGGAGTCGTAAATGTTTAAATTACGAATGGCGAGTGATTTAGTGTCAGGCGAGATAATTGCCGCAAACAATTACCCAAGTGCCTGACAGTTTGGTAACCTCCAGCCGACCGGGAAATTAGGTAACAATTATCCGAATATGATTCAACTAAAGTCGACATAACACCGACTAGATTTATGTAAATAACTTAGGGCGTGACGCGAGTAACTAAATCCGTATGCCTATAAAAACTAAATGGATCTCGCATTGTAGAAATCATTTTAATACGGAGCCGAAATGGATTAATCGATCACGATTCAACCTTGATAGTAAAATAGAAAGCTAGAATGGGTGTCTAGCATAGCCTGTTGGAGCTAGTTTTTAGTTTGGCCTGCTTAGACACGGCTGTGTTACAGCAACAGTTTAATCAACAATGAATCATATACTGTAGCGGCTATAAAGATGTTAATTTTGTTATACCAACAATAAATAAACACATAGCACCCGTCAATATTATTAAAACGGATACTTGTTTTATCAAACATAGAAGAATATTCTCAAACTTCGAAGCTAAGCGATATCAAAAATAGTAAATACTGTTTTATTTTCGGAATTATTACTTCTAGCATCTAGTTGTCCAACATTCCTCAGTAAATGGCACGTTTTTAGGATTCCTTGCTAAGGATGGATGATGAATAGGCTCCCTATTCGTCTCTCCTACACTTAAACGGCTGTATCTTTTGAACGATAATGGATAGAAGTCTCAAAATTGGCAAGATTGAGGGTTCACTTTGATGTAAATCAATAAATACTAAAAACTGGTAAAAGTTTATTCAAGAAAAAATGGGAAATTATTGTGCGAGATAAAACATCCGTGTTGATTTAACAAAAAAAACCTTAAAATAGCGTAAACGGTATTGTGTAAATCTCTTTGGATTAACGCGACATTGGCGGAGTAGTGGCGTGACCAACCGTTACAAAAGCCATTAGGTCCAAGAACTGAACTGAATATCTTTAGTTAAAGTAAATAGGTCTGTAACACTTACATATTTGAACTTGATATAGTAACGCCTAGCATTTCAGGCTATTCCTACTGTATAAAAACCGGACAAGTGCGAGTCAGACTCGCCCACCGAGGGTTCCGTACAAACTAAATAAAAGGGGGAAATCATATATTTTTTTTATATTTTCCTTCATACACCGAAAAATATACATCGTAAAAATATTTAACACATTCCTTGCTCACCACTCGGATCCGAATAGGGGCTATAGTAGCGGCGCCTCCCACTCGGATCCGAGCGAACGAACGTTTGAGGCAGCCCTCATTCCTTGCATAGAGACACTATTTTTTTGTGATTAAATAAAAAATGACCAGTTTTCGGATTTTTTCCTATATGTGTACTCTAACAAAATGCTTCTTGCCAAATTTCAGAGTTCTAGGTCAACGGGAAGTACCCCATAGGTTTTGATTCCTCTGTGAGTGTCGAAATGTGCGTTTTTTACGACATATTCGGCTGTAACTTTATTATACGAAAACTGAGAAATTTTATTTTTCTTTCTGCAGCAAGATACTATGGATCTGCGTATATGAATTTAATTTCAACTCGATACCTTCACGCGTTCCCGAGATAAAGGTCTTGACACCCGGACGGACGGACAGACAGATGGACAATGGACGGACACCCGGACAGACGAAGTGAAAATTATGTGAAGTTACAAATATTCTAGATATACAGCACATTATGTTGCGTAATTAGCCGTGGTGTCAGAGTTCATGCTCATGCGTTCATGCATAGGAGTACGGAAGCCTCGGTGCGCGAGTGAAACTCGTACTTTGACGAATTTATTTAACTTCGGAGATATAAAGAAATAAGAAAAGAAAACAAACCGTAGAGAGGCAAAGCCTTTTATGATCACAATCAGATAGAATAATATATCATCGAAATCGAATAATAATTACGTGCAATAAACAGTTTTCTCATTTTTATCCGACTGCGTAAGGAGTGTTGTTTTTCGAGTGTATGCATGTATTTATAAGGGAGGCTTGACCGATTTTGATGTGCGAGGTCTCTCTTCACTTCGAGAGTGTCATAGGCTCTATTTTTTTTCTAAGAATATTACATCTTTTGCAAAAAAATGCGTTTTTTCGTAACCTCCAACGAACTTTTTCATAATAAACAGGTGGTTTTACTAGATAATTCTAAAGAATGCGCATTTATAATCATTTACAGCGATTTTACGCATACTTTCTCACAAAAAAAAACGTACACTCAACAGCATAGCAAGCGTGACGAAATCGTAAGTTAGACTAAAAAACCGCTTTTCTTCAGTCGGGTATTTTGTTTTTCTCTTAACATAGATATTGTATGAACGAGCGCGCTATTTGATTTCTTCATAGGTGTGAATTAAATATTTGATCCTGGTCAAAATTTTACGGAAATGATACAAATATAGCTGTTACAAAAAGTGGTAGGCGTTTGGTATTTTATTTGACAGGCGTTAGGGTTTAGCATGAAAAAGTATGCACACATTTGCGATTATAGAGGTTTTCCAACTAATGTCGGTAATTTGGTAACTTTACATTTTTTTGATTGGAAAATAATAGTTTTTAAAAATAAGCACTCTTTTAAAGGTCACTAATTTAATCAAAGGTGGCTACATAAAGAGAATATCGTTTATTTTATACAAGTTGTTTTTAGAATTGTACGTTAAAAATAGAAGGATCGGCAATGTTGACACGTCATCCAGCTACACTCCGTATGTTTTTTAAATAAAATCTACGGGAAACTCGTCTGTTTTGAGTTATAATATCCGACTATGGTTTCAACTGCATTCGATGGTCTTCATCAATGTGGTGTCGTGGTGTGCGTCGGTCGGTGAGAGGTGATCGTGCCCCACATCCCTGTACGCACGTACCTGTGTCCGGCTCCTGCGTCTGCGGCTGGTCCTGCAGCGGGTGCTGGTATAGCCGCAGGTAGACCTGGATCGAGACGTATATTCGCACGTACCTGTGTCCGGCTCCTGCGTCTGCGGCTGGTCCTGCAGCGGGTGCTGGTATAGCCGCAGGTAGACCTGGATCGAGACGTATATTCGCACGTACCTGTGTCCGGCTCCTGCGTCTGCGGCTGGTCCTGCAGCGGGTGCTGGTATAGCCGCAGGTAGACCTGGATCGAGACGTATGTACGCACGTACCTGTGTCCGGCTCCTGCGTCTGCGGCTGGTCCTGCAGCGGGTGCTGGTATAGCCGCAGGTAGACCTGGATCGAGACGTATATTCGCACGTACCTGTGTCCGGCTCCTGCGTCTGCGGCTGGTCCTGCAGCGGGTGCTGGTAGAGCCGCAGGTAGACCTGGATCGAGACGTATATTCGCACGTACCTGTGTCCGGCTCCTGCGTCTGCGGCTGGTCCTGCAGCGGGTGCTGGTAGAGCCGCAGGTAGACCTGGATCGAGACGTATGTACGCACGTACCTGTGTCCGGCTCCTGCGTCTGCGGCTGGTCCTGCAGCGGGTGCTGGTATAGCCGCAGGTAGACCTGGATCGAGACGTATATTCGCACGTACCTGTGTCCGGCTCCTGCGTCTGCGACTGATCCTGCAGCGGGTGCTGGTAGAGCCACAGGTAGACCTGGATCGAGACGTATGTTCGCACGTACCTGTGTCCGGCTCCTGCGTCTGCGGCTGGTCCTGCAGAGGGTGCTGGTAGAGCCGCAGGTAGACCTGGATCGCGACGCGCGCGCACCGGAAGTAGAACGGATGCGAGCGCAGCACGTCCTCCAGCCGCAGCAGGCCGACGTACGACCGGAGAGTCATCTTGCGCATGCAGTACGAGTGGAAGTCGAACTGGTCCTCCATTATCTCCGCGAAGTGCTGCACACACACATTTACAATATATACTTTTTATTATTTTTTATTTAGTAATAGATTTACGTTTAACCGCCAACTCGCTTGATGTTAAGCAACGTTGCGATCTACGATGGAGCGCGCTTACCTAAAAGAAACCAATTCAGTCGTGATTTAAAGACTACTAATAATAATACACTATATAATAACTGTGTGAGGTTAGATTGGCGAGTTGAAGTGGCAGTGGGCAGGCAATATAGCACGTACAACTGATGGCCAACGGAGGCGAAAAGTTCTCGAGTGGAGACCACGCACCGGCAAGCGGAGCGAAGGGAAACCAACTAGAAAATGGACAGAAGATCTCATACAAGTGGCGGGAAGACGTTGATTGCATCCGCTTCCACCAGGACTTTTTGAAAATCCATGGGGAAGGCATATGTCCAGCAGTGGACTTATTATGGCTAATATGATGACGATGACCTTTACATGAACTCTATGCTAATAGTAACATAGAACAAAGCTGGGGGTTAGACAAGTGGCATTCTAATGTTGTAACGCCGGTAGAATATAAAAGTAAATAAACATGTAGTATGTGGTATGTAGTAGTAGTTATTTTGTAAATAATCGAACCATTATTTCATCTGACATTGTTATTATTTTGATTATTATTTGACTAGATTTTATTATTCTTTTGTATGTTAAATTAGCTATTGTTTATTTTTTATGTTAAATTATTTTGTGTTTACCTGAATTACTGTACTTTGACATGTATCTTCTTAGATATAAATAAACTATGAACTAAATGTTTGGGACTGACAATAACTAATGAAATGTCACGTGACGGCACGTCACAGTTTCTTAGCATTTCTAAGCGTAAGCGTTTGTAGAAATAAAAACGTTTGCCGCTTGTCTAAGACAGCTGGACTCACTCTATCGACTTCATGTGCTTTTTTCAGGGCTTCGCCCCAGTGCTGTGCACGCTGGTACGCCGCCGCAGCCTCAGTCTGGAACCACATGCACTGCATCTCGTTCAGATTCTCTGTCGCCGGGACACCTGCAATCATTATCGGAAACTATTGAAACTTGCGTTTTTGCCTAATATCCCATAAAAGGGTAACTAATGATTTCCAAATGTATGTATGTTCTTATATCACCTGCTGTAACCCACATGTTTGGGTTGCATTATACTCTTTTTTTCTCCCGAGTATTATAGGATACCTACTTTATAATAATGGAGAAGAAAATGGATAATGGAGAAATCTAAATGGACATAGACATATACAGAATTTTATTGTGATAAAAAACATACAACACAAAATAAATATCATTCAAAAAATATAAATCATACACAAAATACAAACACACAACAACGGACGCTAAACAATTTTCAAGGATCTTTACACTACTAGCTAATAGAATATTCAATCAGCTCCTCCATGAGATCTATAATAATAATGTTTACACTACTAGCTAATAGAATATTCAATCAGCTCCTCCATGAGATCTATAATAATAATGTTTTCTAAGCTTTTCGGGATTGTTACTCATTCAAATGAATCACATTTTAAAGTGCTGCAAAGTGTTCGAAACGTCACCTCACAAAATTATGTATATAAAATATACGCGATAAATCCGTTAAAATTTGTTTCATTTCAATGTATAATAATAGCATAGCTACAAAAAATCCACGCTGCTGAGACATTTTTACGACAGCAGAAGAGTCAAGCAAGGAAACCCTCTTACTCAAAACTCTTCAACGCCATCGTAAAATCATCAATGATTGCGAAAAAAAATATTATCTGACCTTCCCTAGTGAACTTGGCGCACATCTCCTCGGCCCGCTTGACGTGTCCCGCGCGCAGCATGTACCGCGCACACTTGCTGTTCACGTACCGGTCCGCGGTGTCCATCGCTTGCGCCTCTTCCAACCACTGGTACGCGGACACTGGATCGCCTGCGTGCTGCGAACAAAAACAGACTGTTACTCACAGTAACTATTCTCTATTCGGTTCGTATCAAAGGTTAGCATTCCGCACCCTTAGTCCGGAAGCCTAAAATGTGCAAGTGTTCCAGCAGAAGCGTACCTTATATATCCTCCCTTTGACAATGAACAGTTCTATTAAGGTGGGCGTGTGCTCTATGGCCGCGTCGATGTAGCGCAGCGCCTTGTCCGTCTCCATCTTGAAGTCGAAGTGTTGCGCCGCGAAGTAGTACGCCCACAGGAGCGCACTCGCCGGCTGCTTCACTTCGTTCGCCTCCAGACTGAATGTACAACTCTTGCTCAGACTGTCCATGTACTGGAGGACTAGCTTCTCTATCGTGTCCGCTTTGCTTTGATCCGTGTATAACGATCTGGAAGTGTAAAATTGGTATATGTAGTTTAAATAAGTGGCCAAGATCGTGTCGAGACGCGCATATGATATAATACTATAATGTAAAAGACGATCACTTGACAAATATTGTTTGCTTTAATTGTTTGACCACTTTGCTAAATGTCAATGACCTCTCCACTATAGCGACTTAAATGTTTTACACATGTGTATATCGCTATATCTCGAAAAGTTGTAATCACAGTATTCAAAATAATTTTCATTAAAAAAAATATATATGGTCTACTAGTGTCCTATAACCAATCATAAATTTTTAGGTGTAATAGTTTAGAAATGTTGACACAGTTTGTTCACTTTTGGCGAGCGATATCTCGCATACATTACATCTGAGAAGAATATGGAACCTTAACTTATTTTAACACACCTATTAGACGATAGCCCCCATGACAGGGTTGGGTTTGGAAAAAAATCATCCCTTCTTTATATAAAGAAGGGATGATTTTTTTCCAAACCCAACGAACTGCTACCCTTATTTTACACATTGACCAGACTGCGTAAGAAGGAAGGTAATCTTTTTCGAGTGTATGCATGTTTATACGTATTTATGTATGTGGGTATGTATGTATGTATGTTTCTATATGAGCCTAAGCGGCTTGACCGATTTTGATGTGCGAGGTGTCGTTAGATTCGTCTTCACTTCCCGAGTGTCATAGGCTATATTGTTTTGTAATAATAATATATTTCTCGCAAAAATAAAAAATTGCATTTTTTCGTAACCTCCAACGAACTTTTTCGTTATTAACAAGTGATTTTACTAGAATTATTTAAAAAAATGCGCATTTATAATCTTTTACTTTCTCACAAAAAACGTACTCATAATAGCGTATCAAGCGTAACGAAATCGTAAGTTAGACTGCAAAAACTGCTTTTCTGTTTGTTGTACATATTTTGTTTTTCTTTTAATATCTACATATATTAATTTAATATCTATATCACTTGATTAAAAATTTTACTAAGGGATTTTGTAGCAATTCACAGAACATATCTACCAGCCAAATTTCATGTAAGTGGTGCTCATAGTCTCTGAGTAAAATAAATATGACATACGGATAGATATACAGACGGTCATGACGAATTTATAAGGGTTTCACATAATTACCACGAAACCCTAAAAAACTGTCATATTTATTTTCTTAAATTTCTTTGGTCTGGCTAACCGTAGATCGACGAAGAGCGGCGGGATGCCTTTATGCAGGCCGTGCCGCAGGTAGTCGTCGACGAGTCGCTGGAACACGGGTTGCGCCTGCGCAGCGGTCAACTGCAGCCGGCGCGGAGCTATCGCCTTGGGGAACTCTTTCCTGGAACAACGACAACACTACTGAAACAACTATCGCACAGGATGACTCTCATTTGCCTACAAATTACAATACATACCAGTCTGAAATAATTATTTGTGCTACAAGGCTGGTAAGGCGATTTTTACAAACAAGTAGACGGAAAGTCGAGGGCTTACCATCGTCACAAAATAACATTAATAGTATTAAATATAGAAAGGACTCCGCTTCCCGCCAATCTCGGGTTTCTCACTCGCTCCTCCGCTCGTTGTCGTTTGCAGGAGTTTGCCTGCACTGCACATTCATTTGTTAGTCGAGGCAGATGTTGCGTACTTGAAGCGCTCGAATCGTAATTGACATGGAAAGCGAGCGGCTGTCAGACGAGGACCCGGTGGACGCAGTTACGACGAGGAGGTAGCTTCATGCGTATGCGTTATATATAGACGACAACTTGCGTATGTGTTACTCAATAATGCGCCGTAAATATTTATTTTTGACTTGTCTAAGTAATTATTTTAAGTTGATCCACTAAACTCGATCTTGTAGAGCCTAGTTAACCGTGATAGTTTTCCTTTTAATGTTATCATATATTCTACTATGATGAATTTTTTCATATCTCCAAAGTCAATAATTTAGCCGGTAGAGGGGCCAATACGTGACTCCTACAAAAATTATCATTTCAAAGCTTAATATTTCGCAAACCGAACCCTAAATTGAAAAATGGTTTTCGCACACCTCCATTGTTTTTTTGATAATCCATCCAACGATACCCCATACGATGGGGTAGATGAGAAAAATAATTCATCCTCACTATAGGAGATGTAACCAAAAGAGATTTTTTTTAAATTTTATTTCACAACTTTCTCGGCATTATTAATATGCATATCTATACCAAATTACAGCTTTCTAGTACTTACGGTTTTTAAGCAAAGCCACAGATGGACAGACAGAACCCTAAAAAGGATTGTATGGTGTGGCCTTGCTGCTCAGCTTGACCAGGGCCACTGTCGTGTCCCCACATTTCTACTTTAACTTTTACAAAATTAAAACTAATTTCAATATAAAAGTTACTTACTTATATACATCGAAGAAGGCCACTTTCTCGTCAGGATCAGTGATTTGTTTGGCTTCTATTAATTTATCATAGTACATAACATTCTCTGGATTTCTCTTTAACAACTCTTCGTATACCCTTTCCGCTTCTCTGTACCTGAAACATTACGAACAACTTAAATGAGATTTACTTAATATTTCCCAACAAAGTTTTCTTTACTAGCATTATATTTCAAAGTCTTTAATTTAGATAAACAAGTTACAAAAGGATTTCGAGGGCCCCAAACTAGGCAAAGCGTGTATCTTGGGAGCCCGTATTCCTGTTTACTACATTATGTGTTTGTATATGTTTCACGCCGACATTGGTACACATTTTATTTTATTATTGACTTAAATATTTAATTAAATTATAACAATTAATAAATGAATTAGCTAGTACAAATTATACGTATATTAACCAATATATTACATATTATTTATTCCGCTGCTAGGTAATGATGTAGGTAATATCATATTTAATTGCCATTAGTATTGAAATCCAATTTCACAAAGACGAAACAGTATGTGTTCGAATGTTAGTGTATGTGTATGATGGGGTGTGAGGGTGTGTAAATGTGGGTTTGTACAGAGGATCAGAGGTCAAATTAGGTCTTTACTTTGTGGAAAAACTTCTTTTATCTTCATTTCATTGAATGTGACTAGTTTTTCTGTTTGAATGTATGTGAGCGTCAGTTACCATTTTTTCACTTTATGTTTAGCTTCAATAACGGTGCCCTTTAATATGTCAAAATTTCTACGCACTGAATTGTAGGTGAATATTTGCACGTACTTTAGGTAGTCGGGAGGCATATACGGAGTTAATGTTTAGCAGCAGAAGGTCACGTGGGTGATTTCGTCTATTCTGAACATGTTGTGAGTGAGCCGAGAGGTGATGACTTTTAACAACCGCACTTAAAACAAATAACTGTCTGACGGTCAGAACAGATTCCTTCTTATAAAGTTGATCCGTAGGATATAGCTTTGGTTTACCCAACATAACTTTAAATTATTTATAGTTGATTACTATCACTATCCTAAAAAAATTAGAAAATGTGATCGTGATTCCAATTGTGAATATTATTAATGATTGTATCAGCCGAGGGGTTTTCCCGGATGAGATGAAACTTGCCAAAGTAGTTCCTGTACACAAAAAAGGCAACACCACTACCTGTAATAATTATCGTCCGGTTTCAGTTCTCCCAAGTGTAAGCAAAATATATGAAAAGTACATTACAGAAGAACTGATGACGTATATGGTAGACGAAAAATTATTAAATACTCGCCAGTTTGGATTTCAAAGAAATAAATCATGTAAACATGCAATAACACAACTCATCTCGGACATACTCTCTGGCCTTGAGGGGCGACAGAAAACCTTTGGCGTTTTTGTGACCTATCAAAGGCATTTGATTGTGTCTCACACGAAATATTAATTGCCAAAATGCAACATTATGGCATACGTCACAAAGAATCAAAACTATTAAAGTCATATTTAGGTAATAGAAAACAAGTTACGGAAGTGGGTGGATGTAGATCAAATACGGATACTCTTAAACTAGGTGTTCCTCAAGGGTCTATGCTCGGTCCATTGCTGTTCATTATATACATTAATGACCTATCAGTAGTAACCAAAGAAGTAGATATAGTACTGTTTGCAGATGATACTAGTCTCATAGTTAAAGATGAAACTGAGTTGGGCATCACTATGAAAATCCAACAGTCAATCGAAAATATCAAGCGGTGGTTTTCAGCAAATAATATGCTACTGAACGTCGATAAGACGCATGTAATTAATTTTAACTTAACCAAAAATATTCAGTCACACTCAAACATTATAGTAAAAGCTACTCTTGACAACCTGGATATATCACTCACAAACGAAGTTAAATTCTTGGGTGTATGGCTAGATAATAAATTAAAGTGGACAACTCATATTGGCGAATTAACAAAAAAACTCAGTTCAGCTACTTACGCTATAAAAAAGATTAAAGAATTAGCCGGGCTCCAGGCAGCAAATACCGTATATTTCGCTTACTTCCACTCACTCCTAACTTACGGAATACTTTTTTGGGGATCGGCTGCTGAATGTCACACAAAAAGAATTTTCATTTTGCAGAAACGAGCTGTGCGGTATAAACTAGGCCTAAAAAAGTTAGACTCTTGCAAAAATATGTTTAAGGAGCTAGGAATAATAACGATGACTGGAGAATTCATATATCAATGTATAATTTATGTATTGGAAAATGTACACAGTATGAAAATAGCTGCTGATTGTCATAACTATGACACTAGATATAAAAACAAATTACTGCCGCCACGTAAAAGACTCACTAAAACATCAAATAGTTTTCACAGTATGGGGATCGAATTTTATAATACACTCCCCGACTATATTAAAACATGCTCCAAAGACGTCATTTTACAATATGCAAAAAAACATCTAATAGAAAAAAGTTATTAAAGATTAAAAGACGCTAATTCTGACAAGAGCCTGTTCAATAACCATGTGACAAAAAATACTAAATAAATAAAACTCAAATTTACTTCTATAATAATAAGTTGGCTTCGCTATAATTAATTTAATATAATTGTTATTATTTTTTACATTAATTTTTAACAATGCTATTGCAGATACCTCATATTTATTTTACATTTTAATTTAATTATTTATTTTTCTATTGCATTTATAATTATGAAATGGCAATAATCATGTATATTTAATCCAATAATTTGACGATGCCATTGCAGAAACTCTAGCGACATACCTATTTTGTAATTGTATTACTGTCTGACGCTTATCCATAAACTTTTTAACCTTTTGTTTGACGTTTCTAAGTGCATGTGACATGTCTGCGGAAATAAATGGATTTGATTGATTGATCACTGCTGTTTTATTAACAAATAATCCCACTAAATAGCATAGATCTTTTATTGTTAGAACTTGGATGGATAAAGTCTTAGTATAAACAGTATTACATACTATAATTATACAGAACGGACACTGCCTCCCCCCTAATTTCGGGTATCTCACCCACTCACCACGCTCGCCCTTTCGTTTGAAGGAGTTTACGTGCACGACACAATCAATTGCCAGTCGAAAGAAGCGTTGCGGGCTTCGAACGCTCGAATCCTAACTGACGTCACAGACAAGCGGCAAGCTGACGACGACCCTAATTTCATATATATGTGTCTATGTGTGTTATATACAGATGTCAAGTTATGTATGTATCACTAATTAGATCGCCGTTGTTTAGGTATACGATGTGTGGTCATAGTGTACTATGTCAGTCAAATACATGTTGGCAAACTTCACACATCTTCAATAATGTTAGGAAATCTCAGGCATTCAGATTTCCTCACAATGTTTTCCTTCGCCATTTGAAGTTGGCGGCCATTAATAATACGCAAGTAACTTCCAGAAAATAGAGGTCAACATCAGAAGTGGGAAGTAGCATAAGTTAATTAAAACAAACATCTATTGCAATGTACAATATGATGATCAAGATGGCTGAAAATAAAAAAAAAGGAAGACAGATAATACTCACCTCTTCAATTTTAAATAATATTCACCCGAGGTCTCCTTAATTGATAACTTATCAAGTATCTGACTTTGGAACTTAAGTAGATGATGCAAGGCCCTTTCGTACTGCCCCGACTCAGCTAAAACCATATTTTGGTAGAGGAGCAGCTCTGAATGCTCATAATCATAGGGCCCCTTCATTTGATTTGTACGGAAAGCATCCAAGATGCTGTTGGCCATCTCATAGTCTCCGAGGAGATGGTAGCTCATGGCGAAACCGATCCATGAAGCTCTTTGTGTCGGTCGCAGCATAAACAGTTGGTATCGCGTATCCTAGAAAAAATAGATATTATATAAACAAGTGAATATAAATTTAAGGTGCAATACAAGTGTTGTATATTCAAAGAAAAAACAAAATACCCAACTATAAAACAGCAATATTTTCACAGAGCAACAGTTACATGCTCTTGATATGTTGTTAATTCTTACCCTCATACCTTGCATGAAGACCCTATTTTTTGTGATTAAATTAAAAATGTCCAGTTTTCGGATTTTTTCATGATGGTCAAATGTGGCATCACACGAGAATCGAGAACGACAATATCATCAAAATCCTTGGAGCTGTTTCAGAGATCCTTATTATACATATATGTATAATATTATGTACAAGAATTGCTCATTGAAGTATATTAGATAAAAGAACTTACTTTATATCCTTCCAAATCTCTCATCTGAATTTGAAGCAGCGAAAGATCCCGCAGTATTTGTATATTCTCCTTTTCCCACTTGAGAGCATTGCGGTAACATTTGATTGCCTCATCATACTTTTTATCAGAACGCTGAAGTAGACCATAGACATGCCAACAGACTGGAGACTTGAGGTCATTACGTAGCCCGCGACGGACATACTCATATGCCTCATCTTTACGACCCAAGCAGTTTAATGTCAATCCTTTCATAGCCAATGTTTCTGAAACAAATCATAAGTGATATTACTTAGACAAGAAATCCCAAAGACATTTGTCTTTTAGACAATGTGTGCATATTGCGATTCACTGCTGGCTTCAAATAATGCAGGTAAAAATCATGTCAAACAAACAGTCAAATGTTTGGTTATAGTTTTACTGAATTTACATATACAAGTTGAAGATAATAGTTATCACAATAGCTGCCGAGGTTTTTTTAAATACAGCAGTTATTGTGTTAATATTTCATTTAGTCCCTTTTTCCTGCCAAAACATATTTCTGTAAATGTATCATACTTGCTTATTACTGGAGATCTGTAAATGGGTATATTATTTAGAATAATCCTTATTTCAACTCTTGTTTATAACTATCAAATTATATAAACTAACTAGATGACCCGGCGTATTTCATATCACCTATCAATGAGTGGACCCGATATTTTCTCAACGTTTAAACCTTCCTTGGACTACGACAAACATTTCAAAACCAAAATCAGCTAAATCGGCCCAGCCGTTCTCGAGTTTTAGGGAGACAAACAAACAGCAATTGATTTTTATATATATAGAGATAAGAAAAAAGTATAATGCTAACACAAGTACATTTCTTAGTATCAAGTGTTAATTAGTCACTAAATACTTAGGATGTTTTTCAAGGATGAGCCATAGTATATATAATCAGAGAACCAACAAAGTTTTGTAGCATACAACATTTATTTCAATGTCAAATACCATTTCAGTAATCTTAATTAATTAATTACAGGATATCGATAACAGTAACATTTAAAAATATAATTTCAGTATTCATTCACATACTCTTTCTCCCAAAACAAGGGGAAAAAAACAAAATTATGTGTATATAATAGTTAGTCCAAGCAGTTACTTGGAAGATGTTTTGAATTCATTTGTTACTCTATAAAATTAAAGCAATGTAGGAAATGGCTTACCTCCATGTTCTGCGAATTTTGGGTTGGATAAAATCTGCTTCGCAAACTTCAACCCATTTTTGTATTGTTTATGTTCGTAGCATCGCTGGAAGATAACAAAGTACTTATTACTACGAATGTAACCTCTATTTATTATTAGATTCAGCGCTCCTAGGACCAAAATCTATGTAAGTTCTTGAGGCTTAAAAATGTTATAAATTACATAAAATGCTTTTGTAATGTGAAATATTGTTTGCAACAAAATCCGAACTACATAATGACAGTGAGAAATTGTCGGCCCGGATAACATTCTTTCATAATTTAAAGTTATTCGCCGAGAATGACAATTGGCCTAAAATCAAATTGTGTTTACAAACGTACATACCAGGATTCTTTTGAAAAGTGCATTCTCTTTCGGTGGTAAAGGATTGCTGGGTGGCATTTCGTCCCAATAAAATGAATTAGCTTTCTAATAATTCACTAAAAATTGAATTATAATATAAAAACCTCGTGGCTATAAACCAAAGAAGTCGATGAAGGATAGCTGTCTATGGTTTATAGAACTTGGTCACGTGACATACTATGCTGCCATAATCACAAACATATTTTCTACTATTTTTGGCGAAAGAACGAAAATTTTGTGCAGATAACTGTTAAACTGTCTTACATATTATAAACGCATGCTAAGATCTTATTCACTGATTAAGTATTTGTTGCATTTTGTCACACTGGAAACGTCACGCGCGAAAACGGAACAAAACACTGTTTATCTAAAATGTGCTTATTCAGCGTTTATAATTAGGAGCTTGATTTTTTATTGGTATTACTATAGTTCCCGTCACGTAAAAAGAACGCTGATTTGTTCGTAAGCGCGAACAAACCAGCGTTCTTTTTACGTGATGGGAACTATAAAAATACTTATGGTTAATCTATGGTTTCGTTTTGGCGGGAACGTCTCGTGTTGTTGCTTTGTTTTATTTTCCTAAACTTGTGTTATTTTGAACATTAATGCTATAAAATGGTGGTGTTTTATTCATTAAGTGTTTGATCAAGTGCGTGAGTGTGGGTAATTGAAATAAGCAGTGAAACGTGTGATTTTACGTTGTCTGCAAAACTCCATAGAAGCTTCTAGTAAAGTCGCCATCACTTTAGTGTGGCTAGACTTAAATTTGAAAATGACTGTTTACGTGACTTAGACTGTGACTAGAACACTATATAACTTGTATTACTTAAGAAACTTTAAATATTTCAATACTTGACAATGGCAAATCGCTAATCGCGGTGTCCAATACAAAAAAGAAGAAGAAGCTCTCAATGGCTCTCATTGGCCGTCAATCAACACAACACCATTACTCTTTGCACAACACTCTCGTCTCTAGTCTCTGTGCAACACACAGGTACAAGTACAAACACAACAGTCAGCTACATGAACCGAAACGAAACCGATATTTAGCAAAGAAACTTGTTTTTTTTTTCAATTACTGATTCCCTTAATATTTTGTGAATTACTTACTGTGATATTTCACGCTTTGCCACCACAACGCTAATTTTTATAGAGTACTGGTTAATATGGGCATAGAAAACATGCGTCGATGGCCTATGTATGCTGTCTTTGCCGTGACCATCTTGCTAATGCTTTCACTCTTCAATAGTTGGACTTTGGAGACAGAATTACGTGCCAAGTTGCAGGCCATGGCTACGCAGATGCACCAGTGTACGCGGCAGTCCGCTACCTGCATGGAAGAGTCCCTAACAGTTCTTGAACAACGCGACACATACTTAGGCAAGGTCACTGACTTAGAGCAGAAAAAAACAGAGTTACAGACCAATTTAACCGATTATGTGAGCAGACTGATGAAATCCGAGATTCAGGTGAACCACACTCGCGTTGACGTCGAATTATGCAAGACAGAGTTACAATCACTGAAAAATCTACAAGTAAGTAAGAGTGCTATGTTGGAGACGTTACGATTAGAGAAAGACACGATGACGAGTCAATTAACCGAGAAAAAGCAAAAGATAGAAGAGCTTGAAAAAGAAGTGGAGAAACTGAAGTCAGCATTGACAACCAAAAGTGTACCGGTACCATCACCAGTTTCTAAAGTGACTCCAGCACAGCAGCCTCCCAAGCTGAGCTCCTCTTTGAAGGTAAACAATGTAATTAATGACCCAGTTTTGGATAATGACATTAAAGATAATGATGCAAAAGAAGAAATAGAAGAGGTAAATGCATTTAACAATGACGATGGAGGCTTTGATCCACCTCTGTAGGTGTATAGCAATATATGACCCCTTTATGGTGTGATAATAATTACCAAGTATTGTTTGAATCGAAATATTTGATTAAGATAGTTGGATGTATAATCTAAATTTAATAAGTGGTTATTCCATGAAATTTTCTATAGTTGATATTTCCGGCTCTATGATGCTATATGGAATTTTTATTCTTCATAGTTGTAAAAAGATATTTCATAACAAATTTTTAGTAATAGGTACTCCAATATATTATATTAATTGATGTAATATGTATTTGTCTACTTGTAATATTGGAATTAAGTAGTTTATGTCAGCACTAAGAATTTTTACATTCAGGTGACTTTAGGCCATCAGACACAGTTGGTTGAGAGGACATTTTAAATTTATCAACATTATACTGTGTATTCAAATTTAAATTAAATAAGGTATTCAAACTAAATAAGGTATATACAGAACCAGCCTTAATAATCAGAACACCCAAATATTATAATACCCTGTTATTAACATTTTTAAATTACAGTAATTACAGATATATTTTAAACAGACATTGTTTGAAATAAAACAAAGCTGCATACCTATAATAAATCATTTATATAAATTGTGCAGAAATGCTCCATAATTAATTAAAGCAAATGTGGTTACGTTTTAAAGTAGCTGTATTGAAATTCGAACAGAATTCCAAAATAATGCCGTTATTTAACAGCCTGTGGTGAGTAATAGATCGACAATATGTGTAGCACCTATCACGTACTGTGCATGTGGCACTGTGAGTAGCTGGACCACTAGAAATGCTATGTAGGCGGTTCCCGACCACCACAGTTATGGCCAGCAGCCTTGAACCGGAACCAGTTGAGCTCGTAATTCAACTGAGACAGTACGTACGTCAGTACTTCAAAGTGGACGTGTAACAATTTAATAATGCCATACTGTGCCATTTTAGAATGCAAAAATAGTAGCACTACAAAAAATTTATCAGATGGAGGTATTTCATTGTACTGGTAAGTGATATTTTATTATTTTTTTACGAAATAAAACAATTTCGGGAGGATCACAAATTAATTCTATTATTGTGTCAGTCAAAAGACAACTAAATTCTTATCGTAATAAAGTATAATTTGCACTAATTGGGTTAGCGCTACTCAACTCAACATGAAGTTGCGTTATGTAATTTTCTACTTTAACACTAAGAACTTAAGAACTTTATCAGTTAAAATTAATTTAGACGACATCTAGCGTGCAATGGAGAACAAGTTTGTGTCATGTTGAATTGCAATGAAATAAGTTATAAGTTTATAGAGATCCAATGCCAAAATGAAGTCTCACGTTAAGTATTTAAGGCGTGCTTAGTAAAATGAACTATAAAATGCCAATGTGATAATAATTACATTTGTAGTGCAAAATACGATAGATATCTTATTTGTGTGAGTTTGCCGCCAGTGCGTGGTTCTGCGTAATACTGTGTTAGTAAGACATTTCTATTTACTTCTGTCTTCTGTTAGCTGAACCATAGTGGTTACGTGGGTCAGGGAAATCGTTTGGATTATAGAGGTGGATGGCTTGAATTAGCTAAAGTTTAGTTTATTGATTCTTTGCTTTTGCCTCTGGCAAATCATAAGCATTCTAACTAAAACCTAATCTTCATTAAATAAGTATAAAAATTGCACTGTTAAATTTAAATATCCTTTGTTGTATCGCCTTCATGACTGTGCTGTGCTTATGGTTAATACTATGACTTGACTGTGTGATGTGAACATGTTGGGAATTACAATTAAGACTTTAAAGCATTAAAGTCTAATTTTTAAATGTTAACTTTTTATTAAGATGCTGACAGTGGTCATAGCATGTAATCCAATAAAATGGGTTTGATTCTGCACTAGCATAAATAAGAATGCTGTTAACAGCCAAAATTACAATGTTAAGGAATATTTTTTATTTGCCTTTTTTACATTTTCAATTTATCATTTTGTTTCATGTTCGCTCTATTTGATAGCCTAGTCTATTTGATAGACTAGTCTATCTGATAACCTAGTCTATCTGATAGCCTAGTCTATCTGATAGCATAGTCTATCTGATAGCCTAGTCTATCTGATAGCTTAGTCTATTTGATAGCTTAGTCTATTTGTTAGCCTAGTCTATTTCTATGAACAGATAAGTTAAAGACATTCCATGTATGATATGTGAAGGGTCTTGATCAGTCAAGTCATTTAGACTGCAGGAAGTATTATACAATAATAGAAACTTAAAAATAAAACAACCGGACAAGTATGAGTAAGACTTACACACCGAGGGTTCCATACAAACTAGATAAAATAACTACTGGGCGAAGCCCTCCTTTTATCACTCATTGATAAAAGGAGGAAATTATATTTATTTTTTTACATTTTTGATCATAATCTGGAAATTACGCAACATAAAGATAATTAAAAAAACAGTTTAGCTTGTGCTAATTAAGCTCTTTCATTTTATACTACACATGATATGGTTAACTCACTTTAAAATTTGGACCCTCATTCCTTGTTATTTTTGGCCCTATTTTTACCCAACTGCGTAAGAAGGACGGTTATGTTTTTCGAGTGTATGTATTTCTTTATGTATGTATCTATGTTTCTATACGATCACCTACAAGCCTAAACGGCTTGACCGATTCTGATGTGCGAAGTGTTGTTAGATTTGTCTTCAGTTCCAGAGTGTTGTAGGCTATATTTTTTTTGTAATAATAATAATTAATACATCTCTTGCAAAAATAAAAAAAATGCGTTTTTTTCGTAACCTCCAACGAATTTTTTCGTTATAAACAAGTGATTTTACTAGAATTGTTGTAAATAATACATATTTATAATCTTTTACAGTGAATTCACACATACTTTCTTACAAAAAACGTACACTATCAAGCGTAACGAAGTTGTAAGCTTAGAAAGCTTATCGTAAGCACTGCAAAAACTGCTTTTCTTCAGTCGAGTATTTTGTTTTTCTTATAATATAGATACTTGTTTGTGATTAAATTAAAAATGTAGTTTTCGGATTGTTTCCTTTATGTGTACAGTGTACTATAAGACAATATTTCTTGTCAAATTTCATAGTTCTAGGTCAATGGGAAGTACCAGGTTCTGATTCCTTTGTGTGTGTCGAAAAATGCGATTTTTTGTGTCATACATATATAGCTGTAAGTAACATTTTTTACGATAACCGAGAACTTTGATTTTTCACAGCTGCAGTCCCTTCTACAGGTATAGTAATATGGTTTTAACTCGATACCGCCAGGCTTAGATAGATAGATAGACTCCTGAGATAGAAGGTCTTGACACAGACAGACGGACAACAAAGTGATCCTATAAGAGTTCCGTTTTTCCTTTTCAGGTACAGAGCTCTAAAAAAACAAAATACTCCCTTATTGAGGTCAGGTAAATATTGTTATATCACCTGTTAACAGCATTCAGTCAATATGCTATTATATCAATAAATGATATATTAAATAATTGCTAAGTGAGAAATACGACAAATTGAAAATATTTATTTTGTATTTCCACTTTTTCCACTTATTGAGAGCAAATAAATGAATAGCTAATACTAATATTTGTAAAAATAATGCCATGAAACATCAGAATTTGTGATAAGGTTCGTATAAATACATTGTTTACAATGTAGATAAACACGTTTGATGTGTGTATACTTACATAATAATACTCTTTTTGGATGTCTGTAAAACATTAACACACAACAAATTTATTTGTATCAAAATTATTTTTTTATTCAACATCTTTGATGTTGCCTGCTAGGTCTAATATGTGATTAATTTTCAAGTCCTTTGAGTGATTCTAGGTATGTAAGCATATGCATATGTATATTACATATGCGCGAGTGAAATATGTCGATACTTTACTTTGTGGTAGGTAGGTATGTTATTTCACACAGAACAGGTAACTTTTCCCTTTCTCTTTTAGAGCAATGTATTTATAATAATCATCCTTATTTATAGCTAAAGGATGAATTACGATGTAAACAAATCTTCTGAAAATGCTATAAACATAGAATTAGCAACTATGTTTATGGCATTTTCAGGAGACTTGTTTACATTGTAATTCATCCTTTAATTACAATGTAAACAAGTTTTCTGAAAATGCCATAAACATAGTTACTAATTCTCGTACCTATATAATCATTGTTTGTCACCATATATCAAGGTGTAGGTATTTTAGATGTTATATTGAATTTTCCGCCCTTGCGCAATTTTCTTTATTATATTGCATTTTTTTATTTTAAGAGAAAACGCTAAAAGGCAATTTTAAGGTGGAAAAATGAGCACTGCCGCAACTGTCTCAATTTCTTTTTATATAGATATATTTTCCTAAAACTCAAATAAACTTATAAACGAGTTTTGTTTACGTCCAGTCGTTTATTTCAGTTTCTTTATTTTTATATTTTGCAATTTTTTTTTCACGGGGCTGTCATTTGCTGTGTACATCAAAACTACATTCAATAATTTTATATAAATTGTAAGCGTGTTAGGCAATTGCGGCACCTATCCCAGCGCCTTAAGGAAAAACTTGTGATTTTAACAAATCTAAAATATTTTGTCATAATAGTGCCACGAAAACACGTATTTACATAGATCTGATTATATGTAGAGCAATATTGTATTATTTTGCTCAATACATGTTTAGTCAGTTGCGTTTTACAACTTTATCCTGTACTTCAATGATTTACGGTAGTAAGTGTTTGTGACAGGCACTGATCTGAGTATTGGGTTAATTACAAACTAACCCATACAATTCAGTGCAGTGATATTTAGTGAGAAAGACTCATGTCACTAACCATTAATAATAAATGGCCTCAATATAAAAATATTAATAATAAATAATAATTTTATAAGTCATAACCATTTCATCTCAATAGCCCCGACTTATCAAATTCCATATAGTACAATAGCTCCACATACCAAAACCCTGTATTTTTAACTTATTTTATGTAAAGGGCCTCTCAGTGTTGGCTTCGGCTCCACTGATGCCCATCAAAGGACCGGGCTGCGACCCGAGATTTAAGTGAAATAAAGTGGTATAATAAATCGTATTATTTGTAGGTATTTATTTTAAAAAAAACACACTTTTTGAGGTTTTTGGCACATAGTCATACTCTAAACCAGTTTTTGGCTAGACAAAAAACACAACTTTCTCCCCAAAACTATAACTTTCACCCCGGCTCTACACTTGTGCCGTGAACGTCCGCGAACAGACGTGAACATAAGTGTGGATGGTTTTCACGGTATTCGCGGCCGTTCACGCCTGTTCCCCGATCGAAGTCGGTATTTTGTCCCGCGACAAAGAGTTCGCGGCAGTTCGCGCCTTGTTCACGCGCACACATCCACAATTCCACATTCACGGCACCGTGCCAGTTTGCTCCTGACTGCTCCTGAGTATAGATGCGCACGGATGTGTAATGCGAGCTAAATGGCAGCGCATCGGATTAATATACATAAGTTGAAATTGTGAATTAGAAATTCGCTTTTTGAAATATTACCACGCTGAACGTATACTGTGGGACTCGAAGCATCCACATCATAATAATAAAAGTAAAATTATGACGCCTGGAGAAGGATTCGTTTTCAAATTAATATCGATCGCTTACGATATATTTCAGTAATAATAATAATAATAATAATAATAACAATTTCAAGAAGCCCTCGAGCTTGGTTCTCTACCAACCTTCATGACCACCGGGGTCACCTTCCTGCTCCATAAGTCCGGTAGTACCACGGAAGCTAAGAACTATAGGCCCATCACATGCTTACCCACCACCTACAAGCTCCTTACATCTATTCTGAAAAACAAAATTAATGCGCATTTAGTCGCTAACAACGTTTTGGCCTTTTCTCAGAATGGATGTAAGGTTGGGTCCCGTGGTACTAAAGAGCTTCTCCTCATCGATACGGCTATTAGCCAGCAAGTCAAGCGGAGTAAGGGAGCACTCTCTGCTGCTTGGATTGATTACAAGAAGGCTTATGATTCGGTGCCTCATTCATGGCTTCAAAGGATCTTAGAGTTGTGTAAAATTGATACAACTCTACGATCCTTCTTAGTTGCATGTATGAGGCAGTGGACCACAGTACTTCGCCAACCGGGCAGTAGGGATGGGTCCTTAACACCACAGGACTTGATAAGGATTGAACGTGGCATTTTCCAGGGTGACAGTTTGAGCTCACTGTGGTTTTGCCTAGCACTGAACCCTCTCAGTATTTTACTGAAGGATTCAGGGCTAGGCTATCGACTTCGTAGAGGGGGTGAGATCATTTCTCACCTGCTGTACATGGACGACCTCAAACTTTTTGCACCGAAACGACAAGATTTGATGACGTTGTTAAAAACTACAGAGGTTTTTAGCAACGCCATTAAAATGGAGTTCGGTGTTGATAAGTGTGCGGTCGTGCAAGTACAGCGGGGGAAAGTTGTAAATTCTCCGAACTTACAACTTTCTGAGACAATGACCCTCAGGTCTCTTTCCGAGACCGAGACCTACAAATACCTTGGTATGTCAGAGTCGTTGGGTATAGCGGTAGAGGACATTAAAAAATCGATGAAGGAACGTTTCTTTTGTCGCCTGTCAAAAGTACTTAACAGTCTTTTGTCAGGTGGCAATAAGGCACGCGCCTTCAACGGTTGGGTGATGCCTCTACTGACATACTCCTTTGGCATATTAAGGTGGACTCAAACTGAGCTGGACGCCCTGGATAGGAGAGTCCGTCATCAACTGACACTACATCGCATGTTACACCCACGCTCGTCTGTTATGAGACTGTACATCCCGCGGAAGTGGGGGGGTCGTGGCTTTTTAAACGCCAAGAACCTTCACAACCGTGAGGTGTGCAATCTCAGGGACTATTTCCGAAACAACGAATATGGTATGCATTGTGATGTAGTGGCAGTTGATAAGGGCCTGACGCCTCTCTCCTTGGCAAAAGAAAACTGGCGCAAGCCAACGGTGCTCAGCATCGAAGACCGCAAAGACGTATGGAAGAGCAAGGAGTTGCACGGGCGGTTCTACAGGGTGTTATCAGGACCTGATGTAGACCTGCATGCATCGGTGAACTGGCTGCGCTTCGGTGACCTCTTTGGGGAAACTGAAGGGTTTGCCTGTGCAATTGCAGATGAAGTTATCAAGACGAACAACTATCGGAAATATATCAT
This sequence comes from Lycia hirtaria, assembly GCA_947563715.1. Lineage (NCBI taxonomy): Eukaryota > Metazoa > Arthropoda > Insecta > Lepidoptera > Geometridae > Lycia > Lycia hirtaria. The sequence goes on from OX387376.1 coordinate 24,254,845, forward strand.
GAAGGACGGTACGGTCGACATTTGTCGGGCATGCCACCGTCCCGGAGAGTCTCTCCGACATATTGTTTCCGGTTGTTCGCATCTTGCTAACGGCGAGTATTTGCACAGACACAACCAAGTAGCCAGGATCATCCACCAGCAACTTGCCCTTCAATATGGCCTTGTCGAGTCAGAGGTGCCGTACTATCAGTACGCACCAGCGCCAGTTCTCGAAAATAGCCGTGCTTTGCTCTACTGGGATCGTTCTATAATCACGGACAGGACTATTGTTGCCAATAAGCCTGATATCGTGATTGTAGATCGGTTTCAGCGCCGGGCAGTGCTCGTCGACATCACCATCCCACATGATGAGAATCTCGTGAAGGCCGAGAAGGACAAGCTCAGCAAGTACCTTGACTTGGCTCACGAGATAACCGCCATGTGGGATGTTGACTCGACGATCATTGTCCCGATAGTCGTTTCGGTGAATGGTGTCATAGCGAAGAGCCTCGACCAACATCTCCAGAGGCTCTCGCTCGACGGTTGGGTCAAGGGTCTGATACAGAAGGCAGTCATCCTGGACACGGCACGCATTGTCAGGAGGTTCCTCTCTCTGTAGCCCCTACCACCGGCAGCTTGAGCCCCGCCCCGCTGCCGGCGGCACCCTAGGTTTAAGTTTTTTATAATATTTATATTTTTGTATTTCTATTGTAAAAAACTTAGATTTAAGATGTAAATTGAATAAAGAGTATAATAATAATAAAGTTTATTTTGCACAAAAGAAAATAGTTACAGCGTGATTATGAATCCATTGGCTCCGAACTAGTAATAACTGTATTACAGAGCCAACAAGTCATCCATCATCTCTTTTTCTCCAACTCTCCCTCCCCTCCCCTCCCTCGAAATCCCTCGTGAAAGCTAAGCTTCAAAGCTTGGAACATCGTCGCGAGGTTGCTATAAACATAGAATTGCTAGAATAGCTTGTCAGTGTTTTACCGGATCCATTTCGGTGAGTGTGCATCTGCCCCCGTATTCTGAACCCATTCGGTTTCGGAATCGATTCGATTTGTATATCTCCGTCTCAGTCATTCTCTATGGAAATGACAGAGACGGAGATATACAAATCGAATCGATTCCGAAACCGAATGGGTTCAGAATACGGGGGCTGATCTGCATGATCTAATACCTTCTAGCCTTTTTTTCTATCGGACGGTTAGAAACACGAAAAAGCGTTACCGTTTCATGGTGGATATTTAAAAACCCGAACGAAACGCTTTAGTTCCACTTTCATCGTGCGGACTGCTAGAATGTGGAATACGCTTCCTGGGTGGGTCTTTCCCGATAGATATAATCTGGGTGTCTTTAAATCGCGAGCGAATTGGTTTCTTCTAGGTAAGCGCGCTTCATCGTAGACCGCAACGTCGCTTAACATCAGGCGAGTTGGCGGTCAAGCGCGAACCTATTTCTACATTTAAAAAAAACTCGAACGATTTTCTTATTTTGTACGTGTAAATAGTTATATGTTGCCACATCAAACAAAGTTAACGCAGCAGCAGTTTCGACGTCCGTTTCACGGCACAAATGAGCCAGTGACCCCCGTGTGCCTCTGCCGCGAATTCGCGCCGTGAATTCACGGCACAAGTGTAGAGCCGCGGTCAAAATTTACCCGGAACGAACTAGCACATGTATATTTCCCTCCCTGTCCAGCTTGGAAGTGGTTGATAATGTTGATATATATATATATATACTTATTTTATTACTTAACCCAGTGTACAGGGCGACTGTGAACTCCTATTACCGTTCAATATTGGCTCCCGCGCCCGTCTTTATATTTTTTTTTTCATAATTGTAATACTTCTGTTTCGCTTTCATAACTACTTTTGTCTCGTTGTCTTAATTACTTTTGTCTTGCTTCTTTAACTGAGTACCTACCTAAAAATAAGATAAACCGATCACGAGCCAACTTTGAACTGTAATAAAAGGTCATAGCATAGTCAAGTTGGCTAGCGGGCCATCTAGACCTAATAAGCAATGGAATTAAATAATTTGAACTACTTGTTTTGTAATGAAACGTCATGCATCAGTTCGCTGAAATTTTAGTTCATCATACTACATCTACCTAATTAAACAAAAACAAAATGTTTATATTTACTTGTATTTTTAAATGTCCCATTATAATTTAATCTACGACATACGATGTAATTATATTTTATACTTATCTAAAGTTGGTTCGCTCTTCACTACAGAAAGACCAAGTCAAAAGCGAGCTAACTTTGAACAGAAGAGATCATGATAAGGTCCCATGGGCCGTACCACAAGCGTTCAAGCAGTCTTAATTTAATATTTTGGATTTTGTCTCACTCTTTCTACAGTTGAGAGAGGAAAGACAAAGGTCGAAGTAGATTGTGGTGTCCCCCTGGGGGACAAACCGATCCGTAATTGAACCTTGTGCGAAGCATTTCCTGTCGGCTGCTATCTTTTTTTGATTTAGGAACCTAAAAGTGACTGAATCAAAAAAGCTATGGCGGCCGACGGGAAACGCTCCACATATATGGTTCGGCTATGGAGCGGTCTTGAATAACTGAATTGGGCCCCTGATGCAGTCTGCAGTCTTTTTTTTAATTATGCCATTTTCAGTTTATTCATTGTTTAACTTTTTAAGTTTTGAAGATATTTTGGACGGTAATTAGCTACTAATAAATTGTATACAAGGAAGTGTATCTCTGGGAAACAATTTGGAAAAGTTTTCAAATGATTCCAATTTGGAGTATTAGTTTACAATTGTTGAGCTATGATATGTCGATATTATTGTATGTTGTTTCATATTATTATTGTCGATTAAATTGATTTTATACACACTATTTTTGTATTTTTAAAAGCTTTTATTCAACTTGCCCTGTTAGTATGGGACAAATCTTGCGAGTTAAATTAGAACCACTTCCTGTCGTTAGATTAGGTTGAAATTTGGTTTACTTACGTAACTTCGGTGACAATGCAATAATATGGTACCATGAAGCTGGTCTCAAGATGGCGTCGAAAGGTGGCCATAGGAACTCCTAAACTAAACAAGATAAAACCGTCGAGTTTGGACTCGTTTGAATAGTCTTGACAAGCACTCTTTTTTAGTCTAGTAAATAAAATATTTTTTTAAGAACACAAACATATATTTTTTCAAAAGAACAAACTAAGTAACTTTAATTCTAAGCAAATGATAAGAACGCGTCTAAGTCTGTTGTTGGAATTAAATATTACTTAGTAGATAGGTAGGTACGATGTTGAATCGATTTAAAAAAAAAACGATGTCAAAAACGATTTGAAATCTCGCGACAAGCTTTTATTTATATCAATATAAATTTTATAATTTAATAAAATGGTGGGTTTGATTGCATTCAAAATTTATTTTCTTCCTTTTAGAGCATTTAAATAAAAGCTTGTTTTTAAATAAAATAAAAATATTAATATTTTTTCACTTCAGTAGCTCAAACATGTAGGTTTTGCTGCCTGAAACTGGTTTTACTTTGTCTCACTCAGTGAGCAAAATGCGAGTTTGCTCACTGAGTGAGACCAAGTAACTTTTTTTTTTCAGAAAGTCGCGAATATCTTATTCAGCCTTGGGTTAATCCTACAATTTGAAACATTTACACTCTATCTCTTTCCCGCCATTAGAAAGAGAGAGAGACAGACAAAGACCAGCCCTTTCGAAGTTCCGATTTTGAATTCGACCTCAAAGACAAACACGTTCGGAATTTCGTACTAACTAAAGAAATTTTGCAATAAGATATTAAGTATGTCTTTTAATGTAATTTATTGAATTTTTAACTTATTGTTGTATTTAAACGAAAATAAGTATTTACCTACTGCAAATAAAACTGATATTTAACCTGTAAATATTTATTATCTCCTAACTAAAGTGTTCTCGCTGCTGTAGTGAATAGTTATGTGTGTTACACGAGAGCAGAGTTTTTTGCATCTCGTGCCATTGAATCCCTCGCCACACTCAGGATTCAACTTTACCATCACTCGCTACGCTCTTGATTCAATCATTGAATCCTTCGCTGCTCAGGATTCAAAATCAGCACTCGCATCAAAAAACGACTTTGCTCTCTTGTTGCACAAATAACTATTTTGCGACGTAGGTATCATGTAAACGGATACACCTACATTTTATCGCCAACCGCAAGGCGCAGCTAGTGATATATAAAAATACGAACGAAATAAACGCAGGAACTAGATTAGTAGTACACAAAAAAAAATGAAATCTGACCAAATAGAGCCTTACTATACCTATGACTCAGCAGTATTGGATTGATAGGTCACACGAAAAATAAAATGTAGTTGCATGGGCGTAGCGTGGCTTCCTCTGCAAACAGAGCGGCGAAAGCGCACTTCGCGAGAATTAAACCATTGTTACACCGGAAGTCTGTGTTGTAGGAGTTCACTAACTTAAATCGAAAATCAAAATGGAAATAATTATTTTTCTTATGAACGGCTGCCTTTCGTACTGTATGGCATGCATTTCAAATATTTTAAAAATTCATCAGGACCACCTATTTGGTCTGTAGGTCTTCTGTGCCCTCGTTGGTAACAGGCTCTCTCTAGAAAGTACTAATTTTCTTTGCTAACAGGGGGACAGATCACTTTTTTCGGATCTGTCCATAAGAAAGTGTGGCGACATACGTCACCACGCACACACACGAGAGCGCGGGAGGGCGAGTGAGGCGGGCGTACTTAGCCCGCGTCGGGATACGCACCCAAAAACAGTCAGCAATCTTATGGCACGCGACACACACGCGGAGTGAATTCTCTTGCCGTACAAGAGACACGCGATCGAACGACCGAAGAGTGTCGGTTATCTTACTCGTCTCGGTCTCCTCCCGCGTGCTCTCATTTATCTTGTGTTTCGCATTGTTATTGTGTTCGTGTCTTCGAAATACATAATTAGTTGGGACATGGTGTTTTATTCCTTGGAACCGGCCGCCTAAGGAGGCGGGTTCTCCACCATCCCGCGTGCCACGGCTGGCTCATAAAAGAAGGAACCAGAGACCATTGGGCCCCCGCCGTATCATCATACAGCGGTGGCTCCTCTCTGGCATCACCCATCATTGGTGATCCTTCAATTGGTGACCCCGATCTACACGACGCGACGCCGAGTGAGTCAAGACTCCACCTCCGTTGCGCCGTGATACACGCTACATGTTCTAAAAACGCTCAGCGCTCGTGCCTTTACTACGCTCGCGGGACTTGCGGACGCGCAACCCGCCACCGCCACCGGCCACTTAGTACGACGACACCGCATAGCTCGCGGGACTATCCCGCGCTATGTAACTCGTTACTGCTACCACTGGCCGCCCGGCCTTAAGGATCGCTCGTCGACCCGCTGCCCATCACTCATCGTCAGGTTATCGACGACGGCATCATCATCATTCGCGGCGCTCACGCAGCACGGTTTCGTTCATACCGCTGCGCCCTGCCGCCGCCGCTACGTTTGCCTCGTCACCGTGACGTCACGTAATAACATCGAGAACAAAAGCTGGATTGTGCCCCCACTGGCCCCGTGTCAGGGAGTACTTATGACTTCAATCCGGTGAGCGAACTTTATACCATTCACCTTTGTGTTAATAATATAAAGAACAAAGACAGTACAAAGGCACTTCTAACTTCGAAGCCATAACATAAACACTTAGTGAAGCAAAACATAAACATTGCACTTCTCTTAACTTCGTTCGGGTTTAGTTACAGTGACCAATTTATAATGTAAACATTTAAGTTACCTACTCTTTAATATAAACAATTGTTATGAAAGGTAGACTTCTTTAGTATATTTCATAAAAGGTAGTTTTTTTTTGAAATACTTTTTTTTACATTATTATATTACGCTGTTTTTCGGCTGAGATATTTCGATTGTGTTTTTACTGTTCAACTTTACCTGTGTTTTTATTGTATTTTGTGTTTTTTATTGCCTCATTGTGTTTTTACTGTTTTGTGTATTGTTTTTTGTGTATAATTTTAGGAATTGTTTTATAGTAATCGCTAACCGATTACCAACTCGACCCTGAGTGAATTGCGTACTTTCGGTTTCCATTTTTATTAACTTCCGGTACTTCCGATATTTTAATCTAGCGCTAGTGATCAGCTGATTATACTTATTTCTGGTCTCACTTTCCTGTAGTATCCTTGTTTCCTACGTGACAATGTCATCTGCCGAGGAACAAATTCAACTGCTGCAGGACCAGCTTCAAGTGCTTCTTGACACTCAAAATAGACAGGCAATGGCAGTGACTGTAAAACTGCCTGCCTTCTGGGCTGATAAGCCCACCGTCTGGTTTGGTCAAGTTGAGGCACAATTTGATATAGCTGGTATCAAACAGGACCGGACCAAGTACAGCCACGTCGTGTCTATGCTTGATTCAAGGATAGCCGGCGAAGTGGCTGACATCATTGAACACCCACCGGAAACCGACCGCTATCAGTTTCTGAAATCAGAGCTGATTAAACGCCTTTCTGCTTCCAGTGAAGATAGAATACGGCGGCTTCTCGGGGAAGAGGATATCGGCGATCAAAAGCCATCGCAATTCCTGCGTCGTCTCCGTTCCTTAGCAGGTACCGAGTTTAACAACGATGACATCATCCGTCAACTTTGGATGCGCCGTTTGCCGGGGAACGTCCAGGCCATTTTAGCCGCACAGGAAGACTTGCCTCTTGAAAAGTCTGCGGAGATTGCCGATAAAATTATCGAAGTAGCAGCACCTATGGTCCACACTGTTGCTAACCAGTCTTCCGGCCAGCCCTCAGACCTGACTCAACTTTCCCTTCGAGTTGAGCAGCTGACTAAAATGGTTGAAGCCTTCAGCGCCGACTCTCGTTCGCGACCACGTTCTCGTTCAGAGAGCAACGGGTCAAGGTCTAATTCCCGTTCGTCGTCGCGTTCCACACTGTGCTGGTATCACCGCACTTACAAAAATAAGGCTGTCAAATGTATCAGCCCCTGCAGCTGGAAGGACCACAACCAGGGAAATGCAAGCAGCAGTCAGTAGACGCGGCGACTGACTGCGATATTTCCAGCCGCCGCTTATTTGTTACAGATAAGGCGACTGCACGCAGATTCCTCATTGACACTGGCAGCGACCTTTGTTGCTATCCTCATAGGTTAGCCAAAAGTCACGCGCAGTCGTCAACAGGATACCAACTGGCTGCAGCAAATGGCAGTGTTATAAAAACGTACGGCAGTATTTCCCTTCGCCTCAACTTAGGTCTACGTCGCGATTTTCAGTGGAATTTCACTATCGCTGACGTAGAGGCTCCTATAATAGGCTCGGATTTTCTCAGCCACTACAACTTGCTGCCAGACCTGCGCCACAAACGCCTGATTGACGGGAATACGACCTTAACAACTCCTGCTTCAATCGCAAAGGTCAACCAAATGAGTGTCAAGGCAGTTTCTGTCGATGACTCTTCACCTTACACGAAGCTTCTTCTGGACTTTCCAGACTTGACTCGACCTCCAGGTCTTCCACGGCAAGTGAAACACAGCACGGTTCACCACATCGTTACCACCGATGGTCCGCCAGTTTCTTGCCGTCCACGCCGCCTTGGTCCGCAGAAGCTAACCGCGGCCAAGAAAGAGTTTGACGACATGGTCAACTGTGGTGCTGCCAGACCTTCTAAAAGCCCTTGGGCCTCTCCACTTCACATGGCAAAGAAAGGAGAACAAGGCTGGCGACCGTGTGGAGATTACCGGGCCCTGAATGCCAGGACCGTTCCAGATCGGTACCCCGTAAGACACATTGCGGATTTTTCACACAACATTGCTGGAAATTCCGTCTTCAGCACCATCGACCTGGTGAAGGCCTACCAACAAATTCCTGTCCAGGAGGCTGATATTTGCAAAACAGCAATCACCACTCCATTTGGACTGTACGAGTTCCCTTTCATGACTTTCGGTCTCCGTAACGCAGGACAAACTTTCCAGCGTTTCATGGATGAAGTTGTAAGAGGACTCGACTTCTGCTACCCGTATATTGATGACGTTTTAGTTTTCTCTCGCAGCAGGGAGCAACACCTGGAACACCTGGAAATCCTGTTCCAGCGCCTGGCCAATTACGGGGTCGTAGTCAACGCATCTAAGTGCGTTTTTGGCGCCGAAGAGGTAACTTTTCTCGGCTATCGGATCAGCAAAGACGGTACGCGTCCACCTACAGAGAGAATAGAAGCTCTGCAGAATTACCCCTTGCCAAAAACTGTGCAAGGCCTCCGCAGGTTCCTTGGCATGATAAACTTTTATCGCCGTTTCCTCCCTCACGCAGCCGATTTGCAAGCTCCGCTTATTAATATCCTAGCTTCTTCTAAGCTCAAAGGTGCGAAGCCAGTACCCTGGACACCCGAACTTGAAGCTGCATTCCAGAAATGCAAGGATAGCCTTGCCAGTGCTACTCTCCTTGCCCATCCAGTTAGCGATGCTGCTCTGGGTTTATTCACGGACGCTTCTTCAGTTCACGTGGGATCTTGCCTTCAACAAAATGTTGACAACCAGTGGCAACCCTTGGCCTTTTTCAGCAAAAAGCTGACAGACAAACAAGCTCAGTGGCCCGCGTACTATCGCGAACTTCTCGGTGTATACGAAAGTGTTCAACACTTTCGCCACCTACTCGAAGTCCAACATGTCACAATCTATACAGATCACAAGCCACTCATTTACGCTTTCACGCAACGACGCGAAAAGCTTCCTCCTGTTCAGCTCAACCAGCTGTCCTTTATTTCCCAATTCACAACTGATGTTGTTCATGTGAAGGGAGAGGACAATGTGGTTGCTGACGCCATGTCAAGGATTGAAGCAATCTCCTTAGAGGAAAATTTCGCAGCGTTGGCCGACGAACAAGCTACAGATGACGAGCTTCAACACGCCAAAACGCACTCATCACTCCAACTACAAGACGTTTACATCCCGGGCACCAACACGAAGATAATCTGCGATATGTCGACCGGGAAACCTAGACCATTCGTAACGCCTTCTTTCCGACGTAATTTTTTTAATAAATTACACAACCTCAGCCATCCTGGCGCGCAGGCCTCTGCACGATTGGTGGCTGAACGTTTTGTTTGGCCCTCTATTAACAAGGATTGCCGCAAATGGGCTCGCGAATGCCTATCATGTCAACGCAGCAAGGTGTCGCGACACACTGTAACACCTTTAGGAAGTTTTACTGCGCCAACCAACCGCTTCCGCCACGTGCACATTGACATTATTGGCCCGTTGCCTTCAAGCAAAGGCTTCCGATATTGTTTAACCGCCGTAGACCGATACACCCGATGGCCTGAGGTTTGGCCCATGGTCGGCATTACGGCAGAGGAAGTGGCCGAAACATTTACAGCCGGTTGGATTGCTCGCTTTGGTGTACCTTCAGTCATAACAACTGACCAAGGCCGACAGTTTGAGTCCTCACTGTTCCAAGCTCTCTTAAAGCAGTGCTCAATTCAACGCACACGCACTACCAGTTATCACCCATGTGCCAATGGTATGGTGGAGAGGTTACACCGCCAACTAAAGGCAGCACTCATGTGCCACGGAGGTACATGGTGCGCTGCTTTACCTCTGGTACTTCTGGGCATACGTGCAGCTTTAAAAGAGGATCTACGAACATCAGTCGCTGAACTCGTCTATGGTGAACCTCTCAGACTGCCTGGAGAATTCATTAATCCAGCAACGAGTAGCCATACGTTAGTAGATGTACACGATTTTACGTCACAACTGAGAAACCACATGACCGATCTCAAACCAGTCTCGGGATCTCAGCATACTCAACGTCGGCCATTCGTTTTCAAGGATCTATCCACTTGCACCCATGTGTTTCTCCGGGATGACTCTGTAAGAACGTCTCTAACGCCACCCTATACTGGACCTCACCCAGTTATCAGCAGGGACAATAAAAACATCTGCATTACCGTGGGTAACAGGAAGGCACAGGTTAGTTTGGATAGGGTGAAGCCAGCTTACATTGAAGAGGCACCTCTTCCATCTCCACTTCACCCTCCACCTTCATCACCAGCACCTAGCCCACAAACAGTTCCTGCTCCTCCCGCTCCTCCTCAGTACACAACTCGCTCAGGTCGTCGAGTTCACTTTAAGACGCCTGTAGATGTTTAGTGTAAGTTTTATAAGCATTTTGTTATATTATTTTTTTCTGGGGTGTATTTTTCTCCGTGGGTGGGTGGTGTGGCGACATACGTCACCACGCACACACACGAGAGCGCGGGAGGGCGAGTGAGGCGGGCGTACTTAGCCCGCGTCGGGATACGCACCCAAAAACAGTCAGCAATCTTATGGCACGCGACACACACGCGGAGTGAATTCTCTTGCCGTACAAGAGACACGCGATCGAACGACCGAAGAGTGTCGGTTATCTTACTCGTCTCGGTCTCCTCCCGCGTGCTCTCATTTATCTTGTGTTTCGCATTGTTATTGTGTTCGTGTCTTCGAAATACATAATTAGTTGGGACATGGTGTTTTATTCCTTGGAACCGGCCGCCTAAGGAGGCGGGTTCTCCACCATCCCGCGTGCCACGGCTGGCTCATAAAAGAAGGAACCAGAGACCATTGGGCCCCCGCCGTATCATCATACAGCGGTGGCTCCTCTCTGGCATCACCCATCATTGGTGATCCTTCAAAAGCATGACAAAGCAGGGTGCCAGATCGCAATCTCGTCGTGCAATCTTTTATCTGCAGTTTCGTGATTTTCATACAAGAGGAGAAAACTTTCTCCACCCTTAAATGTTATCCGACTATGTATTTTTTTTTTCGATATGGGTTGGATTGGTTAATTAACCATTAAGCCATTAATGGTTAATTAACCAATCCAAAAATAAAAAAACCGGTCTTTACCGCATATGGCTATGCGGTTTACTTTTTAACCGATGATAAAACGGAGGAGGTTCTCAAGCCGACGCGTATATTTTTTTTTTATGTATGATCACGCATATTTTTTTACAGAGCAGTCCGATGTTGATAATTCTTTTTTATTAGATAGGATGTACCTCGAAGTTGGTTCCATAAAAGTTTGGGAAAAAAACTTACCCTAAGGGTGGGAAAATAGGTGTGATTTATTGTTCACTCGCAGATTTTAATGCCGAGTTGTGTATTATAAGGTAGTAGCCATTTTAAAAGTAATAAAAAATTAAGCATGTAGTAATTAGTAGACTAAAGCTACAAAAAAATATAAAATAAAATCTTTTACAAAAAAATTAAACCTCTGAAAAGCATAAAAAATAACTTTTTTTTATTTAACTTGAATAACTAAGTCCAAGTAATTAATTAAATCTATCGATATCACGCGACAATACTGGACCGTTTTGAAAACTAAAATTATAATAGAAATGTTACCAAGAAAGTCATGTTTGACTTATATTAGGACAATAGGAAATTTCAAATCATACAAAACCTTTCAATTTAAAAACAAGTTTTATTCATCTTATACATGTCTAAACTCTAACATAATTAGAACAAAAAACCTCCCACCATTACTTTACAAGTAATGAGTAACAACATAAACTTAAAAGTAAACATACACTCAAAAATCTCATGCTTTTACAATCCATTGTCTAAAGAGAATATGGCTACAAATTATATGGGAACTGACTGAAACAATATAATATAGTTAAAAATATATGCCCCAATATACTACTTTGAGGTACCTTTATACATTACATGCATTTTTTTTCAAGACACATTAAGCTATTATTTTCAGAGGAAAATCATTGTGATTGCTTTGTTCTCGGAGCCTCAAGGCCCACAATGACTTTCATACAGTGAAAACTATGATGAATAGCCACAGAGGAAATTATGGAGAATGCTGATTGAATGTTTAAAAGATATAAGGAATGTTGATAAAATGCCTTTGATTTATTACCACTTTTCTTGGTCTAATGAAAATAATGTTCCATCAGCACCGCTTAGGATTCGGATTTTTCAATGTTGACAGCACAATTTTTGAAATATTTTTGTATTGGAAAATTTGGAATGAACATAAAATAACCCAAAAATAGCTATCAACAGATAAAAACCGCCCGCTAAAAGCCTAAATAACCAAAAATCTCGAAAAATACCTGCAACTAACATTACTCAAAACAAGATGTGGTTGTATTAAAGGCATTTCACTACCACTAAGTAGAGATTGATTAGAACAAATTAACACCTGTTCGGTTTAACATTTTGAGCACATGGGAGAATCGAATTACATCGTGTCAATTTATCATAAACAAAATCTAACATGTCGAATGCAAGTTAAAACTACAACTAATATCAAAATAACTGCCTAAACTAAAGAAATAACAAATCGGTGGTTAAAGCGGAATAAGAAGAAGATATACAGTCAGTAAACCAGTTACAGTCTGTTTATTATATTTTAAACAGATTACATCCCATAGATTTGGCTTACAACAAAAATGCATCGAAATTAGAAAATCAAGATCGACCATACATATCAGTTATTATTACATATAGTCGCCCAGGCCACTTATTCCCAAGCTCACACTTCAAAGAGATTTTCAATTAACTATATCGTTTTATATATTATACAATATAAGTTATTTCATTTTCGTAAAGAGGAGACCCTCAGTAGTTTTATCTATATTTGACAAAGATTTACGAGATTCATAAAAAAATGCACGACCTATGCTATCTACAAGTTTAACCACATTGACAGATTTCAATTATTATTTCTTAGAAATGGTACCTCAGGGTCATGAAAATACAGATGAAAAGAAATATAAATCAGCAAGACTTACTAACATCTATACATTTAAGTTTAACTAACTAAAAACTAAGAATTATATTTCTAAACTAACACCAAATGTCTGAATATGTACTATGAAGCTACATGTAGAAGGGATTATTTGATAGACAACCAGTTTTTACAAATTTCTGACACAAAGATGTTTCGTCCGAAACTTGATACATGCGTTCTAAAAATATCAAGTTTCTAAAACATATACAAAAATTGTTTGAATTAAAGTGGTGACTGACCGGCATTGATCGCGAGCAGGTTTGCAAAGAACGGGCGACTGATTTGACCGTTGACCAAAAACAGTAATTATAATTATAGTATTACAAAGTTGCTCGCATCAAACTTACTGCAGATCCAACCTAAGGTTCGGAGAGTCATTTAAGTTGTAAAATAAAAAAAAAATAACTTAACGCTTGGGTATGTGCCGTAGCTATCTCGCTCACACAACGTCGTCACATTTTACCAATGTTCGAGGATTACAAGATGTACGAAATCTTTCGCAGTGACAGGGCGTAACCTCTAAACCTATATAAACGTCAATTGCCAACTGACGTACAATATGTATTATAAAATACTTCCGACGTTTATTTTGGTCTAAATAAAATAATAATATATATGTGGATCCGTTATACATTGTCCTCATGAGGCTGACCTCATGTATTTATCAAAAAAAAAAAGGTGGAGCCCACAACCAAAACAGACCCACCCCGGCGCCTTAATAAATTTCTAACAAAAATGCATGCACAAACAAATTTAAGTAAATTGTGATATGACTAATAAAACCACTTGCATTACATGTACAAATATCAAATTAATTATAACACCTAATCAAACCAGCTAATTCACATGATATAGTCATAATTTTTACAAAAATAACTAAATCAAGTGACAATTCATTGGTAAACGAAACTGACCATTTTCGTCTAAAAATCTAGGGTCGGGACTGGATTTCCAATCTACACTAAGCGTCTGAAAACAGTCTAAAAATCTTTTGGCTAAAAACTTTTAATTCCGTTTTCGCGCGCAATTATTCCCCATATAACAAAAGTGGACAGAACATTCGAAGACTTATATCCCTTTTATAGCTTCAAAAATGTTGGTATGCGCGATCGGGACGGAAGTTATAAGCTATTTAAATACTTCATCATACGATTGCGAAAAGATATTTTTTTATAATGTGACTTTGACGACGCGTTTTCTACCTTTATTAAAGTGGTGACTGACCGCAAGAAGCACTGCTCATTAGTCAAAGATCCGTCCGTGGCATACTTTGGTTGCTAGAAATATTTATGAACGTCGCGGTCAGACACCACCCTTAATTTTTTTTAAATCTACAAATGATTGAGAAATCAGTCCCTAAAATGCAATTCATATAATACCTCGAGGTAAAAATTGGTCAAAATATAAACAGAATCATAATCATAAAGTTACATAAAAATAAATTCTATAACATAGAAAAAATAGAATATCTTCATTATCACATGGTTATCAAAATAATGGTGAATGTACAATGTAGATGATTAGAATCTAAATGTCTGATTACCAACATGACTAATCATTATGGATATAACGAAACTTAGTCATTATGGAAATAGGACATTTTAAAATGACAATAACATAATGAAGATATGAGTGTGGCCTTAACATCTTCCATAGATGGACTATGTTTAATTACCAAAATGACTAAGCATTATGTGAGTTGTCAAAATTACTAGTCATTCTAGGTATCAGTCATTTTGAGATGATAAGTAATTATGAAACTTTGTGACTTTGTGACTATTTGCTACTGAAATGCCATTTCAAGTGGCAAATGCCAAATCAATATCAAAGAAATCTTTGAAATGACATTTTCCCTTACAAAATAAGGAAACCAAATTTTACCCATAAACATTATTCGATTTCCATTATTTTTTATATAATTGGCTTCTGTGATTTGCTTATTACAAATTCCATTATAACCTTTAAGTAAAAATTTTGAAAAACCAAACCACAAGCCATCATAGTAACCGAGCCTCAGGATTGACTAGGTTACTATGATTTGGTTTTTCAAAAAATTTCAAATTTAAAAAACTTTCATCACAATCATATAATGTTGATAGCCAGAAATCTCCTTATAAATGGACAAGTAAGTTTCATATAAGCAGTTTTTTTTAAAATTCCGAAATAACAAAATATGATATCAGTGTCTGTTTATGGTATTGCAATTTTCAAACAGACACTATTGAAAATTTTGGATTAAATTTGAAGGTATTTTTTTCGGAATGGTTAAGAAAATTAAATTTTCTTGTCTTCCTTTGCTGCCTCTTCGAACGCAGCCAGCAAATTCCTCCGGCATTTAGTCTCATCTGTGTACCGCAACATCCATATAATATACTCTCCAATATTCAACGGGTCTTCGGAATAGCTGATCTGCATTTTACACTTTCTCTCCCATTTCATAGAGTCTACATTCCTACTATTTCTAGATCGTGTGAACTCAATGTAACCGTTGCACTCTACTGCTAGTTTCGGCAACTGTGCGTTTAAAGTATCATGAGAACGATCAGAATCATTGCCACTTGTTGATGGCAAGCAGTCACCTTGACCAACTTCTTTATTTGGAGGGGTTATTGTAGAGTCCTGTATACATTTACGTTTGGATTTCCTTTCGAGACTTCCATCTCCTTTGCCAATGTCCTCTTCAGAAAATAACCTTTTACGGCCGTTGCATTGTAGTCCTACCTCATTTTCTGCTTTGCTTTCTTTTTGTTCAGTTTCTTCGAGGGGTTTGCAACCCTCTGCCCATTCAGGGCTGCTACATGACTGTAACAGTTTCCGTTTCTTAGGTCTTAGTTCTGGGGAATTTAGTGGGCTGACCAACACAGAGTCTTCTTTTCTGTAATATGTCAATGAATAATTATAGTAAAAAACTGAAAAAAAAAACAACACAAAATTATGCAATTTGTTTATATTGGATGACATTTTTCAAGTTATTTTGTTATAACAACCAAAGTAGGTACTCAACTGATTATGAAAAAATTTAAATGGGACCACCTCTGAGGTATTATCTACGTAACAAAAAAGGAAATATTTAAAACAGTTCATAATTGGCGGAGTAATCGTGAACAAACAAACACAAATATAAAAAAATACAGTCGAAATCTCTTTTTGGAAGTCTATTAAAAATTAGAGATTTAATGCACTAGACTTTAATAATGTTGGGTTAAGATGTTGGCGTACATAACCAGTTTATACTTAATAATTGTTTGGGCAAAACTTTAAGGATAGAAACTAGATTATATCAAGATCTCAGTTACATCATATCGATTCTCAGTCTAGTTAGTTTATAAGAATGCCTAGACATGTCATGCTGGCTTTACCTATTTGACATGTCTGAAAAATTGTCTTCTCTATACACTTAACTGGATTTAGATTTTCAGTTATTTAAATAACTTTTAACAACAATTTGTTTAATTAAATCAATTTTCTAAGGCACTAGCATTGGCTTGTTTCCTTCAATATGTAGTCTACATAAGATACAATATTAATTTCTCTAATAGAAATGTGTAATAAATAGACAAATATTTTTTTTAAATTAATTTTAAACATACCTTTGTAATCGATCACTCCGCAGTTCGACCTTCTCAATGCTTTCAACTGTAGTGAAATCATGACGTGAGCATTGCATATCATACTTAAGGAACGCGGTCACTTTCTTTCTATTCTTAATTGTACGGCCAAACCATTCGAGTATTGCATCATCGGACAAGTACAAGCCCAGGTTGTTACGGTCGTTGTCTATCATGTGCTTGTACCAGGTTATGAAGGTGCGAGCTTGCTGACGTTCGTTTTGTTTGTTTCTGTTATTGTTATCTTCCTGGATTGTTTTTGTCATTCTGTGGTTTCTATTATTGACGGGAGTGGGTGAAGACATCGTAACATTTCTGAAATTAGTTTTTATTTAATTTAATAATGTCACGCATATGTCACACCAATTGTAAAAATATTGATACACATTTCCTACGAGCCTGATATTTTTACAGCTTCAAGGGACTGTAGACCTATGTTTATGATATTAATTTCAGCTTGACTGTGAACAGCAGACATGTTCCTGAGGACAAGGGCCACATCAGAGAGAAAGCAGTGTTCCTATAAGATTTTTTGTTTTTTCCTTTTGAGGTAGGTATAGAGCCCTAGCAAAATTATACCATATTATAAAAATGTAGCCTATTTAAAAAAAATAATTACATCAAGTTTCCTGTGACCTATAAAAAGAAAATGTAACATTGATAATTATGTCTTAACTGTAATTGTAACTATACTTAAACAATTATAGACATGAGATGAAATTTTTATCAAATTGCTATAAATCAAATAAAGAAGATCAAAGTCTATGTCATTCGGGAAGTAAATATGAATCTATTACGACATAACTCATATGTATACTAAAATTAATCAAACTATTTATGCTATTGAAGGTAAAATAGAAACTTATATACATAACCACATCACATAAATATAACATAAAATATTTTACCCTCTGTCTTGTGCAATCAGGTAAAAGGTACATAAATTGGAAGAACAGGGTATGCATTCTGATAATTATTTGTGTTGTTGTTTATTCAATCGAGTGAATTTAACCTTTTGCAAATCCAATCGCTAACGTAAAAAAAATCTTTTTAATCTGTTTTTTTTTTCATTTGGAGTTCCATCAGTACATGGACTCCTTATTTTATTTAAATGCTAGTCAAGAACGAATTCTGCGCTTGTAGTGTACAATACTATAAGAATGCCCTTAGAACATTATAAAGTAAATAGAATGTGTAGAAAATGTTATGAGCCAAGACAACTTACGTTTACTTATCAGAAAGTAGCTGGACTACTTGAGAAGAGCTTGTGGCGTTCTTTGCTTGATCCAAAGTCAAATCTTCTAAGTTTTTCCGACTTTCCTCTACATAAGCAGATATGGACAAATTAATCTCAACGATTTCTCGTTGCAACGCGTTCACTTTTTCGGTGTTTGTGAATATTTCCCCTAAAAACATGTAATTTTCACAATATTGTCACAAAAAACAAGAGAGTAAGATTAAAATTCCTTTTTTGAAACATAACCTACTTAGACACTTCGCAGCCTCCAAAGCTAAGTTTTCACGGGTCAACTCGTCAGATATTGTGGAATTCATTTTACAACTACCTCGCTTATACAAGCATTCGCAGATTTATTAACAAAATCTGTTGTAAGCCAATGATTTTCATTCACCAATTCAAGAACACGATCAATAATTATATACGTTAGCGTCGTTTTCGCAAAACAAAATGGCAACCTTAAACTTTACATTGTGTTCCCTCTTTTGCTAACAAAATTTATAGCCTAGAAAGGAAAAAACTGCGAAAAAACTATGTGTATAAAAGAAATAAACTATCATCATGCTAAAGTTTTGTTAAATTAATGCACTCATTATGACATAATCCCATAGACATCGCTTATTTTGTGTTTTTATCAGATAATGCTGCCATTATAAAATTTATAGTAGAAATATAAAGTATTATATTTCGTTGTATTTTATGATATCCATACGATTTTCATAACATAAAAACCTTAAATAAAATTTGTTACTTTTCATATTAATGTGGATTTTCATGAAATCACAACAAACTCTTACTACTAGCAGATTTTCAAATATTCGCTCTCTTTCATCGAGATTGGTTAAATGAGACCATAGACAACGCATTAATTACGTGAACGATTGGATAGTCAACCGGCCGCGCTTCGTTGGGAGTGGTAATGCGCCGAACCAATCTACTGCGTTCTCGCGATCATTGACTTCGACCATTGGTCTATCTTTTGTCAACCAATCATCGAAATTCCAGTGAGGATCCAATGTAAGTGAACAATTTATTTTCGCGGATTATTCCTTGGAGATGGGTGCACGGGCTATTCCCCGAAAAGTAAAGAAACATTTTAATATTACGCACGTTTACTGTTTAGAATTCTTGATGATATTTATGAAAAGCAGCCATTTTGTAAACGTTGCATGCCAGACGTCCTCGTACTTGTGACGTGTTGATTTTATTTTTCGAACTTCTATTTTCTTACTAAAATTTCATTATATATGCATTGTATTTTGTTTGCATGAAATAATACAGGTATTTAATAGATAGGTAACCAATCACCTAAGTACTTAAAAAGTCCCTCAATACCTAATTTTTTGTAGGTAACTACTTGTTTACCTATTATTTTCTTATCTGTACCTACTAGCTAATATTGATAACACCTAGGTACTTACATTATGAACAATATCCGACTTATCGCTAATTCCCGATTTTTTTAAGAAAAAGTAGTGTTCCCATAAAAATTACATTATTTAAAAAAATCGTTCAAGATTTAATAAATTTTCCACCTTAAAATTGTTTAGTGAAAGTCTAGAACGTAAAGTTTTTTGTGTGTTTAGTAGGTTTATTATATTATGAATTATTGTTATTTTATTTTGAACCTTAAACGATGAGAATAAAGTCTACTTCCCATCCCATTCAGGGCCGTAGCCAGGAATTCATTTCGGGGAGGGGGGTTCAGCAATGGACATGGGCATAGCTTTATAGCTTTCTCATAAAGCGCGAGCGTAGCGAGCGCGAAAATTTTAGTGGTGTTTTATAGTAGATAATATGCTTTATTTCTCGTATTAGTTAATCCATTCCATAGTACTTCCATGTCAAAATAATATGAATGCGCGAGCGAAGCGAGTGCGATTTTTTTTAGTAGTGTTTTATAGTAATATGCAAAAATTTTCGTATTTGTAAACTCACAGTACTTCTATATCAAAAGAGTAATAATACGCGAGCGCGAAAATTTTAGTTAGTAATATGCTTTATTTCTATTTTCTCGTATAGTGAACCTATAGTAGGTACTTCCATGTGAAAATAATATTAATGCGCGAGGGAAGCGAGCGCGAAAAAAAATTAGTAGTGTTTTATAGTAATATGCTAAATTTCTCGTATTTGTGAACTCACAGTACTTCTATGTCAAAATAGTAATAATGCGCGAGCGCAAAAATTTTTGTGTTGTTTTTTATGGTAATATGCTTTATTTCTCGTATTAATGACCCACAGTACTTCCATGTCAAAATAAAAGATTTTTAATGTTTTTAATATTAAATCATGGAAGTGATTTGATTCATTGATAGTGTTAGAGAGTCCTAGATTTTCGTGGACCAGATGAATCAAACAAGTACCTAACTGTGTTAAAAGGAAATACCCGACTGGTAAAGAGCGACTTTAACGCTATCAAAAATTATAAATACAACCATTTGAATGCATTGATTGCCAATTTAATATTCCTAAATATAAACATATTATGACTTTATAGAAAATTACAAACATACCTACAAGATACGCGCAAAATTTTTTGGTTAGTGACTATTTTTAGTGAATTATTTGCTCGTATTAGAAAGTTCACGGCACTTTAATGATCAATACAAATAAAGATCAATATGAAACAATCATGCGCGAGCGAAGCGAGTGCGAAACTTTTTGAAGCGTTTTATAAAATTATTGAAGCCTGGAAGGATTTTTGATATTGGCCAGGATTTCGGGGGGGCCAGGTTTTTTTTTTCCCCCTGCCTACGGCCTTGATCCCATTCCACAGGCGAATAACGTAAGAAGGTTGGTTATGGTTATAGAGTGTATGTATGTTTGTATGTATATAATGTAGGTATGTGGGTATGTATGTATGTTTCTATTTGATCGCCTACCGTCTAAACGGCTTGACCGATTTTGATGTCCAAGGTGTCGTTAGATTCGTCTTTACTTCCTGAGTGACGTATAGGCTAGGCGAGACGTATATTTTTTTGTAATTGTAATAATAAATTTCTGACAAAAATAAAAAAAAGGTTTTTTCGTAACCTCCAACGAACTTTTTCGTAATAAACAAGTGATTTTACTATTATTCTAAATAATGGGCATTTATAATATTTTACATCTATTTTACGCATACTTTCTCATAAAAACCGCACACTCAACAGCGTATCAAGCATAACGAAATCGTAAATGCACTGCAGGAACTGCTTTTCTGCAGTCGAGCATATTGTTTTTCTTTTAATATAGACACTTGTTTTATTATTGTTCAATTGTAATGACAATACAATAAAATGATTTAAGTAACATGACGCTGCAGCCAGAATTGTCTCTTCGCGAGGGAACTCTTCAGCTGCTTGTATCTTTTGTGAAACCATGAAATTTTGCATATTCGAAATTTGATATAATTTTTTAGTCATCATGAGCACTTGATGACCTTTGAATTGTGGAATTCAATCCAGTGATTAGGTAAATAAGTAACAAATTATTTGCCGACACATAATAGTCAGGCAGAGGCAGATAAGTCTAGCAAGTGGGATACGGGGCCCACAACCTGAATAGCAATCATTTCAAAAAGTCTTGCTTTCTCTCAATTGTAGAAAGACCGGTAGAAATAATAACGTGATTTTTATAGCCCCTCCTCCTGGTGAACCTGGTGAACCGAGAGTTCCACGAAAAATCACTACACCCCCACCCCGTGGTGATATTTCGTATTTTTGTCCGAATCCTCCCCCACCCCCCCCCCCCCCCTTTCGAGCCACACGTAATTAATGGACGATCTCAAGTACGATGATAAATGATGATGAATTGTTTGTGTCGTCCTCTAGTGAATCAGCATGGAGCACGCTCAGCTCCAGAGTTCGGACGGCACGCAGGTGATGACCATCAACGGGCAGCAGCTGCAGGTGCTTCAGATGGGCAACACCCCCCACATGCTGCAAGGGCCCAACGGCCAGCAGATCGTCGTGCACACTATACCTTCCACTGCGCCCACTTTGCAGGTTTGTTTATTGTTACCTTCCACTGCGCCCACTTTGCAGGTTTGTTTTTTGTTACCTTCCACTGCGCCCACTTTGCAGCTTTGTTTCTTGTTACCTTCCTCTTCGTTTTTTTAGGGTTCCGTACCTCAAAAAGAAAAAAGGATCACTTTGTTGTCCGTGTGACGGTCTGTCCGTCTGACCTGTATCTCGGGAACGCGTGAAGGTATCCAGTTGAAATTAAAACCATACAAGTATACGCAGATCCATAGTCTTTTGCTGCAGAGTGAAAAATCAAATTTCTCAGTTTTATTTAATAAAAGTTACAACTAAATAGGTATGTCGCAAAAACACATATTTCGACACTCGCAAGGGAATCAAAACCTGTGGGGTGCTTCCCGTTGACCTATACCTACCTAACTGTGAATTTTGGCAGGAAGCATTGTCATATAGTACACATAAAGGAAAAAATCCGAAAACTGTACGTTTTATGTAATTTTATGTAATTATATTTTATGTAATTACAAAAAATAGGGTATTTATTCAAGGAAGGAGGGTCTAAATTTTAAAGTACTATAACCGTATCATATAGGCGATACAGTGACCTCCGTGTCCTGTATAACAATGTATTTCGAACATTGTTGGGGCTGCCCCGATTCTGCAGCGCCTCAGGCATGTTTGCGGACGCACACACAGCTTGTTTTTACGCGACCATGCGATCGCGGGCTGCGTCCTTGGTGCACAGAGTTCGGGCCAGCTCCAACACTATTCTGAAAATGATTGCGACGAGGCTAGATTGTGTCTACCTCCGGCATTGTTGCCAGAGACATGTACCAGTTTCAATGCCGGAGAGAAAATACTAACAATATTATAGCATCTACCTCCCATTGACTTGACACTCATTTCTGACATACTATTTTTTATATTTGATGGTTATTCTAAATTATCACTATGTTTTATTTTTATTTTTGACTTTGGAATATTGACTGATTTTATTATTTTATTTTAATATATAATATGTGATAATTTTATGACTATTTAAATTGTTTTTCTATATTATTGACATGTTTTTGTATTTCAATTATATGATTATGATTTGACTATATGATTTTATATGGCTGTATTGATTGTATATGGCTGTATTGATTGTATATTTAATGGGACTGTTTTATTCTATGGGTACAATTAACCTGAAATAAAAATATTTTGAGATTTTTGATATGAAAGAGCTTCATTAGCACAAGAGAAAACAGGTTTTTAAATATTTTTACGATGTATATTTTTCGGTTTATGAAGGAAAATATAAAAAATATATAATTATCCCCTATTATAGTTATTAGTTTGTACGGAACCCTCGGTGGGCGAGTTTGACTCGCACTTGTCCGGTTTTTATGTATTCGAAAATAGATTTGCGCTTCACCGTTAGTTATCTCGCTTGATGTTAAAGCCATTGTTGCGCTCTACGGTGGAGCTCACTTGCGATTTGAAGACACCCAGATTATAATTATCTACTCAGGAAGCCCTATTTCACATTTTGGCGGTATGCATAGTAAAAGTGGAGCTACAGTGTTTCCGAGTTTGTTCCCCAGTAGGTATCTACTTATGTTGGTTTAGTTTTAGCGTGTGATTGAACTACTTATTTATTGTTTAATAATGTTTTATTGTGACATGCCATCAGATTGGGACGCCGCAGATCCAGGTAGTAGTATCTTTATAATTGTTTATATTTTAAGGTTTTAATATAAGAGTAGGTGGGTTCCGTAGAACAATATAATTATTTGGGATAGTTAGTAATAGTTCGGGGGAGTTGGCCTTCATAATAAAAAAAAAATTAACTAGTTTCCCAAGTTTCAAATTATCTAAATATTGGTTCCGCGATATCCTAACTAATGATACAAGTGAAAGTAACTCTCTCTCTCTGTTATCTTTTCACGACCAAACGGCTGAACTAATTGTTATGAAATTTGGTACAGAGATAGCTGAGAACTCGAAGATGGACATAGGCTACCTTTTACATAATTATTTAATATCGCTTTTGTTTTTCATTACTACGCGGGTGATACCACAGGATAGGTACTTATACGATCATATTGTAATGTTGTATGGTTGCAGGTGGCGGCGCCTGGAGGGCAGCAAATACAACAACTGCAAGTGCTCCCTATATCTGGACTACAAGGTTAGAAACACTGGTCGAACATCATCATCATCATCAGCTCAGCCACAAGACGTCCACGTCTGTACATAGACTTCTCTCATAGAATAAAAAAAAAACTGGTCGGCTTAAAGCCTGCAGCCATAGTCTTCCTGCCACTTGTATGAGCTCGTCTGCCAAGCTTGTGGCTGGTCTTCCTACGCTGCCCTTGCTTGTACGTGCTCTTGCTCTCTACTCAAGAGTTTTTGGCCTCATCGGCCCTCAGCTTTACGTGCTATATGACCTGCCCACAGACACTTCATTGACGATTGCTGCCAGGTCAAAGCCTTCCGATGGCTTCGTAACATTTTTTTTATGTAGAAATAGGTTTTCGCTTAACCGCTAACTCTGACACTAGGACTAATGGCCACTCAGTCTATAAACGACACTTACTGTCACTTCAACTTGCTAATCCGCTGTGCTATGTCGGTGCCACCCATACGTCTACGAATCTCATCATCTGATTCGGTCTCATAGAGAGACTCCTAGCATAGCCTTTTCCATAGTTCGTGTGTTACAAAATGTAGATATCTAATATTTAAATACAATTATAATTTATGTCAACATAAATGATGACATCCATCGTTTATCAATAATGGCAGCAAAAATGTAACGAAAAATCTCTAATAATTACAATTGTAGGAGCTGGTGGCAGCATCCAGCCTATGCAACTAGTCCAAACGCCGGACGGCCAGACATTCTTGTACCAGCCGTCGACTAACACACAACCCACTCTTGACCAGCACCAGATCATCCATCAGCCTACTAGTAAGTATACTACTTTCTATTTTAGGCTTAAGTCCTAAGAGTAGACCAGGAAGTGGCGTCTTCATTAGCATCGTGCCTAATATCGTTATATTGTGCCTCAACACCCGTTTTGTTTGGTTGATTTTTCAAAATTGCAACGATGTTCACAAATGGTCATTTGCTTTCTGTGATCTACCAATCAATTAATTGACAAATTCAGCCGATTAGGTCACCGGCTCAGAGTTTCTCTCGGCACTTGAACAACTTGACTAAACGAATCTTTTTGTGTCGAAAAAAGTTAGGGAGGCATCGGTGATGCAGTCCTCTGGAAATACTTGTTCTGGTCCTCAAGGCTGCTATCCGCTAAATCGTATTAGCGAGTGGCGAACGACTGATAGTTCAAATAGTAGCCTTAAGGCCCTGGACGCATGCACCTTGCTTCCATAAGATTCCAAATCCCGGTAGACTGTCTACTACTGACCGTCTACTGTCGATTAAGCTGCATAGTCTGGCTATCGACGGAGATCTTTCAAAGATATACCTTTCACCATGAAAAGATTTCTCAGCCTGGCCATATGTGATACATTCCGAGGTACTCATTTTTGGTAAATAGCAGTGACGGATTTAGGATTTTGTTTGGGAGGGGCTTGACTCTGGTGAGGATAGGTTTTAACAATCCCCAATCAAATCAAATATCCCCTCGTGTACACTTATCGAGAGTCTATGGGGTAAAACATGCAAAAAAATAAATTGGAATACCTATTATCAAACTTAATCTATGATTTGTCATGGGACGACTCGAAGATTTTGGGGGAGGGTTTAAGCCCCTTAGGATCCTGGATCCGCTACTGGTAAGTACTGTAGTTTGTCTTGTATTTTTGTCATCAAGTTGGCTATATGGTCATAGCTTATTAGAAGTTTAGTGACTATCTAAAGGCGCGTCGGCAGCATTACTTAAAGAGGCAGTACACGTCCTGAGCCAGAGATGTTTACATGATCGAATATGGCGTATATTCGATAATGTAATGTAAAGTAATGCTGCCGACGCACCATTAGATAATATGGCGTATATTCTATAATGATTTAAAAGAAACTCTACAACACCTGTGTGCTACCTGTCCTCCCTTATAGTGGCCAAACTTGGGCTCCCACTAAAGCGCAAAATGCAAAGCTGAAGTGCTGCCAGACAGCGATGGAGCGGAGCATGATCAAGAATACGGAAACTGAAGTAGAAATGGACAGGCCACATCATAAGAGGAATAGAAAAATGGAATAAAACAGTTATGTTTTGGAAACTCAAAAAGGAAACGTGGAAGACAGTTTCGAAGATGGGAAGACGATATTAAAGCTACAGCAGGAAATACATGGACTAGGACAGCACAAGATAGAAAAGAATGGAAAGATATGGAGGAGGCCTTTGCCAAAGTTGGGCGAACAGACTAAGTTGCCGATGTCAACTCATCAGAGTTATAATATTAATATAAACTTAACATATGTATATTGTGTCTGAATAAAGGCTTATTATTATTATATTCGATAATGTAATGTAAAGTGATGCGGCCGACGCACCATTAGATGCTTGGAAAACTTTTGTAATTAGAGATTTTCAGTGAAAAACCTCCAGGGAAGATTCCCTGAAAAAGACTACCTGAAAAAGACTACCTCTCTCTCTCTATTTTTCCCAACTTCGAAAAGTATCTCTAATTCTCTATGCTCTGTATTAAGGAACAGTGAAGTCAATTTACTGATTATAAAGCATGTTGGAATATATTTAAAGATTTTCTGAATGCCCTTTTTATCATTTCCAGTGATAAACCTGAACGGGAACTTGGTGCAAGTGGCGGGAGTCGCGAATGCAGTGAACACGGTTCAGCAACAACAACAGATCGTAAACCAGCCTAACATTGTTATGGTGAGTAGCACCTACCTACTAAGTCCAACATTAGCCGAGTAGCTGAGCCCGGTAGACATTACCTGCTCGCTGAGAGATTGACACCTTGATTTTATATATAAATCCTATAGAATACTGTCAATGTGGGTAACTTTGATTCTGCGTCAAACATTGTACGTGACCTTTTTAGAAGGTTCTCGATTATTTTCTCAAGAGATTACTAGTCAAAACTACCATAAATTAATTAATCAACTAATTTGACTACTAATCTGTTGGGGAAAAAATCTATAACTTTCTAAAAAGGCTAAGGTTCAATGTTTGACACAGAGTCAAAGTTACCCACGTTGACTGTAAAACATTTATATACATTTTTTTAAATAATGCCAAATGTCATTACCAAGTGAGCCGCTTATATACCAATATATAAAATAGATAACGAAAACAAAAAGTTTATACGGAAAAAGAAATGTACATTTCTTGTTTGAGTTCATAAAAATAATTTAAAAAATCATGATGCTTGATAGACAACAATATAACAATTAGCTCTACTGCTGTCTCTGGGTTGTTACTAATTTTAAGATGATACGATTTCCATACAAGTTTTATTTTTACTAATTTTTGTCGAAAGTAACTAATTGTGGCCAACTTTAATATTGGTGTATATTGGCGCAAGTCTCATTTGTTGAAGAAAACGGGAGATTAACAACAAACTTTATTCAAATAATTATTTTATCAAAAATTATGGATAAACATTTTATTGATGTTCTTGGTATTAATTTCAACTTAATTTCTGTCACAATTAGGGAATATGCATGAATATTATTTCATGTATAATAATAGCACACAATCAATAAATCAATTGATAGCACACTAAAGTGTAATATATACCTACACTAAAAAAACATTCGATCCATCAATAAACTTCCGAGATATATACATTTAAAGTTTCAGGAGAGTGAGTGCTCTGTCCCTCTCTCGCGAAACAACAGTTTAAATTGAATTATTATAGCAAACATGAACCGTGACGTCATCGTTAGACTCTCTCTCTCTAACATGAAATTAAAACGCTTTTGTCTTATTTTTAAAAATATATCAATTTTGTTTTCGTGGAATGGATCTATTCATGGTTAGCCTTTTCATGAACATATCAAAATAAAAGATCAGGACATTCCATATCTGGACAGCATGTGTTTGAGCGCATGAGAACCCTGTTTAACAGCAGTCTAACCTTGTTCAAGATGGTGAACGGCAGCAGCTCCAGCGCGACGGGTGCCGCCGCCGGCGCGGGTGGCGAGGGCGCCTCCGCGTCGGGCGCCGGCTCCGACGAGGAGCCGCTCTTGTACGTGAATGCGCGCCAGTACAAGCGGATACTGAAGAGGAGGGCCGCCAGAGCCAAGCTGCATGACCAGGGGAAGATACCCAAGGAACGACCGGTCAGTTGGCACTACCTTCTCATAGGGTTCACATATTTATCTGACTTGCAAAAAGGAGCTTCTCAATCAGATTGTTTTTTTTATCAGTTCAGCGATTACTTCACCGATTATGATTTATTTTTTTGTTTGGTGGATCATACTTTGAGGTGGTCCTATATAAATTTTATCAAAATTGGTTCAGCACTTTGGTTTTTATGACAAAACTAGCCGCAGCTACTCATGACTACGCGGGTGACACCGCGGGGCGCAGCTAGTATTAAATATAAATAAATTATTGGCCTCGAGCTCGCTCGATACATGCTTTTGTTTATGTAATGTATCTATATAGGTATTTGTGGAATAAAAAATATATAAATGTATTTTCAGAAATACCTGCACGAGTCGCGACACAGGCACGCCATGAACAGGATCCGGGGGGAGGGGGGCAGGTTTCACTCCGGGAGTAGGAAGTGAGTTTGCTTTTACATTTTCATCTGAGTAAGAAGAAGGGTTATGTTTTTTGAGTGTACATATTTATGTATATGTATACGTATACATATATGTATGTATGTTTCTATATGATCGCCTACAGCTTAAACGGCTTGACCGATTTTCATGTGCGAGATGTCGTTAGGACCGGAAATTATACCATTAAAATTTACGGTATTTGTTAATTCATAAAGTTCTAATTTCTTTTGCCATATTAATTTTAAAATAATAAAACTTTCAGAAACAAAAAGGAGGCCGTAGAAACTTTGTGCGAAGACCAGAAACTGATGCAAGAAATCAAACCTGAGACTGTCTCCATCACAATCATCCAGGTACGGTATAGGTAATTAGGTGCAGCGAGCTCTGTATTACTGGCGAAGTCAAGAAGAGCGTAGTGGTTTCAACCCTGTTATTTACTTATTTAATCTCAAATAGCTTCTAAACTTCTCATAATAATTTGTCAAACGAGGTATCGCATAGCATCTTGATCGTCCGCGCTTTATAGTCTATGTGTAGTCACACAAAACAAAATACAATATGGCGCTATATAGAAACAAAGTCACGCATTGATAAAATAAATAAATAAAATTAAAAAAATATATACTTATATACAAACATACATAATATACATCCTCCTTGTTTATAATAATTAGAAGGGGTCGTATTGTGCATTTATTTAAATACAAAATATAAGTACAACATTAAATACGTAAGTATGTTTCAGGATGAAGATACGAACGAGAAGAGCAACTGGAGAAGGTTAGCGCCGAATCAGAGCATGCAGCCCACGTAGCGACACACTGCCGCCAGATAACAAACACATGTGATATATTTATACACGGGCCCACCGGTGGGCCCGACGCGTGGGCATCCCGATATCGCTGCTAGAGGGAGCTACTTACCAGGCAGGCACTACAAAATATTATTCTACCATGTGTCATCGCGATGTTCTCCTTAAGGGTGGACGACTGTTTTGCTCGCACGTAACCTTTTCACTCGTTATAAAATTATTGTCTATATTCTTGATAAATATGCAACATATCTCGATATAATGCGAACATCAGCGTCCATTTGACCACCGACTCGCGTGATGTTAAACGACGGTGTGGTCGAGGATGGAGCTCATCTATATCATAAATACATTGCAATATTATTCTCATGAAACTGATGTTACTCATGAATAGCACTTTTATAAATTCATACATATTGTGTCTAATAAAATCTGGGGTGGCCACACACTCCAGTGCCTTAACAAACCGTGACTAATTGACGAAGCAAGCGAATCAAGCCAGTGTCTATCACATGGCATATGGAATTATTATTATTATATTTTGGTTATATAATATCTATCGTCCAACATTTGTGGGCGGGTGTTTGGCGTCGCGTCGTCGGTTCGTTCGCCGACCCCATCTAGTGATCAAGTATTGAACTACTAGCGAACGAGGTCTACTTACTCGCAGTCATTAGTAGCGCTAGTTTATTTTGTCGTAAATCGTCGTGGGTATTTTTAAATCTTTGGGTAACTTTGCACGGCTTCTAAAATGATATTTTCTTGAAAAAAATCTACGTAATGTATAATATATTAAATGAAAATAAATAAATTATGGTTGAAAAATAATATAAAAATCATTAATATATTCTCATAATTGTGATACAATGTTACGTCATCATGATATGAGGAGTTATACAGATTTAGATTTTATTTGATGAAATAGCATTACAAGACCACTCAAAGTTACCTTACAAATTCAAAGTTACCCAAAATAATTTTAACATTGTTTGACTTATTTCGTTGTTGCTAACACGTCCATTTCCTTTTCATTTGCAATAATAATGTTATTCTTCATTTTATTTTCGTGTTAGGGTATTTTAATTGTAAATATCAGTTTTCTATTTTATATTTTTTAGTTAAGAAGGAGAGCTAATATTTATGTTGCTATTTTATCTATCGAAATAATCTTAAAAGGCATGTACCAGTAGAAATCGATGTCGCTTACGCATTTCAACATTTTTTGAAAAAGATAAATTTTCCTGAATGTGTTAATGAATCGTGACAATAATATTACAAATGTTTCACAAAAAGTACATTTTGTTTCATATTAATTTTCTTTCATTAAATTTATTCTAGTAAAAAAACATAAATATATCTTTATTGTACACCAAACATTACAATAAAAATATTCTGTTTATTTGTGTTAAACTATGTTTCAATCAAAATGCAATATTATTGAAACATTTGTAATATTGTTCGAGATTCCTCACGTACAGATGTGTCGTAAATACATTAATTCAATTTATATTTTCCAAATGTAGAAAAGTGAAAATGAGTAACTTCTCTCTTGGTATATGCACATATAGTTTGACATAGTAAAAAGATCTAAAACTACATATTATGTGAAGAACTTATTTCGCAAATATGTTGCTTATAGTCTGAATTTATTGAAATGTCATATAATGTAAATAACAATGGTAGACGAAATCACGAACTGTCATTGATAATCAAACCGGCATTCATGTTTTAAGGCTCCGAACCTCAAAAGGAAAAAACGGAACCCTTATAGGATTCTTTTGTTGTCCGTCTGGCTGGCTGTCCGTCTGTCCGTCCATCCGGGTGTCAAGACCTTTATCTCGGGAACGCGTGAAGATATCGAGTTGAAATTAAAACCATGTACGCAGATCCATAGTTTCTTGCTGCAGAAAGAAAAATAAAATTTCTCAGTTTTCGTAAAAAAGTTACAACCGAATATGTTGTAAAAAACGCACATTTCGACACTCACACGGGAATCAAAATCTATGGAGTACTTCCCGTTGACCTAGAACTATGAAATTTGGCAAAAAGCATTGTGTTAGAGTACACATATAGGGAAAAATTCGAAAACTGTACATTTTTAATTTAATCACAAAAAATAATGTCTTTATGCAAGGAATGAAGGTCCAAGTTTTAAAAGTGAATTAACCGTATTCATGTGGGGTATCATATGAAAGAACTTCATTAGCATAAGCTAAAACAGGTTTTTAAATATTTTTGCGATGTATATTTTTCAGTTTATGAAGTAAAATATAAAAAAAAATGATTTTCCTTTTATCTACTAGTTTGTACGGAACCCTCGGTGGACGAGTCTGACTCGCACTTGTCTGTTTTTTTAGATTATAATACGATAGAGAAAACAGGCTGTAATATTTTTATTCATTTATGTTAACAATATTTTAATCTTCGTGTATACAGTCAACGCGGGTAACTTTAACTCCGTGTCAAATATTGTGCATAGCTTTTTTCGAAGGTTATTATTTTTTCCCCCAAAAGATTAGTAGTCAAATTACTAAATTGATTAATTAGCAGTCGTTTTACCATAAGTCTTTTGGGAATAAAAAATTAAGAACCTTTGATAAAAACTACGTACAATGTTTGACATATAGTCAAAGTTACCCACGTTAACAGTGCCTTAGTTTTCATAATACGCTTAATACATTCATTTATTTAAAGTTGAAAGAATAATTTTGGTTTCAAGTCTGTTAGGTAGGTAAGTACTGTTATTCGTTTTATTAAGCCTAACGTGCTGAATTGGACTTCACTTTTGCTCAACAATATTAAATATAAAATTCAAGAATCTATCTACTTACGAAAAATGTGTTACCAACTATTTGTTTAATAACAATATTACAAACAATACTGTTTTCATTGTGTCAACTTATTTTGAACATTACTTACATCACATACCAACATATTAGAAGATAACATTGTAATGAAATCGGTATCACACTTACTTAGCAAAATTAATGCAGTATTGTTTACAATATTGTTAGTAAACAAACTCTATTATTATTGTACTTATGATTTTGTCTTACCACATTATTCTTGGATTTTCTTCTTCGATAGGTACCCACTTATTTTTCATTCTTTCTCAGTATTTATTATCTTTTCAAAAATATTAATAAACAAAAAAGAGGTCCGATTTGGTGTAATATGTTAAAACCTTAAGAGAATCACGTAGCAGAGCATTTTTACAATAGAATTGTTATTCAGAAAAAATCACTTATCACTATATCGTGTAAAACAAAAATTGATGTTGTAATAAAGTGTAGTGGTAAAAATTAGGTTTCTCTTATCTATAAACATGCATGCTACGCGATCCCCTTAAATATTATTTACAGAAATTATTTTTACTTTTTGTCCTTTAAAACCAAAGAATGTTTGTGTTGTGACAAAAACTGACGAAAATGTGTACCGAGAGGAATTAACGCGCCACCCTCAAGTCCTATAGACCCGGCGCTACAGTCGCATTCCGGCCATACATACTAATAAGGTATTCTGTGTACCGGCGGACAATGGCGCGCCTGTCAAATTTAGTTCCAAAATTTCACCACCGGATTTCAGTGAGGGCGTGGAGTCTATGAGAGTTATATTTCGCAACATATCTTGGGAAACAGAGTTGGTTGTTTTGTTTTTAACTTGTGTAGAGTAAGGTTCGATATTCACTGGCACTGTTAGCGTAAAAAGTAGCGAATAGCGCCGAGACACGCACGTACCCTTTTCAACCGACTTCAAAAAAGGTGAAGGTTCTCATTATCATGTTTGTTACCTCATAACTCCGTAGTTTATAAATCGATTTGGAATTAAAAAATATATTTTTTAATCAGAGTTATCTCATTCAAATCATTAAATGAGTTTAGTTTTTAAAACAAAATAACTGGGGTAGGTTGTTTCAGTTTTCAGACTATAAAAATTATAAATATGTAAAAATTGTGGGTAATATAAATAAAATATTACAATTTTCTATAAAAGTTTTTGACGGACGTTTCGCGCTTCGCAACAATTGTGTGTGGGGTTCGAACCTAAAGGGATCCCATTTGCCCGTCTTCTTAAGACTAGAAAAAAATCTTCAAATGTTTCTAAATCACGACCTATTGGTTGCTAATGTTGTATATTGTTGTTTATATTAAATGACTTGGAAGGAAACTGAAAACTATTTCCACTTGCCTTCACTGTTTCTATACTTTGAGGTGACAATTTATTTATTGATCGCGTAGGGAGCTCTTTAATCTTGTATAATGTAAATATATACGTTAGTTGAGGGTAGTTTGAATTTGTGAAACTTTTTATATTACAAGGACAAAATAAATGTTTTATTGGAATTTCTGGATTTCATTCATGTAGCGTTCCTGACTCCTGTAACTTATTTCTATGACCAGGTATAGTCATAGAAATACCGACACACCTAGGTCCTAGGTGTGCCCCGCAATGTCAGCCGTGGCAAAAATCCAAGTGGTTTCACCCGCGCAGTGACGAGGAATGGTGTTGAAGTCATATATCAGCTTGAGAAGTAATATACTCTTTTATATGAATAGACCTCTACTCCAAATTACATCTGATCCGTTCAACTGGTTGTTGTTTGTAAAATATATATAAGACAGATTTTAATTATATTTGTTTAAATCACTAATGAATGAATGAAATGTGTTTACATTTTATTCATTCATTAGTGATTTAAACAAATCACTATCTCTGAATAAAAACAAACTTTACACCTTATTCCGTTGAACAACTTCCCCAGGAGGTCTCAACACAAGAGTACCTACTACAGTAGTAGTACCTACTCAGGGTCAGAGCATACATATCAAATCGGAAATGGATCGTAATCGTATCAACTCTGTCCGTTCAGTATTATTTATATGAAACTCACTACTGCAAAGTATACTAATCGGAATCGTAACATAACCGACTCGTCTCATAGTCCAGTAAATATAAAATGTTGACCTCATAAAATGCAACTTTTTTTTTGTATTTATAGAATTGGTGTTTTGAAGTACATTTGCCACAATGTCGTAGTAATGAGATGTGAAGAACTTGTGAAATACCATGAAAATACCTAAATTTGTGTTTTTCAAGTTTATAGCTTTTTTTTTGTATACATTATCACGATCACTATCACTATCAACTACGATTGACCCCCAACTCGCCTGATGTTAAACGACGGTGTGGCCGAGGATGGAGCTCGTCGATCTAGAAGATACCTATTCATTTTAGCCTTGAAAATTCCAAGATTTCCAAGAAGACAGAGATGACGGCAACGAATTCCATTCTTGTGCAGTACGCAACAGGAATGTGTATCGATATCGCAAAGTACGGATTTTTGTCATTTCAACGAGAAATGGGTGGTAATTCGCCGATTTTCTGCTAGTCCTGTAGTGAAATGGGGAGGGTGGAATTAGGTCGTGAAGCTCTTGCGCACATTCCCCGAAATGAATCCTGTAGAAAATAGACAGACATGCTACTTTACGGCGGTGCTCGAGACTAAGTAGCTTCTTGGCAGCTAGTTTATCGTCACCGATTAACCTCACAGCTCGCCGGTCCACTGATGCTAAAGCTTCCAGCTGATACTTGGCTGATCCATCAAAAAGGTGGCAGCAGTACTCCATACACGATCGGACCTGTGCTTGATACAGATGAAGCAGTTGTCCCGGTGAGAAGTATCGCCTAACCTTATTAATGATGCCAAGCTTTTTACTAGGCAGTTTAGCCTTAGATTCAAGGTAGCCCTTAAAGTTCATTGTTGGGGTTAACGTGAGTCCAAGCAGTTCAAGACGGTCTGTCAATGAT
Organism: Lycia hirtaria; assembly: GCA_947563715.1. Lineage (NCBI taxonomy): Eukaryota > Metazoa > Arthropoda > Insecta > Lepidoptera > Geometridae > Lycia > Lycia hirtaria. The sequence goes on from OX387376.1 coordinate 24,289,735, forward strand.
AATAATACATTTTGGAAAGTAGGAGACAAAATAAACTCACTCTTTTTGGCGGAGAAAAGGCAGGCTTGAGTCTTGTTGGCGTTGAATTTGACGAGATTTTCGTCACCCCAGTCGGACACAGCTTCTAGAGCTTTATTCATACGCACAACCATATCTTCTCTCAACGCCTCGATTTCCGAAATTTTAGTGGTGTTTTATAGTAATATGCTTTATTTCTCGTATTAATGAACCCACAGTACTTCCATGTCAAAATAAAAGATGTTTTTAAAGTATTTAATATTAAATCATGGAAGTGAATTGATTCATTGATCGTGTTAGCGTGCTAGATTTTCGTGGACCAGATGAATAAAACAAGTAACTGTGTTAAAAGGAAATACCCGACTGGTAAAGAGAGACTTAACGCTATCAAAAATTATAAATACAACCATTTGAATGCATTGGTAGCCAATTTAATAATCCTAAATATAAATATATGACTTTATAGAAAATTACAAACATACCTACAAGAACGCGCAAAAATTTTTGGTTAGTGACTATTTTTAGTGAATTATTTGCTCGTATTAGAAAGTTCACGGCACTTTAATGATCAATACAAATAAAGATCAATATGAAACAATCATGTGCGAGCGAAGCGAGCGCGAAAGTTTTTGAAGCATTTTATAAAATTATTGAAGCCTGGAAGAATTTTTATAATGGCAAGGATTTTGGCCATGAACCTAACTCTAACCTCACTCTAACCTAACTCTAACCTAACCGACAGTATGTTGGCAGATGTTATTTACGTGTAAAATTAATTATTTATAGCATATATAATATAAAACCAATTATTATTTTTCGATTTACATCAAAGAGAACATTTATCTATTACTGTTCATAAGGTACAGCCGTTTAATTGTAGGACAGATAGACAGACACTGTAGTCTCACGTGTAGGCTCCCGCACCCTTAGTCCACACTAAAAAAATAATTGTGTAATTTTATTTAAACGAACATATTTTAACCCCTCTCACCCCTCCCGCGGCCTGCCTGCACACTATTCTTGCCACACGTGCTGGCTGTGCTGTCATTCGGTCGGCGAGACGTAAGCGCGGCGTCGCCTAGCCGTAGTCGAGTCGATATATCGGAGTTGCAGCTGATCGGCTTTCCTTTTTCCGGTTGACGCCTGTTTGATGGCGAGGCGAAAGGCGATACGGTAACGATCCCTTTCCGAGTTGATATGTGAGCTCTGACCTTTAGTAGTATTTACTAGTAATATTACTTAGTAGTTCTACCTTAGTTTTTTAGTACGTAAATGAAAAATCATATTTTAGTTGTATATGTATAAAGTTTATTAGAGATTCTTGAACACATTTTGTAAAACAATATCAAGTAGGTAAATTTGATTGTTATTACTAATAATCGTAATGGTAATTTACTAATATTTTTAATAATTGGCATCGTAATTGCTAATTCTTGCTAGTGCTAAGCATGGCGCCTGCTCTATACAGGGCTAATTACCTACATAAGAATAAATATATATTCGAAAGTCTCTTAAAGTTGTTTGTTACAAGTAAAGTACATATCTGCAAAAGCTGTTCCTGAAGATAATGCTAGGTGACCAACCCTGTATAGTACGCAGTATCGCAACAATATCTTCAATCTTGGTAACGGCAAAATGTCGAGATCTTGCAGTATAGGTAATCATTATTTGAACGTATGTTTTCTTTCTATTGCTACCTAATATAGTATTGATTCTTAATCGCAAATCGTCGGCTTAGTGCTTGTTTGAAACAACCGCCACATTTATTGAAAATCACTTTTAAATGCAGTCTTGTTAAAGATTAAATTACAGTTCTGTTTAAAAAAAACTTTTTGCTCTTGAAACTACAAAATATAGTTTAAAATTTATTTGTTTCACGACAACGTAATGAAAATTTCGTGCTTGTTTAAGATAAGTACAACGCTTGAGGCAAATCCAACGCTTGAAACAAAAATTTTGTGCTTGAGTGAAACAAGTGATCTCATTGACCAATCACAGATCACGACGCCATGTCCACCATTTTGACTGTTTCGTCACTCTGGCATAAGTACGTGCACAAAAGTTGTTGTCGCTGCCGCTAAATATTTATAAAACAGACGATTTAGTTGTGTTTCTGTGCTAAAATTACATCGCGATTGAAGAAAAACATGTCAACAACAAAGTACAAAAGATTCGAAAAGCAAACACAGCCGCAAACTGAGCAGTAAGTACTTTATAATTCACACACCATTCCGTAATTAATTTGAAACAGGTTGATGTTTTTTTGATGGCTTTAATGAACCGTCAACCATTTTTTTATATTTGGCCTTCCCCCTATTTTTTTCCTAGCATATCTTTGCTAGGGGAGGGGTCCCCAAAAAAAAATCTTAACATTTTTGCCAATTTTTTTTCTCAACGAATTTTTGAAAAAAGAGTTTCAAGCTTTAAAAATATAGCTTTTTAAATAAAATATAACAAAAAACTCTTCTCATGTAAAATTTTACCAATGGTAGTTGTTTCAACAAGCACTAAAGCGACGAAATCTTGAGAGATCTCATGTGATTTCACGTGATTCGAAGTGCAAGATTAAACTTACAAAATTAATACAACATCTCGGTATTTCGGGATCTCGATGTATCAAGATTACATTGCCTAATAGGCACTGACACTGACGCCAAACATACCGCTGGCATATACCACGATTCCTTGAGGTATGCGATAGGTGTCTACATATTACAATAGTCTTAAAAGTAAATTGTGTTAATTATAAGAAACATAGAGAGTTACTTTTAGTTAGGTCATACAAATGTGTACAAATGTGTGTGTATGTGTATGTATAATGTGTATTGTACGGAACTCTCGGTGGGCGAGTTTGACTCGCACTTGTCCGGTTTTTTTAAACTATAAATTATTACCAAATATGGTCGAAGAGAGTATAGTTTTGCAATTAAGTAGTTGTGGTTACCATTAACATCAGTCTTTATTGACGGAAAATCATATTTATTGAAGAAAAATGTCAATTATTTAATTATCGAAAATTATTGAAAATTTTGTATACATTTTTTATTTATTTTAAATATACGTATCCATAATCTCTATATATATATATATATATATATATATATATATATATAAATCAATTGCTGTTCCTTTGTCTCGCTAAAACTCGAGAACGGCTGGGCCGATTTAGCTGTTTTTGGTTTTGTAATGTTTGTCGTAGTCCAGGGAAAGTTTAAACGTTGAGAAAATATCGGGTCCACTCATTGATAGGTGATACGAAGTACACCGGGTCAGCTAGTAAATTAGAAAATTTTGTATAAATGTTTTTATTTATTTTAAATATACGTATTTAAGTATCCATAATTTTAAAAAACGATAAATGTTTGATTAAAATTAGTTCATAAAATATGATTTGTCGCCAATAAAACCCGATATTCAATGTAAAACTATACTCTTTTAGACCATAATTGGTTAAGTTATATCCTTTTGTATGGGAATCCTACAACTTTAACCGATTCACTCCGCCGCCGGTGTATTTTTTAAAGTTACGTCGTTGGTGTCTAGTACAAGCTTTGCTTAGTATGCCTATTACTATGTTGTAGTATGTTTGTGTATGGTACTATTGTCGAGATTCTTACAGTACTGTAGCCACGTACATTTTTTTTTTTATAAATACATTGAGAACGAGACAAATTATATCTTTAAGAATGCTATACTTAACGCTGACGACTTATTAATCTAATTAAAAGTAACCTTGTATAGAAAACTATAAAATTGTAAATAACAAAAACGATTTGTACAAAAACTATAGAAATATTTTATCCGAGATATAAAACAAAAATATACCTCATTGCACTTGTTTGTTATTTTATTTACTTACATTCTATGAAAAGACACTACTTACTTTCTTATGAACTAAAAATAATATTTTGGTACATGATCTCTTTAGATGGGCCTAAAAATATGAGGTAAGTACAATACGCGAAAATCTTTTTGACGTCATGAGATGTGCGAGTGCACCATTCACAATTTACACTAATGCCACAAGAGAATTCTCTTGTGACTGCTAGTACGCGGCCGGCGGCGCTGAAGGCCGCGTGCGGGGGGCACCTCCTCCCCTTCGCACCCTGCGTCCCCCTTACACCTGAAACATTCGTAGGTACTGCGCAACCACCATCTCCAAGACCCCAAAAAGTCTTAGGTACGCGTAGAGTACAAAGTATATTCCTCGATATCTTCGCTCACAGTTCGTGATTCTTTTATTATACAGGGGATCGGGGTGGTCGCCCAAAAACTTCATTAAAAATGTCGAAATTGTCATTCGTTGAAATTAAAGTCGCTTTGACATATCTGTCCCATGTGACATTTGATATCCTTTTGTTTCTACTTTAGAGCTTAATGCACAGAAAATTTACTCCGATTAACTGGACGTTATGGCTCACTGGGCTTTTGGGATTTGTAATTTTGGCTCACTGGACCTTTTGGCCCACTAGACCGTGTGATCAACTTGAACGTCATTTTATTGTTGTTGGCTTCTTTAGTTGGTGATTGTGTATTTTTTAACTTATTATCTTGTTGTTACTTTATACTCGTTAACTTGATTTATTATTGCTGGCTCTTTTTTTCTTTTTTCTTGGCTTATTTACATCTTGTTTTTGTTGACTTGATGTTGTTTTTTATTTTCTTCTTGTTATATTGTTGTTGGCTTTATATTTTGTTATTTCCCTAACAATGTTACCCAAATACCCTAACAATTCAAGTTACACCTAAATATCAGGTCTAAGAGCGTGCTCCCTCATCTTCTGTATTTCGCCCTTGATGGCCGATATGAGTGGTATCGCCGGGTCCTCCGCCGGCAGCCTGCCCTCGGCCGTCACGAGGGCCATGTTGACGGATGGCCGACCTATGGACTGTCAAATGATCATCGTCTCGCTGTCCCATTGCTGTGAATACGATAGCTGGTGATTACTTGAACGAAGAGAAAACAAGCTTGTGAGTTGACAGTGAGATCCGGTTAGAAATATGCTTAGGTTAGTTAGCAAAACAAAATCAATGTGACTTTACAGATGGGATTACTACAGTGGTTCTTAACCGACCTTCCACAATCTGAATCTTGAAAACATCCGAAGCCTCCTTTATAACTTGATCAAAATCGATCAAGAAGTTATTAAACATCCTTTAACTTGACCAAAATCGATCAAAACTTGTTATGATACAAAGTTGTGAAGTTTCAGTTCGAAACGAACAACAACAAACTATATGTACAGCCTCGACACAATTATTCCAAAAAAATGTGCTCATGAGGTCTATTTGATAAACTACTAGCGAATAGTTATTATGGTTCGAGTATGAATGAGCCAGCTTACTTGCGGTGGCGTGGGTCCCCAAGCCCTTGCCGGCGGCGGCGCCCTGCGCTCCGCCGCAGGCCGCGTGAGTGAAGTCCGAGGGCGCCCGCCTTCGGGGGCGGAGGTACTGGCTGCCTTGCTAAGGATAGACAGTCTTACTAGAAAATTCTATGCAATTATTTATTCGAGAAGAAGACTATTTTGTTCATCTAAGCGTAGCGTACTTCCAGTTTGTATAATTATTAGATAAAATAAATTTACTAAATGACTTACGAAAAATCTGGTATAAAAAAATCTAGATTATAGTATTACAAACACTAAATATTACATTTTGAAACAAACGTATTTACTCGGAAAAAAGGATTTGAATACATTGCCCGATTTTGTGTAAAGTCTACTTAGCAATTTCTATATCTTCAAAAATAGGTAAGCGAGCGACACAGAGAGTTTACTACTGCCATGCCAGAGCTTTAAGACTACTTCTTTGTTAACATAAACTAACATAACTTATTTGTTTAAAAAGAAAAACTTTCATATCAGAATCAGAAGACCATCGATCAAGAAGGTATACTTAGTCTGGCCATAAATACTGTTACAGTTAAAAATAAGAAAGATATTACATTTGAATTTGGAATCTGTCATTTTTATACGATTGTTCATTGCGTTTTCTAATTTTGGCGCCAATACATTGTACAATATTTTGCGATATTAAAATGGAGTGGGGTGATAAAGAGAACCGAATCGCTGTGATTGCATTACACAAAGTTGGTATGGAGCCAAATGCAATTTTTAAAACTCTCCATACGCTTGGTATTAGTCAAATGTTTGTGTACCGGGCTATTAATAGGTACAATGAGACCTCCTCTGTTTGTGACAGAAAAAGATCTGGCCGTCCACGTAGTGTTCGTACGAAAAAGCTGGTCAAAGCAGTAAGGGAAAGAATTCGAAGAAATCCTGTCCGAAAGCAAAAGATTTTATCTCGGGAGATGAAGATAGCACCCAGAACCATGTCGCGTATTTTAAAAGATGACTTAGGACTTGCAGCCTATAAGAGACGCACTGGTCATTTTTTAACTGATAATTTAAAAAAGAAGGGTGGTAAAATCGAAACAACTACTGAAGCGGTACGCAAAGGGAGGTCACAGAAAAATTTTGTTTACGGATGAGAAAATCTTTACAATTGAGCAACATTTTAACAAACAAAATGACCGTATTTATGCTCAAAGCTCTAAGGAAGCTTCCCAATTAGTCGACAGAGTGCAACGTGGGCATTATCCGACTTCAGTGATGGTTTGGTGGGGTGTTAGCTATGAAGGAGTGACTGAGCCATATTTTTGTGAAAAAGGTATCAAAACATCGGCACAAGTGTATCAAAATACCATTCTTGAGAAGGTAGTTAAGCCCCTTAACAACACCATGTTCAATAACCAAGTATGGTCCTTCCAACAAGACTCGGCGCCAGGTCATAAAGCTCGGTCCACGCAGTCTTGGTTGGAAGTGAACGTTTCGGACTTCATCAGAGCTGAAGACTGGCCGTCGTCTAGTCCTGATCTTAATCCGCTGGATTATGATTTATGGTCAGTTTTAGAGAGTATGGCTTGCTCTAAACGCCATGATAATTTGGAGTCCCTAAAACAATCCATACGATTGGCAGTGAAGAATTTTCCCATGGAAAGAGTGCGTGCTTCTATTGATAACTGGCCTCAACGTTTAAAGGACTGTATTGCAGCCAATGGAGACCACTTCGAATAAGCTTTTATATTTTAAATTGTTTTATATTTATGTATTTAACTAACACACTGTAAAAGTAATAAATATTATTTGCAATAAAAAAAAAAAATTTTTTCTTCGTGACAATATTTATGGCAAGACTAGGTATATTCACTGTAACTTTGAATATGCTAAGATCTCAAGAAACCGAGAAATCGTCAGTAAGTTCCAGTAGAACAGGCGTGAGACACCCTGGCGCCCTAAGAGGTTCCTTACCCCGGAGGTCCAGCCGAGCTCCCCCGCACGGCGTCCAGGGCGGGGTAGGGGGAGCCCGGGAGACGTACGTTGTCGTTCCGAGCTTGAGTCAGCCGCGAGCTGGACTGCGCTGATAACAAATAATCACATTCATACAAAGAGTTTTTAGCGAGAAAGATGGAAACTTCTTAGTTTGTCAGAGGATGGAAATAAATACTTGTTTCATTTTACCCCCGACGAAAAGATATACAGACGTAAAAGCTTTGGGTTTGATCTGTACATCTATCTGTATATCTGTGTGTCTGTCTATGGCATCGTAAGTCTCAAAAGGATGGGTCGATAATTATCTCGTTATTTTTTTCGTTTGACAAGTAAACGAAATATATAACGTATATCGAAGTCGGTTGTTTCAGTTTTTTTAACTATAAAATTATTTTAATTTCAGTAAGTAATATGCTCATGAAAGCGGGTCCTAGCACCTTCATTCCCTGAAATTGGTGATAACATTTATATACGCCCATGGTTGGAAATATTGTTTGAAGGCCCATGTCATACCTGGTTTGTTTTCCTCCTTGCTCTCCTTAGAGTCCTTGCTCTCCTTGCTGCCCTCCACCGTGTATGTGGTGTTAGAGTCAGGACTCGATCCTGCACTTCCGAACAGAGTGAAGGCGTCGTCCATCAACTCATTGAACCGTTGCCGCATCCGCGACGAACCGGCCTCCTTCCGGGAGGCCGTCGACTTCGCCGGACTGGGGGGCTTCGATGCTGCGGGAAATGACCAAAATTGAACGTGAACACGAAGAGAGACCAGATACGAAGATTCTATGAACACTTTGCACTTTAAATCCGTAAAGTCGTTCGTCACATAATTAACCTCATTTGCAGATTAAAGACAATGGTAATAGGTGGCCTACCCGCTCAGGGCATCTGAGCCTTGGAGACTTCCAAATCTTAAGAACACTCTTCAGGATTTAGAGTCTTGTAAGAGACCAAGACGAATTCAAATCAAATCACAAGAAAGACCAAATAAAACCCAATAAATAACAAGCTAGAGCAAGCAAGAGGTCTAGGCCTCGTGTAAAATATTCGCTTAAGAGATTTGTTACTGAAGGTGTCTATGGGCTCATAGACAGTTTTAATTTCACTGTGCATCATTCTTAAACAGGCTTACCTAATTTCATCATCCTAGACTATCAAAAGGATTAGTCGGTGATCGTGAGTACTTACTAACTCTACAATATCGAGCTATATAGTTAATCCTGTCAATGTGTTAAAATGTTTATAAACAGATTTAAAGTATAAGAACACAATGTTACCATCCTTTATCCTCTGGCAATGCAGATCCCAGACCAGCGGGCCTATAACTCCAGGGTCCTTGTCTATACTCCCCAGCCTGACTAGCTGGGAAGGCATCTGTCTCCGAGGGACCAGCTCTTTGGCCTTCTCATGCTTGGTGTTCTTGGGCGTGGCGACGGGAGAGTCTATGTCCAGGTGCCTCACTGACACTGGTTCCAGGATTCTTGACAATGGTTCTACTATATTGCCTCTAGAAGAAAAAATATATTGGCGTTGGGAATTAGCTAATGGATTTTTCATGTAGCAGTCAAACTAATGGTCAGTGTATCATGAGACCTCAATAGTGTAGTAGAGGCATTTGTTAACCTTTACCACTTATTTTAAATTATACTACTCTAATTGTAGTTTGCCTAAGATTTTAAGACCTTTACGGTTAGGTACCTATCTATAACCCAATTTGTGAAATACCGAATATCATTACCCCGAAAACGATTTGTTTTTCAAAAGACATTATATCAAAATCCCAAAAATTCAATTTATTTATTTATTTATTTCATTGTTACACCAACAAAGCCACCACCAAAACAAATCAAGTAAAAATAAGGTACAAAAGTGAGATACATATTGAGTGGTACTTCAATTACAGGTATAAACTACATGCAAGAATTTATACAGCACATTTACATAAAATGATTTAATTGAATTTACATGAATTTACACAAAAAAATACAAATAATTTTGACAAATTGAAAGTACATTTGATATATATTTAAATTACAATGTTATATATTCTATCATGACAATGTGAGGATATCACACTTTAGAAATAATCATTCTATAACGTGATTTAAAAACATGTATACGACCCGAAAAAACATCTATATCAAGCTGGTTTTTCAAACCGCATTCATCAACTGTATCAATTTTGACATTATGAATTGCATTGTAGTTAATTATAATTCTGTTTAGAGGAGAGTAATGGCCCAAATTAGAACGAGCAGTATTAATGACAAAAGGTTTATGTTTTTTACACTGTCTTGACTGGCTCCTGGGTACACAAAAGTTTAATTTAGAAAGTAGATATGGAGAGTCTATTAAATTGTTAACTAACTTAAAGAGAAACATACCGTCCAGAAGTTTTCTGCGAGAATTAAGTGAATATAGATTGAAATGTTGAAGTCTATCTTCATAAGACGGTAGTTCTTTGACTTTGTTACAACTGTATGTTAAGTGCCAGAGAAACCGTTTCTGTACGCTTTCCAAACGCTTAATATATACTTCATAATGTGGGTTCCACACGACACTACAGTATTCTAGAGTACTACGTACAAGGGCACAGTAAATTGCAATCTTCGCATCAGGTTTTTTAAAAGCTTTGCAATTGCGTAACACAAATCCCAAGGTCCTAAAGCTCTTTTTAACTACATTTTCAACATGTGAATTGAACATAAGTTTTTTATCAAGAGTGATTCCCAAGTCCCGAATATGATCCACTTCAGCTAAAGGCATTGAATTAATGTGGTATGTTCTAGAAGTAATTATTTTTTTCCTAGTAAATCGAATCACATGACATTAAGTAAGTAAGTTCGTATAGACTGAGTGGCCAGCCCTATTGTCAGAGTTAAGCCGCTGAAAGGCCTCAAATTCAATTGACCACTTGTCTGATAACCAAATCTTTGTAATACAAAAAATTATGTGTACCTACTAATATAAAAATAAACCTATACTAAATAATTGATATCTTAACCTAAAGACTGATAGGTATACATATCTGATAACGGAATCTTTGCAAATAAGAAGGTTTCATAATACAGAACAGAAACCTAACGAACCTAACCTATTATCTGTTCGGGCAAATGAAATTATTGGCTAGTGCCAAGGAAAACATGTGGAATCAAGCAGCTCTATGAAACTGATTCGGGCGAATAAGTTTCAAACAAATGAATTTCAGATTATAGATTACCAGAGTTACCAGAGTTCTTCCGCTTCAAGAAGCGCCTTATGGAAAATCTTTCTACCGAATTACAACAAACAATGACGGAAATGTCTACAAACACTTCTTAGGGCTCACAAAGAATCAGTGGCGTCACTAATGTTGCAGTAATCCATATTCGACGGCTATTTCTCACCATCAAGCGAACCGTCTGTTTGTTTGCTACTCTTTATATTTAGAAGTACTTATGTTTATGGTAGTTAAATAAAAAACTAACCATATCCGTTGTATTTAACCCTGATAAGATTATTAGAAGTCTGTCCCAATATTTTGCTCAGTTATCGCGCGACCTGTAGTCCTGTACCTAACCTTTTTATTCCTGATCTCTTGTACAAGGTCATCTGTCCACGTTATAGCTGGTCTTCCCACGCTGCATGCGCTGATGCGCGAAATAACGGTTTGTATCGAACTAGTATATTGAACATGAACCATGACGTCATCGTTCGCGATCGTGTGCTCTCTGTCTAGCATAAAATTAAAATGCTTCTAACTTTATTATTTTTGAACTTTTTTGTATTTGTGGAATGGATCTATTCATGGTTAGCCTTTTTTTGACCAAATAAAAATAAATTATGCATGTTCCCTATAGCCTCTGTCCACGGCCACTTCTGGCAGAATCTGTTTTAGTAAACAAAAATTTATCAAAACACCACTTATCATATAATACCTCGGGAAAGAATTGACGGAAGGCATGGACAGGTATGAAGTAGGCGTGTGAGGAGCTGACGGCTGGCCGCTGTCAGAACTGTCCAAGCCTGCTGCTTCTAGGAGACTGTCGGTTGTGCCCACTGTAGATGAAAAACGTGGATCACCATTGCGCTGGTTAACCATGCCAAACAATTCATAAAATAGAATTTATCAAATAATTATGTATTAAAGCAAAGAATTTATAACTTCCTCATTTAATGAAGTCGGTTAATAATATTAAAAGGAAAACAAAATACCAGGAGTATTTTGTTTTTAGAAGGGCGATTTTTGCTTATTTGGTACGTTGCTGAGTTTTTTTGCGATAAAGTACCTATAAATATCACGGTAAATATCCCGTTAATAATAACAGTGTTTTAAAGTACCTATGTCGAAAGTTGCTGCAAAAGCTACTAAAATGAGTATACTTTAGAAAAAATTGTAAAAATTATTATGTAACAAGTTTCTATAGTAAAAAAAAACCGACTGCAGGAAAGAGGTTTTTGCAGTCTAACTAACGGTTTTGTTACGCTCTATACGCTGTTAAGTTTAAGTTTTTTTTCTAATCGTGATCATGAGGACACAAACCTCTTTTCTTCTGTGGCATCCTTAGAGCATGAGGCTTCTTCGGACGCCTTCTGAGAGCTGACGCTACTTCAGACACGCCCGAGGAGGTTGTAGATGTACTGGGAATAGGAAACGGAACATTTACATCAACAATCAACAACAAGATAATTGAAAATTTAAAAATGAAAATAGCCTTTATTTATAATAACAGGCAAATAATCCGTACTCAGCGATATCGATCCACATTCCTGTTGCGTACTGCACAAGAATGGAATTCTTTGCCGCCATCTCTGTTTCCTGAGACCTACAATCTTGGAATTTTCAAGGCTAGAGTGAATAGATATCTTCTAGATCGACGAGCTCCATCCTCGGCCACACCATCGCTTAACATCAGGCGAGTTGGTGGTCAATCGTAGCTTTTTAGGGTTCCGAACCTCAATAGGATCACTTTGTTGTCCGTCTGTCCGTCTGTCCGTCCGTCTGGTGTCAAGACCTTTATCTCGGGAACGCGTGAAGGTATCGAGTTGAAATTAAAACCATATACGCAGATCCATGGTATCTTGCTGCAGAAAGAAAAATAAAGTTTCTAAGTTTTTCTAAAAAAAAAGTTACAGCCGAATATGTCGTAAAAAACGCACATTTCGACACTCACAAGGGAATCAAAATCTATGGGGTACTTCCCGTTGACCTAGAACTATGAAATTTGTCAAGAAGCATTGTGTTAGAGTACACATATAGGAAAAAATCCGGAAACTGGTAATTTTTTATTTAATCACAAAAAATAGTGTCTTTATGCAAGGAATGAAGGTCCAAATTTTAAAGTGAATTAACCGTATCATATGGGGTATCATATGAAAGAGCTTCAGTAGCATAAGCTAAAACAGGTTTTTAAATATTTTTACGATGTATATTTTCGGTTTATGAAGGAAAATATAAAAAAATATTATTTCCCCCTTTTATCTACTAGATTGTACGGAACCCTCGGTGGGCGAGTCTGACTCGCACTTGTCCGGTTTTATTTAAATCTTGTATAAGTTGTATAAGAATTTTATTACAAAGACTGATGTGAAGAAAAGCTCAATGTTCTTTTAACATACCAACAGCAAAGTACACGAAAACAAAACTAAATATTATTTATATGTATATATTCAGTCTCTTGGTCGTCACACACAAATAATACTTAGTACGGTGTATTTGAAGTGCAGAACAAAACAAATGGATTAATCAATCAATCGGATCACCTTGCATAAACTTTGTGCAAAGACAAGTCTTTGTTTATACATTCATTTTGTTCTCTATGTACTTCACATATTCTCGATTATGTATTATAATTGTGTAATGACCAAGAGACGAGATATATAAATCATTGTTTTGCCCTGTCACACAAGGCCAAGACCCTGTGTAACAGGGCTTCGTATTCTGTGCATGACACATTTGTCTGGCAGGTTGTTATATCAACAATTAAAATCATTGATCACCTCATCAGATGCTCTCTTTTTTTTTTTTTTTTTTTTATCAGCCCTGTTTATACAAACTGTCCCACTGCTGGGCGCGGGCCATCTTTTCATTGTGAGAAGGATTAGGCCATAGTCTGCCACGCTGGCCAAGTGCGGGTTGACAGACTTCACACATCTTCAAGATCATTGAGAACTCTCGGACATGTAGGTTTCCTCACGATGTTTTCCTTCACCGTTTTGAAGTTGCCGGCAATCAACAATACGCACATAACTTCGAAAAGACAGAGGTGCGTGCCGTGGGATTCGAACCCAGGACCTGCGGATCGCAAGTCAGACGGTCTCACCACTAGGCTGCCGGAAACTACTAGGCTGCCGGAAACTACTAGGCTGCCGGAAACTCTGAAGATGCTCTCTAATCACATTGTATTCCAGAACTCCTTATAGACGACACCAAGTCGAAAACTTTCGAAAGATTGATAAAACAGGCAAACTGGCGGAATCTCTAATCTTTATAACGCCACGGTCAACTGGTAAGCAAGGCGTTGGCGGTTCTGTAGATGGGCAACAAGGAGCACACAGATATGTGTACCTGGAGGCGCTGGCGGCTCTGTAGATGGGCAACAAGGTGCTGCTGGGCCGCGTCCTGCTCGGGGACACCACGCTGATCAACTGGAATATAATTAATGTCATTTCTTATTATTATTATATATAGGTTGCGCTTGACTGCCATTTCGTCAGATGTTACGATGAATGATGGAGCGTTCGCCTAACTAAACGAAATTGATTAAATCCCATGAGATTTTAGTATAGAGAGGTCTCATTGAATATGAAGTAAAAACATGGTAAATCTCAGTGACACACACAAATTTAAGAACACTAAGAACTCTCGGACATACAAGTTTCCTCACGCACGATATTTTTCTTCACCGTTTGAAGTTTGCGGGAATCAATATATGCACAATATAGCTTTGTAAAGACAGTGGTGCCGGATTAGAATCCAGGACTTCTCCCAACGACGGTCTCCCAACTAGGCTGCTGGAACTTCAATATTATAACGAGTTAGGAGAAATATAAATTTAAAAAAAAAGTCTTTACAAACAGTATTCTTCTGAAAACATATTATCTATCCACCTAGTAACAACTTACATTTAAAAAAGAATGAATGAATATGTCGAACCTTTCCATCTTTTTCCTCGTGTACCTGCTTCAATTGATTTCTCTCCACTTCCCGCATCAGTTCGTTTCGATATGCTCTCAGTGACTCGGCAGATTTTAGAGCTTTCTTCCTGTGAATACAGTTTCCAGTACAATGTCTGCATCCGTACTTACTTACAACATGTAATTACTTAGTCTGGCCATAAATACTGTTACAGTTAAAAATAAGAAAGATATTACATTTGAATTTGGAATCTGTCATTTTTATACGATTGTTCATTGAGTTTTCTAATTTTGGCGCCAATACATTGTACAATATTTTGCGATATTAAAATGGAGTGGGGTGATAAAGAGAACCGAATCGCTGTGATTGCATTACACAAAGTTGGTATGGAGCCAAATGCAATTTTTAAAACTCTCCATACGCTTGGTATTAGTCAAATGTTTGTGTACCGGGCTATTAATAGGTACAATGAAACCTCCTCTGTTTGTGACAGAAAAAGATCTGGCCGTCCACGTAGTGTTCGTACGAAAAAGGTGGTCAAAGCAGTAAGGGAAAGAATTCGAAGAAATCCTGTCCGAAAGCAAAAGATTTTATCTCGGGAGATGAAGATAGCACCCAGAACCATGTCGCGTATTTTAAAAGATGACTTAGGACTTGCAGCCTATAAGAGACGCACTGGTCATTTTTTAACTGATAATTTAAAAAAGAATAGGGTGGTAAAATCGAAACAACTACTGAAGCGGTACGCAAAGGGAGGTCACAGAAAAATTTTGTTTACGGATGAGAAAATCTTTACAATTGAGCAACATTTTAACAAACAAAATGACCGTATTTATGCTCAAAGCTCTAAGGAAGCTTCCCAATTAGTCGACAGAGTGTAACGTGGGCATTATCCGACTTCAGTGATGGTTTGGTGGGGTGTTAGCTATGAAGGAGTGACTGAGCCATATTTTTGTGAAAAAGGTATCAAAACATCGGCACAAGTGTATCAAAATACCATTCTTGAGAAGGTAGTTAAGCCCCTTAACAACACCATGTTCAATAACCAAGTATGGTCCTTCCAACAAGACTCGGCGCCAGGTCATAAAGCTCGGTCCACGCAGTTTTGGTTGGAAGTGAACGTTTCGGACTTCATCAGAGCTGAAGACTGGCCGTCGTCTAGTCCTGATCTTAATCCGCTGGATTATGATTTATGGTCAGTTTTAGAGAGTATGGCTTGCTCTAAACGCCATGATAATTTGGAGTCCCTAAAACAATCCATACGATTGGCAGTGAAGAATTTTCCCATGGAAAGAGTGCGTGCTTCTATTGATAACTGGCCTCAACGTTTAAAGGACTGTATTGCAGCCAATGGAGACCACTTCGAATAAGCTTTTATATTTTAAATTGTTTTATATTTATGTATTAAACTAACACACTGTAAAAGTAATAAATATTATTTGCAATAAAAAAATATTTTTTTTCTTCGTGACAATATTTATGGCAAGACTAGGTATACTTGTTACATACGTACACATAAATAATACGTATTTGGATTGTGCTCATTAAGTCCTTGCATATTTATAGGCATTGCATTATATCTACATGACACCTTTTAGGTAAATATTTTTTATTGAATCATTTTTATGTCATCATCATCATCATCATCATCATCATCTCAGCCATAAGAAGTCCACTGCTGGACATAGGCCTCCCCTATGGATTTCCAAAAAGACCGATTGGAAGCGGCTTGCATCCAGCGTCTTCCTGCCACTTGTATGAGGTCATCTGCCCATCTCGTGGCTGGTCTTCCTACGCTGCGCTTGCCGGTGCGTGGTCTCCACTCGAGAACCTTTCGGCCCCATCGGCCATCAGTTCTACGTGCTATGTGGCCTGCCCACTGCCACTTCAACTTGCTAATCCTCTGTGCTATATCGGTAACTTTCGTACGTCTACGTATCTCTTTATTCCTTATTCGATCTCGTAGAGTGACTCCGAGCATAGCCCTCTCCATAGCTCGTTGCGTGACCTTGAGCTTTCTTATAAGGCCCATAGTTAGGGACCACGTCTCAGTGCCGTAAGTCATCACTGGTAACACACACTGGTCGTAAACTTTCGACTTGAGGGACTGGGGTATATTGGACGAGAAGACGCTTTTAAGTTTCCCGAACGCTGCCCAGCCGAGTTGGATACGACGATTGACCTCTCTCGCAAAGTTGGACCTGCCTAATCGGACCGTTTGTCCTAGGTAGACATATTCGTCAACAACTTCAAGAGTGGAGTTACCCACAGATATTGGGGTGGGCACTACATGGGCGTTCGACATAACCTTCGTTTTGTCCATGTTCATTTTGAGGCCCACCCGTTGGGAAACTCTATCGAGGTCTTCGAGCATCGTACTGAGGTCTTCCATCGACTCTGCCATGACTACTATATCGTCGGCAAACCGAAGGTGAGTGATGTACTCGCCGTTAATATTGATGCCGAGCCCTTTCCATTCCAGAAGCTTATAGGCATCTTCCAAACCGGCAGTAAACAGTTTCGGAGAGACAACGTCTCCTTGCCTCACGCCTCTCTTTAATGGAATTGCCTCTGAATTCTGGTCTTGTACTCGGACCGACATGGTGGCGTTGTTGTACAAACACTTCAGCACTTCGACATACCGATAGTCAATACGGCATCGTTGGAGGGCCTCAAGCACCGCCCAGGTCTCGATCGAATCAAAGGCTTTCTCATAGTCCACAAACGCTAAGCAAAGGGGCAAGTTATACTCTTCGGTCTTCTGTATCACTTGCCGCAGCGTGTGGATGTGGTCTATGGTACTATAGCCTTTTCGGAAACCGGCTTGTTCGGGAGGCTGGAAGTCATCAAACCTGCGTTCAAGACGATTCGTAATGACCCTCGAAAACAGCTTATAAACATGGCTCAGAAGCGAGATGGGTCTGTAGTTCTTCAGCAAAGTGTTGTCCCCTTTTTTGAAGAACAGCGCCACCACGCTTCTGTTCCATGCTTCTGGCGTTGTACCTTCGAGCACGACGGAATTGAAGAGTCTCTGAAGGACTTTAAGTACCGGTGTTCCACCCGCTTTCAGTAGCTCTGATGTGATTCCATCATCGCCCGGTGCCTTGTTGTTCTTGAGCTGTTTCAAGGCCATCCTAATCTCGTACAGGCTGATGTCCGGGATATCTTCGGTATAATGTCGAGTCAGTTTGGCTCTTGGATCTTTACCCAAACCGCTAACAGGTTTTGCGACCGATGTGTATAACTGTCCATAGAACCTCTCGATCTCCCTCAAGACTTCTGCTTTGGTCGACGCTAGACTGCCATCTTCTGTCTTCAGCTTCGTCAACTGGCTCTGCCCAATAGACATGTCTTTTGCGAACACTTTGGAGCCTTTATTCCGCTCTATCGTCTCTTTAATACGATTAGTGTTAAAGGTACGGATGTCGTGTCGCATAGACTTTGATATGAGTCTATTGAGCCGCCTATATGACTCGACGTCACAGGATGACTGCAGTTGCAATGATCGTCGTTCAGCCATGAGGTCGAGGGTATGGCTCGAGAGCTTTTGCGGTCTATTTGTACGGTGGGGTTTATAAAACTTCGCGCCCACCGTACGGACAGTTTCCACAAACCTGTTATTGATCTCATCCACCGATGCGCAGCTCTCCAGGCACTCGAAGCGATTTGATAGTTCGAGCTGAAAGCTCACGGGGTCTTGGATATGGGCGCGAGTGGGTCGGAGTGTAGACTTCATCATACGGGACCTCTCAAGTTTAACATTAATATTCAACGTGCCTCGTACCATTCGGTGATCACTTCCGGTTTTAACCATGTTGATCACAGAGACATCATTGAATATTTGTTTCTTGGTGGTCAGGATGAAGTCTATCTCATTTCTCGTAGAACCGTCGGGGCTCAACCAGGTCCATTTCCTATGAGGTGGCTTCTGGAAGAAAGAGTTCATCATGAAGAGTCCCTCTTTCTCCAGAAAGTCGGCCAACCTCTGTCCCCTGGGGTTCCGTTGTCCATATCCAAACTGTCCCACTCTCAGCTCACCATCGCTTCTCTTGCCTAGCTTCGCATTAAAGTCCCCCATAACAACATTGAAATAGGTCTCAGAGGTGTGTATGGCCCTACTAATGTCCTCATACATCACCTCCACCTCATCATCAGAGTATGCCGAGGTCGGTGCGTATACCTGGTGTATACATTTTTATGTGATCTAGAAAATTTTATTTTGAATTTAGTGTAGCTAGGGGCCAACCAAGATGCTTCTAAATATATCTCATTTATCAAATTATGATAAATGGCTTAGCTATATAGGTATACGAGAATAGATGCACAAACATACATAATAATAATAAAAAATAATAAAAATCTTTATTTCGATTTTACATTAGGTGGTTTTTAAATCAGTATGTACTTAAAAATATTAGGTTACAAGCAAAAAGACTAAATTATACATATATAAAAAAAAGGAAGAGGGCAGAGACTATAAAAATGCTCAAATCCCGGATACCCAAGACCTACATAACTACGCTGACAGTACTGAGATCCCAGGGCGTACCTGTGAGCAACACACAGCAGAGCTAGTAACACCAACAACAACAATATGGCCACCGTGGCTCCGACGGCGAGTGCCCAGAGCTCGGTCCCGTGCACCCCGGCGCCCTCCGCCTCACCCTCCAGACCCTCTGCAGCCTTCAGGTACGCTGCTAGAACCAATGTCCATTATCTGACAACTTAAACTTAAATATAACCTCCGCCATATCTACTCTGATACCCATGCCACGAGGTGACACGCGGACTGTAACGGAGGGAGCGTGCCGTTTTCTCCCAAAGAGATGTAAACATTATTATTGTAGCCACTGATCATCATCATAATCTCAGCTACAGGAAGTCCACTGCTGGACTTAGACATTCATGGAGAACCATGGATTTCCAAAAAGACCGGTTGGAAGCGGCCTGCATCCAGCGTCTTCTTGCCACTTGTATGATATCTTCTGTCTATCTTGTGGCTGGTCTTCCTACGCTGCGCATGATGGTTCGTGGTCGAGAACTTTTCGGCCCCATAGGCCGTCAGTTCTACGTTTCTGGAATAATTGAAAATTCCACAAAGTTTCTAGCGAATATCTAAAGATCCTAGTGTCCGAGGCTTAAAATCTTTACAGATAAAAAGTTTCGTAAATAAATTGCTGATACCATTGAGTAAAATGTATGACTATATTATTGTAGTAAGTTTGTTTACTACAATAAAATTTTCTGTTGCTGAGACTTAATTATATATCTCAACCTCTCAATGGATTTCAAAGTTAATTATAAAGATTCAGACAAAATGTGTTCATAACAGATGCTCTACAACTAAATGTTTACCAACTTAAATGGTTCATTTTGATTTATTTATATCAGGCCGGAACTTGGCTAGATCGTTAAATTGACATAGACATAAATTTATTGTAACACAAAAATTACAACAGATAATAAAAAACACACAACAAACATAAAACTAAATTATGTATTTGTTACGCTACGGCCCCAGCTCAGCACAATAAAGATAAAGATAAAGATAATTTATTTGCATACAACACGAGAATTTTATACAACAAGTGCATAAAAGATGTTACACTAAATTTAGTCGCTTATAATAATGTTGTGCCGATTAGGCGTACAAATGTCAGGTAGACAGCATCATGCACATGCGAAAAATTAAAAAATAATAATTATTATTATTTGTTATTATTTGTTATTATTTGTTATTATTTGTTATTATTTGTTATTATTTGTTATACACAAACCAAAAATATATAAAATATGACAAAGCAGAAGCAATAAAAGATACACATAATGTCAAATAAAATTAAAATTTGTCATTAAAAAAATCATTGATAGAATAATAACACTTCTGCAATAACAATGCCTTCAACTTTTTTCTAAATAAATTACTATTCTGGTCTCTTATTGACTTAGGAATCTTATTCTAATAACCTTAGGTCGTCAACAAATCTCTCTCTGTCAACACCAACTCACACAAGCTCCCTGTTTTATGGTTCTTCGTTCTCCGTGCGTGCAGTTGCCCTCTGGAATGACCTTCCGGTGGCCATCAGGCGTGCGCAGAGCGTGGAATCGTTTAAGGCTCAGGTCAGGAATCATTATCTCTCTAGACTATATGAATAATATATGCTCATTCATAATTATTACTATCGTACCTTTAAATTATTTATGTAAGTTTATGTATAAGCCCATATATATGTTTTATAGTATCTGTGTACACAATATTTGTATTTAGTATATTTTTAGAAATATTTATGTATGCTTAGGTTTTTCCTATAGTATTTATATACAAACACCACCGCCCAATCATTATATAATCTTTACATCCTAAGGTTGTCTGGAAGAGATCGCTGTTAGCGATAAGACCGCCATTTGTGCCATTGTTTTATAAGTGTTTTTTTTGTTATTTGTATTATTTTTGTGGTGTCAATAAAGTGTTATTGATTGATTGATTGATTGATTGTAGATTTTAGGACCCATACATACGATGCTATTTTGCATCAGTGCTGTCTTTCCTTCATGTACGCGCCGTTTGTCTTGGTCGCGCCTATTTCTTACAGTAGTATCAGATAGTGTGGGGAATCGCTCCAGGTTTGTTTTTACAAAAAGGGCCGTTTCTAAAATGTATAAATAAACACGGAAGTGTAAGAATTTTATACTTTAAAAAATAGACTTACAACTATCTCTTTTTTTGAGTTTAAACATTGAACAATACAGCGTTTCTGCCTTTTAAAAATAATAATTTTATCTGTTGAATTTCCTCAAAAAATAATCCCGTACCTCAAAATTGATTCAACTAATCCATAGTAGGCTTTAAGTAAAGATTCTATATTTAGAGTACGAGCTAGTTTGGCGATGGCATATGTTTGGCTACTTATTCTTTTCGAAAGGTGCTCTATTTGTGATTTCCAATTAAATTTTCGGTCAATATTTATAATCCAAGAAATTTTGAGCTTTCTACTTCATTTATAATGTTACTTAATTTACAATGCTAGTTGTATACAACCAGCTCTGGTCTTCCGCTGGGATCGGAAATTGTATCTCCCCTAATATCATTCTTAGACCAGATAAAGTAAGAAATTCAAATTTCTAGATTCGGTAAAAATGTTTCAACATCCTGTTAATTCACATAAATCAAACAGCTTTGACTGTGTACTCGAAGGGAAGCTTCTGTAAGTGTGTAATACTCACGCTCCGCCTTAGTGGTGACTACAGCGCCCAGTTCCTTGGCTACCTCTGCATCCCTCACAAGGCGCATGTCCCTCGCGGCGACAGCGGCTGGTACTGCGCGCCCTCCGACCAGTACTACGTAAACTATTTGAACGCTGCCTGTTTCTGCTGACTGAAAATGAGACACTACTTTACCAGAATTTAGTTTACAAATTTACATTAATCTTTTGTAGAAAACGCAGGGCATCATTAACTAAAAGTTTTATAGTGCTTCATTTGTCAATACCTAAAAAATACTAAGTATGGCCAACAATTAGGTTTGCAAAAATCCATTCTCATATTTCACTGCTTTATTGTTGAAATTCTATTAACTTTTATTATCGCTAATTTCCGAATTACAACATCATGGAAACCCCAAATATGGTATTATTATTTGGAGTAACGAAGCACATCGGGTTTTGTATCAAACTACATAATTTAATTACTCTCTTGTGCTTGTTTGTTCCTATATTCGATTTAGTTCTTACCTCTGTAATATTTTGGATATGAACTTGGACCGGTGGTTGTTGTTCTGGTTTTATAATCTCTCTCTTGAATAATAAAGTTTCATTTCCGTCGCTTTCTAAAGGTATGTCAATAAGATCATCTTTCAGCTCTTCATTTTCATCTTTTGCCTCTCTCTTTCTAATTTTTACGGTAGGACTCGCTAAAATCCATTCCGGTTGGATTACTTTAGTTGACATCAATTTAGATTTTAGTTTAGTATCATTAAAGTTATTTATAGGGAAGAGTTCTACCATATCATGAGACTTTTCTTCAGTTGCATTTATTCTATATGCTGTAGACAGCATATCATTTGCAATTTTCGTTTCATCTTCTACTTTTGAGCTTTGTATTTCAAGATACTTGAAAGGTGTATTTATACTAGGATTTATAACGCTACTGAATTCTTGATTTACTATGAAAGAGTGAACATCGTGTTTCTTCCGTGCAGTTGGTGCATCTAATGATTTGATTATACCAAGATGCTTCTCTTGTTGTCTGAAACAGTTATATAACTTGTGAAGTCTTGAAGTCTTGTGTCTCAAGAATCTTGAATCAAGATCATGAAATTTCAGTTATGGTCCCAAATTCATGTAAGGAGCTTTTTATAAATATAAGCAAGTTTTTCATGATACTTGTATGTGTTCTCAAAGCTAAGATTTTAGAATTGCTCTTATGTTCGTTTACCTGAGAAATGCCTTCTGATAGAGCCTGGCCAGTTTTAGCTGCAACAGGTCAGGCGTAGAGCCCTGGATGACAGTGAGGAGCCAGTACCTCCTGTCCTCTGGTATTTCTGGCTCCAGGCTATCAGGAGAGACTGGCTCGCCGCAGTTAAGTACGCACTCTCCTGTTGTTTTGTCGGTCACCGCCTGTGAATTCAGTGGTTAATACTTAGTGAACTTTTTAGGGCCGTAAAAGATGGCGCACTTTGGTAAAAACTACCAGTTGGCACCCAACCCTCCCAGGATGAATTGCAATGCTCATACATTGGGTCAGACGAGAACCAGAATTTTAGTCACTCGTCACGCCAACCAGGTGTTAAGATCATTTTCTAACAGTTCAATTATGCTGTATTTATATTTACCCGACTGCGTAAGAAGGAGGGTTATGTTTTCGAGTTGAGTGTATGTATGTAAGTATGTAAGTATGTATGTATGTATAACACTTTTTTAAACTATCACGGTCATTCATTAAAGCACTATTATTATTAACGGGATATTTACCGTGCTTCGCGTGGTTTTGTCGGGACTAACAATCAAGCTCGAGTGCCGGTGATAACGCTCTTCGCAGTAAAAGACAAAGAAAGAGGGTAGACAGATATGTCCGCTCTTAACCGTATCATCCACCCACATTCTTCAGTCGTCCGTGAACATGGTAGGTACATGTAACTGTGCCGAAATATCGGGAGCTCAAAATTAACGCGAACCACGGTAAATATTCCGTTTGTATGTATGTATGTATGTATGTGGTATGTATGTTTCTTTAAGATCGCCTACTTAAAGCCTAAGCGGCTTGATCGATTTTGATGCGCGAGGTATCGTTAGATTCGTCTTCATTTCCAGAGTGTCATAAGCTATATTTTTTGTAATAATAAAAATAATACAACACTCGCAAAAAAAAAACGTATTTATAACGTATTTGTAACCTGCAACGAACTTTTTAGTTTTACTAGAATTATTCTAAAGAATGCGCATTTATAATCATTTACAGCGAATTTATGCATACCGTTTCACAAAAAACGTAGCATATCGAGCGTAACGAAATCGTAAGTTAGACTGCAAAAACTGCTTATCTGCAGTCGGGTATTTTGTTTTAGTTTTAACATAGATACTTGTCTATAGATATAGACCGTTGCCTCATAGGAATATCTATTAAAAAATAACACTACATAACTACAGAACCCTTAAAACCTAGAATACTTAACATTAACCTGTGGCGGGTACGAGTCCAAATAGACCGTGGCGAGGACTGTAGTGGTCTTAATGTGGGGCTTCGTTGGCGCTGACGGCAGTGGAACAGGGGCTTCTGGCGGCGGGGGGCCGTCACCAGACCCGGTCCAGAAGAAGTCCTCGAGCCGCGGTGTGCGCTGATGCTGATCAGGGGATACCAGCATGTATACTGGAAGGTGGGTACATATAATTTTAGAAGACATTTCCAGACTACACTATCTAGCCCCCTAACTAAGCAAAGCTTGTACTATGGGAACCAGATAGCTGATAGAATACATTATACTTTTTTGTAAATACATACATAATTATATAGACACCCAGAATCAGAACAAACATGCATGCTCAATAGAAATGTTTGCCCTGGGTGGGGATCGAACCCAGGACCGAACTCAGAAGGCGGACGTACTACTACTGCGCCATGAGGAGCTGGTTACAATCTGAAGTTAAAGCAGTTTTTACTGATTTATCGCATACTACTGACTTATACAGTATTCCTGGGAAGAGAAGCAGCTGGTAGATTCTGTTTTTTTTTCTCCCAGTCCACCATGGAAGACCAAACTTATACTTAGCCGGTATTATTTGACCCAATTTGCTTAAATCCTATATTTCGTCCGAGGAGGTAAGTAAGTATGTATAAGTAAGAAGGTACAAGCTCGGGTCGGGTACCGCTTCAGTCGGGCTCCATCGCGTGATCTGCTGAATAAAAGGAGCCCGTTTATTCGCCCTCTCTGGAAACTTTCAGACATTCCCTCAATATGCAGTGTGCCGCAAGTTACAGGAACAAACTGTAACTCATAGCGCACGAGGCGTGTATAGTACGTTTGATCATGTGTATCTGTGTAACTGTACGGATGAATTTGAAACTTAAATTGTTTTAGGGTCCCATACCTCAAAAGAAAAAAATCTTAAATTACTTATCAAAAGAATAGGTCTATGATTCTTCAGTTATAAAAAAAATAACTTCTACAATAACATTTATCAAAGAGCTAAGTCAACGTAAAGAAAACAAAACGTGAGTAAATCGTGATCACTTGTGACTTGTACCCCATAAGAAGGATCCCGAGTTACGGGCTGGTACCGCGCGCTGCTTTACTACACAAAACGCATTTCCTCAATACCGACGAACACCATAAATATCGACGGCGCAGTTCATAAATAACAATGTTGAAATTGGTCGCAGCTAACCAGGGAGTTATTACAAATAAATACAACTAAAGAAAACTTAAAAACAGAACGGGTCAGTACCCGTTCTGTTCCGTTATAGATAACGGGTACGGGCTTAAGACATAGCTAAAAACAATCTTAATCAAATCCAAGAGGAAAGATCAAACAAAAAATAAACTTGATTAAAATCTGTTCATTCGTTTGGGAGTCACGATGCCACAGACAGATACCTACGCAGATATTATAAGGGTTATTGTAATTTAGGAGCAATACTATATATTATATTTTCGCCATGTCCGTCCGTCTGTCCGCGGCTTAGTTCAAAGACTATAACTGTAATTTCGTATGACAGGTGACTCCCGCTCTGACATGTTTCTGGTGCAGACTGGCAATCGCCATTCAGCACGGTAACGCGGCAAGTATTTGGGTACCTTTGCACCAGGAACAGTTAGGGGTGGGTTATTGGACTGAGTCAAATTTAGTTCGTTTTTAGCTTTTTAAAAATAACAATAACCATTTGTTTTTAGTTGGGTATACATATATACATATTTATTACGCCTACAAACGAAAGAATAAAATTATGAAAAAAAAAAATTGTGGTTTTCAAAAACAACATTGGCGATGTGCGAAAACTATTTTTGAATAGAGGATCCGTTTACGAAATATTATTAAGCTTTGAAGTGATATGAAAAAAATCATGCTAGTGGCGTATAATAATTATGATGGAATTAAAAGGAAAACTATCACGGCTAAGTAGACTTTACAAATTAACGTGTACTAGTCGACCAACTTAAATAACGAAAATTTCCTGCAATTTTTTATTTTTTTTATACAAGATAGATCTACGATTGACCACCAACTCGCTTGATGTTAAGTGACGGTTAAATTACTTTTAATCTAAGAAGCTAACTCGTATGTTCATAGTATCAATCGAAGACCCTGTTTTGCGCGAACCTACGGAACCTTACTTTGCGCGTGGCACAACACGCCACTTATTTATTTATGAATTTCGATAGGTTATCGTCGTTCAGCCTAAAATATAATGTAGTTAGTGTATACACTTACTATATAGACGAGCGACGAGCATGCACGAAAACTAGAAAAAAACAAAAGACTTGTGCAGGATCGTAGCAAGTGGTAACGTGTCTAAAAGATGAAAAGGTGGAAAGATGTGGAAAGTCCGATGAGAGATGTGGAAAGTATGAAAGATAACAAGATGTCATGTGAAAGATGGACAGATGTGAAAAGAGTGATAGACTGAAAGATGTTAAAGACGGAAAGATGTGGAAAGTCTCTGCCTACCTCAATGGGAAATAACCAATCACACTTGACTCTAACAAAAATCCCTATGGATCCCTAAATAAAAAAATGGTTTTCGCCACTTTTCGCACACCCCCAATATGTTTTTTTAATATTAGCCAAGAAACGATTCGCCACACGATTGGGTAGATGAGAAATAATTCATCCCCACTTTACGTGTAGGGTGTTTTTACTGCTTTGTCTTTACATCATTAATATGTGTAAGTACTCATTGCAAATTATTGCTTTCTAGTACTTAGAGTCTTTGAGTGAAGCCACGGACGGACGGACAGACTTGGCGAAATAGTTAAATATTACGGAACCCTAACAATGTGATAATGTGAGATAGCATACTCTATTATTACAGGTCGCAAGCTTTGCAGGTAGGTACCTAAACACAATCGAATGTACTCACTGCAAGTTCGTTGCCTTTATTCTTTACATCACGAAAGGATTATATTAAACAAATGGATGTTTACCCTTAAGGCTCCTTGCGTTGCGCACTTAAGAGGATCATTTACTATGTATGAGTCCATATAGAATTAGTGTAAATAACTGGACAAGAATGTGTTAAGACACCCATATGTCAGGGTTCTGTAGCCAAAACTGCAGCCAAAAAGAAGACTGAATGCTTGGCGAGCGTTGCTTAAGTTGTTACAAAAAGGTCGATGACATTTTTGCTATGAATGAAGTTATAAGATTTAGAATATTTCACATATCATTTGAATTACAATCTTGGAATTTTCAAGGCTAGCGTCACTAGCGTGAATAGATATATTCTAGAACCCTAGATCGACGAGCTCGGCTCGGCGACGTGCTCCACCTTCGGTCACACCGTCGCTTAACATCAGGCGAGTTGGTGAGATCTATCTTGCGTAAAAAAAATACTATTTTTAGATAAGTTACAGCATTTTAATTATAATTTTCTATTCTATTATTATGGTCAATTATGGATATCTAATTAAAAACTACGGGTCACTCACGTCTGTTTTAAGCCGAAATATCTGACTATAGTTTCAACCGCATTCGGCGGTCTTTTTCAAAGGAGCAGCGCACACGTCACTCTCGGTCCGTAACCCGTAGTTTTTATTTTAAAATGTGTGAAAACCACGTTAGTTTCCATAGTACGATATCTAATTATATTTACCTACGCTATTTCTAATAACACAAAAATGCAACTTTTCCCTTCGACGAACTAAATCTCACACATAACACACCCGAGACAAATGATATATGAAATCTTATATTCATTTTTAGGGTTCCGTACCTCAAAAGGAAAAAAACGAAACCCTCAAGGTGTCTGCCCACTATAACGTATCATACCATGCCGGTGCTATGAACGTATCAGGCACGGAAAACAACACGATACGCTCTACTATGCCCACCGAAATGGATCAAGGGGGTTCTGTGCCCATATGCATCCCGTATGATGCCCGTATGCAACCCGTATGTTGCCCGTACGTAATCTGTATGCTGCCCGTATACAACATCCGCCAAAACCGATAGGAATCCGTTCAATAACGTTGCTTCCAAGACTCCATAGAAGCTTGCGTCTTTTTGGTCCCGTCTCTTACTTTACTTGCTCAGTGGCACTAGCAGCGGATGACTAAATAAAAGAAACGCGTTTACAACTCCTCCAAAACGGTCATCATGCGTGGTTAAAACCCGTATGCTCCCCCGTGTCGCCGCCTGCGCGCATCAGTTTGGCACCGTCGCGTCGCGTTCCATGCGCGGAACGTTGCGGCACCGGCAACATTTTCTCGATGACTATTGTTGAAGCTTCGTGCATTGCACGTGACCGTCCCGTCAGCGGGGACGGTCTAGTGGACATAGTCTCATACTTTTCAATACAATGAATATTTATTTGCCTGACACGTTCCTATTACGGTCATGGTATGGCACGTTATAGTGGGCAGACACCTTTATAGGATCACTTTGTCGTCCGTTTGTCCGTCTGTCAAGACCTCTTACCTCGAGAACGAGTGGAGGTATCGAGTTGAAATTAAAATCATATCCGCAGATCCTGATTTCATCCTCTTCCTTACATGTACGGAGTGGCACCCCTATTTTTTTTTATTTATATCTGTACCAAGCGGCTTTTTCCACTGCAAAACAAAAGATTTGCTTGATGCACTCTGATTTAATGGCAGTTTTATATTTTTTAACTGAATATTTTATAACACCAGAAAAGTCGGCGAACACAACACAGAAGACAGAAGACAGAAGAGTCGGTGATTTTTTTTTTCCATAAAACCCTTTCGGTTTTGCTTGGAAAAAATTGAAAGTGGCTCCCTCAACTTTATTTTTATATCAGTTGGTCACTGTATTACAAAGACAGTTCAAATTATCATAATCAATCAAAGCAGGGGTCATCTCTTCACGCTTCGCTGCTATCATCACTCTAAAATGACCTCTATTCCACGCGCACAAAGTTCATGTAAAAAACCACTTGTATTATTGTGTCCTCAGGACCTACTTCCACATCCGTTTCGAACAAAAGCTGCGCACACGCATGTCCGCGTAAACCTCCATTATAGCGCTATTATATGCCTTTTTGTGAGTTTTTATTGTCGACACAAATTCTGGTCGAAGGCAGGATGTATGCTCCAAAATTCTATAAAGCACTTAAATGTAGGTGGGACCATAGATTAAGTTTTTTTCTGCTGAGACAGTAATACTCATATGCAAGTTTAGAATGAATACCAAGAACTCCAAGAAGAAATTATTATCTATGTTAAGTTGACTCTTATTATAAGTTAATATAAGCAAGGCGTTTGACCACTGCATATCAAATAAATTAACTGACGGCATGGTCGAAGATAGCACCGGTAGATATCGATATGTGCTTATAAACCGCATACGATTCGCACGAAGAATAATATTTGGGTTAATAGAGTTGCGAGTGTGATTATAAGTTGAAATGATGTTTTGTTTTTATGAGACATTGCAATATGAGTTTTTAGGTGTAACTTAGAGCAGATATAATACGTATACGGACTCTCTAGCGTACGAAACCAAATATAACTATGAACCAACTCCAGCACCTGTATTCTAGTTCTAATCGGTTGTCGATTTGTCAATTTTGTCGGTAATGAGCCAGCTACCGAATAAAGCTCCATTCGACTCCAATGGGTATTCACGAATTCGAATTTATGCCCGTCGGTCCCATTTTTAGTATAGAAATCTCGAGAAACCAAAGACAATCTCCACTCATCCTCAACTGGATCCGCCGGGATTCGGGTAGACCGATTCACAAACTCGAATCCGAAGGAGTTTGACATATAAATTCGATGGCTAATTCGATATCGCTCCCGACAGGATAAACCTGTCGGGAGCGATATCGAATACATTTTACTAATACATTTTAATAATATAAGAGCACTTTTTTGATATTTTCAATTACCATTTTCCATAATTTGACATAATATATTCACCTAATAGTCAAATGTACCGATTTTACGGGTTTTAAAATTCCCCTAATTATGATTTCCAAAGTTTCAAAATGTAATATTTTATAGTTGGAGAGCTTAGTCAGATTACACGCATGGCGCTCAAAATATATTAAATATTTTATACTTGTTACTAATAAATGGCAAATACATTAAATGCACGAGTACAGGTAGAAAATAGAAGAACTTTGAAATCGCACACACACATGCACACACACAACCAACAAGATATTTTCGAAGCATGCTTCACTTATTGAAGCTACAAATTTACCAAAGAATTATATGCCATAATTAATATGATGGATCAAGTTATATGTATATTATGCAATAAATTACATATTTTGTCAGTCGCTGGTCATAATTAACCATTTTTTTACTTCTATCGCGAATCACCTATCTAAAAACATGAAACTGACTCTGAAAACTAGCTTGTCTATGTTATCCTATCGGTAACACGAGGTCATTACCGATTTGGTACCGACTGGTGCCATTCGAATTTGTGAATAGGGTTATCGAAGGTTATCCATTCGATTCGGTAGGTTTTTCGCGGGAACTTAATTAAAAAATGTCACAGTTTTCTTTTATTATTCTAAACTTGTGTTATTTCACATAAAGATTTTGTAAAAATGATGTTTTTTTAATCTATTAGTGTTCGTTTACGTGCACGAGTTTGAAATGAGAGTGATGAAACATACTTCTTCACGTTGTAACTTACAAAGTCCTTAACAGCTCCTAGTAAAATAACCAAGTCATGACATGAACTTTATTCACTATCAACCGAGTATCTCGTTATGATCCTTAGATTCAAGTTACTTGGCTTACCAAGTAACTTGAGATTGTGACTAAAACTTATATTATTTGTATTTTTCATGAAACTTTTAACATATTATTTTGGCAAATGAGCCAATCGTGGCCAATAAAAGAAAAAAAAATTTGACGGCTGCTACTGTTAAATTTACAAACTTTTTTAGTGACTTGATACCGCTAAAGATTTCGATTAACTGTTTAAAAAAATCGATTAAAGTACGATTCTTTTGTGTTTCAAAATTTTCATTTTCAAATAAAAGTAAGAAAATCGTATTTTTTTACAGCTCAAATAGGGATCAGTCAATAATGCGAGCTAGTAAAGAAAGTTCTTTATATTTTGCTGGGGCTGAAGTAGCACACATTTATATTTCTAACCGATTTCAAAAAGAATGAGGTTCATAATTCAACTGTATGTTTTTTTTGTTGACAATATTATAAATGCTACACC
Organism: Lycia hirtaria; assembly: GCA_947563715.1. Lineage (NCBI taxonomy): Eukaryota > Metazoa > Arthropoda > Insecta > Lepidoptera > Geometridae > Lycia > Lycia hirtaria. The sequence goes on from OX387376.1 coordinate 24,321,060, forward strand.
GATCTATCGACTCCATAGATAAAGAAATTTAATGTTCTGTGATAGCAGTGATAGCTTATAAAATAATGATATTTTTTTTTATTGTTACTAGAGGAGCATCCGGTGTCATTCCTCCTTCTCGCTTTCGACCTACACTGTCTCTCGTATTCCTTTGTCCGGTGGACGTTCACTGTTATCCAAATCATATTAATTATCTTACATCATCATAGCAAATACTAAGTTTTATTATTTGAATTGTGTAACATTACGTCACTTTAGTGCTTGTTTAAAACAACTACCACACAGAGAGAGGAGCGTGGGAGAGAAGTGTGTGGTTTCATGTTTGTCTTTACGTTGCTCATTTGGCAAACAAATGAATAAATTTTGGTTTGAATTTACTTATGAAATGAAATTTATTTGCAAGAATGTAGGTAAATAAGGTATTAGAAATTAATTACAATTTTCCATTACATTCGATCATTTCTCAAGTGCAAATATTAGATAGTGAATCAATATGACATAAATAATATTAAATTAGAATTGATTTTAGTAGGTGTACTATTATATATATTATGTAAATTACATCAAACATAAATAACTGTGCTGTCTTAAAAGTAGGTACTACAGTAGTAAAAATACAATAACGTAACGAAAATTACACTTTCACAAAAATGACATGCAGCATGAGATAAATCTAAAAATCGGTTTTTCCAAGTCAGAAAAACAATTTCCGATTAATCGATTGATAATCGACATATCACATGCCGCTTTCAATCAATGGAACCGTGTGGGATGATCAGCTGATACCTTATGGAATGGAAATGTCAAAATTATTCGATATTCGAGAAACCTGAATCGCTAATTCCGCAAACCGTGTGAAATCCTTCGAGATCTCTCTCCATATCGAAGATCGAATCGAATCGAATGTAATCTGAATAAGGGTGCAGGTCCTAATTTCGTAACTCTCATTGCACTGTACGGATAAACAAACTACTCATTACAAATTAATAATTCTCTAAAGCGTAGAAACAGGAAATTGGAAAAATCCAGGAAAAGCAAAAACTAAAGCCCGTTCCGTTTTATTATGTATCGTGCAAAAAATAGGAAGTACTTGCATATACCTACTTACAGAAATCTAAATACCTACTTAGGAGTTACGTATCTAAGTAAGTAGGTAGCAATATGAAAAATATAGGGGTAAATAGATAACAAACGAATAAATGGTGCAGGTAATAAATCAAGCTAATCGTTTTAGTGAAGGTGCCCATTTTTATCAAAGGAACTTACATCTATCGTCGTTTTCATAATCATCTGCAGCAATATAATTGAATAAAGAAAATAACAAAATGTAAATAACTCTATTACCCAACATCCCGCCTAATTTTAGCATGATAAATTGCACAACCTTTTTATATATATTTCCAAAACAACATAGTAAACAGGGAATCACAGTGGTTTTAAACGAAGATATTGATCTGGAGTGATTCGAATGAGATTAATTTAAGCACGTGCTTAACGGTTCTAATAATAAATTCCTGAAGTCATGAGACCGCAGTCAAAACCGAAAAAATACTGTACTTGGCACTGGCAGGCACTGCCGCTTTCGAAATTCTAAACATGTTGCTAAGCAACTATAATTGAATAACGCGCGCTCTACCATAGACATGTGTGTGTTTTTCTTTTTCTGAATATACGGAAAGGCAAAGGGAACAGAACCCATACAGCCATCGTCTGTTGTTGTTTTTTTTCTTAATTTACTGCATAAATTATGACTTGGTTACTATATAATGTAATTTTATTTATAATGTAATTTTATTTATTTTAATTATAGGTAATCAACAGATAGTTTATTGATGATACCGTTATTCGTGTTTAAATAAATTGGAACGAATATAGTATCATATAGCGTGATTCAGAACGAAATCTGTCTATGAAAATAATCTATAGCTGGATTACAAAAAAGTTGTCAAAATAAGAAATAACTAGTATTTTGGCAATATTTTACAGAAACAGCGCTGTTTACGGTAAGCTGGCAATCAATGTGAATCCGTTTCGTAAATAAACTTCAAGGTATTGCATCTATTTATAAACTGTCAAAGGTTAATAAATAAATAAATAAAAAACCGGACAAGTGCGAGTCAGACTAGCCCACCGAGGGTTCCGTACAAACTAAATAAAAGGGGGAAATCATATTTTTTTTTTAATATTTTCCTTTATAAACCGAAAAATATACATCGTAAAAATATTTTACTCATTCCTTGCTCACCACTCGGATCCGAGTAGGGGCTATAGTAGCGGCGCCTCTCACTCGGATCCGAGCGAGCGAACGTTTGAGGCAGCCCTCATTCCTTGCATAGAGACACTATTTTTTCGTGATTAAATAAAAAATGTCCAGTTTTCGGCTTTTTCCTATAAGTGTACTCTAACACAATGCTTCTTGCCAAATTTCAGAGTTCTAGGTCAACGGGAAGTACCCCATAGGTTTTGATTCCTCTGTGAGTGTCGAAATGTGCGTTTTTTACGACATATTCGGCTGTAACTTTTTTTTACGAAAACTGAGAAATTTTATTTTTCTTTCTGCAGCAAGATACTATGGATCTGCGTATATGGTTTTAACTTAAACTCGATACCTTCACGCGTTCCCGAGATAAAGGTCTTGACACCCGGACGGACGGACGGACAGACGGACAGACGGGCAACAAAGTGATCCTATAAGGGTTCCGTTTTTTCCTATTGAGGTACGGAACCCTAAAAAGATGCAATTCCCTTTACCTTCAGAATCAGAATAGTTTTCTCTTCTGTGGTCTTATAGATATGTCCTGTAAACTGCTCTGAAATTCTCTGAAATTAATAAAATATTAATCATAAAATCATGAAAAAATCTTATTCACTGAATAGGGAAATGTCACCTTCCATGAGACGGGATCTGTCCCTCGCGGAATAAAGCACTTCATCTAAAATGCACTTATTGAGCGGTAAAATCGCTCATTGCCCGTGGTCCGGTTCGGTTGTCCGGTCAATCGGAGCACGGGAAAAGAATTTTTTCCAGAGCCAAAGGTTTTTTTTTTCATTTTTTTACCGTACCACGGAAGATTTATTCTTTCCGGACCACGGAAGATTCAATATGGTAATTAAAAAAGTAAAAAGTAAAAAATGGTATTTGGCCTTTTTAAGCTGTACGACATTGCAAAAAAAAAAAAAATTACCTAACTTATGTTTGGCTAAACCTAGTATCAACCACTAGGGTTTGGTTGGACATAGTTCTAGCCGGAATGATACCAGCTAGACCTACAAATATCTCCCCTACAAAGGTCAAACTAAAAAAGAATCGCTTAGAATCACAAAAAAGTTTAATATTATATTCCGTGGTCCGGTTAACCGGATAGCTTAACTAAATTTAGTTCGGTTGCAATGCCTGAAAAGGGCGACTAAGTTTTTAAGTGCTTTGTAATTTTATATAACACCAATGAAATGTAACACTTAGTGGCAATAAAAAATATGAATATGAATAAATCATTCGTGATACAGTCACAGTACTGTACGGAAAAAATCTTTTAACCGTGGTCCGGTTGACCGGACAACCGAACCGGATCACGGGCAATGACCGGGTAAAATGGTTAGCTATTATAGTAAGCACCCCATAGATATAAAGGAATATTTTTTTTCGTCGCACCCCTTTTTGTGGGCTATATTCCTTTTCTGGGATGTGGACTCATGCAAACAGCGTATTTGATATTCAAATGCTACTTTATTAGGTACCTACAGGTTTTAAATTTATTAGACATATCTAGATAAATTTTAGATAATTAGATAGGTACAATATATTGCGAAAAATATTGAAAGAATAGTTAAGGATAGACAGATTAAGAGAGTTACTGAAAGGATGAGTATGTTTTTTGTCATGATATCCTCAAAACCGTTGTATGTGATTCAGTTTTTATTTTAAAAAAAAACATTGTTTCAGAATTTGACAACTGACACTTGTTTGACAAATTTAGTAGAATTTGAATTTTTACTATTGGCAAGAACGAAAATTTCAGTTTGTATTGGCAAATTTGTAGTTTTTTATCTAAGTCTAGCAATTTTTTGTTATCCCATTTATAAAGTTCCGTACAAAAGATACCTTTATTAGTTTGATCATGTCCGTCCATTTGTCTATCTGTGTCCTCGCTTCAGCTCATTCTTGTTTTTTGTAATGACTGGCAGATGTAAACAAAAGCTGATATTGGCAAAAATACAAAATGCGTGTACAATCGTTGAACTCATTATATGCACTATAGTTAAATAGACAAGCACAAACAGTATACAACTCACACATAGAAGTAATGAAATGTATAGTATACCTGCACGCAAAATAAATAACCCAATGGAGTCGAGAGAGGTAAAGTGGTGGGGGCATTACGGTTTCAACGCTCGTCATACAATTTTCTGCCAGTAAAACCAACTCGTATGAGTTGGTTTTACTGTCATGCATGCTAATAGATGGTTCATATAAAAAATAGAATACTCCCTTAGTAAAGCGGGTATGTATGACTAAGAAAATATTTTTTTTTTATCAAAAAATATTCACATAATAGTACACTTTCTTTTTTCTCTATTTCCCATCGTTATGCTGAACACGACATAAAACCCTAATAAATCAAAAGGGCTTGGTGAACTAATTACATAATGTAATCAACGTAGTAAGATCTACGATTGATCACCAATTCTCCTGATGTTAAGCAACGGTGTGGCCGAGTATAGAACCCGTCTATCTAGAAAATATCTATTCACTCTAACCATACAAATTCTGAGATTGTAGTTCTTAGGAAACAGAGACGGTGGCAAAGAATTTCATTCTTGTACAATACGCATAAAAACGTGGATCAATATCGCTGAGTACGGATTTTTGGCATTTCAAATTAAATTCGCCGACTTTCTGCTAGTCCTGTAGTGAAATAGAAGGGTGGAATTAGGTCGTTAAACTCTTGTGCACACTCCCCGATATGAATCCTGTAGAATATAGATAGACATGCTACTTTTGGCTGTGCTCGAGACTAAGTAGCTTCTTGGCAACTAGTTTATCGTCACCGATTAACCTCATAGCTCGCAAAATGATTGTAAAATTTGGTCACCCATGTAAACGAAAGTTCTTATAATGAAATCTGTTGTATCAGATTTTTGGAACTACATATATTTAAATAATTGCAAAATTAAGAATATTGTTAAAACGTAAGTAGCAATATTATGTTTTATCAATGTTTTGTCTTGCTTATACTTTCTATTAATCTCACTCTATAAGCTACAAAAACTTAAATAATATTATTTTTACGTGTCTGATATTTCGATCTAGCTAGCGATTTTAGCCCAACCGTTAAGTAGCAACACTCATTCGTTTGCTGCTCAATTCATTCGTGACTCGTGTCGTGTGATTTGAGTGAGTGTGAGTTCGTCGCTTGCTTCTGTCCGTCAGGGACTTTGCGACTTAAACGGGTGTGTGCGAAAGTATGAAGTGAAATCGGTACATAAAAGTGTGTGAAATGTTTAGTGTTAGTTTTTACTGTGCTAAAATATCAAAATGAGTGTGAACGGTTAACCGTGTTAGTTTCGAAAAAATCCCAAAACACTGTACGCAGCGTACACGTAACATTTCCTTAGAACGGTTTCAAAATGGCTGTGTTTTGAAGGACCCTTTGTCCGCTTTCGTGTACTTCTTCAGCATGGTAGTGGAGTCATACGGTCAGAAAATTGACTTAGAAAGGTGAGTAATATATTATATTATCATTTTATGCCCGTAAATTCGGATTCGGCTGGTGGAAAAGTACTGATTCCCGCCTATGTTCCGTTGAATGCTTTCTACGCGAGTGGTAAGTAGCGAGAGAGCCTACGTGTAAGTTTGTTATAACCTTTTTATTTTCCTTCTCGCTGGTGATAAACTCGATGCATAGATGCGGGCAGCTGGTGCGCCGCATTGGTATAATTTTAAACTGGTGTTGATTTTCCACCGCGAACGTTTTCGTGTCTTTCGAAGGTAAACATATGACACCACTTATTTTTAGAAGATTCCAATTTAGATATTCCAGTAGGAATCTTATTTTATAACATTAATAGTTAGTTTTACTGGTCATCTTGTTTGTCGGGAGGTCTGTGGGAACCTCTTTATTTGGAATGATTACTTAAATGTTTTGTTTATTTTTGACCAATGTAAATATTTGTGTGTATTGTTGCTGTAGGTATGATTGACCAACATAACCTATCAAATTATATGGTGTATTAAGTATTTTCAAATCTTTCTATTTATTTGTATGTAAGAAATACATACGAAATAAAACAGCCTTATTTCGTATGTATTTCTTCCATATCATTACAGAATAGCTTCAAATTTTCTGCCATAAAAAAATATTAGGAATTTTTGACTTAAATAATTAAATGTTTTTTTTAGGGTTTTCGCGATTGTTTGTCATAGATTCTCTAAACTTACGCGATAATTCTGTAAAAATTTTGTTAATTTATATCATTTTTTTTCTTTTCAAATGTTCGATGTTTATGGGTGACTATTTTGTATTATTATTACAAATTACTAATGATTCTCGTCTCATTAATATTACACATGCACACATGTCATGATCATCATTACAACCCAATGTTCCTCTCTCTCTCTCTAATTGCTCACTAGTTTGTCATTTAATTATATTGCAAGACAGGTAGAGAAACACAGACTTAAGTTATTAATACAATATCTAAGTGGGATATCATTAATCATGTCTCAATAATTAAAATAAGTAAGTACTGTGTACTTGAAGAAATGTAAAAAAATATCCACAACTGATAACTTTATTCAATGGTCATTGAGCTACTCAACATCATAAAAATAACTAGATATGGCTATCATGTATTTTAATATTAATCACACTGATACTATAAATGTGAACAAGTATCTATAGTAAAAGAAAACCGTTTGTTCGTAAACATGAACAAATCAGCATTATTTTTACTTGACGGTAACTATAGCTTAGTTTAATTCTGCTTTAAATATTAATAGTTTTATAGCATTTGCTTTGAAATGATATTGGAAACTTAAGGATCAATCCTAAAAGAAATAATATTTGAAAACAATATAAAATTTTCTTGATTGCGAAGTTATGTCTGTCAATTTTATGTAAAACCTCTAGTATTCACTAAATGTTAGATTCGGTGCATGTCCCTAAACTATTACCAACTAACTCCTAAACTGCCACCAACCTTAAAAATCATTGGGTATGTATCTACTTGGTATACTTGGATTTTTTATTAAATGGAGTAAATTGACAGATCGAATGTTGCCACTTTTTTATGATATGAAAATAGTACTGTGCTAAAGAGAGCTACTAAAATGAACTAATTCATGTAAATTATCTATTTCATTTACGTTGTATTCTAAATCTTCCTAAATATCGAAATTTTTGTCTTAATAGTGTATTTGTTAACTAAACTGAACTATTACATACCACGATCTTCTTACATGTTTCTTCTTTAGGAAACAACTATTACACTATAACTAAATGCAATTATGGAATCACTTCCTGAGTTTATTCAGAAAAACTAGTAAAATATATTCCTCTTCCTATAAGGTTGTTGCTGACTCAATAAAAGCAATTCGCTGACATATATACGTTTCAAGATGTGTTTATTAATTTTCTATTATTCTCACATTCCGTGTTCTGACCTTTTTTGAACTATATTTGACTCAAATCCCATCACTGTGATTTGAGAGTTGGTATCATTATTTCGAAAAGCGACATTTCAGTCTGTCAGTTTACTCTGTCTAATTAAAAATCCAAGTATAGATGCCCAGGTTTGATTTAATTTTACTGTATTATAAAGTCGTTATTTCTCCCTTTTCAGTTAATTGGATTGTTTTGAATTCAATAAAAAAAAAAAAAGTTACATTTATTTATTCAGTTTAAGTAATTATTTTTATGTGAAACTAAAAATTTTATTTACTAACCATCACTGGATAAATTTGTTTAATTTTTAAACATCCTTCAACTACTGCAATTGGTTTGGGATAAAAAATACGCCAGATCCATTTATATGTACATATAGTATGAGTAATGAACCTACCTAATTACGTTCAAATCCGCCTGTTAGATTAAATTGCATCTTTGTAAAGTTTATATCTTAAAATTTAAAAAATTCCATACCTATCTTGAAAAGTACTAAACCGATTTTGATAAAACTTGCACTGTTCCCTAATCTGGGAGAAACCCTATAAATAAAATAAAAATAGCTTTTTTCCTTACTATATTGCTAATATATATGTTTGGGGTCATTTTTAATATTTGGGGACATTTCACACAAAGTTATCTGTATGACTTAAATATACTACATATTTTAATTAATCAAGTTTATTACTTTTTCCATCATAACGGTAAGGACCGCCTATTGCGTAAGCCTCCTCCATATTTTTCCATGTTATCCTGGTTTTCAAAACCTTAGCTTAACCTTACTCAATAAAAAAGAATTAAATACAATTTGACTTCTAGTTTCTGCATAATATGTGGACAAACATACATACATAGATGCATACATACACTTATGGAATTTGGCTCATATGCTTAAAAGCCTACATATGCTAACATATTTAGATTAAAATTGTGCAATTCTAATAAATAATATTACATACATACATACATATGAAATTGTCAATCTCCTTTTTTTAAAGTTGATTAAAAATTATTTCAGTTAATGCTTGTGAGGTCTATTATGTGCAGAATTGTATTTCATTGAAGCAAATAACTATGTACTAAATTAAAGTATTTTTTACCTGACTGTGCAAGAAGGAGGGTTAGGTTTTTCGGGTGTATGTATGTCTGTAGTATGTATGTAGGAATGTATGTATATATCTTTTCTTATTAGGGGTCCGATATTCAGAAGTACTTCGAGTCACACACACCTTTACTCACACATCTACATCTGGTTTTCTTAAGAAAGACTGCTAAAGATTAGCTTCAGAATATTACCAGGTGCAAAGTGCCTATATTCCTCCAGTTCAGGGTATGCTGATCTGTAGAGGTCTTGCCACTTGTTTAGCATTGAGTTTCATCCATACAATATATGTTTTATTGTATTGACTCCACAGTTTCTACGCCGTGGATTGTGGGCTTCCCCCAGTGTCACGTTGAATATATGACCTCTACTCTCAAAGTGTCTGGTCATTGCTTCCATTAGAGTTCTAGCCTGTGTTTTGGTATAGTTGCAGATTCTGCTGTGCCATTTAGCACCACCCGCCTCTATAACTGAGTGCGTGAGTCCACTCATTGCATTCCATTCAGCCTTGTGTCGCTTTACAACATGCTTATTGATAGCTGTATTCACCATTCAATGGGCTATCTCCACAAATGTTTCTGGTCTTAGTAGGGGCTTGCTGAATCCCTTCCTTTCTAGCCCATCCGCGTTCTTATTCCCCACAACTTTAATGTGGCCTGGCATCATTTAATTTTTATGTTATGTATTTAGTCATCCATTATGTGGTTCAGTCTTGCTAATAGCAAATAGTAAAATGTCGCCGACACCGTTAGCCACCTAGCTATTGTCGGCAACTCGAAAACCGAAACGCATAACGGCGAATGGCAAGTCATTGTGTTGCCGCGCTCACGCATGGCCCCGCTCGCCGATGCTGGGCTTTTGTCATCATAGCTGACAAATGGTGCCTGCGGAGCAGTTGTCGCCATTGCAGCATCGTGGCAAGCCACGCATTGGCGCTATTTATGGTATATATTTAGAAAACCACAGTATGAGTGAAGAAAACTACTAAATGACAGATAAATAAATCTACAGAGAAATAGTCTCTAATAATGAGCAAATTGATTATTGCGAGTTTTTTACCCGACTGCGTAAGAAGGAGGGTGTATGTATGTTTCTATATGATCGCCTACAGCCTACACGGCTTGACCGATTTTGATCCAGTTGTCGCTAGATTCGTCTTCACTTCTTTTCATTATTATTAAAAAAAAAATAGCTTAATAATGCGACTCTCGCAAAATTTTAAAAAATACGCTTTTTCGGTAACTCTAACGAATTTTCTCGTAATAAATAATAGATTTCACTAGAATTATTCTAAAGAATGCGCATCTATAATCTTTTACAGCGATTTTACGCATACTTTCTCACAAAAATACGCACACTCAACAAGGTAACCAGTTTACCAGTTTATCCTAGAGTGCTTATTTATATCAGGATCAACTAGTTTGGCCTAGGCTAAACTGGTTCATCCTATCGGGCTTAGGACAAACTAGTTTTGCCTAGGCTATACTAGTTAATCCTATCGCGTATAGGAAGAACTAGTTTAGCCTAGGCCAAACTAGTTTGTCCTGAAATCGGGTTTGGCCGGTAACATAGATACCAATGTGTTAGCTAAACTTTAGCTACAAAATATGCAATGTAAGTCACATCGAGCGTTCTCCCGTCGGCGTCGGGTGCCGTTTAGAAAGTGGATGGTAGGTGGTAGCCGATAATGGCAGGCTTGGGCTCACTCTACGTATTGTTCTCTTACCACAATACGATTATATCGGATACAGTATCGCTTCCGCTCATTTACATTTTTATATTATTGAATCGCGTTTGTTATTGAATGTATGAAGGTATCGACAAGTATTTCTTCTGGTCTGGTCTGATCTGGTTATGTAAAAATGTTTTTTTAATAGCCTTCACAAAATAGAAGGTTTCCAACTCGACTGCATAGGGTTCCATACCTCAAAAAAACTCACATCACTTCACTCCCTGAGTATTGTTTTGTAATTATAATAATAATAATTTTCGTAATAAATAAGTGATTTTACTAGAATGATTCTAAGAATACGCAAATATAATCTTTTACAGCAATTTTACGCATACTCGCAAAAAATACTTATACTCAACAGCGTATCAAGCGTAACTAAATAGTAAGTTAGACTGCAAATACCTCGGTCGGGATGCAGTCGGGTATTTTGTCTTTCATTGAAAATGAACCATGTGATACTTGTTAATTTTTCGATCACGGATAAAGCCGCTGTATGAAGCTAGTGATGATATGGATTATAAATTTACTTTTTAAAATGTTCTCGCTTATCCAATTCAAACATTCAACGGTGTATACAATTTAATAAAATATCTCACCGTAGTTCTTCAATTTCTAAGTAAGTAATGAACTTTCTTGTTTATCCAAACAGATATAATTTGTCGTGTTTAGCAGGAAATCACAAAATAATTTTAGTGAAAGTTAACATTAATAAAATACACTAAAATTGCACCGTTATTAAAACGTCCGCTTCCTATTGCTTTCTAAGTAATTAATTGATTCCTCTAATTTTTACCCGTCTACTCAAGAATGTTGATGTTTTTCGGGACTGTGTTTCTTTATTACCTTGTATTAGGTTCGTTAGGTTTCCTAGGTTAGCTACCCCCGGAGACGATCATTTTAGGGCTAGTTTTCGCTCGATATATTTAAAGTTAATTAACTGTTTACTAAATGTCGGAGACGCCGATTAATAAACCAGCGGTTCCGTTGGTCCGGTGAAACCGTCGGTTTACGGTTAACATCCTGTTGTACAGTTTGATGTTCACCGCACACCATATTTAGCGTTTACGATTAATAAAAGGAGATTTAACTCTGTAGAACCCGTTTTTGGGTTCCGTACCTGAAAAGGAGGAAATAAATCTTTATAAGATGACTTCGTTGTCCGTCTGTCAGGACCCTTTTTAGGCTTCCGTACTAAGGGTGCGGGAGCCTATTTGTGAGGCTACGGTGTCTGTCTGTCTATCCTACACTTAAACGGCTGTATCTTTAGAACGGTAATAGATTCAAGTCTCAAAATTAGCAAGATTATAGGGTTCACTTTGATGTAAATCAACAAATGATAATAAAAACTACATACTTAATATCAGTATTTTCTCAGTTTAAAAATGAAACAAATTAATTTAAGTTGTCATAAGACATAAACGACTGACGCTAGATGGTGCTTACGTCGGTATATTTTTTTTGTGGATGTATTCAGAAGAGCGCGTGGAGGTATCTAGTTGAAATTAATAATATCAAATACTAAAGCGGTCTGGAGTTTAGCAGTGAATCAATTGACCAATCACAATGCTCGAAATCTTGACGAGAAAAAAATCGAGGATTGTGATTGGTCCATTTATGCACTGCTGTTTCGCTCCGCTTCAGTGGACACGCATAATATACGAGAATAATAAATAAATAAATACATAAAATATTGGTGGACATCTCATACAACATTATCTAAACCCAACTAAGCAAAGCTTGTACTATGGAAACTAGATGGCTGGGATGCCTTTTTTTTTTTAATGTAAATAATAAGATACCTAATAATAAATACCTACTTATGATACATAGGAACACCCAGACACAGAACAAAAATTCATACTCATCACACAACTGTTTGCGAGGTTTGGTGAGGATCGAACCCACGACCTACGGTTTAGCAGGCAGACATACTACCAACTGAGTGGCAAGGCCAGTCTAAAATAACAAAGACGTATTTGAGTTTTTCAACCTATAGCTTGTTCCTAGACTTCGAGTGGTCACCGTTGCGTTCTATCAACTGCGAACTTAATTCCACCCTTACTTCATCTTGTCGGTTCCGTTCGTAAGTCGGCTCTGGATAACTTGATCCTTGCCTATTTTCTACCTTTCTCAGAAATGTTTTTCTGATGGGATTATCTTTTTGTTATTGTGTTTTTTTTTCTCGAGTTGTTTTTCATTCGTTTATTTCGTACTTAGATACCGGGAATCCAAATAAATAAAGAAATAAACCTGTTCATTTATCCGCGTATCTCGAAAGATATTCCGCGAAAAGTTTGTTTTGACATTTTTCCTTTAGTGTGGTGGATTAGGTGTTTATTTTTGCTTGAAGCAGACACAAAAAACCATCACGTTTCTTAGAAGTACGCATTAATGTTTATTTTCTTTTTAGTGAAAGCTTTCAGTTGTACTTAGAAAAAGTAAAGTCAATTTGAAGGGAATAAATGTGATATTATTTTTTCTCTTTTTTGTAAAATTTGATCAAACAAGTATAGATCTAAACGAAAGTACCTCAGCTATGTTTCTCTTTTCGGGACTAAATCATTAAAGCCGTAAGCAAAAAGAAAAGTAAATAAACGGCAGGCCTAGCACAAACAGTAAACAAACCATTTTATCCGCTTGTAATGTCAGTTGTCATTGTCAATACATACTTTATTTCTATTGGAATAAACGGTTGAAAAACAATTTGTCAATTTATTTACTATCGTGTTTTCTCTCTTCTTTGTACTTCTATAGCCTAATAATATTGATATACAAGATGAAGTCTGGATAGAATTGCTTTTATCTTCTAAATGACGTAAATTAAATTTTGCACTTAGGGTTCCGTGCTCAGGATGAAAAACTTATATTAATAAGATAATTAGTATATTAAATAATGTCAAATGGTATTACGTCTATAGTCCTTCGAAGTTGCAACAAAAAATCAAGTATCTCAATAAATACAATTTAGTTGATGTGGTCATGTATTCGATATCCTTTGTCGTTAGCAGATTAATCATAATTTCATAAAATTTGGCAATGCAGCAGTTCTCACAGCACAGGTAAAGGAAAAACATGATATTCGCAAAATTGTAGAGAGGTTTCTAAATACATATCACATCAGAAAAATTTTCAGGCAAAATGCTTCGAGGTTATATTGCCATAGACGGATGAATTTTATCTACCTGCAAATTTGCACCGAACCTTCAGTGCACGAGACTCATACTGGTCTGTATTATTTGTATAATAAGAATAACATAAGTTTCTTATTCAGTACAGTGCGAGTTAAGCCGCGAGAAGGCTTTCATAATATCTGGAGCTTTTGTAATAGTTGAATACAGCTACGTACCTATATAAGCGTATAACGAAACTTTCTAAGCTCTATGTGTTGCGCAACGCCATGTAAGCGCGCCGAAACTAAGTCTTCGTGAGCCGTATTTCATCTGTTTGTAAGGAGGCTGTGAATCGCGCTCTCCACAGAAGAATAGAAAGTTATTTCTATCTTTAAAAAAAAAAACGAATACACATGTTTATTATTCGGTTTTCATTTTTTATTCGTGCCATTGAAATCTGCCTGACAATTCAAAATAATAAAATTGTAATGGTCTGAAACACCTAACATAAAACAATATTCACGGCGTATACAGACTTGTATTGGGTACTAGCCGACAAACCTGGAAACATGTTCACTTAGGTCGTTTGATACTCAAAATCGAACAGACCTATTCAAACAATATATAACGCGATTCACCCCCAGGGGCGAAATGCGCAATTCAAAGTAAGAAGTTCACCGATTCGCCCGTTGGGTCGTAGCCGCCATAGCTGAACACAGCGTGCGAAGCGATATCAAGGATCCCGAGCGTAATGTATGTCCGAGATCTTTGATGTGTGTGGCTTCAAAATACATTATAAATGTCAGTGATTCCTTTATTTTCATCCGTGTTTGCGTGACGCGAATAACTAAACATGCGTTGATATGTTTGTGATTCCGATGCCACAGCATTTCTGACAGGGGTAAAATATTTCATGAAATTATATTAAAACAGTCGTTGACGTTGGGTTTTTTATACGAAATAGATAGATCTACATTTGACCATACTCGCTTGATGGTGAACGCTAGTGTGGTCGATGGTGGATCATATCGATCTAGGTGTCTATATTTAATATAGCTTAAAAAAGTCATTAAATTTTTAGTACGTATTAATAATAAAATGAATTGAATTTCGCTTCTCAAAACAAAAATGATTAAATGTGCGAGTGTTATCTGCTAGAATAGGCGCCAAAGGCGAGAACAATCCTGGTAAATAATCGCCCAAATAATTTTAATTACAGTTGGTTTCTATGAATTTCGAGTGCGGATCGCTTTAAAAATAAATCTACCCATATGGGTAGATTTATTTTTAATCAACTATATAGTTGTTTTCGTTTAAGAGAAAGACGTAAACTGCACTAGTGAATGCGGTGTTTCAAGTCAAACCAGTCAAATGTGCGCGTAAAGTGTGTGAAATTGTGGACAATGCGAAACGTGTCCACGCTTGATAATACGAACTTCTCTATAATCCGTAGTAATTGTCGGGTCCCTAGATTCTATAAATCAAATAAAGTCTCTCGTATATTTTTGGTATATAATTAGTAATTCCATGCAAAAAAAACCGGACAAGTGCGAGTCAGACTCGCCCACTGAGGGTTTCGTGCAAACTAAATAAAAAGGGGAAATCTTATATTTTTTTTATATTTTCCTTCATAAACCGAAAAATATACATTGTAAAAATATTTTACACATTCCTTGCTCACCACTTGGATCCGAGTGGGGTGGGGCTATAGTAGACTCGGATCCATGGAAGAGTGGAAGGCCGGCGCCTTCCACTCGGATCCGAGCGAGCGTCCCGTACATTTTGTAGTAGTCAGTAAACCGCCGGCGTTTGAGGCACTCAACGTTGCTTTGCGCGGCCACTCTGTCTTAATCAAAATTCGCCTAAAAAGTTTTGGTTCCCAGCTGAAGTGAAGGGTCTGCAGGGGGCGAAGAATGTGTTAAAAACCTGTTTTAGCTTATATGCTTATGAGGCTCTTTCATATGATACTCCACATGATACGGTTAATTCACTTTAAAATTTGGGCCCTCATTCCTTGCATAGGGACACTATTTTTTTGTGATTAAATTAAAAATGTCCAGTTTTCGGTTTTTTTCTTATATGTGTACTCTAACACAATGCTTCTTGCCAAATTACTTCTGTTCTGTACTGAGTTCTAGGTCAACGGGAAGTACCCCATAGGTTTTGATTCCTCTGTAAGTGTCGAAATGTGTGTTTTTTACGACATATTCGGCTGTAACTTTTTTTTACGAAAACTGAGAAATTTTATTTTTCTTTCTGCTGCAAGATACTATGGATTTGCGTATATGGTTTTAATTTCAACTCGAAACCTTTACGCGTTCCCGAGATACGCGGTCTTGACATCCGGACGGACGGACAGACTGACAGACGGACAACAAAGTGATCCTATAAGGGTTCCGTTTTTTCCTATTGAGGTACGGAACCCTAAAAATATCCTAAAATCTCAAAGCGGTAATTCGAAATTCATCTTAACACTAGACAATTGTTTAAAAGAAATCAACATGATTATTAAGTCAGTTCAAAATTCAAAATTGATTTAGGGTGTGAGGTTGTGGGCCTGGGTACAAGGTGAGTTGGTATTGACAATTAAGTAATCTGCCGGATCCTGCTTTGGAAGCATACAACCAGTCAATAACATGCAATGAAATTAAATTATGCAACAATAACAATAATAGTTTTAGTTAGTTGCCGATTATTAATGCACTATAATATGATTGTCAAAAACTAATTATTATAATTATACATCATACAGGTTATTTAAGCCTAACAGCACGCACAACCAGTTACTTGATATCACCTACCACTTAATACATAATATTATAGCATCTTTTTACTCTACATACATTCATTACCTATTTATGCACAAAATGTTAGTAAGAAAAATTCACACACCTACTCAATTTTGACTAAGATATTCGTTTGTTCAAACTTTTCAATAAATAATAAAAACGCTTACTAATCCGTTTTTTAAAGTTCCTTGAATTTCGAATAATCGAGAGTCGACTTGTATATTTCTGTAGCAATGCGCGCGCGCTTCGAACCGCATGACGTAGGCGCAGGACGATTGTTGTAAATATGTACATTATTTGAACTACAATGACGCATTTTATACAACTCTTACACTAAACAACTAAAAGCCTAAAACACTTGCCAATGGTCAATATCTCGTAACAATGTCGTTAAATAACCAGCGAAAATATTTAAGAGCACGTGACGTGTTGGCATCATCTCTGATCACCTCAATATTTTTTTCTTCTGACCTTGCACAGTTCGGCATTGACGACAATCGTTGAGACCTGAATGTGTGCCTTGCACATTTTTTACATACGACAGGTGAAAACTGTATTATGTATTCCTAAAGTTATTTGATTTCGATAATTTTTTTATATTTGTAAGTATAAATGGTTAGACTCCTACGAATATTAATGGTTATTCGTAGTCATTTATTTCATGTGTCCGGTATGTTCCTTATACTCCCGTACGGATCGTATGTTTCAACCAATCTTTAGTTTACTACTTTAATTGTAGAATCTGTAATGAATTTTCCTTGCAGATTCTACAATTAACATTTTTTGTAGTCGGGCATTTTCGATTAAGGATATTTAGATATTATTTATTTATTTAAAGATATTTCCCTCAAAAAAGAGAAAGTTTGGTGTGGCACTCTTTAATGAGCGAATTTGTCATAAAACATTTTTTTTAAATATATTATGCAAAATTAAAAATCATGAAAATGTTTTGCTATAATATTATACCTCATCTGGTTTATGTAAGAGACAACCCTTAACCGAGTAAAACATACAATTAGACTTCCCGCTATTTAGTCTAGTAAAAATAAATCCGTTTGTATGGAGCACATCACAGTATTTGCAACTGGGGGGATTCTTTGAAATTATGATAGGAAAATAACTAATAATCATAAATCAACAATAATCCCCGATTTATAGACTTAGTCTAGTAAAAATAAATCCGTTTGTATGGAGCAGACCGCAATATTTGCAGTAGGAGGGATTCTTTGAAATTATGATAGCAAAATAACTAAAAATCATAGATCTACAATAATCCCCGATTTATAATACATATTTCCTTAGTAATTAGCATCAAAAGATGTTTTATTTGATTTTAACTATTGTAGGTTTAATATAACATATGGTTTCTTATGTGCATATTCTTATGTTCGATAGCATTAATTTCTGTTTATCAGAAATGACAAGAATTTCCAAAAAATCTATTGAAGGTTTTAAATAATTCAGTAAAAACACAAAATCTCGCGGATGAATACACAAGTACATATACCTACCTATAAGTAAGTATTTACAAACCGCAGCGCGAAGCGGCGCAGGCGGCCCCGGCCGTCGCGGCGGCGCGGGGGTGCGCGGGGCAGGGGAGGCCGGCCGGCCACCTCATACTCGCGTACCTATATTTCAATTTCGCGTGTAGGTACAAAGACATTTTTACGCAACTGCTCAAGAAGGATAAGTTTTAACTGTTTTATCTGCTTATTACATACTCGTAGTCGTCGATACCATATTATTAATTTCTTGCAGAAAATATTGGAAGGAGAATTTGTCTATTTTTCGTAGGACAGACAGGCAGTTATCAAACACACATTTATTGTTGCGTAATTACTTATCAAGTACCTATAATGAGTAGATTTAATAACCCCCTCCTTTTATGAAGTCAGTAAAAAATAAAAGAACAACTGCGTGCTAAGCTATATATAAGTATATATATAAGTATATATATAAGTAGGTATATGTTCGTTTAAATAAAATTGCATAAAATTTTCATATTTAGGGTTCCGTACTAAGGGTGCGGGAGCCTATGAGGCTACAGTGTTTGTCCGCCTATGTTTCCTACACTTAAACGGTTGTATTTTTAGATACAAGTCTTGGTCAAAATTGGCAAGATTATAGGGTTCACTTTGATGGAAATCGAAAAATAATAATTAAATATCAAACTCTAGTCTAACATTATCAGTTTTATACCATTTTAATAATAATAATTATAGTTTAAAAAAACTGAAAAAACCGAATTCAAAATACGCAATACAATACATATGTACGCAACTGGCTGTTCACTTTTCTACAGGCGCTTGGATGATATTTTACCGGTTATTTTGTTAGAAAAACTACAGTACTAAGTACATAGATTTTGATAAAATTTATATGGGACCATCTCTGAAGTATGTCCTACCAAATACAAATAACCGGACAAGTACGAGTCAGACTCGTCCACCGAGGGTTCCGTACGAACTAGTAGGTAAAAGAGGGAATTTATATATTTTCCTTCATAAACCGAAAAATGTACATCTTAAAAATATTTAATAACCTGTTTTAGCTTATGCTAATGAAGATCTTTCATATGATACCCCACATGATACGGTTAATTCACTTTAAAATTTGGGCTCTCATTCCTTGCATAGAGACACTATTTTTTTATGATTAAATTAAAAATGTCTAGTTTTCGGTTTTTTCCTATATTTTTACTCTAACACAATGCTTCTCGCCAAATTTCATAGTTCTAGGTCAACGGAAAGTACCCCATAGGTTTTGATTCCCTTGTGAGTGTCGAAATGTGCGTTTTTACGACATATTCGGCTATAACTTTTTTTTACGAAAACTGAGAATTTTTATTTTTCTTTCTGCAGCAAGATACTATGAATTTGCGTATATGGTTTTAATTTGAACTCGATACCTTCACGCATTCCCGAGATAAAGGTCTTGACACCCGGACAGACGGACAACAAAGTGATCCTATAGGGGTTCCGTTTTTTTCCTTTTGAGGTACGGAATCCTAAAAATCATCGAAATCAGCTGGCATCGAAACGATTGGCTGAGTAATCGGTGAACAAAGGGGTAGAAATGGGGGTAAACAATGTATGAAAGTTCCTGGGTTTAGATATTAGGGGCCTGAAATTTGGTATTTGGGTTACATAATAGATATAAATGAACAATGGTATTATATTTTCCGTGTAAGAAAATAAATTGTCTTTTCTAAGTTCACTAAATTTACACAAAGTTTTCAGGCCCTTATTTCCAACAGTAACTGTGTCATCTTCTAATTGTTTTTAGGGTTCCGTACCCAAAGGTTAAAAACGGGACCCTATTACTAAGACTTCGCTGTCTGTCTGTCTCCAGGCTGTATCTCATAAGCCGTGATAGCTAGAAAGCTGAAATTTTCACAAATGATGTATTTCCGTTGTCGCTATAACAACAAATACTAAAAATTAAAAAAAATATATTAAGGGGGGTCCCCATACAATAAACGTGTTTTTTTCGTATTTTTTTGCTCAATATTAAAAACGGTAACAGGTAGACGCTTTAAATTTTCACAGAATATTTACTTGTATATTACCTTTCAAAATAAATAATTAAATAACAATAAAGTAAATATTAAAGGGGGGCTCCCATACAACAAACGTAATTTTTAAGCAATTTTTACTCGATCTTAATTAACAGGTAGAAACTTGAATATTTTTAAGTAAATATTTAGAAATATATTAACTATAAAAATAAATACCTAATCTAATACATAAAAACTCACAAAATTAAAATAATCCGTGCATCTAAAACGCAGTGCGAGCGCCGCGCCGCGGTGTGGTGGTGGCGTGAGCGCGAGACGGTTGCTAAGCAACGGCCGCGCGGGTAGCGGGGGAGGTAACATCACGGAGCGAGCCTTAACCGCGCGTATTCGCGCGAGCGTCGTCATGCTGCCCGGATGTGTATCGAAAACCTACCTATAAGTTTGCAATTTGCTACTTGGAATTTCGTTGATTTCTCGTTATTTTCTACGATTTTCTACTATAGATAATAGTACGGAACCCTTCGTGCGCGAGCCCGACTCGCACTTGGCCGATTTTTTATTTACATATTAAACAGGACATGATTCAAAATGTATATTCATAGCAAAAGAAAACGAACATTTTTATAACAATTTTAAACTGAGAGTCTCACTATAATCTGCATCGCATCGCAGCATCGAATAAGAGTTTTTTTTGCCGTGATCGCGTCGCCCCGGGGGCGCCCCGGTAAGAAACGATCGAAAAGTATGGAGTCTAATGGATGGTGTTATACATAGCAAATACCAATATAATTAGAAACAAGTAATTAGATGTTAAAAAATATAGCTTTCGTTTTAACCTAGGTACCGCCGAATGTGTCCACATGATTATTTATTTGTGTGATGTTATCACATAACACTAATAATATTTATGTAATATATTTAGCATAATGAAAACGTAAGTTAGACTGAAAATACCTCATTTTTTCAGTCGGGTATTTTGTTTTGTATTTTATTATATATACTTGTTGGCAAATCTCATTTAAACGGAAACTAAAAATAGTATTTTTCCTATCTTAATCCTAATCATCCTAAGTAATTATTATAAAAGCGAAAGTAATTCTGTCTCTGTCTGTTACTTATTTATGAAAGGGCTACATAAGACTGATCTCGTTGATTTTCTTTCTCATTCTACAATTTGATAACTTAACAATCAAAATAATTTTTCTGTCAGTAGGTCAAAAATGTACTTTAAAATCATAATTTATTGCATAACCCGATCCAGCACCATCGCATCGCTGCGCGCATGCGCACAGCTCCCCGCTGCGCGGCGGTCGGTAGCGCGCGGGAATTCAAATAAATGGTTAATGAAAAAAACTCATTTTCTCTATGTTTCTACTAAATTACCCTGATGATTATAAATTAAGTATATCCTTAAGTATAATTCTCAATAATTATCAATCAATATGAATGTTTTGTTTAGCTATAAACTTGAAAAGCACAACTTTAGGTATTTTCATGGTATTTCTCAGGTTCTTCACATCTCATAACTACGACTATGTGACAAATGTATTTCCAAACACCAAGACTATCACATAAATAACAATTTTCTATTATTGCATTTTATGAGGTCAAAATTTTATTTTTACTGGACTAACTAGTTGCGTTGCGCAGTTTCACTCGCGTAGTTATGAAAAACGGTGATGATTATGATGATGATAAGTAGCTTATGTTCGTCTCCAGGTCCAAAGCTATCTCTATACTAATTTTCATAACGATCGGTTCAGCCGTTTGAGCGTCTAAAGGTTAACAAAATTAGCTTTTATAATATCATCATGAAATTGTGTCAAATGTATTTCAAAACACAAGTACATTCATTTAAATTTAAATGACAACCAAGTATATTGTTATTTATAACAATATACTTGGTTGTCTTTTATGTTGTCATAGATCTTATTTTTACTAGACTAATTAGGTATCCACAACACGGACCCTATGTCTGTCTAGTTTGGAGTGTGGAGTGTGGGGCCACAGTGTAGGAACTTGATGTAGGTAATGTTATAATTTATAAACGTAACTATTTGAAAATCGGTCAAGAGATTGTCGACACAAAAGTTTATGAAATCTGGGTTATAAAGAGAGTTGACAGCACGGGGCACAGCTAGTGTAAAAAAAACGATTTTTATATATTTATCAAATCGTTTATAAATTTGCATTTAGATTTTTTTATCAATCAAGTGCTGTAAATCTTAAAAAATAGTACTTTTAAAAGTTTCGATTGTTTTTGCAAGAGGAGTGAGCAAGCGCTTGTTCGATACCGTATATTCGTTAATTCGTGCTATATTACCATATCATCCACAAATTAAAAGTGTTTTAATCACTAATGAATATTACTTAACATAACGACCGCCAGCTTCTAGCCGTTACTATTCATTTTAAAATATGTGTTTGATTATATTTATGTCGTGTAATAGCAATTCTATTTTACTCTGTCATGTATGATGTATTAGCCGCGTCTCGCGGTTGTACCACCATACTGATGAAAAGTAGCCTATGTCCGTCCCCAGATTCACAACTATCTATGTACCAAATTTCATAACGACCGGTTCTGCTGGTTTATCGTGAAAGCTATCGAAATTAAAACAGACAAAAATAGACTTCTATGTCCATACTTGTTAAATGTAAACGCATGTGACAACATGCGCGTGCGCTTTCGGAATGGGTCTTTCCGAATAGATATAATCTTGGTGTCTTCAAATCGCGAGTGAATAGGTTTCTTCTAGGCAAGCGCGCTCCATCTTAAACCGTAACTGTCGCTTAACACCAGGTGAGTTGACGATCAAGCACAAGCCTATTTTTGTATAAAAAACACATACGGACAGACAGTCAGACGTCCATGACTGTGATTATTCCTACGGCATAACCCTGATTTTGTCCCATAGCCGAAATGTTTCATATAATTCATAAGTATTATTATACTTATAATATTTTTGCAAGTTTGATTTTGTTGAGTGTTAGCTATGTTTTAATCAAAATCGCTTCACCCGTTTTTTTTTGTCGGGGGTTTTTAACTTGAACTAAACGTATACTTGTATTATAATAAGCGGATTGCACGTTTGTGGTAGGGTAGCCCCGTCTCGGCCGCTGAAGGAGTATCGGGTTACAATGTAAGCCTAGATTGTTTTGCTCCGCTCGTGTTTCCGCGGCCACTACGACTTCTAACTATATGAACGGACAATCAAGCAAATGGATCCGAAGTGAGTGTTATTAAGGTCCGTCTTAGCTACATAGTAATTAGTCTATTTTACTAATGAACCGTCTGAGATTTGATTCGATAACGGCGGTCTTATTGTCGATATCGATTCATCTGCTTGTGATAGTGATCGCGTGCGATCACACACAAGGTTCACCCTTAATTCTTCACACTGTTACACTAAAAACTTGGTGACATTGTATAACAATATCATTAAAACTGTAATGATTTAATGACTGATAACTGATTCGTCGATATATCACGTGAATGGTGGGACGCGGGTAGTGCGTAGAAAATGTAGGATGGCCTACGTAGAAAATGTAGGATGGCCTAGGTATCTTATATCTCTCGCGTATATTATACGACTTCATCAGACGTCTGTAGAGATTTATAACTTGTACCGTAATCTAATGACGGTTGTCATTATATATACTTTCAAACTAGACTAGAAT
Organism: Lycia hirtaria; assembly: GCA_947563715.1. Classification (NCBI taxonomy): domain Eukaryota; kingdom Metazoa; phylum Arthropoda; class Insecta; order Lepidoptera; family Geometridae; genus Lycia; species Lycia hirtaria. The sequence continues at coordinate 24,344,655 of OX387376.1, forward strand.
AGACCGTTTTTTACTAATAATTGCTTGCACAGAATGCGACGGCATACGATATATCAACATTATTTCATGCAACGGTTTGACAAAATATTGACAACCGCTATAATTCGCCGCGTATGGGAAGACGTTTAAGTGACGATCACTATCACCAAGCGACATGTACAATAACGCCGCCGATGTCGATCCTCACACTCTCGGAGCGCACAACGCACGGTGCCACGGTAATGGTTGCTCTTAGCAAATGAATACTCGATTTTTATGACGCTCTCCGTGGATTCACCTCGCCGTAAAACAAGTGAAATATTAATACGAGACAGCCTCGATGGGTATTTTAAGCCGCGACGTCTTCAAACTGTAATAAGGAGTTACGTTCCGCTCGGTACAGAGAAAAACTCGTCACGAGCACTTAATAAATGATACTAGCTTCCGCTGCTCGTGTATCCTCGTATGTCGCTTGCTAGTCGAATACATTAAATAAGGACACCAGCGCTCTCGAATAAATAAACTTTTTGTCTTAATGTTTAAAAAAGTTCTAATTCCAATGAGTACCAATCACGAAAACCTACGAAATCATTACGTTTCAAAATAGTCAAGCGTAAGCCTATCGTCGAATAAAAAAAAAGTCACACACGTAGGCCTGTCTGGCGTTGGGAAGTACATACAAACAGCCTTTCGCATTTATATTATAAAGTATGATTACTTCACGGATGTAAGCCCAAATTGTAGACGCGACAGTTTTTGCGACGGTAATTAGCCGTTGAATAAATAGCAGGTGGCTCGCCTGATGGCGAGTGGCCGTCTGTCTTCACCGACCGCAGACGTGGCCCGAAAAATTACATTAGCCTCGGCACTCGCAAATTACTTTCGAAAGCCAGACGTATAATGCCTTTGCCGGCGAGGCTAGGCTGTATTGCCTGTGTGACCTAAGATGTCGGTGTACAAATTTCATCACTTCAACCGCAACTACGTTTCTTTCAGTAGTCAACTAAATTGACCATTAGGAGTTGTAGAAAGCATATCGGACGCGCAAACGGGGCGTTTTGTAGGCGAGTAATATGTGGCATTTATTATTTTCATACATTATTTAATATATATCTTGTAATTATGTATACAAATTCTGAAAGTTGAATTTAACCACCTTTTAAACCCCCCTAAGCTGGAAGACGCTGGATGCAAGCCGCTTCCAATCGATCTTTTTGTAAATCTATGTGGAAGGCCTATGTCCAGCAGTGGACTTCTTACGGCTGAGATAATGATGATGAATTTTACAACAAGTATTGTTATAAAGTTTGTGCTCGCGTGGTCTACTGTTCGTTGAACAACTAATATACCGATTATTATCAATATTTAAGTTGCTCTGTATGGATGTACAATAAAGTTATTATATTCTAATATAGTGTAGAGGTCGAAGTGTAGACCTTCTGTTTCCTGAGATTTATCTTCGAAATTTTAAGGCTAGAGATAAGAGATATCTAGATCGACAAACTCCATCCTCAGCCACACCGTCGCTTGCCATCTGGAGAGTCGGTGGTCAAACGTAGATCTATTTAGTATTAAAATTGTATACTTTTAAAAGTTCTCCTGGTTCAGTGGAAGCTATGTCAATGTGCTCACCAGTGTTTCCTCTGTCCGGCAGGGAATGCATGTCATGTACACGGAGCCGCCGGCGCCATATCGCAGCAGTCAGCCACAGAACACCCAGCCCGAGTACCAGCCGGCTGCATCGCCGGCGCGCCAGCCAGCCAGGAAGCGACGCGTGATCAGCCCCGCGCCCGCATACTCGCACCCCGCGCACATAGAGCACGCCGGCTACAAGGTGAACCCACATATTTATAAGTCATTAGAATCAGAAGGGAGCCTGCTCACTTCACATTTATACCACATTACCAATAGTATTACATACAGAACGGACAGTCCGCCTCCCAGTCTCGGGTTCCTGACCCGCTCGCCGCGCTCGCCCTGTCGTTTGCCAGACTGGCAATACCATTTGTTAGTTGAGATAAGTGTTGTGGGCTTTAAGCGTTCGAATTCCAATTGACGTCATGAACAAGCGGCAATCAGACGACAGCTCGTTCAACAACCGTAACTTCATACATGTGTTTGTGTATTATAATATAGACGTCAACCTGCGTGTGTGTCACTCACTGGTTAACACGCCGTTGGATGGAGTGTCTGACGTCTGCTTCTACATAAAATTATATACTAGAACATGAGGCAAAACTGAAAACAAAATTTTGTTTTTTACTCCAGGATGGAAGATAATATTTCTAGATGTTGGTTTGTCAGTATTTTGTTTATCTCTACATTACTTTTTACTTTTACTTTTTGACCGAGTGAGCAAGACGAACAAAGGTCTCTGCATCATCTGACAAAATTTTCTCTCTTCTGTCTTCTCTTCTTCTTCTTCTGTTTGTTGATACTCGCGTATGTTTTTTTTGTTGTCTGGGTTTTTTTATTAAGGGGGAAGTTTGCTACTGGTATCATTTACTGGTCGAATTAACCGCTACACTAAAATCCGTACTATTTTCGCATAAGGCTTCTTATTCACATCGGGACTGGTATAACGCTTTATTTACTAATGAAAATTCATATTACTTATCTATATTTTCACGTACAAAATTATCTTCATTTGAATTTCGTCTTGTTTTTTCACATGTTGTGACTAATTGAAGAATGATAAGATGAGAAAAGTTAGTATTATCAGCAAGACAACTGAAATAGAACAATGTTGTGGGTTTCGGATCGCACTCCGCGCTCACAAACCGTAGTTTCATGTTCTATTCCTTTGTTCCTCTGTGAACATGTGCGAACGACAACGGGGCGGGAAAGCGAAGAATTGGCACTTTCCATTATGTACTTTTGGTATACAATAGCATATACATATATTTAGAAATAAATAGATGGCTAATAAGTTGTTGTAGACGTACAAAAGTCACCGATATAGCATAGCGGATTAGCAAGTTGAAGTGGCAGTGGGCAGGGCACATAGCACGTAGAACTGATGGCCGATGGGGCCGAAAGGTTCTCTAGTGGAGACCACGTACCGGCAAGCGCAGCGTAGGAAGACCAGCCACGAGATGGACAGATGAACTCATACAAGTGGCGGGAAGACGCTGGATGCAAGCCGCTTCCAATCGGTCTTTTTGGAAATCCATGGGGGAGGCCTATGTCCAACAGTGGACTTCTTATGGCTGAGATGATGATGATGAAGTTGTTCACGGTAGCAATGTCAAAGTTTTTGACACGATATTATGTTTTATTGTTTAGATGTATACTAAATATTATATTTGAACTTTGATCAAGTTGCGATGGGCAAACAATGCTGATGTATGGTACGATTGAACTGTTTTAACGATGGAGCCGGCAACCTAGACCTTAAATAGTCAACTAAATGCCGACCAGGGCCTCAACGCTGCTATTTCAACTATCACCCTTTCACCACTCGCTGATACGATTTAGTGAATTTGTTGACAATTTGCTATTTTATTATTACCCGACTACGGCGAAGAAAAGGGAGGGTTATGTTTTTGACTGGTATGTGGGTATGTATGTAATATGTATGAATGTTCATCTGATCCCTCATAACTTTTAAACTACTTATTATGTCGTCGGTAGCTTCTATTTGTCGGCTAGATATAAGCTATGTGACGTCACATTAAATTGGACATGACACCCTCTAGGGGGCATGAAGTCAGGAAAATTTTTTTCGCCCTCACATCATGTGTGGTTTCATTGAACAGAGATTTTAAAATAAAGGTAGAGTTTGTTACATCATATTTTTGTCAAGCTTACCGTTTGCGAAATATATGTATATCCCGTCAAAGTTATGAAAGCTAAGTTTTACCCCACTACAGCGTCTTAAAGAAGCAGAAGAAGACCGGTTATATGTTTGTTGATCGGTGTATGTATGTATGTATGTTCATTTATCAAAAACCTCAAAATACTTTAAATAAAAAATAAGTTCAAAAACTAAAACCAGACTACTGAAAAATCACGCTCTAAAAAGATTTCCAAAAATACCGATTGCGCGCGGCTTGCATCCAGCGTCTTCCCGCCACTTGTATGAGGCTACTTGTATACTTGTGTACATATATCTGAAAGTATATCCTTTCAAACAAAAAATAAATTTTTCAAAACGTTTGACGGAGTAGAGATTTGCGTACCTCCTCTTTTTTGAATCGGTTAAAACTAAATCTCAATTCGAAAATATTGCGCAGAAGAGGCTGTTCTGGCGGTTTCTACAATATTTTATATATTCATTTATTCTATTTAAAGTGATACCTACCATGGCGACTGTGTAACCTCTATGAAATATTGATAAATGTATATCAACCAGTTTTTGTTAATATTGCGGCAACCAAGCTCACAACGTTTATAATTATCAGAGAATATTAAATAGAATCGGTAGCTTCTTTATGTAATGTTTGTTGGACAGATATCTGATTTTAAATCTGGCGGCCATGAACTGATTCTAACTTGATATACACTAATATTCATTCAAATCTGTGAGATATTGGAAATTGGACAGCGTTCCGAGGGATGCTGCCAATGCGACTAACGCGCATACTGACTTATTGTAATGAATTAGCATTCCGTCGGTCACGGACCCCTCGGCGTGTTGACTAATGTGCGCTTTAGCCGTATCGGTCGCTCGTAGCTGTCGCATCGCCCGCGGCCCTCGGAATACTACCTTAAAGCGCTGCCGCTGTCGGTACTCAATCCTCTATAAAAAATAATAATACTCAGTAGACTTAAAAAAAATCGGGTATACAAAAAACTAGTAGTAAGACACTGAAACGTGGTCCCTAACTATGGGTCTTATAAGGAAGCTGAAGGTCACGCAACGAGCTATGGGCTATGTTTGAAGTCTTTGCGAGATCGAATCAGAAATTAAGTGATCCGTACGCACCGGCAAGCGCAGTGTAGGAAGATCAGCCAGAAAGTGGACAGATAACCTCATACAAGTGGCGGGAAGATGCTGGATGCAATCCTTCCAATCGATATTTTTGTAAAGCCATGTGGGAGGCCTATATCCAGCAATAGACTTCTTATGACTGAGATGTTGAGATGACTAGCATTGACCCGCGGTTTTATCCGTGTACCATTTATGAAGAATGATGACGCTTATGAAATGTAGTCTTTAACCATCACCTACATATATATGTACGAAAATCCCTCGACTTTGTTATCATCAGTTAAAAACGTATCACATCGAAAAATAGCATTATTTTTCATGAGCTCGAAATCGCTCTCATCCACTTATAACGTATGCCACTTTGAGAAGTCAAATTCGGTATAATTTCGCATGACAATGCGACCATCTACCCATACCCTGATGAATATGTAATCACGTCTCGCTTTATAAATCGGGTGCGGTCTCCCGGCGACACGTACATACATTTTCATGTATACCAGTGGTTCTTAAACGATGTGCCGCGGACTTAAAGTGAGTTTCTGGAGCGTGTGCCGTGGTTCTCGAAATATATATTAAAATCTTGTAAAACTAGCCGCGATCAAGAATAATTTTTTTTTACATATTTCATAGTTCATTTATTTATAACAGATTCTGTTACAAGTCAAACAAAAAATGCATTTAGCATCTGATAGTTCTTACCTATACCTACTACACAAGGAAGGTCCAAATTTTGTGTGCCTAGGACCAACAGTTTAGGCAGTATTTTGTCATATTAGCCAGTAACTGAACAAAACCTATTATAGTTATAGATAAAAAATTCCGCACTCGGGACAATCGCGCAATATTACGATAAATTTTTATCTGTTTTAAGTACATAAGCTGTCTGATTTAAAGTTCCAGAAGTTGCATTGTTTATTCACAAATGCTTAAGACAATGAAGATGTAGAAGTTGGTATTTGCCCTGATTCTACATTTTAAACAACCCATTTTTTCTCTCCATTTTTAATTGTGATGGAATTGTGTTTTGAATAGTAGAATTATGTAAAATGCAAATAGCATTTTTACCAAATGGTCATTCACCACAGAAAGGGATTTATGTAGACGATGGGCTTCTGCCCAATCACTGCAGCCAACATTTGGTCCTTACATCTAGAAACCCTCTATTCCCCGACAAATGTGGCGTCAATATCATAGTATTTGATGCTCTGCTTACATTGTCCTTAATTTAATTTAATTCATTTATTTATTCTTATATATAATTATTTTTATTTAATTTAATTGATTTTATAATTTGTTAATTTAATTTAATTTAATGGATTTACATCTGGGATAAATAATTTTCATTTCATTGTAAGGGAAAATAGGTGTGACAGGTTACTTCATGTATGTACCATGTAAAAGTTTCAGAACCACTGATGTAATTGATGTTTATAGTTTACCATCAGTGGCTTCAATCGGATTCAATGCGGACTCATTGCCAATATTTTCACAGTAAACATCTTTTTCACGGGGAAAATTAATTTGTTACCTTTCGAGAAACATATTATTGAGATATATCTAATTATTTCACAGGAGCGTTCAGGGCGTTGTACGAGCATATTTTATTATGGAAATTAACTTGGTTATCACACGTTTTTCTACATTGTCCAATATTAAAAACATGACAGACAACTAGTGTAAATACATATTCACTAGCTACGGTGGGTTTAGAGATCCGAGACTATTTAGGCCTTTTTGTTTCTTTGTTTTTTACTTTTTGACATAATATGAAATAATAGATCCAAAATCATTACTACAATTGATAATTCTGTCAAATTGTGACTGCAGAGCATGGCAATGAATTAAATATACGAGTACATACGCTCTAATAATATTATCGTCCTTCTGTACTCGGATAATCATTTAGTTATATTCATCGAAACCATTATTCTATATCTACTGACAGCAGGCAGCCTTGCAATATATCGATTTATTTCCACCGTAATATGAAAATAACAATAATGGTCATACTAAAGAGCCTTGCGATATGATATGGACAGAATTACACCATTTCGCAGCAGGCATATCGAATATCCTTCCAAAAGGAGCGCGCGAAGAGAAAGTCACATCTCGTTCGGATATCTTGCGAAAACTCAAAAGATTAAACCCAAGATTAAGGTTCAATTGCGGTCATATTTTGAGGTTCCGATTTCCTATAAATGGGCAGCTTAAACCCTTTGCAGGGTTGCCCAATATTAAAAATTCCTCCTTCCCCAAACATTGTTGGCGAGTCCTTGTTGCCCTCTGTAATTCATTGCACATTTCGGCCAAAGTTCATTGGAGCCAGTGTTGCTAACTCACTCTTGCTATCTAAGGTAGATTATAAAATTAGTTAAGATGACACATTTTTAGGGTTTCGTAGTACTAGAGGAGAAAACCTCATTCGATTCGTCATCATTATCTCAGCAACAAGCGATCCTCTGCTGGACATAAGACCCAGTAGATTTCCAGAAGGTTCGGTTGGAAGCGGCCTGTGTCTCTCTTTCTTGTAGCTGGTCATCCTACACTGCACTTGCAGGAGCATGCTCTCCACTAGATATCTTATGGCTTCATCGTATCAGTTCTGCGTGCTACTCGAATCTTTGACCTGTACGTCCCTTTCCAGCAAACGAAAAAGTCTGCGTTAAACCATGACCAACTAAGGTTAAAAAATCGCTGGGTAACTAAAATTTTTATTTAACGGAATAGACTTGTTGCTGAATCTAGCTATCAATAGCGTGTTGGCAACATTGGTAATCCTCCCCCTGGCTGGTCGCTAGCCCCTGCGTGGAACGGCCGGCGGCAGCGTGTAGGCGCATCTGTCGTTAGATGGTTTCAGTACCGTTAGCCCGCATCTGGGGCAGTTTTGAAAGTATCGCCTTGTCCGCCTCCGCGACGCTGCGGCCTGCGCCTGCGCCCGCGCCGGCGTTCTACCGAAATTGGACTGCAGTTCTTTATTGTGTGTTTTAACTTCCGGATGTTGTTCATGTTTTGAAAGCTTTATTTTGTTTCCTCGGGCGTGGTTTTACTATTGCTTTTGTCTAACATTGATCTAAGGAAGTATTTATTTAATTCAATGTTCACGCTTGATAGTCAACTGAGATGTCTGAGATAGAGTTGGTTTGCCTTGAAGAAACCGATTCACTCGCAATCCAAAAACCCCCATATCATAATATTATGTATCTAAGATGACTCACTCGAATATAGTCAAGTGGTTTTGTGGCTTTTTGTTATGTGAATTATATAAGTTATGTTACACATTAGAAATGTTTTGCATTTCAATATTCACGCTTACCCTTGCCAAATTTCATCAAAACCGATCGACGAGCTCCATCCTCGGCCACATCGTCGCTTAACATTAGGCGAGTTGGTGGTCAATCGTAGATCTATCTTGTATAAAAAAACCAGACCAGCCATTTTAAAAAGTGTTCTGTTATTCTGCCGTTATAATGTTAGTGTGTTAGGGCATGTTCTTATATTCTTACAACACTACATAGTAGTAGTAGCCCTCTATGCTAGATCGTATGTTAGATCACAGATTGCAGATAAGTCACGTTTCTTTTGGAGTTGTTGCGGCCTATAAAACCATCATATAGCTGAAGAATTGAGTTACAGCTACCTACCCTGCCCTGGAGCATAGTATATGTTCAGTGCTGGGAGTCAGTTTGTTTTCCGATTCAGCTCAAATTCGAGGAGTTTACTAGTTACGATTGGTGAGTTCCTTCCATCTTCAGAGATAATTATCATGTTCTAGTCACCAAGTGTAATGTATTGAAATCGTTAAAACAAAGCAAATAAGCTTAAATTCGAGGGTCTTACAGAAGCCATTGAAAAGAGCCATCCACCTCCTTGTTTCATTATCAGATCAGCTCGATGTAACCAAATTATTGTAGTCACCGGTGTTAGATACATACATACTCGTGTACAAAGTGTATACGTCGATTAAAAGTTAACTAAATCTGACTTAATAGATTTGTTTAGACTCTGTCCAGCTTGAGAACTAATGTGGCGTAGGGGGCGCTGCTGTCCTTATTCTATTATTTTGCTCAGTAGATACCATAGTACACCTGGTAGTACATAATACGAGTATTACTTCCAGACAATAGTTCCCGTGTTTTATTTATTCATATTGATAGTTCTGTATTTAAACAAACTCAAGACAGGGTGTTATATGTGAAATTAATAAAAGCGTACTATTTTTTTTTATTCCGAACTAAACAAGCGAAGTGAAGTGAAGTAACTAGTGGGTCAAGCAAAAAAATGTGCGCGGGCAGCAGTTTCCATTTAGTTGCACTGCACAAGGCGCAATTGTTTAGGTCATTGGCGTCACGTTCTCGCTTACCTTTAAACAGATTGCAGTGAGGCATTGCTAACGTGCTGTATATGTACTGTGCCTTTAGTTGTGGCAGTATTCCGACAGTCGCGGACGATGAGACACGGCAGACGATTTTTTCTCGTGATGTAAGCAGTCTATCAGTGTGCGAGATAGGTCGGTCGTCGTCAGATGAACGTTATATTTGACCGACATCAAAAAGAAGTTTTCAAGTTGACTGTGTTTTTGTTTTGAGTTTTCAACATTTCGCCAGTTGTGAATCGACTGCGACGATTCTTATTTTATTAACATTTTTATGAAATCTAATAAACTATTTATAGTACCATCTCTGGGGTGATCCCACAAAACACTTCATCAACTTCGCTTCAACAGTTTTTTCAGCCCCAAAGATATAAAAAAAAACCAAACACCTGCTGATTGGCGAAGTCGGTTTTCAATTCATCATCATCATCTCAGCTATAAAAATCCCCTACTGAATATATATACCTCTCGCGTGGATTTCCAAAAAGACAAATTGGAAGCAGCTTGTGTCCATCATCTTTCTAGTTTTCAGTTTCTTAAACTGTATTGTTTTAATAGGCTTACACTTGATGTTAACCGTAATTATTAGGTAAGTACCAAAAATGTTTAAACTTTGTAATAATACAAAAATACTTTGTATACTTAAAAAAAACTACCAAATATGAACTACGCTGTGGTCTCCTTATAAAGCTTAAATTAGATCTTTCCCGATATCGTTTTATCAAATGTCACTATTAATTCTGTCCAAAACCCGTTCCATTTTCATCTTCGATCAAAACACCTGCCTGCGACCTCGCAGCCGACTTCACAAACATCGCGGCCTTGGCTATTTATTGTGGTATCCGCTGAAAAACACTCCGAATTGTAGCTGTAAAATGATTATTTGCACTTACGTGTGTACGTACGCGGCACCTGGCACGTGGCAGCTAGCTGCCGGGCTGGGGTGGCCGACGCACTGACGGGCAACGTGACCGGAACTGGCGTGCTTCCGCGTCGGTTGCTCCCAAGTTATTAGAGGTACTGACGGACGATCCGAGTTGTCCAGAGCGAATCTTCAAAATTGATGGTTGTGACGTAACAGCGAACATACAAAGTACTATCCAGTAGACGTTGAACACACGTACACACGATCGGTTTTTGCAGGGTCGCTGCACGTTCGGAGCGAACAATTAGATCTTCGGTTAGCTCTGTAACTGTAGTCCGGACCACAGGGTTATAGAGCCTTGTTAATGACAGTAATGTTAAAGGCGACTGTTGTTTAGATCCTGGACGGGCCTGCAGGGAGTGATAATAATCAGGGTTCTGATTCACTATTAATGAACATCGGTCACGTATCGTGACGTGAGTCAGCAAGGCTATGCAAAATCTGAAGGTTTCGATTCGAAAACTATCCATGTAGAGCCTACCTGTACTCTATCTAAATTCGCCAGTAAAAAACTTGGTGTCTTTAATAAGGTTAGTCATGTTTCTCAGGACAGCTGCTGCATAAGTATCAGGCACAGGTCCAATCGTGTGTGGAGTACTGCTTCTACCTTTTTAATGGAGCAGCCAAGTATCAGCTGGAAGCTTTAGAATCGGTAACCTGGCAAGCTGTAAGGTTAATAGATGATGATAAACGAATTGCCAAGAAGCTACTTCTCAAGCATCGCCTTCGATTAAATTCGACGCGTGTGCGTAGGCCTTTATCGATCTTATTCCACCCTCCCCATAACCTTATTATGTAGTGGGGCTTGCTCATTTAGACTGTTCGCAGAATTAGTGTTTTTTAAAACTAAGAACTTTTTAGAAAGTAAATTTCAGGTTCATATTTTACCTGCTTAGGGTCTTTTAGGAGATGATTTGTATTTGTAACTTGTCAGACTTGATCGCTACATGCTCATGCGTTAGGTTAACTATTTACATGAATAAATCATCGCCAATGTAGTAACTCTCACGTGGGGTCACTGATCGACTGGGATGGAACTAAGCGTGCAAAACGATACCGCCTCGTGTGTCACAAAAAAAGTTTCCGAAACGCTGCCTCGTAATAGTTTGGCTCCGAAATATTTTATTAAAACGCTGCTGGAAAACAATTTAATCAACGCGATCTCGTTTAACCCAATTTTGACTGTGTATAGTTTAATTTTAAGCATAATTTCGTGTGTAGCGGTGTATGATGCAATCGCGTTTGTTTACGTGGAGGCGAAGTGGGTACGTGCATTGGCGAGCGGCGCGGCGGCGGCGCGGCGCTGAGGCGGTGTTGCCAACTCGTGCTTGTGCCAAATTTGGCATCACGATGCTCGGCGAGCCCTGACTAGCCCGGCCGCCTTCGTCGTGACCACTTTTTGCCTGTAATGAGAACCGGGCCACAAGTACACGGCACGGTACCCGTCCTCCTTTTGATGCTTCCATGTCGCGCTCGCGACGATGCTAACTCTACATTGAGGAGATGCTCGTATTAGGTTAGGGATTTATTATGACGTTTTGAACTATGATAATTGGATATTTTATCATATAAATTTGTGTATAAAACATAACATGGTGATCCAGTAAACTTAAGTGACAAAATCAAGCCTACCCCTTCTGAATCTAACACTCGCAAAATCCTTGCAGCTTTGTTTTGTAATTGCGTACCGTGCGGTCAGTTTCGAGCTAATTTTCTTTGATAAATGGTCTGGATAATGATATTTTGAGAGGCGAGACGCGAATCATATTGGTTTATGTAGTTTGGAGTAGATTTTGAGACTATTGCTATCTCGTACGCACACGTAGCGCGAATGAGTTGTGCTTGGAACGGAATTATGTCTCGAAATTCGAAATGACGTCCATTACGATCGGACACGGTTCGGTTCATTTTAGCGACGTTGTTGCTCCACGTGACAACAATGACTAAGACAAAATAACATCTCATGCGGATCACATTCCAGAAGATAGAAAACGTCATATTTTTTCTCTCTTCTGGAATGTGATCCGCATCAGATTTCAATTAAAGAGGAAAAGCACAGAAGGTCGTTTCAGGCGTCTCTCTTGAAATGAAACTATATTTTATTATTTTGTCGCGTTTCCTGTTTGTGTTCCTCTAATTGAACTGCCGCTGCCGAGGTGCCGCGTTTCAAGCTACGGATTCCAAAGGATTCTGAAAAACAACATTCATTTTTGTTACTTTTCTACTCTCTTTCGTGATGATTTTTCTTGTTAGTTTCTCATTCTCTTGTGCAACTTTTCTAATATTTTTCACGCGATAAATTCTTCTATATTACGTAGTTTACTCATGAAGGTAAAATGTTATCGTGTTCGCCTTGACACATTTGCAAATAAGGTATGAAGGACCGCTTTTGCTCGTAAATTAGTTGCATCGGGTGTTTGTGCAACAGAGATGTGATATAGATGCTCTGTGCGGATTGGCACTGACGGGCGCAGGTCAACGACCTCCCACATAGGTACCTCGCGCGTCCCGCGAGTTTCGTAACCAGTCGTCGTTGTCACGTACAGCGGCTTGCCAAACTTGATAAGCGGTTGCCTCCTTGTCGATCATGATCGCCTGGTACTTGACTATCAGTGAGCCTGGTTCTACATTTTAGGTTCTTGGCGCTAGGTTTAAAGGGTTAAGTGCTATTCAAATTGACTTATTCCGTCGTAAATATCTCGCAGTGAACAAAACAAAGTTTCAAGTAATATTTGGCAGTGGATAGCATGTGATAGGTTCCTCTTTGATTTTTATGTTCGTCTGGTAACTTTTTTTAACCTATATTGTCCCTAGACTGTCTAGCAACGCGCAACGATATTGACACACTGTAGAATAACTGGCAACTGTTAACATAGAATAGAACTGCGACTTATGGAAGGAAGTGGGGAGACCCAAAGAGAACTAACTAAAACTTGGGGAGACCTTTACCCAGCTAAGGTCCAATAGTCTTGTTATTGAGAGACAATATTTTCCCCACCTTTGTACTTAGTGACGGTTATGATTTACATTTGCAATATACACTTTAAAATGTAAATAAAACAGGTGAAATGTTTAAATATGGCCTTTGTGAACTGTCTTGACTGCGCTACTGCGCTACGCTTGTGAATGAATCGTGTCACACCGTAAGTCACAGTATTCAGAACACATTGGTGGAATTGAATGTTCAAACGCTGTGGATTGTGGAATATGGCGGATAAACTCAATTTTTGACTATTGCTTTAAATCGTGCTCAAATGAATTACTGCATAGTGCCAAAAGTACGTACACGCTCCGCTCGGCTTGCTTCACGGTTGCGCCGATTAGTCTGTGTCACAAACTTTGACAGCTGGATATTGTGAGTGCGACTCGCTTGCGTTAACTTTCACGGTTGTTGCCGATACTGCTTTTGTGCCCGTTTGTGTGCTGTCCCCTCAACTCAAATGAGACCCATCAATTCGCTTAATGCACTTTGGTAACTAGTTGAGCTTGGTAACTGTGACTTGTATCATTTGTCTGTGTCACTGCGCTCTTTTTTTACAACTTTTTACCCGATTGCCCGAAGGGCAATCGGGTAAAAGTTGTTTTTCGAGTGTAGTATGTATGTAGGTATTTTTGCTATCAATATCGTCCGACCAAAATAATCTGGAGGTGTAAGATTAACAAGCCGAAATGACGACAGTGGATGAGACTGGCACAGGACCGCAAGGGCTGGCCCCCTAAAGAGACTTATGGCGATGATGCTTAACCGATTTTAATGTACGATCATTTGGATTGATTGGAAGGCTAGGGTCCTATTCGTTTTTATCTCTCGAGTCCTGAGTGTCATAGGCTACATATTTTTTCTAATAATGTGTAATAATATCTCGCAAAAAATAATAATTGTTCTTTTGACAGTCTGTGGCAAATAAGTGATTTTATAGGAATTATTATAAAGAATGTTCAGTTAAATAATTGTACGGCGGCTCTGCCATATTTTCTCACGAAAAGGTATACTCAATATCAAACCATCTCTACAGAAATAGCTCTTACTTATGTCATATCACATTCGGATGCTTACAGTAATTGTTTAGCCATCGTGAGCACCTTTAATTTCCATGGACTCGCACCTGACCGTTGCTTTTTTTTTATCATTTGAAACGATCATAACCAATACGAAGCCTATCAAGAGGTAATAAACGAAGACATTTTTCGAGTAAAGTTATAAAAGAGAGAAGTAACGGCTATTGCGCACTTACACAACTGTGGTAACACCTCCAGTAAAGGTTCGCGCACATTATGCCGGGCCGCAGCGTGTCGGGGCGGAGCGCAAAAATCCGCTCAAATCGCTTGAATACAATTTGTATGAAATATCGCACACTGTGTCGGGCCGCAGCGGCTCGCATTACTGCGACGCGGATTTGCGTCCGTGCGATGCGGCCCGCCCCGCCCCGCTGCTCCCCGTCCATATTTTACGTTTTCTTTTTTGACGAACTTCTTGTCTATGCTGTTCATTAACTTATTCTTCTAACAGCAGGCAAAAAATGAAAGTTTTTCGTCAGAGATATCCATAACGTACAGTTGCACGCAAATTCTGGCAGTACACTGTACTCAAAATCCGTCAATTCGCTGCGACCCGGCCCGTCACTAATGTGCTAGGTAAGCATTTTGCGCTGCGCTGCGGCCCGCTCCGCCCCGCTGCGGCCCGTCCTAATGTGCTCGATCCTTAAAACGTAAATAAAAACAAGCCGTTTTAATCAATAAAGGCGATATTATCTTCGCAACCATATCTATATAAAAACATATTTGGACGTATATTTAGATTAGATTATTGTATAATTTATTATCATCATATTTTTATCGATTTTTTTGATGAAATGTTTGATAACTTTTGAGTTATGAATAGATATAGCTAGATAATTAGCATACGTCATATAAATGCCTATAATGTTACGTTTGGTAGAGTGCATGGACGCGTACGCGCTACAGATACGATTAAATGTAATGCCAATAAACCCAACTCGCATGTAAAAGTATCAAAATGCGTTTGAGTTCTCTCTCTATCTTTGGCCTTACTAAAAACCAGCTAAGTGCGTGTCGGGCTAAGCGCGCAGTGTGGGTTCCTTAGTAAGGTTTTTTGCGAGCGTAATATTAGAATTGTTACCGTGTGTGTATTATGAAATGTATTTTGTGACAGTCAGGATAAAACTAATCTAAATACGGTAATATTGTCGGGCTGTAAGAGGTATAGAAACAAGCAACCAAGACGCGAACGATACAAAAACATCGCTCTCCTTACAGTCGGGTGAACGTATCAGAATTTCGAATCTCATAGTAAACCATGAAATCATTATCGATACTCGCAGATCTGTTCGCGATATAAATACTCCTCTCTCTACATAATATTTACGCTACAGTTCTCTAGGTACGTCAGAGAACCAAACGGCATGTGTTTGTTAGACGGTATACAGGATGTTGTGACTGAACGCCAATATTAT
Source organism: Lycia hirtaria (assembly GCA_947563715.1). Classification (NCBI taxonomy): domain Eukaryota; kingdom Metazoa; phylum Arthropoda; class Insecta; order Lepidoptera; family Geometridae; genus Lycia; species Lycia hirtaria. The sequence continues at coordinate 24,360,338 of OX387376.1, forward strand.
CAAGAGTGTATGAGGTAAACACCTCCTGGCGGTCGTATGATCCCTGCAATTTGTACGGTATCGGCGTTGTTTTCAGGATAATTATTACCATATAAATTAATTTAATAAAGTTTCTTATATTTTTGTGGGGTCCCGTAATAAGGGTACCGGAGCGTAATCGTGAATAAAAAAAACGTATATATGTAGGTATTCTATCAACGGTCTAGTTTCCATAATACAAACTTTGCTTAATTTGGGCTAGAATCTAGCCGCTAGATGGTGTTGTGTGACATGTCCACCAATATTTATTTATTTATATGTTCCGGATAAATGTAACTATTTATTAGACCTTTAAAAATCAAGTCGATCCTTTTCTATGTTTGTTACATGGATAAAGGTTCGTGTTCACTAGGAACAAATGTTCCCTTGACAAGTGTTGTTAGAAATGTCCAGAGATGTCGACCGGCTTCGTTAGACTCTTGGCTACTCGGCGGAACTTTCGTCCACGTTGATTCAGAAATGTCACCCAACATCTTTGAACCGAATTTGATTTAGTTTTTTTTCTTTATAATATGATTTGATTGAAAGTGTTCACAGGTCTATGTTTGAACAGAATTCAATTTTCAGAATTTTCATCAATTATTTTTTGATGGGGTTTTTATGTTTTCTGAACATGTGGATTTTGCGGTGCGTTGTCGTTCTAATTGCCCTGACACCACTGTACGACGTATAAACAAACAGACAGTTTTCGTGTTTTTAAAGTTAGTAAGGATCTTACAATCACATGATTCAGACATCAGGGCGCGGTGGATAGTTATCTACTGATAGGTAAAATTGCTGATATACTGATATAGGTACACGTAGTGGATGGAATTATTAACCGACTGGTCAGAAAGGAGGATCTTTTTTATGCACTAAGTGACGAGACGAGCAAGTCGCTCGTGTGATGTTAATCCAATCCAGTGTGTCTCAGAACACATGTGCGCAAGTCTCCGCTATGGTAAAGTTCGAGCTTTAGGGTGCATTTCCATTGACGTTTAGCTAGGCGGAGCTGAGTGGAATTCACCAATCACAATGCAAGAAATCTCCGAGCGAAAATTTAGATCATTGTGATTGGTCAATTTCGCTCCGCTCGCTCTGCCCAGCTTCGAGACAATGCAAACGCACCCATATGCTTAGCTAGAGGTATTTTCTCTGCAGTAGTTATAACTTAACGCTTGCGCACCATCAATGGATGTTATTTCTTTATGATAACAAAAAAACATCAGAGTGAATTTGAGTAGGTAAGTATACGAAACCTCGACCACTTTTATAACTAACCTGCTAGTATGTTTACATCGATGTAGCGATTAACAAGATGAAAATAGCATATAACGAATTGGTTACCAACTTGGCCCAGGTGATTTCTTTTACGGCAAACTAGGCCTGTGTTTGACCACAATCTCACTTGATGGGAAACGATGATGAGGTCGAAGATGTAGCACGCCTGCCTAGGAGATACCGGGTTGTATTTTTTTTATAATGCCTGTTTCTTTCTCTTTATTATTTGGGAATTGCTCCACCGAGCGCAACTCTACGGTTATTACAAGTGTTTCCCCTTTGACGAGTGTTGTTTAGTTGTATAGCCGCGTACAATGTCGCGAACATTCTTCTATACGCATTCAAGTGTCGTATTGTGTCGAAGTGTGTCGCGCCGTCACGTCACGTGAACCGTTCTTTACTTGCATCGATCTCGATGCTGGGATCCGGCCGTTCCAATTAAATTATATTAATACATTTATTTCTATTTGTAAAAACATGTGTACATAATAAAAACTATCAGATACAAAAAAAATACTAAGGTAAATAACTTAACAACTTATAATATAACGTATAATAACTTATGTGCCTTAACTAGGTAGTACTGTTTGTCAGGCGAGAGGTAGACGAATATGAAATAAAATAGTGCATATATGTAGGTACTGTATTTTTTTTTATTTGTATCTAAAATAATTTATGACACATAATTAGATAAGAAATGAAAGCAAACAGTGCACCAGGTAAACGAATCGAACACTATTAATAACTTCTCTGTATCTTCATAGGACATGCTTTGTAATGTCTGAATGTTTCTGGTAAGTACATTGAATACAATTTTTGGCAAATATTTGCTGAATTGTTTAAAAAATTGTCTGTGGTATGCTTACACGCGAATAGGTATTCCTAGCCGAAATAACATGTTGCCATAAAATAGTTAATAATGCTATCTAGTGCTAGTCTCTTTCGCATTATTTTAATAATTGAATAGTGAGTTTTAGCGCGATGCCGTGTGAATAGAAACCATTGTTCTATTTCAACGCTTGCTTAGCATGCTAATTGCCAAATATTACCGGTTGTGTATTACAAGAACCCGAGTCCTACTCTACCGACCACCGTCGTGTTACTACCTGACATGTTCCCAGCATGTCCTGATGGAGTGATACCAGTCGATGGTTCATTCGTATGCCGAGAGTGGAGTGCGTCGTGTTATCTATTGTGTAAATGTGGACCTTAGTGTCAATAACAATATAACTACGAGTACGCACGGTTCATGTATATGCGGACGTCTAATGTATACGGAGAAAGCGGACTTCTACCCGACTGCACAAGAGGGACGTAAACGGTCAAGTGCAAGACTATTTACTAGTAAAAAAATATAAACCGGACAAGTGCGAGTCAGACTCGCTCACCGAGGGTTCCGTACAAACTAGTATATAAAAGGGCGAAATTATATTTTACACGGTAACACGAAAGGTGTGTAGTAAACAGTCATTTCCTGTTCTATAGCAAAAAAATCCGAACCAAATGATTATCTCAAATGTTCTCGGAAAATTACTAGATTATTTTGTGAAATACAAATGTTGAAACTATAAAGAGACTCTAGAGTAACTGAATGGGGAGCAACGAACTGACAACGATAACGATTCAAGAGTATTTTAGCTTTAGTTTAGAATCTAGTGCTTCTTATAGCTCTAAACTTAAATTAATACACTCTTATACTGTATAAAGTTAGATTGTGCTTCTCACATAATTATTATTACCTTCATGTTTAAAAACCTTCATAGATATTTTATATATACAAGTTTTTTTTAACTGTCCCTGTGTCAGTAATAAAATCTTGCAAGTTAAATTTGATTCACTTTCCGGTTTTCGATTGAGCTGAAATTTTTGCATGCATGTGTACTTATTAGATATCTGATGACAATGCATGTTACGACATGAGACTGATCTGATGATGGAAACGGGATGTAGAAGGGATCTTCCTGATGGAAATCGCTAAAATAGTCGTTTCTATAGAGTTTACTAAATGTGTTTGTTACATAGGGAATCTTCTGTAACAGAACTATTTAATATTCTGTGATACCACACCACACCTTAGACAATCCACAACGGCTAAATAAATAAATATGATTTATTATAATTTTCAAAAATTAAATACTACTTCAAAATAAATTGAAAAAAAAATATGTGAAAATTTATTTATAAACTATTGGATTAAATTTTTACGGATAGAAGAATTATAATATTTTCCTGTTATATGATAAAATGCGCGATACAATGGCGGCAACGGCTCTCAGCGGCGCTCAGCGACCCTCTTATGTAAATGAAATGTTGAAATAATTAAAATATTTAGTTTTATCTCTCTCGCGCCCACGCCGACCTCTCTCTCGAATTATACGACTTACGGGATATCTTGAATCTCTACAATAAATAGTTCAACATTAAGAAATTTAACGAGAGATTACTTTAAACGATTATAATGCACATTATAACTACGTTATACGCTGTATTTACTGTTTATTGTATTTCATTAAATAGTATATTATAAATGTAAACACTCGGCGAAAATAGTGTGACTTATTTAATGGGTGTAAAAAAGGGTAAAAAGGTGTGTAATGTAACTATATATTGAGGGAGAAGTAACTGATTTTACTATACAACTTCGCGGCGTGCTTATCGGGTATATTACATACGACCTGTCGCGGCAGAAGAAAAAGAAATAGAGGACTATTTGTATACCCTTCTTGGTCGGTCCATCTTATTGGGCTGCGTCCCCTGGTTTTTTTTCCTTCCACTTTACCGGTCATAATAAGTTTCTTCAGGTTGTCGTGGGGCTTCCGGGCAATATGGCCAAAATATTGCAAGCCTAATAGATATATTATTATTATTATATTAGCCCACACCTTCCCATTGCTGAGCAAAGGCCTCTCTTCCCTCTTTCCATATTTGTCTATCGGATGCTATTGTAGACCAATTCTTATTGAAAGTATAGAGCTCATCTCTCCACCTCTTTCTAGGCCGGCCTTGCGACCGTTTAACGTGTGGGACCCAGTCTGTGGTGGATTTTGCCCATAATTCTTCTGACATGCGACAGACGTGTCCAGCCCAATCCCACTTTAGCATAGCAGCTTTTTGAGTTACGTCGATGATCTGAGTTTTGGAGATAATGGATATATACATAGATATATACACTTAGCACTTATGCAAGCTAACTTGCACTTTGTCGCAGCTAGAGTTGCTTTGCGGAATCAATTTTATGTATTTCACCCTTGTTGATGCCTTACGTAGTGCGGTTATTGTAAAGCACATTAGCTCCTAAAGCGTTAATATACAATACAATTCAGAAATAATTGACCGACTGAGGAAAGCGAGAGAGAGAACTTTGTATTCTCTGCATCACTTAGTAAAATTAACGTTTGTCTGTCCGAATGTTTGTTGGTACTCGTGTGTAGGTCGTATTTTTCAACCAATCTTTACGAAACTTCGTATACAGATTTTACAACTTTTATTGTTTTTTTGTCTTCGGGTATTTTTACGCCATAAAGGGGGGAAAGTTTTGCTATGGCACTATTTACCACCCGATTTTGATAAATATTTGGTTATTTTGTATAGTCTCTTCAGCTAGAGAACTATTGTGGCATTGAGGACGCTGCTGTCCTTATTTCATCATTTTGTTCAGTCGAGACCACATAATACCATAATTAGCCATGATAGAACTATAAGAAAAGAGACTATTCAATACTCAGTTTTTTATAAGAATTTCGAGTAGGAGTAGTAGCGAGCACCTCGCAAGCGTAGCGTTTTCGCAATAAGTATTGTTGCAAATAGTGTGTGTTCGCGAGGTCCACTGCTCGTAGGTATACGAGCTAGTATTAATAATTGAGCTAGACAGTTTGAGGTGAGATGATGCACGGTACGGGCGAGGCCGCTGCGGCTGCACTCGGCGAGTGCATTGCTCCCTAGACGCGAATATCTCTCGTGTACAGTACACGTCCGAGATAACTATTGTCTAACGTCGTCGCTATTGTTCGACGGCGCGCCAAATGTACGCGTTTTACTCCTCATACTCATACATTTATTGCGTCATATGTACATTACAAATGTCTATATAAGTATCATATTGAAAATACATATGGCCCTAATAAGGGCATGGCAACAGGAGATTCGGAGCGCTCTATTTTGATCTTTGCAAATGTATCCTTAAAAAAATCGTCCAGAGTGTAGTAACAATTGGCTTCTAGATATGTTTTCAGGTTCACGACGAAGCTATTTTCTGTATCTAGATCCTTTAATTCTTATTATAACTTATTATATATATCTTTACCGCCATCGAGTTAGGGCCAGAACTGTGCATTACAAGAGTTGATTTTGGTACAACAAGCTTATGTCTGTGTTGTGATCTAATTTTTCGCGGATTGTCTCCTTTTTTTTAAATAAATTGGGGTAATTTCGGACAAATTTACAAATTTCAAATATATACAATGAAGTCAAAGATAATATTTAAAGTTTAATAAAGTACGGCTTATGAAAGTTTTTATTGTTATGTCAGAAGCTTTTATATTGGCTAGGATCCATATACATTTCTTCTGAGCGATGAATATGCTATCTGCTTCCACTGAATTTCCCCACAGTATAATCCCGTACCTAAGCCAAGAGGAAGCAAATGCATATTTCTCTATCGAGTGCTTGCTCTATTGTGTTGCTAGAAACACCGTAATAAAGTTATAGCTTGTAGACTTCCAATAATAGTGGAGTGAATAAATAAATATACATATATTACATATTGGTGGACATTTCACACAACATAATATTACCCCAAAATAAGCAAATTGAAGCTATGGAAACTGGATATATACTTTTTTTTTTTAATACAATACTTATGGTACATATAAACACCCAGACACAGAACAAACATCCATGTTCATCACACAAATGTTGGCCTGGCTGGGGATCGAACCCACGACCTACAGCCGTTAGCCGTCCCTCTCTCTGATATCCTCTCCTTCCCATGTAACCTTCCACGGCCAAACATGGTATTTGATGCTCTTCCTACCCCGTAGCTAAAAACAGGCGTGATTGTATGTATATTATGTATATTTACATTCATACCATTTATTTATATAGGTTATCCGTATTTTAGACCACCTTCCACGTGACATCGCTCAACTAATTTTGAATTACACAATAAACGCCTCACGTGCTGAAACAACTCGTACCGTCTACTTTCTCTACCCGCAATTCATCTAAAAATTTCAAATTAATCAATTATACTCGCATACAACAATAGCTTTTATATGTTGTCCGATTAGGTGTATTATTGTGTAGCAGACCGTCTCGTGAGTAAAAGCTATAGAGATCGATGTTTCCTATACTGTCGTGTTATGGGACCGATTGTATCGATAAATTGTAACTAAATTGTACTAGTTTGAGTCGGGAGTTAAGTGATAACTAGGCACTGCGTTGTTTTTTCTTAATTTTATAACTGTATAAATGTTTTTATTTATAGTAAAGTAACCCATCATTTTTGGGGATAAAAATACCCTCATTTTCTCTTACGGACAAAATTATATCCATTACAAATTTTACTTTCCAAATCCGACCGGCCGGCCGTTCCCGGTCGTTTCGGATTGAACAAGTTTGTTTGGAAAATTGAAAAAATACAAAAAAATCTGCTGTTCCGTCACCAAATTCATTGACCTTCGGCAAAATGTATTCAGCAAATGCTGATTTTGATTTTAGTGAATTTTCGAAAGTTGTAGAGCAAGAAAAAAATGTTATATTGGAAGAGGTTGCTTGGATAACATTTAACATTGCTTAATAACAGAAATCCTATCTAAGCACTAACTTACTGACTGGCCTAACTTAAAACAATTGTTCTGTTACTTGAAAATTGAAGTAAATCTTTTTGAAATCTTATTCCAAGAACTCTTTGAAATGCGAGCGAAACCGTGGGGCACAGGCTAGTTATCCACAAGTGTACAACAAATTCATCTATCAAAGATAGTAAAATAAGTGAACTACATTTTTTTTTTATTCGGATAAACTTATAGTGGCGCCCTCTTATAATTTTAAATAAAACTGGTTTCGCTTGTAAGTAGAATGTAATGAACTTCTGGGTCAGTGCTCCACAGATAAAATCTTTCTGCATGATCGAGCGCACGACGTTGGATCTAGATTAGGAAACTAGCCTCGCATTCATCAACTGGGATTTTGTAACGGACAGAAAGTTGAAAGTAGTAAGAAGTAGCCGAAACGAGATAAGCAACTACCGCGTGATTTACAAACCTTAACTAGTATTTTTAGTTACTAATAATTAATAGTACCTGGGCGACCGAGCTCCACTCGGATTTTTTATGACTGAAATTACTAGCAAACCCGGGTTCACTAAAAATGAAACCTAGCAAGATCGATTTATCGTCCCCCTAATCAACAAACCAAATTTCATTAAAATCGTTGGAGCCGTTTCCGAGATTCAGATTATATATATATACATACATATATACAAGAATTGCTCGTTTAAAGGTATTTGATTATTATTGGAGCTCAGCAGAAACGTTTGCGCTGGGTGGGGAACTAATCCACGACCTACAGCTCAGATGGCAGACGCACTAACCACTGAACCACATAACGTAAACAAGTACAATCACTTAGCATACCTTATCCTCAATTCATTATTATGTAGACAAACATTAGATTCATCATTATCATCATAATCTGAGCCACATGAAGTCCACTGCTGGATATAGGCCTGCCCCGTGGGTATACAAAGTACCACTTGCGCGCGGCTTGCATCAAGCCTTTCCTGTCACTCGTACGAGGTCATCTGTCCATCATGTGCCTGATGAGAGAACTTCTTGACCCCTTCGGCTATCAGTTCTACGTGCTATGTGCCCTGCCCACTGCACTTCAACTTGCTAATTCGCTGTGCTATATCGGTGACTTCCGTACGTTTCCCGATCTCTACATTCCTGTTTCGATCTCACAGAGACTCCGAGCATATTTCTCGCCATAGTTAGCTCTTAGTTTTTTTAATTAAAATTAAATGAAATTTATTTGTTTCGTAATAAAATTAAATAATTCGTAATAACATTAGCTTATTACGAATTAAACAGACAGACACTGTAGCTTCACGAATAGGCTTCCCACACACTTAGTACCCACGGAAGCCTAAAAAAATAACTAAAAGCAAATATTTCAATTCATCCTTTAAATCTTTTTACGGTCAGGAATCGAACCCACAACCCCATCTCATACTGTTCGGTTACACGATTGATGGCAATGATGTTGTCAGTGTACTCAATTTACTTACTTGGCAAGTATAAAGTCTGTCTGTCTTCGCATGAGTAATGCGCTGGCAGACGAGCTAGTTCTAGCTGATGGAATGTTCCTACTCTAGCTTGATTAAACAATTTTATTCTGAGAAAGAAACATGGCGCATCTTTTATTTGGACTGTTTGTTGCGGGCAAATTTTGTCTGCTAACAACTACCAAAAGCATAAAGTAAATTAGTCTTCATAAAATATAAACACTCATATCGTCGCTCGCATTACTAACTGTCCTATATCAATTTTCAAATAATAAAAACAGGTATTTAGAATGCAAATACAATAAAAGTATCAATGTGAAATTAAAATGTAAGTAACCTCTTTGAAATCTAATTTAATAAGGTGTGCAAAACAACCGAATTTTAATATTTTGGCAAATACAACCTGATCTCAGAACCGAAAAAAGTTTGGCTTGAGCAATTGACTGAAATGAGATAGGATAGTTAGTCATGCGAGCGACGATATATGTGGACTTATGCCCCGTAATTACACCCGTGTAGTGATGAAAAACAGTGGTGATGATATTGATAAAATGTACTCGTATGTCCGTCCCTATGAATTTTGCTATGTCTGTACCAAATTTCATAACAATCGGTTCAGCCCCTTGTCATAAAAAAGTAATAGAGTTACTTTCTCTTTTATTTATTTTTAAACCGACTTCGAAAAAGGAGGAGGTTATCAATTCGTACCAAGGAGGAGGTTATCAATTCGTAACGTATATTTTTTTTTATGTATGTAAACGAATTACTCTGTCATTCGAGAACCAATTTTTGTGTTTCCTGAATTGGTGTATAGAGAAAGCTCCCAAGTTGGTCCCATAATTATTTTATAAACATCGCTTTATTACTTTTTGAATAATCTCTAAAAATGAAAATATTTTCATTGTATTCCTGAGCAAGTGTGCGTCAGATTATAGAATCGCAGAGTTCCACCTACACGTTTTTCTTTGCAAGAGTGTCAAATATTAAGGATTATCGTATAAACATCTGCACATTTTCTAATCTTCAACACCGAGCATTTGACATTCAATGACAATGCGAGTGAATAGGTCTCTTTAAAAAGTTTACAATCGTGAAGGATTTAGTAAGTTGCGCTTGAAGTCGGTTTTTTAATAGAAAAATTATGATGATTATATGATATAAAGTAAAGATTAGGTTAGGATACATAGATTTAATACAACATGTACAAGTATAGCAAACTTAAAAACCCTCGACAAATAAGACGGCTGAACCGATTCTGATGAAAGATAGCAAAGAACACTCGCGATGAAATCCTCTTTCAAACAAACAAAACTATATAGATTAGAATCGGACCATCCGTCTGAGAGCTACGATGCCACACAGAGACACAGATACACATGGTAAACTTATAACACCTCTATTTTTGGGTCGGGGAAATGACAATTAATGAAAATAACATGTCTGCAACTCAGTTTATAATATTTGACCCCCGACCGAATTGAAGCTTAATAGTTAATAAGTTAGGGCCTTAATCCATAGGGCCTTTCAAAAGTATCTCTCCCAAATCCGGCGAGGCCGGGCTCCGTTCGAATTTCTATCGTAACCGCATTACTATGCATTAGAGGAATATACGCCCACCGTGTTTATATTACATAGACTGTCGTTAAACTTGAATGCATGTTCTATGTATATAATTATGTAGTTGTAAGTACCTACTATGTAGTTGCTAACTGCTAGTTGCATGCAAACCATTTTATTTGAACTCTACAACATTGAAGGCTAATCAAAATAAAATTTATGACGCAATTTTCGTTACCGTTATTTATAAGGACCTCTTGAACCGACTGTTTTAGAAGGAGGTTTGTTTTTAATGTTGTTATGTTGCCTGAGCGGCTTGATTGATTTTAATGTGCGAGGTGTCGTTAGATTTGTACAATTATGTTATTATACTTCCTAAATGTTATAATAGACTATAAATATGTATAATTATGTGTATAGTACAATATTTATTATTTTTAATAGGAAATTTTACTTATTGCCCATTGCCATTACAAGTTCCTCTCTGAAGCTCAGGTCATTAATGTTGTTATACAGACTTAGGTTTAGGACTTGAAATTAATCGTGTTTTTTTCTCATTAAAGGACCTAAATTCTCGATTGATTTGATCATTGAAATAAAATATTCTTATAAATAAATAGCTATGTACATAAACTAACCATAAAATAAAAAACCGAACAAGTGCGAGGGTTCACCAGTCACGAGTCACAGTCGCCCACCGAGGGTTCCGTACAAACGAGTAGATAAATGGGGGAAATCATTTTTTTTTTCCTTCATAAACCGAAAAATATACATCGTAAAAATATTTAAAAACCTGTTTTAGCTTCTGCTAATGAAGCTCTTTCATATGATACCCCACATGATACGGTTAATTTACTTTAAAATGTGGACCTTCATTCCTTGCATAAAGACACAATTTTTTTATGATTAAATTTAAAATGTCAAGTTTCGGATTTTTTCCTATATGTGTTCTCCAACACAATGCTTCTTGCCAAATTTCATTGTTCTAGGTCAACGGGAAGTACCCCATAGGTTTTGATTCCCTTGTGAGTGTCGAGTTCCCTTGTGTGTGTTGTGAAATGTGCGTTTTTTACGATATATTTGGCTGTAACTTTTTTTTACGAAAACTTAGAAACTTTATTTTTCTTTCTGCAGCAAGATACTATGGATCTGCGTATATGGTTTTAATTTCAACTCGATACATTCATGCGTTCCCGAGATAAAGCTCTTGACACCCGACGGACGGACAGACGGACAACAAAGTGATCCTATAATGGTTCCGTTTTTTCCTATTGAGGTACGGAACCCTAAAAACCGCCGAATTGTTTAAGTGCCTCCTCCTTTTTGAAGTGGATAATAAGTAGCGATATCCAAATTATATTGCAAACTTGTTGATAAGGATATCGTGTTCGTTACAGAGGATGATGACGCTATCGGATGCCGCAACAGTTGGACAGTTGAAGCTGAGTTAAAAACCAGCCGACAAATACTTTTGAAATGGAATGTTTCGTCAAGGCGACTGCCGATCCGTGGCTCGGTTACATACACTATCGACTCTAACCTATACTCGACTACTGTGTTGCCAGGTCCTCACTTTCTGTGAGATCTGTGCCATCCTCAAAAATGCATTATTGTGGTATAGTGGACATTACTGAAAAATACACTTAAGTTTTATTAATGATTTTATAGTTTAAAAAACTGAAACAACCGACTTCGAAATATACAATTTCTTTTACTTGGGCGGCATGATATTATGTCCTGCCAGTTATTTTGTTTTGTTTGTTACCGCATACCTCAGTCGTTCATTACTAAACTCGGCAGGAGGACGATCGTCAAGTAATGTATTAAATTGAAAGGTAAATGTCAAAATCCAGTTCGGTGTAATTTATGGAAATTATAAGCAAATGTCAGAAACCATTTCGAAGATACCACGTAAATGTCAGTGTTATTGTAATTCGTTAAACATTTATTATTATAATAATAACAAGTAAGTATTAAGAGAAAAACAGAATACCCGACTGCATAAGAGCGATTTTCGTTATGTAACTTACGCCTGTGTTATGATTGATATGATGTTGAGTATACGTTTTCGCGAGAAAGTATGCGCAAAGCCACTATAAAGTGTATTTACATGAGCATTATTTAAGAATATTCTTGTAAAATCAGAACATACATACATACCCGAAAAACATAACTCTCCTTTCTGGCTTGTGCAGTCGGATAAAATAAAATACCTTACAGCTGAATATATTATATCTCAGAAAGTAAACACTAATCTGATAGTACCTACCTTACACAACAAAAATCGGTCAAGCCTTTAGGGCTACATGTGGTATATCAACAGTATACATACGTGATTAACACTTCCCTTATTCTTCGCCAGTCAGGTAAAACTAAAAAGTTACTATAATAGAGTATGTTTAAATATATAGAACTCGTGGCAAAAAATGGATACCTACTTAACGTCTGGAAGTATATACTAGTATCGTATTCTGTGGTCTTCACTAAACAAAATAATGAAACAAGGACAGCAGTGCCCTCAATGCCACAATATTTCTCTAGCTGAACAGTATATAATTATTAGTATTGTGCACGAGGCACTGAAAACGTATTTTAATTGCTGAAAAATCAAACATACGCTAAACTGGCAACATTAGCGGAGTCACGTTGCGCTGACGCTAGGTGTCAGACACGGAGGTCGCCGACCGACCGAGGCTCCAGCTCGCTGCTGAGTTGTTCCAACTGCTAGCTTCGTGTTTACGAGCTACTGGGTATGGTAACTACTCCGCGAATGGTGCTTCTAACTTCTGACCTCGGAATGATGTCTTCATGGCTTCGTAGCCGGCGAGGGGGAGGGTGAATTGCTCCGGGTAAACGACTTTTTCCAAACAATTTTGTGCAGATTTAAAGAAAAATATACGTATTTATTGATTTTTTAACCGACTACAAGAAGGTTTATTTTTTCGGGTGTATGTGTGAATATGTGTGTTTTTATATTACCTCCTACGGCCTAAAGGACTTGACCGATTTTCCTGTACGAGGTGTCGATAGATTCATCTTCACTTCCCCAGTGTTATAGGCTATAGTTTTTGTTGTTGTAATAATAATACAACTCTCGCAATAATAAAAATTGCACTTTTTCGTAACCTCCAACGATCTGTTTCGTAATATTTAACTGGTTTTACAGGTTATCCTAAATAATTATTACTAACGGGATATTGACCGTGGTTCGCGTTTTTTTTGAGCTCCCCATATATCCAGTTAATAATAATAGTGCTTTAATGATTGACCGTAATAGTTTAAAAAAGTGATCCTAAATAATGTTTGTCGCAATATAGCCGTTTAGACAACAGAAAATAATAGTAACATACACAGATGCATACGACCGAACATGCCTTATTGCTCAGTCGGGTAAAAATATGTAAATCATTACCAAAATGGGATTCCTTTGTTGACTCGAGTTACCCGGCTTAATGAGTCCCGTCATAGACAACGGTTCACCCTTTTCCAGGCCGTGGGCTTTTATTCAATTGCCTACGAATATGTACCTAATTGAATTATCCGCCTCCGAATTCTGTTGGTAAGTGGTTACTGGTTACTTCATCTACGGGAATAGAACGCGCCTTTTGTGCGTACAATCTGTAATACGAAATACATTAGTTCGAATATTACTTGTCCGAATTACCCGTTTCATAGAACTGTCTGATTCTAGATGTTTTACTTGACACGATTTCCTAATTCCATAAGTTTGTTAGCCCATAGCTGTACTTTGGTGCATAAACTAATTGATCGAGTGTTCTTCTGAGATAAAACTGTCTGTAAAAACATATGACTAAAAAAGATTGTTAGCTATAAGATTAATTTGACCGAACGAGTATTAAGTTAGGTTCATTAGATTTCTGATTGATTACATCCAGAAAGCTTATTGTTTACAAAGTTTTGGTTAAATATCAATTATTTGGTTAGGTTCGTTTGGTTTCTGTGCCCACTGAGAGCTTGAAATTTCGAAAAATCAGAGCACTCATTGGTCACCAGCCTGTGCTTGTTCTAAACGTATCGTAATGGATAGTAGACAATTCTCTCGGCGGATGCCGTGTGGGCGAGAACAATATTTCGACTTCCCACTTTATTGACTACATATGCCTACACACTCTTATTTATTCTGCGGTCCATCTCCATACTGACTTCCTTCTGCGTCAGGTGAATCACTTATCAATCACGGCTATAATTGTGCTGCTATTTATTTATTTATTCGTAGCTGTGGATACATTTGTCATGATTTATTATATTAGTAGGATAATTCAAACGTTAACGGGAGAATCAAATCCACCATGGAGGCGCCATACTTGTTTTAGATAGATTTCTACTTGGAAAAAAATAGCGGTCAGGCTTGGGTTTGGCTCGGCTGGATAGGGTTCAGGTGGCATTTGCCGAGCCGAGCCGAGCGAATACGTATGTAACTCTGTATCGTTGACGGTGTACGCATGTTATTTAAACCAATTTTCAGATAGGTACAATATAAATGCACATGTGAGATTGGTGTAAGCTAAAGTTTAAGGTTCTCCAGAAAATATGATGCCCTTGAGTTTTCTTGTCCACGTACTTTCTCAAGTGTCTAGGGCTTGTGAATGAGGAGTTAGATTCTTTGCAGAGCCATAGAGTGCTCTCGGGGTCCATGAGGGAAGTATACTTTGATAAAGCAATAATGAGGTGGAAAACTACAGAGGACTTTATTATTTTTTCATACGTGTTTGTCCATTGGCAACACAAAAAAGCTAAAATATTATTAAAACATACAGTGCTGCTAGCAGGCAGCTAACTATTAAGATTACCTATTATTATATAGTGTATTATTTAAATACACATATTTGCTCATACATTTACATAAATATGATTAAAAAGGTCCTATTCCTATTTTGAAGTCGCTTGGTAAAGGAGAGTAGATTTTTTTTGTGGTCATATTTTATTATCTCTTTAAAGACAACATAACAGTAAAACAATAAATCTGCCCACTGACGTCTCGACCTCGCTTCCGCGGAACACCTACCAGATATCTGACTCACAAACACCTAATCTAGTTTAGTGCTCAAAGATTTATACTGCCCGTGTTTAATCTTAATTTATTCTCATTTCAGGTAAATACAGTCTTCCATAAAAATAACGGTGCTGATGGATCCAGGTTAGTTTGAATACAATGATGTGGAAATGTAAACGGAGATCCAGATTTGCGACATGTTTATAACGGGAGTTGCGTGGTAAAACCACGTTCGTAAATTAGAAACAAAATTTGATAACCTTTGGTAGATATATGTATTGTATATATAAACGGTCGGTGAACGTCTCGCTCGCGCCTGTTGGTGTTTTTTTTAAATAAAATTATTGGATGTACTAAATATTAAGCTCTAAAATGATATTTGTTGACTGTTGACCTTACGAGTTTTTTGAACATACTACGTAGTTCACTGTAGATAAGTTTTAATTTTATTCAAACTGAAAGTGAGATAACGTATATTAAACAATAAATCAATTTGCTCGGAGCTGACGTAATATCATTCTCACTGACGACGGCCGCCGTGGACACTAATCCTATAATGAGGAAAATAAATAAGTTGTTGCGTATTGTTTTTTTACGATCGAGAGCATCTCTGCTGCCGTGGCAAATGGCAATCAAGCTCGTTTAGCCGTTTCTTTTAGTGCTGGCCAGAGGCCTGTAACTTTCAATGCTTACACTGTTGTAGTTTTGGCCATAGTATAGCGCACAGGTATGCAGCATGCAGATGTGCTTTATTAATACTTTGTTTGAAAAAATATATGTACCAGCTGTTTTTTTTTGCCAATATTAGTTGCATAGTGAAAGTTATGATGTACAATGCCTCTATAAAGTATGTTTGTCATACATTGATAATTATGTTTACGTATATTTATTTATTACAAGTTCGAATACCGTTTTGCTTCAGTATAGTTCCGTTGCTCAAATCCGCAAAAATAATTTTGCCTAAATAAAAATCAGAGCTCTTTGCGTAATTAAATTGGTTCGAAAGCCCTGATATTTAAGGTTATTTATTATTGCAATAAAATATCGAGGTCGGTCTTTGCTGTGTTGTTTCTGGATTTTATTTTTATTTTGAAGGTTCTCGCGAGTTTTGTGCATTACTGCATCCAGATTTAATTTTTAACACAGCATCGGAATTGTTGGTAATATTACAGAGGACACCCCTCTTGTACTTACCAAAAAAGGGTCACTGTATTCATTGTTACGATCAATTTTACTAGGGGCATAAATCGAAATTCATTAAAGACATCTGCTTTTCCATAAATTTTGTCGGGGTTCAAATATTTAATGGGGCAACTGTCTTTTTCGCAAACTTGGAGTTGTATCTACAGAAAAATTGTTCTGATGAATACAATGTTCTCCTTTATTCTTAGTACAAGGTACCCTAATAACCTCGGACATACTGACGTGTAATGAAGTGATTCTAAAATTGATCCGTTTTTCCTTTTGAGGTACGGAACTCAACAACTAGTAAACTACTCGTTGCTTGCTAATAAGCACTTTTACGTATAATATAAGCTAACAAGTGTGATAATTTGCCACTTTTTAAATGGCGGGTAATTTCATAACGGTCTCTTTGTGAGGCGTGGGAGCGACGCGACATGTGTTACTGACACCGCTCTTTCGTGCGCTCTTTTTTTTAATAAAAAAACTGGAAACATGGTAATACAAAACTGCGTGTTTTTATAATCGTATGATGAAGAGATGCAGCAATATTATAATTGTGAAATTCGGTTAAAATAATGGTCACGGCTCACGACAAAATAAGGTTTTCTATTGTGTAAGTGAGGTATTTGAATTGCGAGAGAAAGAAATTATGACAACTTATGACATCGGGGAATAGAGAGAATCTGGGGGCACGGCCGTGCCCCCGCCATGTGAGCAAGTGGGTACGTACGGCCGGGACTATCTTTACACGAAGAGATTCGTCGGACTCGAAGCGATTTGTCGGATTTTTATTAATTTATTCGCCGCCACACTGAAAAACATTGAAACTATTTTACTGCACGTGATTTCGATGAGCCACGTCGTCTTTTCTCTAAAAAACATGATTTCAAACGTGATTTTGGATGTATTTCGATCGCAAATGCGATGTGAACGTACTAGCTGTGCACAAAAATAATGTTTACCAGGACTCTGTCTTTATTACTCTCGATACAAACGATATATACTGTCGCCAAGACGCGCGCGGTCGTCGACATTTAATCAACTCCGCGAAATTGAAAAGCAGAAGATAACAGCTTTCTGTCGCACACCTACGTGGTGCTACCAGCTCTGGCTTAGATAAAAACTGGAAAGTAGCACTAAAAAAACTGAGAAATTTGATTTGATTTGATTTCTTTCTGCAGCAAGAGACTATGGATCTGCGTATATGGTTTTAATTCCAACTTGATACCTTCACGCGTTCCCGAGATAAAGGTCTTGACACCCGGACGGATGGACTGACGAACAGACAGACAGACAGACGGACAGGCGGACAACAAATCTATAAGGGTTCCGTTTTTTCCTTTTCAGGTACGGAACCCTAAAAACTGTGGAATTTGCTTGAAATCTACAGTTTTTGCTTAGATGTTTTTTCTATAGATGATGAAAAATATAACAATCGAATGAAAATTCATAGCTAATATTATGTATAAAAGCGAAAGTAACTGTCAATCCGGTCAACCGGCTGAATTTACAAACGTGTAAGCTCTTTTTATATACAAAATATTTTTTATTTTTACCTAGTCACTAATTTATTAAATTCCGTTGGTAATTTAAATGTGACGTAATAAGTAACAGAGATCTTCGTAAGTGACAAAAAACAGATATATGGGTAAAAAATAAATAAAAAACCTAAAACCTGGAGGGGCTTGAAAAAAACGGTAGATTTACAAGTAAATCAGTAGAGCTGGCCACACTGTCTGTATATTAAACTGTCTCATTGTCTATTACGAAGTTTATTATTTAGAAAACAGTATTTCGTTCCCGCTTCCCGCCTCACAATACTCGCCCACGTGTAATGAGTTCCCAACGTTTTCTCTTCATTTTCGATAAATCTTCGTTAAAATGAACGCTCATTTTCTATTTCGCTCGGTGGCCAACAGGAATTCCTTTCACCATTAGAATGTACACGTGTACCGTTCGGAAAATTTTGCACGAAATCAAGGATGGTATAAACAATTTTGCACGAACCCAACCAATTTCGGTTGTTTTATATAAAATTTTCCGTCTCAATGACATTGAGATAGATACCTAACAACGTGTTTCGGAGCTCGGTGGATCCCGCCCCGTGTAGGGCGCGATAGGACGAGGGGGTGGGGTGACGTCAGAGCTCGAGGGATGAGGGGCCACCCCGGGGCCCTATAAATAGAAGTCAGCCCGGGAACTGCTCAATGGAACCCTGCGGGAGAACACATCTCCAGCTATTTCGCGAATTCTTCAACTCAGATGCTTTCAATGAAATGTTCTGTATTTTTGGGTTCTTTAAGCCTTTTGATATTTCTTAGTCACCTAAGATAATTTCAATAAAATTGTCTTTATATATTTTTTTCTTTTGGAAATCCTATTTGTTTGCTTTATATACGTACGGTAATATGTATGTATTTTTTATAAATTTTTGATATCCTAAAGAGTCTTTATACGTTCGTTATGTTTGAATGATAAGATATCAGTATCTGAGCACATGTTGGAAAAATAAAGCGTTTAAATTTAAAACAACAAACAGAATATCACTACGTTTATCTAATATAAAAAAATACACGAGTGCGAAATATAACCATAAGAAACAAACAAACAGAAACAAACACATAAATAAAATAAAAATACTTTAAAACATAATTTTTCCGGTCCACCGTCCTATCAAATAACAAATAAACTCTTCAGATATTTCTTTGTCGTCGTCACATTTCTTCATAAAAGTCAAACAAACTCAAAGGTCCTCCATAAATATAAATAACAAAGGAACCTGTTCCTTTCGTACAACTTTTCGTGTGGTTCCGTTTTAGTAGCTAAACTGTCCCCTTCCTTTTCCCTGACAGATACAACATGGATCTAACTAGTTTACAAGCTACAAGCCAGCGAGTTCGCGAGCAGCTTGTAAACTCGCTCCGTGTCATTGAGTTTTTTTACAATTTGCTTTTGATTGTGTCATCGACACTTGCTACTCGCTAGCTTTTAAACTCGCCGACTAGCAGCTCGTAAACTAGCCCAGTGTCATCGAGGCTTTAGACAGAGGAGCACACGATAGCGAACGATGACGTCATGGTTCACTTTCGCCGTACAAATTCAATACATACTGTTGTTTCGCGAGAGAAGGATAGAGATAATCTATCTCGTATATGATGATTATCTCTTTGAGGATATAATTGTTGGTGCGAAACGCTGTCCACGGTATTTTCAGCAACCGTCTCCAGCGCATCAATTTTCCGGCTATCCCTCAGCTTCAGAGACCATGTTTCAGCTCCTTATAGAAAAATTGGAAAGACGAGGCATTTCAGTAGACAAACTTTTGTGTTTTTGGTTATTCGCCTGTCTTTCCAAATCTTTCCCAGTCTATCCACTGCCGACCTAGTGATAGCACATCGTCGCTTAATCTCGTCTTCACATCCTCCAGAGTTAGAACTATTATTCATATGAAACAAACTTCATGCATATTCCTTACTAAGAACGTCGACTTCTTTGGATGTCGGTTGAAAAAATGGCTTAGTTCTGAATCGTGTTATTTTATCAGCCCCATCTCCGTGTCAACATGTTATCTCTTATCGTTCTCTGTTGATGTATTATTAGTAACAGTTATTTGTCATTGTTCTTCTTCTTCTTTTTTGTATTGGACCCGCATTAAAGCATTTGCCAGTGTCAAGTATTAGGATTTTTTCAAGTTTCTTGAATAAAACAAGTTGTAAATGTTCTAGTCACAATCTAAGTCACGTATACAGTCAATTTATAAGCCGAGCCCTGCTTCATTAAAGTGGTGGCGACTTTACTAGAAGCTCTTCAAGAACTTTACTAGGAGTTTTGTCGACAACGTTTAATGACACGTTTCACTGCTTCATTTCACTTGCCCACACTCATGTACTTGATCGAACACTTAATTAATAAAACACCACAATTTTTATCGCATTAATATTCAAAATAACACAAGTTTAGGAAAATAAAACAAAGCAACAACATGTTTCGATGACGTTCCCGCCAAAACTTCTTTGTCATTTTTTTCCTGCCTACTTACCGGTGTCCTCTATATATAACCTCCTTTATACGCCTTCTATATATAAGGCTAGCTGTGTCTGTGTACTTCCGCAATTGTTTTAAAAGTAATATTCATATTCCAAACACGATATTCCAGTTTAATTACACTTGAATTTAACCAAGCTTCTTTAATTACACTTGAATTTAACCAAGCCTATTCTAGAATAAAGAAATAAAAAATTTACACCCTGTGTAGTATTATTATTGCAACTTATTATCAGTGCTGCCTAATTTGCTGACAATATGCGAGAAGTAAGCGGAAGACCTGAAGTAGAATCCGGACAAATCCGTGTATATGATCTTCAAAGCTAAGAACAGCTATTCAGATATTTCAGATCTGCCACCTCTTACGACTCGCTGTAGGACGCCGAGCTGGAACAAGTCGAGGTGACGTCGCCGTCGTGTGCCGCAGAATAGGTGCTAGTGTTGGGGGTGAACTGCGTACTCGTTTACCTATATGCGTAGTTTATTTATCGTATGAGAATATGTATAAAGTGCTGACGAAAGTATTGCGCGCTCCGGGTTCCTTGTAAGAGACTCTATGGGACTGCAATTTTCGCCTACATTAGGTATTTTTACATACAACAGGAGAAAGTTCTTTCCTACCCCCAAATATAGGATTTCAATGATGATGATTGTCGGCCTAGACGTGTTTCGCTTTTTAGGCTTTCGTACTAAGGATACAGGAGCTTGCTTATTCATGAGGCTACGGTGTCTGTGTGTCTGTCCTAAATTGAACGGCTGTATCTCTTGAACAGTAATAGATAATCTCAAAATTAGCAAGATTGTAGGGTTTCATTTGATGTAATTCAACAAATAATGTATGTGATGTTAGTAACATCACATATTATTTTATTTATATTTTTTTTAATATTTGTAACATCATGTTACAAATATTCTTAGATATTAGGGTACTTGGGCGTTTCGCACCGCGTGATTAGTGCGAATAAATCCTCCGTCGCACTCGCACAAAACTAAACATTCTCGTTTCGTTGCTCGCCAATTCTCTTCTGGTTTCTAGCTCTGCTCGCTTCTATTCTAATTGTCGCCAGTAGGACGTCTGCTTTATATTAGTAATGATGTAACGCCGCCATATATCATGCTGAAAATATTTCCATTCGTTACAGTATCGGAGGCGCGGTGCTCGGCCTTAAGTCATACGATATACATGTGTCATGTCTGTAATGTATGCAGTGCACCTGTGCTTATACAGACAGATATATTACTGCTTATAGGTTTGCCTAGATCAGACTATTTTGTGTTTTGTTTTGAAGCTAGCGACAAAAATGTTTACCCATGTAATGTTTCTCCATGAAGAAAGTAATGTTTATATGTATGTTTCTATATTACGATCTTCGATCGTCTATATCCCTGATATTCCGCAGTTAATTAATAATACTAATAAATCCATCGATCGCAAATAAGTAAAAAATCTACTGTTTTATCCTGAAATCAGTAGAAATTGAACCCGGATTTTGTAGGGTATTCTCAGAGGGGATGAAAGAGCTCTAATTTATTCATGCAGTTGGGTTTTCAAATTTATGTATTTGCATTAGTAGAATACAGACATTATCTACAATGTATAACTACCACATTTTGCAATCAAGTATTATTTCTTCCGAAACATGGCTGCAACCTCACCTAATTAAAGAAATTAGTACGGAGGCCTAAAATGTTAATATTATTCACTATAATAGTAGATTGTTATACAAGGGGCTAAAACGACCCATTGTAACGAGGTAGATTTTTACTCCCGAGCTTTAGCGAGCGAGTAAATAGAAACCGAGTTACAATGGGTTTTTAGCGCCGTGTGTTACACTATACTTTTCACTACGAGTGCGAGAATGTAAAATAATCCAATACAATAATTCAAAGTTTATTTTAACTTAATAAATAACTTAATAAACTTTAAACATCTCGTTACATATCCAGAATTGTACAAATTGTACACGTACAATTTGTACAATTCTGGATATTTAACAAGATGTTTGCAAAGAGAATGTAAATATATTCCAAAGAGATTATTCTACTTTTGAAAAAAGCCTGTTTCGTGTATGTAGGCTCTTTGTTAACAGATAAAAAAAAAAAAAACTTTATCCCCTAGAGCTTAAAATGCTTTTTTATCCTCGCTTTACTACGCTACAATGACGCACTTTTAGAGCAAGAGTAGTGAAAAATAATTTGTATTCAATTTAGTGCATAACGTTTTTAATGTTTATTAAAAACAAAATCACTAAACTTAAAATTCGAAATTCCACTACGTTCTTTATTTCGAAAGAATTATTTATAAAGGCAATATAGGTTTTGCAATTTAAAAACTTGTAATAGTTTTTACGTTCAGTGCAGTCGAATTCGGTAGAGCATTGAGCCAAAGGTGAAATCCGATTGTACGGCCTCGTCTGGATGTAGTAGCATTGGGCAACGGTTCGTGCTTCCGTTTACTATGTAACTAGTGCTTGCCTAACTTAAAGGACGGGGTTGCCAGCTTGATCTTATGGAATATTGCTGTAATATTTCATGAGAGCAAGCACCGTACCCGTAGGGAATGCTTTGGCTCCACTTTCATTGTGTTTACCGCCAAAATGTGGAATGGGTCTATCCGAATGTATATAATCTAGGTGTCTTCAAATCGCGAGTGAATAGGTTTCTTCTAGGCAAGCGCACTCGATCGTAGACCGTAACTGTCGCTTAACACCAGGTGAGTTGACGGTCAAGCGCAAGCCCGACAATAAAAACACCTGAACCGATTTTGATGTAGCAACTAAATATGTAGTAAGAGGACACAAGCGAAGTAAATATACAGATCAAAATCAGTCAAGCCGTTTAGTCTGTAGAAAGTAATATAGAAACATACATACATGCACTCAGAAAACAAACAAAACCCTCCTTCTGGGGCAGTCGGGTAAAAAATAGTAGAATAAGTAAGTCTAGTTAAAACACCTCTACGATAGCAACACCGTTGGAAGGCGAACGAAATTGGACACTGTACAATTATTTCTCACGATTATAGAACGAAAATCGTTCCACACAATACACAAGATGGTGTAGCGAAGTCGATTCTTTAAAGAAATATGTTCCATTTACCATTTTTGATGAAAAGCACGTTGATGTGGGAAACGCCATTCGGTATGCCATTGTCTTGTGAACCTTGAACCGTGTAGATGATTCATGCCGGTCCCTACTTAACTATTTAGAATCGATTGCTGTCGCTGGAACTGCAGAACAACATTAGAGTTGTTCTGTAGGTGACCTATCTATACTCCGAAATTCATTTGTTTGAATATTACTCGCCCGAATCTTGTTTCATACAACTGCCTGATTCCAGATGTTTTCCTTGGCACGAGTTATTGATTCCATAAGTTTGTTAGCCAACAGTTTCATTTGTCCGAACAGTTATTAGGTTAGGTTCGTCAAGTTTCTGTTTTTAACCGACTTCCAAAAAGGAGGAAGTTCTCAATTCGTCGGAATCCTGTTTTTTTTTTATATGTTCCCCAATTAAGACACCAGGACCGATTTAAAAATAATCTTTTTTGTTTGAAAGGGTATGTATGTACTTCCCAGGTGGTTCCCAGCAGTATTTTGTTTTTTTTAACAAAATAACTGGGAAATTATGTCAGTCAAGTAAATTAATTTCGTATATATTGAAGTCGGTTTTTAGGGTTCCGTACTCAAAGGGTAAAACGGGACCCTATTACTAAGACTCCGATGTCTGTCTGTCTGTCCGTCCATCTGTCACCAGGCTGTATCTCATAAACTGTGATAGACAGACAGTTTAAATTTTCACAGATGATGTATTTCTGTTGCCGCTCTAACAACAAATACTAAAAAACGGAATAAAATAAATATTTAAGGGGGCTCCCATACAACAAACGTGATTTTTTGCTCGATTTTGCTCAATATTGATAAACGGCAAAAGCTAGACGCTTGAAATATTCACAGAGTATTGAGTTATATTTATTATTCACGTTAAAAATAAATAATTAAATTAAAATAAAATTAAGTAATATTTAAGGGGGGCTCCCATACAACAAACGTGATTTTTTTAATGTTATGCCGTTATTTTAGATAATGGTACGGAACCCTTCGTGCGCGAGTCCGACTCGAACTTGGCTGGTTTTTTTTTTTAGTTTTTTAAACGATTACTTCTTCAATGTAGGGATTTGTAGGGTTTTAACTTTAAAATGATAATTTTTGTTAGAGTCAACTGTTCACATAAATTATTATGTGTAACTACGGAACCCTACATTGCACGTGGCACGACACGCACTTGACCATTTATTTTACTAAAAGCAACTACATCTAGACGTTGTTCCTGTAACCAGTACCTTTTAAATAATTCTCTCTGCTAGGTAGTAGCAAACAAACGGCTTTATCTTCTTATCTGTAGGCCGATACGGTTGAATAAGTAATATGTTTGCTGATAGCATTATCCTATACACTGTGGGTTGTTCAACGTTTTGAGGCCTGCTGTTTTCGTATATATTGAATGTCTGGTATTTTCCATAATGTCTTGCAAGTGGAGCGCTAAATTCGACGTTGGGAGAAAGCATGCCCAATTTGTTCGAGAGGCCCATCTCTGAGAGGAATCCATTTGTTATATAAAGTTATCGCTCTACGTACTTTTTTTGTGTTAAATATGATTAAATCTCTTTCTAGTCTACAAAAATACATTTTTTATGCGTACTTCAAGTATAGAATTCTCGGCAGTCTTGAGTAAACAAGTTTACTGAGAAGCACCTACGTAAAATATAGGAATCTTTAGTTAGATTTTTTCTAGAAATATGTGCTGTATCCTCGGCCACGCTGTGACTTTGGCGAATTGGTAGCTAAATATAAATCTATAAAATGATTACTAAATTACCTAACTGCAAAATTTTACCTACAACATAGGAGACTATTCTTACGTTCGACTGTTACGGAATTTACTACAGAGACAACTGAGTACCTGGACACGGACATGGACTATAAATATTTCATCATCATCACCGTGTTCCATCACTACGCGGATGGATCTGCGGGGTGCAGCTAGTGCAAATATACATACTCAACATTGAGCTGCATGTAGTACGTAAGTATATGTAGCTCAATATACTCACAGAGAAACATACACCCAATAAACATCGCTTAGAAATTCTGGTAAAAAACTTGTTTATTGCCGTGTTTACTTTGTATTCTGTTTCCAAGAATGTTTTCGCAAATTTTCCTTTTCACCTTCGCCCGCTGCTTCTACAATAAGACCTTCCCAGAAGCGTAACTTAGCAACCGGGCAGGTCTGATTCCCTCATCATTCGCAAGTTATTCGAGGGCGGTCGGCGAGCCACCTCGATCGATCAGCCGCCGCCGGAGCTAACTTGTTTATATCTCGAATCTGGCCGTAACCAATGTTTGGAGGTTGTCATGAGGCACATGTAAACTGCGACTGTAGCCGGTACTGTGCGACGTGCTGGAGTGTTCATTGAGAGGCGGTATCGAGGCAGCGGCCCCCGTCCCGCCGGCGGGGGCGGGGGCGGGGGCGGGGGAGCGGGGGTCTCGACCGACCTTGGCCGTGACTCCGGGCCCGCTGCCGCGCACCACCCTCATCTCAAATTGATTTCAACTTCGCATTTTTCACCAAATATAAATTTCTCCTTTTATTGCGTCGAATAAGTACATTAGATGGAATATTCGCAGTGTTTCAGGCAAATTGAAGCGGTTTCCGCCGCGGTGCCGCTGCGTGGGCGTAGAGAATCTATCAATTTTAAACAAGGCCATTTTTAGATGAAGTTGTTTATCGTGATGTTCGCGCGGTCCATCACGCTCCGAGAGGATTCTGTATTGTTGAAGAAATATAAATAGGGACGAGGCCACACGCCCGCCGCCGCCCGCCGCCGCCCGCCGCCGCCCAGGCAGTCTCCTCATCAATATCAAACTTAGCTCTAGTGTCTAGGCTACCTGCGCCGGTTCAAATAAGAAAATTCGAATGCGTCTATTTTACGAAGCCTTTACTTTCAAGGTGATTGATTATACAATTATATACTCTTGCTGTCGTATTTAGAAAATCAACATACATTTCTAATAATTTCCCGAATACGGTATTGTAATCTTTAACTTTCTTAGCTTATCAACTAATTTCCGTCGTTTAATTAAGTACTTGTTTGAATATCGATTTCCTATACGCTTTATTCACTTTCCGTGGTATAAATCATAGAAAACCAGTTTCTTTTGGTAAGTTTCTCACTCGACTACTTAGAAGGTGGAGATATTTATCGGATTTGTGTGAATCTGTGTAGTCTTTCACAGTCTATCCGGGCTTGACTGATTGAAATTGAAATGCGATTTACCGATATCCAAAGCGAACGCGCAATATTTAAAGCAGGTGCAGACTCAGAGGCGATAGCGCCTGGCTGCTGCGTAGAGACTGGAGACATTGCGTCGCGAGTTGATGTAGGGAATAGGCCTAGCCGGATAGTTCGTACGTCGTTCGCTAGGCCTACCAGTGAAGCTGTAACTGGCGGGCAGGAACCTTTGAATTGCCGCGCGTTTTTAGTTTGACACCGTTGCTTGTCACGCCCACCTTATGTTGTCTCAGTGTCGATGCAAAGAACGGCTTGTTTTTACCTGACTGCGTAAGAAGGATGGTTATGTTATTCGAGTGTATGTATGTTTGTATATGAGGGAGTATGTATGTATGTTTCTATATGTTCGCCTATAGCCTAAACGGCTTGATCGATTTTGATGTGCGAGGCGTCGTTAGATTTGCCTTCACTCCCTGAGTGGTCATAGCCTGTATTTCTTGTACTGATAATAATACATTTCTCGCAACAAAAAAAACGTTTTTTCATAACCTCCAACGAACTTTTTCGTAATAAACAATTGAATTTACTAGAATTATTCTAAACTTTTTTTTTTCTAAATTTTACCTATACTTTCCCATAAAAAATGTACACAACAGCGTATCAAACGTAATGAAAGTTAGACTAGAAAAACTGCTGTTTTGCAGTCGGATATTTTGGTTTTCTTTTAATACATATATGTAGATACTTGTGTTATATTTTTACGACCACGCTAGGCTCCTTACACTATTACATATGTCTTTATGTATTGAGTATCATTCGAGCTATAGGTCGTGGGTTCTATCTACACCAAGGACAAATATTTGTATGATAAGCATGTTTGTTCTGTCTGGGTGTTTCTATGTATCATAAGTATATGTATTTACAGAAAAAGATATACAAGTATTCTATCAGCTGCCTAATTCCATAGCACAAGCTTTGCTTAGTTTAGGCCAGACGGTGTTGTGTGAAAATGTCCACCAATATTTATCATGATTATTATTTTTCTGTCATCTAATCAATATTACCTTGCGGTTGCTTAGTGGTTGTTACATTAGTTTTGTAAACTAATGTAACAACCGCTCGCTGCGAGTGTGAAAAACAGTGTTTTTATACGGTGTCGTAACGGGTGAGACTCACTTGTCGGCTCGATGCAAGAAGCAAGTTGCCATAGAAGTTTAGATCGGGCAAAATTGATCAATTTGTAAATTTGTTCATTCATTCATTTTGTTCATATTGTTAGTTTTCGATTAAGGTCTACACCTTTTCGATTTAAAATCTGTTGAATCAAGTTTTATGCAAAATGTAATCTTATTTGAATATGTAATTTAGTTTCTTTCAAGTAAACCAGTGAATATTTTTATTTTATAAATAGGCTTGCGCTTGACTGCTATGACACTATGCAACTGTTGAGATCTACGATGGAGCGCGCCTGCCTAAAGGTGTAATATTGTAAGGTGTATTCTTCTACCTGCTCGTGATTTGAAGACACCCGATTAAATCCGGAAAGGATGCAGGATGCGTAATCGACAGTTTGGCGATACGCACAATAAAAGTGGAGCTAAAGCGTTTTTGCAATATCTACCATAAAACGATGTCGCTTTTTCGTCCTACGTACATATATATATGGTGTCTTGTGATGAAAATGCCATAATGCTATCACTGGTATTATTTTCAATATGATATGATATGATTTTACCGATGTTATAAAGAATGAAATGAATGAACATTCTTGCGCTTGTCGAATAAAACTACAGACAATTCAAGTTCGACCGTTAGTTTTGTCCTACAATGGTAGGTAGGTATACTAATACACTTAAAAAATGTGTTTCCTTTGTAACCGGCTCTTGTCGCCCTGTAACCAAAACCGACGTCTCTCACACGTCCTAAACCCAAAATAGACGAGCAGCATCTCTGTTGGAGGCCACCGAGAATAGTTTCGACTAATATTAGAGTACCAACATACCTTTGTACGGCGTGGACTTGCACGATACTGATACACAGCACAGTGTGGGACGGCAGCGCGCCTGACTAAACTAATGAGCTTTGGTAAACGTACCGTTAACTTATACAATTACCTGCCTGTCTATTTAGGAAGAGGGTATTTTTCTAATGCATGTCATTGAACTAGAATATTTCAGAGTCATAATCTTGGAATAATCTGCGCACGCTATTCATTGCCCCGACTGGCAAAGGAGGAGTTTTTGGAGTAAAGCATTATACTCCTCCTTCATTGCTGTTATCCATTTATCTCTATCATCGCAATTAATAGCTTCATGATAGGACTTTGGATCGTCAGAAAGTATCTCATCTACACGAGTACTATACGAGTAATAATCGGGAGGCTTACGTTCTCGGTCTGGATACCTTCTCGCTGAAACAGTTGGTTCATTTGAGGGAACCGTCTGAGTCTCTGTTTCATCAATATCTTCATCTGCATCTTCGAAATCATCACTTAACTCTTCAGACAATATTTGCGTAGCCTGTGATGAGGAAGAGCTCTGTTCATTAGATGAACTTTGCTCTCCCGACACAGTTTCCACAGACTGCTGCGATGTGGAAGTGGATGGAACATCTTCCATTAGACTCAATGATGTCGGTGATGAATTCTGCGATAACAAATTAACCAAATTAGGATTAACTGTATCCTCAGGGATCAAAACTTTTTCTTTGAGACCTGTAAAGTTACTTTCAAAGAAAGTAACATCCCGAGACTTGAGTATCCTCCTTGGATTTTCCGCTTGACGGAAAAAGTAGCTCCGTGGATCTTCTGAGTATCCAACAAATATGTGTTCTGTCGCTTTCATATCCAGCTTGGTTCTTTGACATGAAGGCACATGAACCAAAGCTCTACAACCGAATACTTTTAAATGAGAAAGGTTCGGTTTCTTTCCATACCACATTTCAAACGGTGTTTTACCAACAAGTGCGCGATGCGGCGATCTATTTTTTAAATAAATGCTAGTCTCCACAGCATCCTGCCAATATACCTGCGACAAAGAACTATGTGACAGCATTGATCTTGCCTTTTCTACAATACTACGATTGCAACGCTCACTGATACCGTTTTGTTGAGGACTGTAAGGCGCCGTTGTCGTGTGCTGTATTCCCTGAGACTGTAAATAGCTTGTCATCTCAGAGTTGACGATTTCAGTTCCATTATCTGAATGCAGCCTACGAATTTTGGCTCCAGTCTGTCTCTCAACAAGTGATTGAAAAGCACAAAAGTACTTCTTTACTTCTGTTTTTGCAGACATACAATAAAGAAAAGTAAAACGTGTATAATCATCGACAAAAATAATAAAATATTTATTACCTTTGAACGAATTTGTGGACATCGGTCCACACACGTCCGTCCAAACCACCTCAAGAGTGGAAGTAGCTCTCATGTGCTTGAGCCTTTTGAATGGCTTTCTCGCCTGCTTACCCTCGATACAAGGTATACAAGACTCTTTGTCTACCTCGTTGTCTGTGTACTCTACACCGTCAGCAAGACCTTTTCTAAGAAGGTCCATCCCAATACGGCAAAGGTGTCCAAGTCGCTTATGCCAAAGCTGAAACCTGGACTTATCGGAGTGCACATTATAAGCTGAAACATATTGCGGCAGATTTACAGTACAGTCTAAATTATACAGTCCACCACAACAAATACCTCGCACTAAAGGTTCATTATCAAAAGAGACATTACCTGTCTTGTAAAAATTACAACCAGATTTATCAAAATACTGTTGTACATACTTTTTCATTTCAAAATAAGAATCTGTTTTTAAACTGTTTATTCTTATGTTCTTTTTGTTATTTACTTCAAAATAAAATTTACAGGCGTGCAGTCGCATAAAAATGTTTCTTTATATTTTCTTCCTTCCTATTTAATTCTACATTCGTTATCAGCACGAACTCCAGTAGATAAATCTATTAAAAGAAGATTTATTACGGAAAACTATATATTTGAGTTTAAATTGAGAAGAAATAAAAAGATGGCCGGTACGTCAAATATTAGTTCAATACCTCTTCTAAAAAGCAGAGATGGATATCCTACCTGGAAATTTAAGATGCGTATGCTATTGATTCACGAGGAATTATGGGTAACTATAATAGGATATCCAGAAGGCGATAAAACGTCCCAGGAGTTGCGGAATAAAAATGATCAAAAGGCATTGTCAAAAATTTGTCTTACCATTGACGGTTCTGCAATTACACACGTGAGAACTGCGTCAAGTGCAAAAGAAGCATGGGATGCGTTATGTTCGGCGTATGAGGACAAAAGCCTTGGAAGAAAACTTTCGTTGGAGAGGAAGTTGTACAGGTATTCATTAAATGATTTTGACAACTTGGAGCTGTATTTGACTGCAATAACAACGACTGCTCAGGATCTTGCCGATATCGGCAAGAGAATAGAGGACAGCTCTTTAGCTGCAATTATGTTAGGTGGCTTGACACCTAGGTTCGAGCCCTTAATAATGGCGCTAGAACATTGTAATGTAGAAGTTACTTCAGAGATGGTAAAAAATAAACTCTTGAGTGAAATGATCCATGGAGATGGAAAAGTAGATGTAGACGCAGCTTTTGCATCATCCAAGAGAGTAGTGACTTGCTACAGATGTGGAAAAAGGGGGCATAAAAGTCCAAATTGTCGTCTTAATAAAAAGAAAGAGACAAAGAATGAGACAACGTCAGGTAAAACCATGATGGTTAATCATACCACAGGAGATGGTGCTGCTAGTGAAAATCGCAGTATGTCGTCACAAGCAGTTACTGAAGTAACTAGCACCACTTTATCAGCACCATGTAAAGTAAATACTGATAAATGGATTATAGATTCCGGAGCTACTGCACACATGACTTCAAGAGGTGATTGGCTTCAGAATTACAAGAAAATCAGTGAAGGACGTGTTACTGTTGCTAACGGTGAAGATTTGGTAGCTTTAGGTTGCGGTGAAGTTCCAATTTATACTAATTCTATAGTCAACAAAATTAGTGATGTTTTACATGTGCCTGAACTGAACAGTAATCTACTTTCAGTTAAAAAGGTAGTAGAAAAGGATCTAGTGGTAGTTTTTGATAAATCTGGTTGTAATTTTTACAAGACAGGTAATGTCTCTTTTGATAATGAACCTTTAGTGCGAGGTATTTGTTGTGGTGGACTGTATAATTTAGACTGTACTGTAAATCTGCCGCAATATGTTTCAGCTTATAATGTGCACTCCGATAAGTCCAGGTTTCAGCTTTGGCATAAGCGACTTGGACACCTTTGCCGTATTGGGATGGACCTTCTTAGAAAAGGTCTTGCTGATGGTGTAGAGTACACAGACAACGAGGTAGACAAAGAGTCTTGTATACCTTGTATCGAGGGTAAGCAGGCGAGAAAGCCATTCAAAAGGCTCAAGCACATGAGGGCTACTTCCACTCTTGAGGTGGTTTGGACGGACGTGTGTGGACCGATGTCCACAAATTCATTCAAAGGTAATAAATATTTTATTATTTTTGTCGATAATTATACACGTTTTACTTTTCTATATTGTATGTCTGCAAAAACAGAAGTGAAGAAGTACTTTTGTGTTTTTCAATCACTTGTTGAGAGACAGACTGGAGCCAAAATTCGTAGGCTGCATTCAGATAATGGAACTGAAATCGTCAACTCTGAGATGACAAGCTATTTACAGTCTCAGGGAATACAGCACACGACAACGGCGCCTTACAGTCCTCAACAAAACGGTATCAGTGAGCGTTGCAATCGTAGTATTGTAGAAAAGGCAAGATCAATGCTGTCACATAGTTCTTTGTCGCAGGCATATTGGCAGGATGCTGTGGAGACTAGCATTTATTTAAAAAATAGATCGCCGCATCGCGCACTTGTTGGTAAAACACCGTTTGAAATGTGGTATGGAAAGAAACCGAACCTTTCTCATTTAAAAGTATTCGGTTGTAGAGCTTTGGTTCATGTGCCTTCATGTCAAAGAACCAAGCTGGATATGAAAGCGACAGAACACATATTTGTTGGATACTCAGAAGATCCACGGAGCTACTTTTTCCGTCAAGCGGAAAATCCAAGGAGGATACTCAAGTCTCGGGATGTTACTTTCTTTGAAAGTAACTTTACAGGTCTCAAAGAAAAAGTTTTGATCCCTGAGGATACAGTTAATCCTAATTTGGTTAATTTGTTATCGCAGAATTCATCACCGACATCATTGAGTCTAATGGAAGATGTTCCATCCACTTCCACATCGCAGCAGTCTGTGGAAACTGTGTCGGGAGAGCAAAGTTCATCTAATGAACAGAGCTCTTCCTCATCACAGGCTACGCAAATATTGTCTGAAGAGTTAAGTGATGATTTCGAAGATGCAGATGAAGATATTGATGAAACAGAGACTCAGACGGTTCCCTCAAATGAACCAACTGTTTCAGCGAGAAGGTATCCTGACCGAGAACGTAAGCCTCCCGATTATTACTCGTATAGTACTCGTGTAGATGAGATACTTTCTGTCGATCCAAAGTCCTATCATGAAGCTATTAATTGCGATGATAGAGATAAATGGATAACAGCAATGGAGGAGGAGTATAATGCTTTACTCCAAAAACACACTTGGGTTTTGGTCGATAAGCCTAGTCACAAGACTTGCATTCCTTGCAAGTGGGTTTATAAACTTAAACGAGATGCCGATGGTAACATAATCAAATATAAAGCGAGATTAGTTGCTAAAGGCTATCGACAAATAGAAGGTGTAGACTACAAGGAGACGTTTGCTCCTGTGGTGAGACACTCTTCTTTTAGAACACTTTTGGCCTTAGCGGTCCAGGAGGGATATAAAGTAAGACATATGGATGTTGACACGGCGTTTCTCAATGGCGAATTAGAGGAAGAAGTCTACATGATGCAGCCTCAATGTTTTGTTCAAGACAAGGAGGAAGGGAAAGTCTGTTTATTGCAAAAATCCTTGTATGGCTTGAAACAGGCATCTAGGGCCTGGAACATGAAACTAAAACAAATTTTGACAGGTTTGGGTTATACTCAAACCTACACACACACAGAATACAGATACAGATACAGAGGTTATACAGAAAGTTAAGAATTTACAGTGATTCAGATTTTGCGAACTGTCAAGAAAGTCGACGTTCTCATACGGGTTTTTACGTGGAGCTGGCAGGAGGAGCCGTATCCTGGGAGTCTAGGAAACAATCAACAGTGGCACTATCCTCAGCCGAGGCAGAGTATATGGCACTGTCTTCTGCTACAAAAGAGGCTTGTTTTTTGAAAAGATTTATCAGTGAAGTAACTGGTAAGTCACCAACTGTTGATATTTTTACAGACAGTCAAAGTGCTCAAGCATTAGCACTGAATCCAGTCCACCATAATCGTACTAAGCACATTGATGTAAAATATCACTTTATTAGGGAAAAAGTGGGAACGAAGGTTATTGATTTAAAATATATGCCTTCCCAAAAGTTACCAGCAGACGTCCTAACGAAACCTTTAGGACGAATCAAGTTTAACAAATGTGTACAACAGATAGGCATATATTAAATTATTTATTTTCTTGCAGTGAGTAGCAGATTATTTTTATTTTAAAGTAAAGGAGGAGATGTTGTACATACTTTTTCATTTCAAAATAAGAATCTGTTTTTAAACTGTTTATTCTTATGTTCTTTTTGTTATTTACTTCAAAATAAAATTTACAGGCGTGCAGTCGCATAAAAATGTTTCTTTATATTTTCTTCCTTCCTATTTAATTCTACAGTTATGTTTTTTGAGCGTATTTATATTTGATTCTTCGACATGCACCACAGCATAAACCGTTTGATTTTAATATATCAGGTGACGTTATATAATAATGTGTATAGATTTAATAAAGGTTTTCGACCATTTAAAAGATGGTAGGTAATCTTGTAAATCGTCGATATGTCTAAAGTGTCTAAACGTTCCAGGACGAAGCGAATAGAAATATTACTGGAATCTTATTCTAAATCCGAGATGCTGAACTTTATTTCATGACTTTACTAATGCTTTCTGCTGTAATTATCTAAAACGTAAGTGCCTATAAACGGAATGCTTAATTGTCGATGCTTGGCAGAATGCCTGCGGTTCATCGGTGAAGTCATTTACGTCTTTTTAATTGTAATATGTCGAATTGTATTAGCGCGGCTGCATTTATTATGTGACATTCGGCAATGAGTCTTGTCTACCGACGATAAAAGGTTAAAACAACGCTATTTATTATTTGCAATATGTTGATGCACACCGGAAATACATCTTGGAGAGCGATAAAGACGCACATTCTTGGCTCTAATTGTATTACGCGATTCAAAGAGCCACAGACGCAGGAAGTGCCGTCGGGGTATAATTGGAGAAATGACTGGATGACTCATTGGGGAGGTGTCTCAAGCTTGTAACAGGAAAATATACATAATAATAGTGCCGGTTTATTAGTCAATCGGCGAAATTGCCGTATTAAATTGCACGCTACTAGACATCCAGCGTTCGCTATTAACAACAAGAAATGAAAACGATAACAGTGGCCATTCACGCGACAACTGTTTCATGGAAATGGCAATACGAGCACAATTCCGTGAATTCATTGGAGGACAATGCGCGCTGCCCGGCACAGGCACTTTCGCTGGCTGGTAGTCACGTGACCGAGATCCTGGAGGATGGACAGCTCGTTTCTGTATTAATCGATATCTGTCCACATTCTTGAATCAAGATGTTGACATTTTCACTCCTGTGCAGTGCGGACCAAAAAGCACAGGAGTGCAACTACCTGCCACCTTCGCTGTTTCCTAAAAACCACGATCTTGGAATTTTCCAGCCCAGAGTGAATCGACCTGCTCTATCTTCGTCCTTTCCATTGCTTACTCATTACCCTATCTCCGCGGAGATTTTAAATTAATATATTATTAACCAAGTGAAATAATAAAGTCTACATCAACTGGCATTTGTTATATCTGTTAATTTTTTAATAAGTGGAAACTCAGTTATTGAACAAAAACAAGTTCTGAACAGAATTGCTGGAAAAAAGTTTGCGCTCGCGAGTTTCTACTGTTAGCTGAAGTAGTACCTAGTACAAGCTCCGTAATTAGTTTAGAGCATATACTCGCGGAAAGCTGCAAGAAGGGATATACCTAGAACTTTATGGTTATCCACAGTAATTATAAAATTCTAGGTCCAAAAGTTATAGTGTTCGTGGCATGCCACAAAATTTCAATGATAACAATAATTTTGAGCATACTGTGATTACAACTTTAAGAATATACCATAAATGTGTAAAGACCGCAATGTAATAGGGCCTCAATTTCTGTGTGTAAAACATATAAAACTCAAATGACTTATTTTTTTCGGAAAATGGTACTACAAATTTAATAATGATCGCAAAGTAGTTTTGATATTGGCTACCCCTAACAGCAACTAAAATATGCTTAGTATGTACGTATCTCGAGATGTTCTTGGCCAATTATTTTGAATTCTGCTAGATACTGTAACAGCCGTCTGGTATTTATGAGTAAGGATGTTAATAGTTAGCGTGCGTGAATCAATCGGTCTAAGTATAATTAAAGAAAAACGTTGAGTTTGAATTTTCCCACAATATGAACGCGGTGAATAGTTGTTTTCCATTTTAATATGACATGTTTAATTTTATACGACTATTATACTAGTCTTTCAGCTTGCGATCCAGAAAAACATGTATCCACAACTACAATTAAAAGGAAAATAAGATATCCGACTGCACGAGAGTAATTCTCATAGTGTAACTGTCTGAATTCAAAACACTAACAACAAGACGGCATCAAAAAGTACTGTGTGTACCTAAGAGCCATAAAGCTCTATTAAATAGAAGTGTATTTGTAACGAGGATACAAATATATTAATAAACTACCACAAATAATAAAATAAACTGAAAATATAGACAGGACCTTTAAATTTAGGCTAAAACAGTTCCTTATAGATAAGGCATATTACACTCTGGATGAATTTCTAAAAGATAAAATATAGGATAGAATTAGAATTTTGACATATTATATAATTTAACTTAAGATCTATAATTGTAAGGTTGATTGATATTAATAATAAAGTAGATATAATTATTTAAGTGTCTATAATGAATATTAAATGTTTTAAATATTAGTAAATTTGCACGCCTCAAAGGGGTTAGATGTAGAGATACTTACTAAATATATTATTATTTAAGACCTATTTATTGCACCTATGTCTTAGCAAATAAATCAATTTGAATTTGAACTGTTGCCTACGCTTGAAGTTACCTATTTTAAGCGTACGTGAGAAAGTATGCCCAAAGTTATTGCAAAGTGAGAATTATTCAGAATAATTCTCGTAAAATCAATTACTTGTAACAGGACGTTACGAAAAAGAGTATTTTTTGTTAGAGGGGTTTTATATTGTTATTATTACAAATCATTGTACCATTGCCTTTGACACTCGGAAAATAAAGACTAATCTAATAACACCTCGCACATCAAAATAGGTCAATCAATAGAAACATACATACACACACCGAAAAAAATATTATTCACTTTCTTACACAATCGGGTAAAAATGAATTAGTGGCCTTGTAGAATTAGTAAATCGTTCTCTTGCCATTTCTAGAGTAGTCTCTTGCCTAGTGATAACTTTTTTGTACACTAAATAGATACTACCCTATATTTGACCACCAACTCGCCTGATGGTGAGCCACGGTGCGACCGAGGATGGAGCTCGTCTATCTAGAAGATAACTATTACAGTTTCTTTTACTGTTCATGGAACATACAGTTTCTTTTCCTGCCGCACCGGTGTCTATCAGTTATTATCACTACACTTATCGCTCGTCCGATTGCACTGACATCCAACCGGTTGCGCCGAATTTGAAATAGCACCACTATAACTCGGCCTGCCAAGCCTCCTCCCTGCCCTCAGCGGTAATACTCGGTGGTTCCATACTCGACAGGTCTGACTGGACTGGTAGTTTGAACGGAGGGGAGTACCAGACGCGTCGATTTTCGAAACATGCCAAGTCAGTTTTAAATTGCCTTATGCGGAACATTCAAAGGTTGTCTGGTCAGTTTCGAAGGATATATTCAAACTTGTAGGTTTTTTTTTAAATAAAATAATTAAACGACTAACCACCAACTCGTCTGATTTTAAGCAAGCCGAGGATGGATCCGACCTAGACCTATCCATTCATTCTAGCCTTCGTTCTAAGATTGTAGTCCTTAGGAAACGGAACGTGGCAGGGAGCTCTATTCCTGTGTAGTGCGCATCAAGAATGTGCATTGAAATAGCTTATTATGTATTTTTGGTAGTGTGCCGACTTTCTGCTAGTCCTGTGGTGGAATGGGGAGGCTGAATGGTTTATATTAAAATAGACATAGACATAAATTTACATAATTTAAAATGACTTATTGTCATATTGATAAATTTAACGGAGGTGTCGATAAACGAAAACCACATCCCTCTAACAGCAGGCTAGTGATTGTAACCGCAGTTGACATTATGAAACAGTTGACTTGCACTGCTGCTATCTCCGAAATGTGCTACAAACGCTGATAAATAATTATAGTTAAAAAAACTGAAAAAACCGACTCCAAACTACACAATTCTTTTACTCGGATGAAATTTTTTCAGTTATGTTGTTATGCTGGGGCCACACTAACAGGAAATGCCGTTAATTATCGCGATGATGAAGTTTAACGTAAGTGTGGCCACGGCAACGCGATAATTTGACAACGACATTGCCGTTTGACGTTAGCCGATAACTCAAGTGGCGGTACATCAAATAGCCCATACAGACTCACGCTGAGTAAGCCCGAGAACGCCCGAGAAGCGTGAATGTGAGAGGTTTCTCTACGTCTCTTTCTCGTGCTCGCCTGTTCTCCGATCGGTGTCGGTATTTTTGCCGGCTTCAAAGGGTGTCTTGGGCGAGAAAAGAGAAGACTATCACATTCTTTTTGTCGGGCGCGGCGCACACCCGCCCGCTTCCTCAGCCGCCGAGCGCGGTTGTAACGGGACACGGAGCGTAACGTACGGGACAATTAGTCATCCTTTTTCGTGCATGCAGCCGGCGTTCATCGACTTATTAGACGATGTCATGCCAAAAAGGCTCAATTCGTCATATTGTTATTATGATACGTCCGGGTACAACTTCTGTGTTTAAAATCGCTTCAAATATTTGTTTACTACGGGCTCAATACCTCTATCTTAACATAGTCGTAGTCTCACTCAAATTTCATCAAGTATTGTTCAGCGGTTTAGTAGCCAGCTCCATTATTTGGGGGCACGGCCGTGACCCGCCATGTGAGCCATGTGGATTGTTCAGCGGTTTAGTCACCAGCTTCGTTATCTAGGGGCACGGCCGTGCCCCGCTATGTGAGCCATGTGGATTGTTCGGAGCGTCGTGATTGCAATTTATTATTTTTTATTGCGTTTTCTCGTTTATTTTACAGTTTCGTGGGTCCGCAGACCTACGGTTTTAATATAAATTTAAACTTGATACCACCCACGCGTTCCCGAGAAAAAAGGTCTCGACAGACAGACGGACAGACAAACAGACAAATGGAAAACGAAGTAATCGTATACTTAGTCATTCTTTTCGAGGTACGAAACCCGATCGGTAAGCGATCGCTATCACAATCAAAATCACGTATCGACATCTTAACTAATATTATTAGTATTAACTAATTTATACATAATAGGTAATCAAATATTATTAGCTAAATGATTAACTAACTAAATTATAAAATCGAAAGTAAGTCTGTCTGTTTGTTACCTTTTCATAACCAAATGGCTAAACCGATTGTTATGAAATTCGAATCTAGAGACGGAAATAGGCTACATTTTGTCATTATCGTCACCGTTCACCAACATTTTTCCTCAGTATGCAGATGAAACCGCCGGGCACAGCTAGTTCACAATAAGCCTGTTATATACTCGTCACGATAACTCATACCATCGCACCACTATTCAATTGTAAAACAATTTCATAGTTTGTGTAAACAATGTACGTGCGTTTTACGAGTTCATTTGTGAGCGGTTTCTGTTTGGAATGTGTCGACCTTCAGGGTCGAACGCAGCGCTCTAAATAATAGTAATGGAAGTATTTGGAAGCTTTTCATAAATACTAACTTGAAGTTGGCAGGCTTTGGTGAACAGTAACATTCGAGTGGGAATTCACTGTTTGCTACACAGCTTTGTGCGTTTCTGCGATTTTAGATTTATCAGCGACTTCATTTTTTTGTATTTTATCAGCCGCAGTGTTCTCTATTTGTTTATACATACACATATTCTCTTATTCTCATTTCTAGAAAGCCAGACGACCGATGAAGGGGTCAATGAAGGGCTAGGCGGGTAAGGTTTTATATTAACTGGCATTGTTATCTTTAATCTTCCTCTATGTTTGTTTAGTTGTATGATGCATAGTCAATATGTTGTCGAGATATATGTTGTGAAGTCTCAATTTGGGACAAACTACTTAATCTTCTCGGTAACCACATTAAATCAGGTGGAAACTGAGTAACTAGTGGAATTAATGGAAATTGAATTCTTAAACAATTGTGTGGTCTACTATTCGTACTAATGACTATTATGTCTAGTTCATAAGTTAGCTAATGACATACGCCGCAAGACCCTCTCCGGCCGTGACCTTATTGGCCGCCTTTTGACATAGGTCTAGTAGAAAGCAGCCAGGTAGGGCCACAATAGGCCCTGTGACGTGCAATTTGATCGATATGCGTCTGATGTTACGGCCTTGGCCACACGCGTTTTACTATACGCCATATGATAACACGATAAGGTCAAGGGTCTGAATGACGAACGTGCTTTGTGCCCCTGGGTTGAGTTTGACGAGTCATCTTTCATCACACGGGAAACCGATCTTCCAGTGCTTGAAACCTTGAAACCCTTGCAAAGCTCCTGTTTACATGTGTTTGTCGAAATATGTGATAATATATGTCTTTACAATTTTTACAATGTACAATTTATAATTTGGACCTAAACTATATTCCTTAAATGTATACACAACATGTTATAATTACAATTACAACAATAAGATTTTCAGTTTCAAAAGTAAAAGAAATAAAAAGAAAATTGGTAACATCACTTGATTAAATTAAATTAATTAAACATCATCATCATAATCATCATATGCAGCAAACACAATATTTTTAACGTCTTGATTAAATTTGTAAATTTTTTGATTAAAGACATCAATTGAATCATAGTGTTTTTTAGATATTTCATTGTATTGGCGACACATTCTTACTGTAGGGTTATAGAAGGAAGTATTATTATTGTACACCCCTAATACGAAAGTATTTGCAAATCCATCGCGCTTTCTGGGCTTAATGTTTATGCTGATATTTGCAAGAAGAGATGGGCAGTCAATTTTAGAGTGTATAATTTTGTGTAAACAAACTAAATCTGAATTTAATCGTCGCGTTTTGAGAGTTTGTAACTTAAATTTAGTCAATTTTTGTTTATATGATTTAAGCTTTCGTTTTAGGCCCTGTCTATAACTTAAGATACCTAAACACTTGCTTTGTACACGCTCGATACGTTTCGTGTGTATATCTTATAAGGTAAACCGTCGGGAATCAACTTATATGGATACATCACCACTGGTATGTATGTATGCTAGTTCCAACCAGACACTAGAAAGCACTTCACAGCCATTTCGTACTGCAAACTCTTTCACCAACTGTTTAAGATGATGCAGAATTGTACACAGACGCGACTATAGATTGATCCTCGTACGAACACGTGTATATCATAACGATTTCTCCAATCTTTTGCAGACTTGTATAATTCTCCTTGTTTATGTTTTTACAATACTCTGAGAATGAACACCACATAGATTACAAAAACATGTTCGAAACTTCAACAGAAATATTATTTCGTTCGCTATTTATAGAAATACGTTCTAAATCAGATTTGGCACATTGTTTTATAACAATCGTGACGCGGGCTACGTCTTAGATGGTAAGCGGTATAGTACTGCGGTATAAATGGTAATTTTTTTCCACAAATAGGTCTGAATCACTATGCGTTAGTTAGTACGGAGCAATGTCGCAGTATGATACGTACGCAGTATGGAATTCGTGTTTTAACTACGAATACGCACGCACATCAGGATTTCGTATCGGTAATGTAATGACTAGTGGTTGGAATGACGATATACATCAAGTATTTCCATTTGGTAATTTAAATAATGTAAAGAAATTGATCGGACCGAGTAGCGTGCTTTGGGAGAAGCAGAATTGAACATAAGAGTAGGGAAAATTCTATAACGTGTTTTACCGGATACATGCAAACCTAAAATCACGCTTTTTAACACGCTTTTATTAGGTCAACCTGTATGTAACTATGTAATGAAATCTAAGGTAACTAATTTAACCATCTTCCAAGGATCGTAGCGTCATGAAAATTGGCAGCTGTATGTAGTTCTGATGACAATACAATAATATGGTACTGTCGAACTGATCTGATGATGGAGCCGGAAGATATGAACTAGAACTCCATGATGGAACATCGTATCATAGCTGTGTTTGGATTTGTTAGAAAAGTCTTGTAATGAACTTTGACCACAATAATTTGTAGCGTGTTTTTTAGTTATTTTTTAAACTGTAATTTACTTCCCTTACGGTTACTGGGTAGGCAGAGCATCAAAGAACATGAGGCCGTTTGATGCCACTTGTGACCGTGGTTAGAGGGTTACATGGATTAGTTTTGCTGATATGTGAGATATAAAACTTTTTATTGTAAGCAATAATAATATACGAGCTTTTCATTATGTTCACACAGTATTTGCGTGGTCAATGGTAAATTGAAACAATTTCAACTTTTGGGTTTATGATGTTTGTGAAGATGTTTCACAGCTCCGCGAATGTCACGTAGGATAGACCATCAAACGTTGAGAGCGGTACCGTTCTACACAACAGCGCACTGTTGATCGGTGACTGGATTGTATTTTTTTTTTATTCGGCGATAGGCTTACGCTTGACCGTCAACTCACCTGGTATTAAGCGACAGTTACGGCCTACGATGGAGCGCGCTTGCCTAGCTATTTACTCGCGATTTGAAGACACTTAGATTATATTTTTCACATAAAGAAGCAAAGATTAAATAGTTTTACGTGTTATTAAGTTTTAACAGATTTATCGCGTATATTTTACATCATTTTATGAGCTGACGACACAGGTGACTACAACAATTGCGAAAACCTTAGAAAACTGGTATTTTGTTTATGTATTTATTTATATATATACTTGTTGATTGCTTTAATAAAGGCTTGTGTTGAGTTGAATAGTATCTGGGGGTTAGACAAGTGACATTCTAATTTCGTGAACGCCGGTAGAATTTAAAAGTAATTGTATGGCATTGACATTAGCTAACGAAATGTCACGTGACGGCACGTCACAGTTTCTAAGCATACTGTCAACGTTTCTGTTTCTACAAACGCATACGCTTCGATGCGTTTGTAGAAACAGAATCGTTCGCCAGTTGTCTGAGGCGCTGATTGTACTGCGTTGTCACATAAGTTGCGTGTTCAGTCGGTACACTGCCGTGGCCGCGCTTGGCACTCCTCGAGTCAGGCGTTGTGCCGACAACAACACGGACGAACGAAACAACGCTGTCGCCTGTCAACTGTTCTTATCACGAACAAGGTTATTACCACCGGTGTTTTGGTTATTATGAATCTTATATCATTTGTAATTAACATTAAATGGTCAAAATGCTACGTCAAATTGATATGTTAAGAACCAAGTTCGAATTGAACCAATATTTATAACCAACTTCCAAAAAGGAGGAGGTTTTCAATTCGACTGTATGTTTTTTATGTTTGTTACGCTATTACTTCGCCAATTATTTATTGATTTTGATGA
Source organism: Lycia hirtaria (assembly GCA_947563715.1). Classification (NCBI taxonomy): domain Eukaryota; kingdom Metazoa; phylum Arthropoda; class Insecta; order Lepidoptera; family Geometridae; genus Lycia; species Lycia hirtaria. The sequence goes on from OX387376.1 coordinate 24,403,913, forward strand.
TTCTTATTTTGTTTGGTAGGTCATCCACTAGAGGTGCTCCCATATTTTTATATTTTATTAATAAAGGCTTGTATTTTTTTTTACATTTGTTCTAATTTTTAAAAAAAATCTTTAGATTTGTTTGTATTATTAGTTATTTCATTATAGTTGGGCAATAAAAGTAAGCGTTTAAAAGTGCAAAGGAAAAAAAGGTGTCGTAAGGTGTGCTGCAATTGACCGGATTGTCATTTGAAAGAGATTCGCCAACGGACACGTTCAATTGGGAGCACTTGATAAGACAATTGGCCTGGCTTATGATATAACAACAAAGCTATACTCGTTGCAAAACAAATATGAACTTGAACACGATGGAGAGGTTACATTTGCATTAAATATCAAGACTTATATAAGGCTGTTCTGACTGATTTACTTACTAATATACAATACCAGCTTAAATCGCTGCTACTAAAGATGATACTTGTTGGGTGCTTGGTTGGGTGAAGTATCCACTAAGGAAGATTTTAGCGGGTGAAACCCTGGTATACAGCTAGTTTATATAGAATTAACCTAGAACGTGTTGAGACAAGATACGTAGGGTTTCGTTGCCATAATCAAAAGTAATAATACTTTACGAGCATTTATTTTTAAGTTCGTTTTGAAAATAAAACCGGACAAGTGCGAGTCCGTATCGCCCCCCAAGGGTTCCTACAAACTAGTAGATAAACGGGGGAAATTATATATTTTTTATATTTTCCTTCATAAACTGAAAAATATACATCGTAAAAATATTTAAAAACCTGTTTTAGCTTGTGCTAATAAAGGTTACAGCACTTTTTTGCATAAAGACACTATTTTTTTTTATTGAATTAAAAATGAATAGTTTTCGGATTTTATCGGATGAAACTAACAAACGTGTAAACAAACCAAACTTTCACATAAACGATACAACACAACGCACGCAGCGATTGGAAATTATTCAAAATGTACCCACTAATGGATATTAATATTTTGTTATGTCAACATTCAAGGCCTAAGGGACGTGTGGGCGGACAGACCAGAAAGGACATTAAAATGTCGTATACCCGAAAACCCGTTCTATATAATAGTACATATATGTGGATCGTTGTTCTAGTCTGATACATGCGATACGAATGGATAAGAATGCTTTTCAATGCGATCTGAAGGCCGGTGTGTGATGCTAGTTGTTCATTGTTCGTTGTCACAGAACAATGTGCTTACTGACGACACTTATTATCTCTTTCCGATCTGTTATCTTGAGCTATGTTGATTATGTTGGTATTCCAATTAGAATTGAAATTTATTTGTTTATAATAATTTACAACCCTAGCAAAAAGCGTTTAGATTGATATCTGTGTGTGTGTAAGTATATATTACGCATCTGTTTTATATTATGCGTATTTGAGTGTCTGTCTGTGGCATCGTAGCTCCGAAAGAGATTCAACACAAACATGCGTATTACATGTAAGAGAAATGTTTATTTGTTAAAATCATAAATTATCCAACGGAACGGACACTGACACAAGACACATAAAAGTTGACTCGGCCCAACAGATTAGTAAGAATAAGAGAAGCAGACATGGCACGCAGAACTGATTTACCGATGGGGCCAAAAAGTTCTCGAATGGAGAGCACGCATCGACGCATACAGAGTAAGACAACCAACCACAATGTGGACATACACAATGAGGCTATAAGGTTTCGTACATACAGATGGCAAGAAAACACTGTTTGTTGGACGGTGCCATGCGAGCAGTGAACTACTTGTTTCTGATAATGATGACCCAACAAAACAAAGAAGACACAAGCACATGGTATTACGTCAAGTAACTTAATTCATGCCGAGGAATACGCACCATCTTCAAAAGTATTTGACTAATCGAATTAAAGTAGATCCGGGCTCGGCTAATGCGATTATTATGGTGCCTCGTAATACAGTTAAGTGGTCTCGTTAGACCGTGCAGTTCAATAACATTAAATGCAAGGCCATTACTCTAATGGTAAATTATAACCCGCATGTTGTATAATTGACTGCAATCTATTGTTAACCGATACAAAATGTGTTTCAAATAATGTTTGCTTGTCTGTTGCAGTTTTGTACGTTTATCTAATTTATTTGTCATTTTTTGTGTTCTAGACTTTATTAAAGACGAGTAGTACGCGCCGCGCCTTCATCCCCTATAAATGTCTTTGTGGATTCAATTTAGATATTATAATAATAGAATGCTGAATTTAAGGTTCTTGCTATTCGGTTCGACATCGCTCGCCTCAAGATTTAAACGATATTAGGTTAACTTGGCGGTTTCGATCACACTGCATGTTTGTATTCGAATATAGATTCGATGATAATAAAAGGAAAGCCGTTAAACTTATCTCTATGAAAAATGATGAAGCTGTCATAATAATGTAAACCTTTTAGGATCATCATAAAGGAATGAACTCAATTTAATTTTGTTTCTTCGCCTGAAAATTCAACGCTTTAATACAATTCATCGACATCTAATAAACACTCCCCGAACATTTTCAAGTTGGCCCGTTTCACTCATAACTTTCGTCAAGATATTATCACAACGGTTCCTGGGGAGGTTTAATTAATTTCGACCCCGCGTTTTAACATAATTCATCTTTTTGTTGCAGGTAATGAAGACCTTTCAACGTGTTTATTGAAACGAAAACTGGGAATTATATGAGAGGTAAATTTTTGAACAGATGTTTGTGTCACGGTGTATATGCTAACATCAGTACGCTTGCTGGTGCTAACACGCGCACGGACTATGGCTTCACTCGTGTATATATAGCGGCTATATTGACATGTATACTTTGTACATATTCGCAAATAGACTTTAGCGCTGCGTGAAGTTCATTTATTATCATTACGTTTATATGTTTTGTGATTGTGTTCGGAATAGCATTATCATATCACATTGCGTGTTTTGTTTGACCTTTCACTATTTTGGTACCTACTAACAGTTCTATCGCGCACTTTTTTTAATTATATAAACTTTGGGTAAGTTTCATTCATCCTAATCCTAACTGAACTCAATGTTATAAAAGCGAAAGTAAACTGTCTGTCGTCTGTCTCTCTGTCTGTTTGTTTCCTCTTCACGGCTAAACGGCTGCATCAATCAATATGAGATTTGGCACAGAGATTTTGTAGGACCTGGGGAAGGATATAGGCTATATTTTATCATCATCACCGATTTTCGTCACTACGCGGGTGAAACCGCGGGGTGCAGCTAGTATACTATATCTGTGGAATCCTTTAAGGCTAGCGATACAAAAGTTAGTTTCAAATAATTTTTTGTTGCCAAATCGTGTTTAGAGAATGCTAAAAACAACTTATTTTCTGTTTAATGAATGTTTTGTCTTGTTTGAATCGTTTTTTTATGTGAAACATTTTCGTAATATCATAAATAATTAAACTATAGTCGGAATATTTTTTTCAACTCAAAACAGACTCGAGTGACCCGTAGTTTTTATTTAAAAAGTGTGAAAACCACGTTAGTTTCCATAGTAGAATTCGTAATATCATTGTCGAGATTGCTTTCGTACAGATAACCTTACATACACTCAGTAAATTTATATCTTCAAACAAAGTATCTATATTAAAAGAAGAACAAAAAATATCTGACTGCAAAGTAGTTTTGTAGTCTAACTTACGATTTCGTTACGCTTGATATGCTGTTGAGTGTGCATTTTTTGTGAGAAAGTATGCGTAACATCACTATAAATGGTTATAAATGTGCATTCTTTAGAATAATTATTGTAATATCACTTGTTTATTACCAAAAATTTCATTGAAAGTTATGAAAAAAACGTATTTTTTATTTAGAGAGAGTTATTATTATATTTTTTTAAATACAGCCTATGACATAATATATATATATAAACATACATACGCTCGAAAAACATAAGCGTCATAAAACATAACGCAATCGGGTAATAATATGGCGAGTACTGCGTTAGCAAAATTAGTGAACTTTATTCGTATAAGCCCTATTTCAATGGTGTAAAAGTTGTTGAAGTAAAAATACGTACCAAAAATTGAGCTGTAGTAAATCGCTTTCATAATTAGAATTCAAGTAAAGAAGTTAACATATTGCAGTCACACCTAGCGTTGTTTCATTCGTTGTTGTTTCAATTAGAGTTACGTTTCCTTTTTAGGCGTCGAGGATCGTACTTGTGGCAGGACACGCAGGATGGACGCTTTGTTAGAATTTATATTAATAAAGCCTTTGTTTCTATGTGCCTATTGTTTTCGCTCACTTGTGTACAATTCTTTCTGTCTCTTGTCTTGTTATTCGGGTTTTTGGCCGATATAAAATTTCATATTTGTTTTGAGTTCGTTTAGTTTTCTTCTCTATTCAATTTTCATTATAACGGCATCTGGTTTCAAATCTTGAAATTACGATTACCGCCTCATTGGTCTCCGTCGTGTAATCACAACATTAACTAATGTCTTGAATCCTAATTAGACTTAATTTTCGCCTTCAAATCAACTTTGATCTTGAAAGGCTTTCACGCCTTGTGCCCAAAGTTTAAGTTTATTTCAATAGCCTTCCAGTAAATTCAACGTGCCGAGATTTGCGTCGAAGCGAGTACCTACTTCTAAGGTAATTGCGCCATTAAAACCTCACTACTAAGGCTTCATAGTTCTACAAAGTCGGAAATAAACGTTGACGCGTCACCTTATTTATTCTAAAGATCTAAAATACATTTAATTTGGACTTCATTTGAATGTTTTTCGAAACTGGTCAGATTATTTGAGTTTAGCATTATACTTATTTAGAATTGTCGTTTTTTACCCGACTGCGTCTGAAGGATGGTTATGTTTTTCGAGTCTATGTATGTATATATGTGTGTAATTGTACGTACATATTATGTGGGTATGTATGTATGATTATATATGATCGCTTACAGCCTAAACGGCTTGACCGATTTTGATGTGCGAGGTATCGTTAAATTCGTCTTCACTTTCGTAATTATAATACTGTCTGATGTTTTGTCTGATTTAATGTACCTAAACTTTTTAACCTTTTGTTGTTTGACGTTTCTAAGTGCGTGTGACATCTCTACGGAAATAAAATGCATTAGATTTTGATTTTTGAGTTTTGACACTTCCAGAGTATCATAGGCTATATGTTTTGTAATAATAATAAAATACATCTATCCAAAAATAAAAATAAATTACAGTTTAAAAAACTAAAAAACACGCTACAAATTATTATGGTTCATTACAAGACTTTTCTAACAAATCTAAACACAGCTATGATACGATGTTCCATCATGAAGTTCTAGTTCATATCATCCGGCTCCATCATCAGATCAGTTCGACAGTACCATATTATTGTATTGTCATTAGAACTACATACAGCTGCCAATTTTCATGACGCTACGATCCTTGGAAGATGGTTAAAATAGTTACCTTAGATTTCATTACATAGTTAGTTACATACAGGTCGACCTAATAAAAGCGTGTTAAAATGCGGTTTTTCAGATTCAGATTCAGATTTTATTTATTGTTAATTGTGTTGTTTTGTTTATTGTTAACTGTGTGTTTTATTTGTTGTTGTAACTGTCTGTTTTGTGACCTCCAACGATCTTTTTCGTAATAAACAAGTGGTTTACTAGAGTTATTCTAAAGAATGCGCATTTATAATCTTTTACAGAGATTTTACGCATACTTTCTCACAAAAAACGTACACTCAGAAGCATATCAAGCGTAACGAAATGGTAAATTAGCAAAAAACTGCTTTTCTACAGTCGAGTATTTTGTTTTTCTTTTAATATAGATACTTGTTAGCTTGCCAGAACTATTACATTTTATTGCTGTTTCCTACTTGATTTATGCCGATTGTAAGATTTATGACGCTAGCGCATGTTGTTTAGAAGTCACCACTTCACCATCTCGTATTAATTATTTGCTATTTATGTCCCTTTATTGATAATTATTATTTTCCATTCAACTGAAAATTTATAACGCTCTGATTCCTCGGATATTTTTGAGCAATATTAAACTATACGATTAAATATGAGTTGGTCATTGCATTGTTGGCTCCCACTCAAAATCATAAAGTGCTGTGCATATCTAAAACTATTCAGGTTATTGTTATTAGTATATTGTTCTCGTCGTGATGTTCTGTCGCATCTTTCAATGCATTTCTGGTTCAACGAATTCAACAAACTGCTTTATAACTAGTACACCGACGGACATACTTGTACTGCTCTAGAAATTTCTGCGAAAGAACAGTGTCATTCTGAATTTAGACAGGTTTTCAATTATAGAAAGCACAAAATATAACGGCCATTTGGCAATACTCACAAACAACAATTTCTTTAATGGCCGATCCCATAAACGAGTCGACTTAAACTCAGACACACTTGCCGGTACCGAACAGAAGCGGGCTGATAAATTATTGTAATCCCAATAACAAATTGATGGGGAATGGATAAAACACCATTTAACTGTGACAGTAATTCAATTTCAAATGGTAGATCTTATGAAATTTAGTGTTTTCATTCATCTATTGCAGTTACTTTTTAAGTAAAGGTGATACAATTTTTGATGTCTTGCTATTTATCAAGACAAACATTTGTGTGATGAACATGGATGTTTGTTCTGTGTCTGGGTGTTTCTATGTATCATATGTATATATTTACAAAAAAAAAGTATATATGTATTCTATCAGCCATCTAGTTCCATAGTACAAGCTTTGCTTAGTTTGGGCTAGATGGTGTTGTGTGAAATGTCCACAAAATATTATAAATATCATCAGTATATGTACATATATACCAATGTATACTGATGCTAATAAATTTATAATGATTATATGAGTTCTACGATTTATGCGTCTCTTGCTACTTGCCCATCTACAGAATTAGTAACATGTATATAATTATTATGTGTGATTGTCAATATGTTTGAAACTACAACTTTCTAGTGTCTTACTTATTCTTTCATGTTCATCTCAGCCTTTATCAATACACTGCCGTATGTATATAGACATATTATTTATTGCACCATTCTTTATGGTCTTGCGGTGATCTCATCCATCTTATACTTTACTTTAAATATATTCAGTAAATGTACTCCAATATTAACTCAGTTGAGTTACTGCTTCTACCACGGTACCGGGATTCAACGATACCTTATAATTACCCTTTTGATATCTCCCCCGCTTCTAAATTAATCTGAAGTGGATGAGGAACAAACCGTAGCTTCAGGGCGAGATGATTGATTTATCAGTATCCACTAGAAAGGACCGATTTGACTCATTGAGTTTGGTAGGGGTAACTATTAATGTGACTGTGGTTTTAATTCAAGACAGATTTAAATGGTAATCCTTATCGTTTCATTTGAATATCTCTTTATATTTATCTTGTATTTTGGGAACAGCTTATGGGGATCATTACCCTTTTCTTTTAGTGTACAGTTTATTATTATATCTTAGTTAGATTACATGTTATATATATGAGTGTGTATATCATGTTTGGGATTTTTAGTTGACATTCATAATTTTATATTTATACATGCATAGTTAATTTAACATATAATATTTATCTACGTTTCGAAACATTCAAGACTGGGCTAAGTTATTTGATATTTCATTTCGCAACGCCGACATAACGTAGGTTTGGTATGTAGCTCAAATATCCATCTGTCTACAAGAATAATCAAATCTATTCCAACACCGGCTATTTCTGTAAGACGTATTCGTATAGATAATCTACGAATGATATAAACAACGTTATAAATGAAGAAAAATAAACTTGTTTTTGTGATAATCAAAATTAATTTTGCATTTGGATATGAATCCATAAATTAGATTCCACTCCTAATGCTAGATATGAGTTGATGATCATTTATGAACCCATTTGATTATTTAACCGTCAATTTCAAGTATATAAATGTTAGGCATCACAAATAAACGATCAACGTTGACTGTTGAGTAACTCTCGTTTCCATTCGCTGCAAGGCTGCAGGTTTTTGATAGACGTGGAAACGAAACGCTTTAAATTTGTTCCATTTCACTAACTTCAATCTTTCTTATGGATCTTTTTGTATAGGCGAATCTGAATTCATCTAATCTAGACCCTATCACAACCGTTTAAGGTGTTGGAATGGAAGTAAGTGCGGTTACATAAAATGTCGCAGCACCTCGAGGCCCGTTATGAAATTAGTCTTGGACGTAGGAAGCTGTTAGACGATGCCATCGCACGTTCCTTCCTGTTTTATAACCGGGAGATGTTATCTTGCTTGCACCTCATCTATCCTGTTAAAGCGGTTAACGATGTCCAATGGTATCATCATTTAAAGCAGTCTAGGTTTGTATTTATTATAATTATTTCTATTTGTGCGCCCGTTGAAAATTTTAATTATTCCGTCCTAAGACTGATAAGACAGAAAATAATGTTTGTAGACAAAATTAAAGAAGAAAAAAAAATCTTCCTCTTGCATAATAAAAAAATAATTAAGTAATGAATAGTGAAATGTACATAACATTAAAACAATCAAATTGCAAAAAATACAAGTACATAAATTTAAAGTTTGCTTTTTGAATAAAATGGTGTTCTTAATGTCAAAGTTTGTCTTATATGTATACATCTAATACCTTTAAACGAGCAATTCTTGTATATATAAAATCTGAATCTCGGAAACGGTTCCAACGATTTTAATGAAATTTGGTTTGTAGGTAGATTAGGGGACAATAAATCGATCTTGCTAAGTTTCATATTTAGTTAACCCGGGTTTGCTCGTACATATTTTCAGTCATAAAAAAAAACAGAGTGGAGCTCTGTCGCCTAGGTACTACATATAACATGGATCACAAGTACGTACTTCAAATAATGATATTTAGTAAAATAGTCATTTGTGTTATAAATAACCTCTATAAGAATATATCCATTGCTCAATAAAATGTACTTCTTACAATTGTATAAAATTAATTGTATTTTATAAAAAAAAAAATAGGTAAGTAACGTAAAATGAAAAAGAAATAATAGGCCTGTTCGAATTCAAACATACTTATGACTTCTCTATAACTTTTCATGGAACCCTTTTTGTTTCGTTTTCTCATTTTCAGAATAAAAAGTTTATTTCCCAATTTTATTACCAAAGCTCACGGGAACAATTAAGAAACTTTTGTTATTTGTTTCTGTACCTTTGCTGTACTTCACCCTTCTTATTGCCATTTGCTCGTTTTATTTTCGTAATGTCGCCTTGAAAAAGAATTATCTTATATGGCTTCGAGTTTTGAGTAAACATTAATAAATAGTTAACAGTTGTTCCTTTTCCGTTTTTGTTTTCTGTTACAGCTTTATTCTACAAGTGCCTTGATAATTTTGTTAAATTTCGATTGAAGTTTTTCGAGATGTTAATTTAATTTTCGCTTGTATCTACTCGCGACGTCGTGTATCTGTTATCTTGATGAATTAACGCTTGTCGTCTATTATTTCGAAACGTATCATAATTGTCATGTCTCTATTGTCATTGAACTCGAAATGTTATACATATATCGTTAGCGTGTTTATCTTTATTGTGACTGTTTATGTTCGAAGAAGCGTTTCTATTTCATTTATAATTGATGAATTACGTTTTCCTTGTTTGGTTTTATTTTATTGGCATAAAGATTAAAAAAAATAGCATGCAAGAACATTTTAAATCTGCTCTCCAGTTCATAGGAAAGCAATAAATAAAAATCGTTGTAACTCTAGAGACCCACATAATTATATTATTTCTCTACGTACAGACTCATTGACTAAAATCAAGGAAATGATGCAATTTGTAATTAAATTAACTAAATTCTGTAATTACCTGGCTCGTTACAGACTTACAAAAGTAGGTTTTTGATGCTTAAGGTGATCGCGATTGTTATTCATTCAAATGATACACATTTTAACGGATTCGCGATCTATCCGTGTTTGTGTTTCGGTGTTTTCGGTGAAATGTTTCATTTCAATGAAGTTTTTAAAGCTATTTTACGTACACTTTCTAACAAACTCAACATCGTATCAAGCTTAACGAGTTCGTAAGTTAGACAGCAAAAACCTCTTTTCTGCAGTCGGTTATTTTGTTTTACTTTTAATCAACCGACTTCAAAATAGAAGGTTCTCAATTCCGACTGTATTTTTTTAATGTTTGTTACCTCAGAACTTTCGACTGGATGAACCGTTTTTGATGATTCTTTTTTTTATTTGAAAGCTGGTGTTTCCCGTGTGGCCCCATTTTATTTGGTCCAGTTCTGACAATGACATCCATGAGAAACCGACTTCTCATGGATGCCATTGTCGGAACTGGAGTTTCAGTTTTTTAAACTATAATTATATAGATACTTGTTTGCCGCGTTTAGTTCTTTATCCAAACAGACTGCATAATGTGCACACGTACGTGAACTAAGAATTGGCTAATTCCGTCTGCTTGTACCACTTGCATCTCGTCAGTTCTGAACGTGCAGCGCTCGCACCAATCATAATTTATCATACGAGATTGATGACGAGTACCTCCCGGCGCAGATATCAAATTAAATTAGGCATTCCTCGAGCCGCCAGAGTGGCTTCAGTACTTGCACGTATCAACTACGACCTGATAAACTAAATAAATTGTGCAGCGGTGTTGCACTTACTTCCCCGTAAAACTGTATCATCATTTTATTACTCTTATCCCACTCAGGTGGGGTCAGTGCAGTATATATGTTAGTTTTTTTTTGAAATCTAATAAACAAATTCGCGTGTCAACTTTTCTAATATCCCTACTCAATGATTTTTACTTAGATTTTAAAACTTGTGATGCGCGAGAGAGTAGCTGCGCGCTTTGAGGATAGAAATCATAGTCCTTCTTTCTCTCCCAACCCAACACTGGCAAAGGTGTTAGCCATCTCGAAGGTTATACGACAAGGGGTTGACATGTCTCAACGTCTACACAATAGAGGCGGTAATCGTACTTTAATCCCTCTCTAAATTGTTTTCACCCATTTACCTACATAGAGACTGTGCCCTAATCTGTGACAACATGGTCAGTAGCGCGGTAAGGCCGTCAACTACTCTGTGTGATGTGTTGCAATTAGTATCAGGAACATGGGCTGTGGAAATGTGGTCGATGCAGTAGTAACACTTCCTATAATATGGAACGCTTAGAGGCCGTCCATTCATCACGTAAGGTCTAAGACATTAGAGTCGTAATGGTCAGCTAATGAAATTGAAAACTATTATTTGCTATCAAAATATACAACAAAATACACGGCTACATATGAGCTATTTTCGTAGTATGACTGTTACACATGATATAATGTGAATGTACATTTTCTGTGAGAACATATGTGCACATTAGTGGTACATATTATTTTTTATTTTTTCTGATAGTTTTATTAGTATAACAAAAATGTAGCCTATGACACTCGGGAATCGCTGACTAATTTAACGAGACCTCGTACATCAACATCGGTCAAGCCGTTTAGGCTACTAAGTAATAGAAACGTACGTACATACGAGTACATGCCGATGTACAAAGTATCTGTTCGTGAAAGCTAACAATTAGACAGGAATACAGAGTTACTTTCGCTTGTATAATATTAGAGATATTGTAAATGTAGTTTGTATGAAGTTATATTGGAGCTCCCCCAGCCCCAGCTGTGGGCGTGTGCGTGCCCAGTACAGTAGGTATGTATATAATAACGCAGGTTCGTTATGGCATCGTCTTGGTTCGACACAAATAAACATGTATGCCGGCATCCATTGCGGAGCAGATACGACCGCTCTGCCCAATTATTGTTACTACTTTCTACGTTATGTGTTTTTACACGACTTAACCGATTGCGCCAGAGAGAGGGTGATGTTTTCTATGTTTATCCAGTGGCCTAGAAGGTTTGACCGGCTTTGATGTGCGAACTGGCACCAATCGACACCACAACAAATTATAACGAAACATATAAGGAGGTGTTATCGCTAAAAGCTATATCTTCCAGACAAACTTGGAAGGCGTGAAAAAACAAGTAAAATAAGGGTTTGGAGTATATCATGATATGTAACTATAAATTTGTTTTTCTTCATAGTCACATAATCGTTCAGAAAGCGTTTAAATAAAAATTAAAGTCATAAAAGTTAATATAACAAAGGAAATGATTCTCAGCGCGTATTGTAAAGGCAACAGGTTTAGTTTCCAACGTGCGTCCCCGGATGCCCGCAGACGACGTTACATTAATCAATTTATTGACCAGCCGTAAGATAATAAAGAAGCGGCCATAAAGTAACCACTGATGCTTTTCCTGTGGGAATATTTCTCCGTCACTAGACACTGTAAGTTCTGATTTACGTGGTTGTGTATTGTGGCCTACATACTCATGTTTCCATTCACAATTTTAAGTGTAAGGTGAAACATTGATTTTCCAATTGTTTTAGTCTCTTAAAAAAATTGGGGTGGAATTCTTTGCCGCCATCTGTTTCTTGAGAACTACAATATTAGAATTTTTAATGTTAGAGTGAATATATCTTTTATATCGACGAGCTCCATCTCCGAAATACCGTCGTCTAGCATCGGGCGAGTTGCTGGTAAATCATAGGTTTATCTAACAAAAAAAAAAAAATGTTCTAACAATGTAGCCGGGAATCAAAACCAGTACCTTCTCACGATACGTACATACTCGTACGTGCTACTTATCCCACTGAATCTAGGAGCTATTTATGTTAAGCCTCGTTCACACGATCGAACAAAGTTGCATGAGTTGCATGAGTTGCATGAGTTGTTTGACTGGCCTTGTGGCTCAGTTGGTAGTGTGTTTACGTCTACCTGCTGAACTGAAAGGACTTGGGTTCGATCCCCACCCAGGGCAAACATTTGTGTGATGAGCATGGATGTTTGTTCTGTGTCTGGGTGTTTCTATGTATCATATGTATATATTTACAAAAAAAAAGTATATATGTATTCTATCAGCCATCTAGTTCCATAGTACAAGCTTTGCTTAGTTTAGGCTAGATGGTGTTGTGTGAAATGTCCATAAATATTTATTTTATATTTTATTTTATTTATGACACGTAAGTACTTTGTTTGCATTTGCGTACATATTTTTTTTATACCCGATTCGGAACGCCCTGTTATCTTTTTCTCTCTGTCGCATAATAATATTGTTAAATATAAGTTCGATAGTGGTACACACATGCAAACTTGGGTACTTGGTTCATTCCCTCTGCGTTGATTTTAGAACTGTGTCACAGAATAAATACTAGGACTGCGGTGAAGTTCGTTTAGGGTCACAATGTCCAGTGAACCAAAAAGTCCAGTGAGCCAATAAGTTTAGTGGGCCAAAATGATAAATCCCAAAAGGTCAAGCATGTATTTAAATAAAAAAACCGGACAAGTGCGAGTCAGACTCGCCCACCGAGGGTTCCGTACAAACTAGTATATAAAAAGGGGAAATCATATTATTTTTTTATTTTCCTTCATAAACCGAAAAATATACATCGCAAAAATATTTAAAAACCTGTTTTAGCTGATGCTACTGAAGCTCTTTCATATGATACCCCACATGGTACGGTTAATTCACTTTAAAATATGGACCTTCATTCCTTGCATAAAGACTCTATTTTTTGTGATTAAATTAAAAATGTCCAGTTTTCGGATTTTTTCCTATATGTGTACTCTAACACAATGCTTCTTGCCAAATTTCATTGTTCTAGATCAACGGGAAATACCCCATAGGTTTTGATTCCCTTGTGATTGTCGAAATGTGCTTTTTTTACGATATATTCGGCTGTAACGTTTTTTTTACGAAAACTTAGAAACTTTATTTTTCTTTCTGCAGCAAGATACTATGGATCTGCGTATATGGTTTTAATTTCAACTCGATACCTTCACGCGTTCCCGAGATAAAGGTCTTGACACCCGACGGACGGACAGACGGACAACAAAGTGATCCTATAAGGGTTCCGTTTTTTCTGTTGAGGTACGGAACCCTAAAAAAGAATATTATGTATTCTATCAGCTAACAACGTAACAACAACGAACGAATGTTACGTTCTAGCAACGTAACATTGTTGATATGTGTGTATACAGCACATTACTTTTTACACAACAATGTTGATAGTCACAACTCGGTGTGATCGATGTAGGACGGTAGTGTCGGCAGCGCCTCGCTTCGTTTCTACGTGCGCCGTAACTCGATTGGCAGCCAATCTAGCGGCGGCGCTGAGCGCGTCTCTAATTACCGGCCTTCTGTCTCACCAATACTCACTTACACAACTAGCATACATCATCATCATCGTCATCAGCTCGGACACAACAAGTTCACTGCTGGACAGACCTACCCCATGGATTTACAAAAAGACCTGACGGAAGTTAGGTCGGTCAGTCATAAATCATAATCATAAGATAAAGTGGGGGAGGTGTCTTTAAATTGCGAGCGAATCGGTTACTTACTTCTAGGTAAGCGCGCTCCATGCATCGTCACATTTAAGGCACTCAATCTATAAAAAGTATCAATAATACAATTGGAATCAATATAACCACTGACGTAGCGCTTCGTTGCTGAAAGACTCACTTCAGTCACATCAGTTGGGTTGGTTCTCATTTATTGCAATTTTTACCTGGAATATATGTCTACCTTCCACCGCCTCTATTTTTAAAGACTAATACGCGTACAGGTATTAAAGAGCAATGCACTACAGATTCTAAATTTTGTTCGTACAATTGTTGCAAAAATTTTGTACTCGCGAGGTATACTGTTCATAGAACTACTAGTAACTATTTATGTAGACATCTGTACCTCGTTTCAATCAATTACGGAGATCCTAAAGTCTGGCCCACGGTGGTAACTGGTGCTGCGCGCGGCAGATTTATCTTTTGGCAGCGGCTCATGGTTGCGAAACTGGTCGGACGGTCTTCTTTAGCATTATTATGCTGCAATATTATGATGGACGTGTTTTTCCTGTCGCTGCAAATACAATACAGAATTCACGGTATTTTCACCCGACTGTGCAAGAAGCAGTGTCATGTTTTTTTTTTTACAATAGATTGTACAAAACTGTCCACGTTGGTGAAATCATGCTCTTCACAAATAACAAGGAAAATGTGTTATCTTCCAAAATTCTTGTCTCGTGGACCAGTCAGTGCTTGATTAGGCTAATTGTTATGTGTTAGTCACCCACGACAAAGCCTTTTAAGATACTAACTCAACGTTTACTGTTTTTTTGCTGATATACCGTTTGCCGGTTCGATTGAAGTAATTTGCTTAATTAATTAATTAATTAATGATTAATTCCGCTGGACAGAAGAGCTAACACACACACGATAGAACGTGATGTACTCTGTAAGTGCTCTTATTATAAGAGCAGGCATTTACCGCCTGTGCAAGTTGAGTTGAGCTTTATTGCGTCGTAGCAAGAGTCGCTATAAATTGTACTAAGGTACTATTAAATATACTGTGACATTATGCAGCAGTAAGCACTAACAAGGTTTTTCGTCTACGTGGAAAGCCGGCCATTACCGTCCGCCCATTGCCGTTGGTTGGGCCGACCTCGTGAGCCATAGAATACATTACACTCGCTACACAACAAGCAATCCACCAGCTTATCTCTACCAGTGGACAAGTTGGAGAATTAATGACAATGCAGGGGTTTCTCGTAGAAATGCGATTGTAGCGCTCGAATCGCTTCGCATTTGGGTTGTCGCGTCAAGTCAAGCACAGAGTTGTGGGTTGAGAATTTGAGATCCTATTGTTAGACTTGAAGATTTATCTAGCTCTGTGTTTCTTTTAATTAAAATTTTGCCGTTGGGAAGCTTTCTACATTCAGAGCAGATATATGAAGATTGTGTTTGAATTCTCGGTTAGGTTAGCATATATGAAGAACCTAGTATTGAAGTTGAAAAACAATGTATGCTAATTATACATAATAAATTATAAAAATACTAATAAACCGCATAAAATCCGTTGCGTAGTTTGTAAGATCTAAGCGTTATGATGGTGAAATTTAGTAGCTTTATTTTTACCCGACTGTGTAAGAAAAGGAGGGTTATGTTTTTTGTTGATTCAATGGAGTATGAGGAAGGGTATTTTTAGGCTTCGGTGCTAAGGGTGCGGGAGCCTATTCGTGACGCTACGGTGTCTGTCTGTCCTACACTTAACCGGCTGTATCTTTCGGACGGTAATAGATACAAGTCTCAAAATGGCAAGTTTATAGGGTTCACTTGGATGTAAATCAACAGATAATAATTAAATAACAAACAGTTTATACAGTATCAGTTTTTGTCATTTCAAAAATAAAACAAATTAATCGACATTGTTGTAAGACTTATGTAAATGTGTGACGCTAGATGGCTTGAAGTAAAAATATTGTATGACGCTTACGTCGATACAATATTTTTACTTAAGCTAGCGAATGGTGCGCCGCACAGTCATCTTGTTTTATCAAAATCACGCTAGATAGCACTCTTCTCAATATTTTCTTTAGATATGCTTAACTTTTCATAATATTTCTACTATAGAGAATATGTGAAATCACAAATTCCATTTGAGGTAGCTTAAACTGCGCAAAATGTACCAAATGTGCCAGAAATTATTACGCGAATGTATATTAAGAGCGTCGTACTCGTGAAGTAGAATCGGCCGAGTTATCTAATCGTGCTATTTCGACTCGCACACAAAGAGTGGCGTTGCGAAACGGATGCGATTGTTTAGGATAATTACGAACATGCTGGACTGGGAAAAAAAGAACGTGGAATGCACCAGCTGCTTCTCTTCCCGGGGATACTGTAAGTCAGTTAAGGGACTTGAGGGAAATTGTTGCTTATGTAGGCGATGGGCTAACTCCCCCCTCACTGCAAACCAATATTTCATCTTACCCTCTAATACCTTCTAACCCTCTAATATCATCTAACCTCTGTCAAATGTGATGTCAACCGGCTTCATGGTCTTAAATGCTCTGCCTACCCCGTAACCCCCGTAAGGGAAAATAGGCGTGATATATGTACACATGTATTTAAAACCGGTACATGTCGAACGTATGAAGAGCCACTAGGTATGCCAAAACTGGCAGAATTTTCTAATGCAAATGCAGTGTATGATTCATATGACAAATATTTCTTTTATATAGTAAATATTGTAGTATCCGTATCGCCAACATAGAAATAAAATTAACTAATAACTCAGCTGTGCTTGAAAAGTGTGACAAACTAACTATAATGTTTTCCGAGGGGCATAACATATAGTTAATACTTTTTATTAAAGTAGGTAGTAGGTAGTAGGTACCTAAATTACACGCTGCGAGTGCGATATCTCTTTTTAAATACGATCGTGGGAACAATGTTATATCGTCGCGTAATCGAAATAGTTACCACAAAGTCTAACTTTACCACAAAAACCATTCTGGGAACTTGGGCCGAGAATATTTCTGTATTTAAAGTTCCCAAAATTGTGCGTGACTTTCATGCTCGTGCCCTTAACTTAGAGGGCAGACGAAACGTTCCGCCAAAACGGGTAGGCGAGAGGACGCGCCTCATCGCCACCAGTGTTGCCAACCGTACACAGATGAACTGTACACAATTGCCGAAAATTACTTAAATAGTTTTTTTCTTTTGTTATACAAATTGGTGGAAAATGAGACACAATGAGAAATATATTAATTACGTATAGACTTAAAATATGTTTTTTTTGTTTATTCAACGTTAATAGCCTAGGTATTATCTAGGTTTATTTGTTCTGTATAATATTTAATGTATTGAATTGCGTAGGTGGTTTGTATGGATAGTTAAGATTTTTTTTTATTGCGAATTTGATGGCGCTTGTTGTAGAAAAGACAAGCGGCTATAGATTTTGAAGCGAATCAGACATTCAAAATCTGTAGATGTACAAGTAAAACTGATAGGTTGGCCACACAGCTCACTACCGAAACCCTGATAACACATATATATCTTGTTTACCTCCTCTCTGTGCGTCATTTTTGGAGTATTTTATACATTTTAGTATTCGAACCGCAGTGCTAAAAGTCTGCGATGACACATCTGACAAGACGATGAGGATAAACTTTTCAACAGCTTTAATAAAACAAGCATATAGGTCGAAAAACACAAACTGGACTACTTTCTTTTGTTACTCTGCATCTTTTCTTACAATTATAGTCAAAGACAACTGAAGTAACCGACTTAAAGATTTTTTCTTCGTTTACTTGGGCTACATTTTTCCTGTTATTTTATTATGAAAATCAAAATACTGAACCGATTTTGACAAAATGTATATGAAACTACCTTTGAAAATCAAGTCATAAATGGCGGAGTAATCGCGTAATAAACATAAAAAAAAACCGGACAAGTGCGAGTCAGACTCGCCCACCGAGGGTTCCGTACAAATTAGTTGATAAAAGGGGGAAAAATATTTAAAAACCTATTTTAGCTTATGCTACTGAATCTCTTTCATATGATACCCCACATGATACGGTTAATTCACTTTAAAATTTGGACCTTCATTCCTTGCTTAAAGACACTATTTTTTTGTGATTAAATTAAAAATTCTTACCTTGTTCCGTATATTATTAAATTATAAATGCGTTCATTTAGAAACTTGTTTGATATCAAACATGGCCCAAAAACAACGCAATGCAAGTTGTGTAGATTGTTTACGTATTTGATTATACGAACATTGTGATCAAAGACATGAGGTTACGTTCATGTCAGCCGTACTCGGCTCTGCACGAACATTGTCCGACCTCGGCTAGTCGTACCGTTACCCATTGAACCATCGGCGGGGCTCATTCAAGTGTACGAATACCGTCGGGGTCAGTGTTGCTTGTCTGTGGCGGTGTCGTGACCGGCGCAGGCGCAGACGTGACGGGAGCGGAGCGACACCGACACCGAGTAGGTAGACCTCGCTAGAAACCCGGATATGACAGCTAGACATGCGCTGATAGTGTTTTCCTGTTTTATGTGCGGCTTTAGGGGCTAATCGGTTTATGAAGTTTATGTAACTTGTAATTGGCCAATCGGCACTTATACGTACAGTGTCTCTATTGTTTTAATCCGATTTCGGAAGAGGTGGTTACTTGTTTTTACCCGACTACGTAAGAAAGATGGTTATGTTTTTCGAGTGTATGTGTGTTTGTATGTATGTTTATTTATGACAGCCTATAGCCTAAACGGCTTAACCGATTTTGATGTGCAAGGTGTCATTAGAGTCGTCTTCGCTTCCAAAGTGTCATAGGCTATATTTTTTCTAATAATAATAATACATCTCTTAAAAAAAACCGTTTTTCGTAACCTCCTACGAACTATTTCGTAATAAACAAGTGATTTTACTAGAATTGTTCTAAAGAATGCGTATTTATAATCTTTTACAGCGGTTTTATGCATACTTTCTCACAAAAAACGTACACGCAACAGCGTATCAAGCGTAACGAAATCGTAAGTTAGACTGCAAAAACTGTTTTTCTTTTAATATACTTACATACATGTTCTAGTGTATGTATAATATTTCTAGATAGCATAATACAGTTTAAACGGCTTGACTTGATCGATGTTGATGTCGTTTAGATTCGTCTTCTCTTCTCAAATATTAATAGGCTACATTTTTTGGTAACAATAACAACACAAATGCAAAAATTTAAATAGCCGCCTCTGACAAAATAAAAGGTTTTACGAAAAATATTGTAAAGTAATGAATGCTCATTTAATCAATTTTATACACTTTTTCATGAGAAACTTATACTCAACATCATATTAAGCATGAACATTACATTACAAAAATTGTTCTTATGCAGTAGGTGCCAAGTACGATAAGTACTTGATAAGTGCCACCAGATGGCACTTATCAAGTACATCAAAGAGACAATGTACAGCGCGCGTTGTGAAAGTGCTGGTGCAACGGCAGACGTGCGTCTGTCGACGAACATTGTTGGCAAAGCGTAGGTACTAAATTTTGGCAGGCGCGGCGCCTCGCTTTCGAAACGCCCCACATTGCAGGCGCTGAAGGCTCGGGCAGACTAGCGACATAGCTTCTGAAACAGTCGCCATGCAGTCGCAATCGCGTATTTAAGTTAAATTTAAATAGAAATCTCCGAGTATAGTTTCAATCCCATTTGGCGGAACAGGGCAGTCGCCTCTCCTTTTTGGCGTCATGCTTTGGTTTTCGCCGTAGTCCTAGATTTCGAATTAAATTGATCCGTGCTTTTACTTACAGTCACGTGTACCATCCACATAAGTATATCGATTAGCTCGTCGCTCCGTTACCGATATTAAAGTCGCGCGACGTATGCCGCGCTTGGAAGATGTCGAAACTTCAACGATCTACGCGCAACGCGCAAGTAATTGCAACGCGAATCCAAAAGTTTACTAGAGTAGTGTTCAATGACGGAAGCGTGCAGTCGTTGAACCGCCGGTCGCAGATGCTAGAAGCCGCCGGTCTGTCCGAGCCCGAAAGGCGAAACCCGGCGTCTAGCTCGCCGTTGACTCATACGCTTGATGCAATAATACTCTTTATTGTACTTCGAAATTATTGTTACCTGCGAACGCGAGATAGACTTGAAATAGCCGCTAACACAGACGGCATTTACGAAATCTTGCAGAAACTTGTATTTCTAATCACTATAATAACAGCGGTAAAATGAAGATTCCCACGCATTTTGTTAACTTTTATTTTACTCTACTGCTCAAGATGGAGGGTTCGGTTTTTCAAGTGCACGTGTATGTATGGTTCTGGGTCTCCTTTAGCCTTCAAGGATTTATCGATTTTGATGTGAGATGAGAGATTTCATTGTCTGAACCTCCCGAGTGTATAGCCTATGGGCTATAATTATATCTAAAACGTTCTAATATGACTAGGTTTAGATTCTAGCCCTAGGTTTTCTTTCCCTGAAACCTCATGCGTCTCGTCTCGTCGTAGTCTCGAGCGTGCGTGTCGTCACCTGCCGGTCCCAACGAAAGACCAGCGCTGGTTAATTCAACCAGCATTATGCTGAGTTGGAACCGGCTTGTGACAAGACCGACATTTTGTATTTGTTGTTTTTGTATTTATTGCTGTGGTTGTTTTTGTCGCAAATTATAATGTATTATTATTTATTATATAGACATCTAAGCCATTGTTGGAATACGATCCTGCGCTTTCTGGAATGGAAGTTCACCGCACAACCGACTTAAGGTGCGACTGCACATTCATCCCTTCGAAACTCCATTCAGACATCTGTTCGGATAAAGATTATAGGAATCAGGTTCTGGGCAACGTTTACGACTCCCGTTCGGAGGGTACTTCCTTGTAAAATATGAAATCGTAATGAAACGGCGGCGCGAGGGTGTGCTCTGTGCCCCACACTGATTGGGATTTAACGTCGTTTGTGCCGCAAATGGAATACGCGCAGACACAGAGTCATTTGTACTGGATTTACTATGCTGTCGGATGGGATAAGGGTTCGCGGGGACCGGGGGGAGGGGCGTAATTTGAATGAATCGTTATTTGCTTTCACACAGAAGCAGATGCTTAATAGTTAACGACGTTTCGAATGAAATTCATGTTGAATGGGTCGCGTTATTTTTATTTAATTGTTTTGCATTTCTAGATACACATTTACCTAGAGAAGAGATACTCGTCGCGATTTGAAGACACTTGAAATATGTGGGGAGGGTGTGGCCGAGGATGGAAGCTCGTCGATCTAGACGCTAGCTTTGAAAATTCCTAGTCACGATATTTTACATCAAATTCGATTAAGCCGTTTATTTTACAGCAAGTAGATACAGAAACACATGCTACACACACAATACATACGCTCGTAAAACATCACCCTCGTTAGGCAGTCGGGTAAAAATATGTCGACTCTAGCAAATCTATTCCGTGAAAGCAGACGGAAATCCAATCGCAAAGTCATCTCCGCGCGGCGCCGCCATCTCCCCGTCACGGGCATCCGTGGCCCATTTATATCTTCTAATCCAAAATACTTAATACTACAGGTACGTACTACTTACTCAGCAAATATATTTAATTCAATAGCGACTCTAGCGAAATTATAGTAGTAGATCATGTGTACGAGTGTGAGCAGTGAAATCAATTGTATTTGTATGTCGTCGACAAAACTTCGAAAAAAATAACAGTAATGTCACCCACTGAGGTGTGACTAGAGCTTGACCGTGAATTTTACTGTGACTAGAACTTTCAGCGTGTTAAATGTAGAACATTTGTAACAAAAATGAAGAAAGATATTAAGGCCTAGTATCCAGTTGCTGTACGGATTTCATACGGCGTACGTAAATCCGTACAAACATCATAAGACACGCACATAAACTAATATTTAAAAAAAAATACACTATATCGGTCTAGTACGCCCTCGCTCGACACAATTATTGTCTAGTTGAATCTAGAGCAGTGATTCTTAATCGGTGGACTCAGTTGGATCATCGCAAAGCATCCAGAGATCCAATCATTTCAGTATTACTTACATCCATTCTTAAATGACACTTCTTATTTGACGCTTCTGTAAAATCAGCTTACAATTTTCATGCCCGTTGCGTTCGCGTTATTAACGTTTGTGATTTACACAATAAAGACCTTTTGTAGTTTGACTAAAATGATATATTTATAACTATATCAGGCTTTATCTTGAGTGATTGACTGATAGACATCGTACAGCCTTAACCGCTGGTCCTAGAGGCATGAAATTTAGAGACTGGCTTCCTTGTAAGTATCTACTGAGAAAGAACTTTTCGATCATTGGTAAAACCGTAATTTATGATGTCCAAAAAGAAAAATAAATCGCTGCCCTCATTGCTTAAAATCTGAGGAGGTATTGTCAATATGTATGACAATACCTATATTTATAATCATCGTATTTAGTAATCAACGGCAAGAAACACAGAAATTACTACACAGGCAAGAGTCATTCTCTTAAATGACGAATGATAGAAAGAACTATTTCTCAAAATAATATGTTTCTTGGACGCTCACAAAAAGGGTTAAGAACCACTGGTCTAGAGGATGTTCTCTCGCTAACAAACAAACCAATAACAAGCGGTAACAATCAGTCCCGTACAAGTACGTATGTACGTATGTACGTATGTACGCGCGCCGCAAGGTCGTTTCCATGACAACGGTCTCGCTTTCCAACACCCACCCAATAACACCGGCTGGATATAAATTAACTCTCGCGAAAATCGAAACGTATATTCTCGAACGCAAAAAGAGGGCTCCAATAAAACCAATCTCTGAATAATTGGCTACCGAATCTACTTATCTTCCCTCGGCGACAGAAATACGTAGACGTATCGTCACGGTGGCAACGGGGCGGACAAATAAAATAATGTAGCTGATTCGCGGTAATCCGGCACCCATGTACTCCGACATCCCGATATAATTATATATAATTGATTGCATCAAAATGTACGTTTTTATTATGTTTCAATTGTGTTTAATTTACGCAATAAACCTCATTTAAAAGTTTGAAGTCGTATATTACATAGTGCTAATAAATAGAAAAATATATATTAGTCTCTGTTGTGTTACAAGATTCTCCTCAAAAAGTTTCCGACTTCCAGACTACAATGGGTCTTTATTATGACTCTTTAGTCCGACGAATTCAATCATCTGTTAGTCGGATTACCGCAGGTCTACTGTATACGTGTATTTGGAGATTCTAGTGTCTCAGCAGACGTATACGAGCTCTGCTCTAGTACCTATAAAATAGAGTCGTAATACTGGTAACTTTGGACTACTTGGGAGTCGACATAGGCCGGTCATATTAGCACAAGGTGGGAGAACATACTTAGACTTTTTTATCCAACACTTCTCAATTAGAGTCATGTTTTTTAAAAGTTTCGTAAAAACGGTAAACATAGAGACATGGTCCCTATCAGATAAAATAATATCGAAATAAGATAATATTTAGAAGTAAATAACAGTTTTCTCATTTTTGTATGGAAGAGCGCGCGACGTTTCTTCACACATACAAGAGCCCCATTAAGACCTCTTACAACAGTCACGATACCAACATCGTATTTATTTTACTTTTAAACTAGTCATAGTCATAATTATAACAAAACAATGCTTGTTGTCTGAATCAGTCTTGAGCCTATAAAGTTGTTTGCATGCGTAGTCATTGACATTTGTCTCGATACTGACGCATCACGGAAGCGACCAACGCGCTGTGTGTAGGATTTTATATTCGGCAATATATTATTCACCGATGTTGCTAATTTTGAACATTGTGCTAGCCTACTTTGTTAGCGGGGTCACGTTCTTACTAATAACACGTGACACGTGAACAAAACTGATTTAGATCAACGCATGACAAGGTTCGGTGTGAAATACCACACCGGGACACCTGCTCACCTTATATTAACACTAGAGTGCACGCGCCCATAAATACTCCTTAAGCGCACGCGCGGGCTACAGGTGTAGGCCACTTATGGGTCAATTATTTCTCTGAATAAGGCAATAAAATGAGTAAAACATAGCATATAATTACTAAACATATTTATTTTTATCAAAATGGCTCATAAAATCAACAAAATTTAGATTCTTTATTATAATTTGAAACTTAAACATAAACTTCTTAAAAATCAACAAATATTTGGAAGGGTTGAGTTCTCTTAGTCTTATTTTCATTTAGGAACGTTATATTTATCACAAAAGGCGTTTATTTTAATCTAATTGAATCTATTATCAAAGTAACGGGTAATAAATCAGTCTATTGGCATACATTCCGGACACACGACTGCCTGATGTTCGCTACAAATACGCCTCATACATTTGCTGCATTGCTTGCGCGTGCTACGGTCGCGAGCCCTACTGCAAAAAGCACACCGACCAACTCCTCCCGAATAGACATAGTTTGTTGCAAGGGTTGTTCTGCCAATCCTAGAAGTAGTCTGCCTTTCAGTTTAATACCTCTGGGTATATTTTGTTGGGATATACGACGCTCAATAGAAGGTCTTGCAAGATCAAATCCGACTTCTTGGAGGTATTGACGACGGATCACTTTCATTTGAGGGTTATTCATCTGATATATTACTTTTGCTCGAAATGTCGTCGTCTTCATTATCCTCCACCTCCAGCAGCCATCTTTGTATTTGGTCGCACAATCTGTTCGAGTTACCCGCCATCTAAAAAGTGAACAAAACAGAATAAAGATACATGAAAAACCCATAAATACAAACAACAAACACTTAAAAATTAATTAACAGTACGTTTTGTAGTAATACTGCAACAAATGTTTCATATTTACCTCAATTTCACCACTTGCACACTAAACACTTAATTTCCTCCAACGCTCGCGCGGGCTACAGGCGTAGCCCACCAACTTCAAGGGCGATTTTTGCAGACGTCCATGAGCCGCGGGAGTCGGCACGCTACTGGCGGGAGCGGGGGGTAATGCTTGAGGAATACATTAGACGATAGCGCTGTAGCGCGGCAAACAAAAATTATATACGACAATATTACACGCTGGGTATATGTAGCTTATGTAGTATTATGTAGCCCGCGCGTGCACTCTAGTGTTAAGCACAATGCACTCCACTCGTGTGTGGAGTACTGCTGCCACCTTCGAAATGGCTAATTGCTAATAACACCAGTTCGAGGCTCCTAAATCGGCAAAACGGCGTACTGTTCGACTTATACGCGACGATTGGTAGTAGCAAAGATACTACTTAGCCTGGAACACCACGGCAAGATACTCGTACTTAGTAGTTAGTCTGTTAATCTTCTACATGATTCATTTTTGAAGAATGCGCATCAGACCTTGTATTGCTATCCCCTTTTTCAGGACAAGTAGAAAATCTGCCCACTACCACCAGTAGCCGTACGTTCGGCGACTTAATAACTCTGACACTAAGGCTGGCCACTCAGTCTCCACGAACTTGCTTACTTACCTACTTACCACCCGTACATTGTAGATTTTGCTGAGGTCTGTACCGAACGTTTAATTTTACGTTTCTAATCCGTACACCTCAGGAATGAAATGAATTGCCGGTTTCTTTCTTCCCTGAGATATATACAACATGAGTTTTTTCTGGGTCTGATTGGTCAGGTATCTTCTAAGTCTGCGTGCTTCATCGCATACCAGCACGTCAAACGCGGATTTAATCGTGTTAAAGAATATGAACGATGTATAGTTTCTCAAATACATAATTTATTATCTCCGTAGCCTTGACAATGTTGCGCAACTCTATTTCACAAGTCTTGCTTCATAACACTAAACTATATTAATGGATTGTTAAAAAACATATTGCTCATATTCCTTTCCTTGTATTGTCGATTGTTATTACTTTAACTACAGAAACGTCAGCGCAGAATCAATTGTCTGTCAAAACGAGCCTATTATGTTTGTAAAGCCAATATTGCAAAATTCCATTGAGTACATAACGTACGTAACGTTTGTCTTATTTAGGGTTTCTATGTACTTGTTTTCTCTGCAAGCTGCAATGCAACTGCACAGGTTAAGTTATAAATTGTGCGTAGATTTTTTATGCAATGAAGTGACAAGTTTCCAATTTATTAGCTTTAATGACATTATCTTAATTTATTTTCTTGTACTATTATAATATTCAGCCAAAATATCAATCATTGCGCTCATAGCTTATTTGGATAGGTATTGTTAATATTATGTTAATGTGTAATATCTCAGAAAGTTATAAGGCCAATAAATAATTCTGATTCTGAAGTGAAGACGCCCCCCCTGAAGATAAGCTTCATGCTTGGTCATGACATGCCATACGTTACTGTGGACTTCAACAGTTCAAATTTCTCAATGCACTGTGCTCGTCATTGTAAGATGTCACGTTACACTCGGCAATTTCGCTGGGAGCATCGCCCTTCAATCTGGAAATCAATCTGTTTCTTACCTTTTCATGACCACACGACTGAACCGATTGTTGTGAAACTTGGTGTTGATATAGCTGAGGATTTCATCATCATCATCACTGTTGTTCATCAGTGAGCGGGTGAAACCTTGAATGAGCTGTAAAATATTCATTAGAGCAGTAGTAACTACTAGCTACTAGTAGCGTAGTAGAATCAATGTTACTTGTTGTAACTGTAACCATTCGGTTACACACGAGCGCTCGTAAAAGCTCGTTACACAGTAGGCAGGGCGGGTGACGTCACCGGCGCGGGGTTCCCTCCTCTGATTCATCGGCTTGCGGAGCGGACGTCAACTACACTTTTTACACTATTTGCACGAACAAAATGTGTAGAGTCCGATACTCAAGTCCTATTAGGCGCGGCGCTTCAATCGTATTTCGGTTATACATACTATTAAGGTATTCTGTGTACCGGCGGACAGTAGCTATCGAAGAACTAGCTGCAGCCCGCGGTTTCTTGAGAAAAGAGGTGATGATGATGATAAAATGTAGCCTAAGTCCGTCTCCAGGTTCTCGGCTATCTCTGTAATAATCTGTACACCCGTTTGACCGTAAAAAGGTAACAAACGTACGGAAGGTTATAGAAAATGGTAGATGGGAGGGCCAAGATTACATGTTCTCTATATTAAAGGATAACATGTAATCTTGGCTTGCAGTGACAGGGGTCAGCCCATCGCCTACATAAACGCCAATTTTCATCAAGCCTCTGAACTGACTTTTACAGTAATCCCGAGAAGAGAAGCAGCTGGTACATTCTATGTTTTCTTTTCTCCCAATTCAGCAGCATGGATGATCGAACTAAGCTGCGGGTAACGTCCACAAAACTACTTATCAATGTTGATTCATGCAGATAATTCATTTTTGTATGTTTTCTTGTTATACGTTTGTATCTCGTACATCAGTGACGTAATATTCACATGTAACAGTTCGATATCATGATAATATGTAGTGTAATATAGAAATGAGTCAGTTTGTTTGAACCCACAGAGCTACACTTACACCTTATCCAGAATATGATGTGAAGCGCGTGGAATGAAGGCGTGGCCTGGATACGTTCACAGCCACGCTACGTACGTGTATAGCTAAACTTCATGTGAAAACAAAATGTAGGCGGATCAATTCACTACAAGCCACGAAGACGCCAGGCACGGGCATGTTAAATATCGTTAACCGCTGGCCTTACCGAAAAACGTTACTTACTTTAAGCAATGCTTTACATAATTTAATCTTATTGAAAGTTTACGGTGTTTAATCGAATATAATAAATGAGTGATGCAATTTAACATTGACACGGTTATGTGTGTGTGATGAAAAATATAACCATCGAGCACTCCGCAGTCCGCCAAGGTGAAACGGTTCATTTAAGAGGACTGTTGTCACGCGAGCTCCCCGTACAAATAGGAGAGTACTGTTCTACCCCTAAACATAAACCGAGTTCGACGATTCTTTTTTATCTGATTAGAAACAAATGTCTATGCATCTACGGTTTGCTTTTTTAGCCGACTGCGTAAGGAGGAGGGTTATGTTGGTCGAGTGTATAAAATAAATAAATAAATAAATATTAGTGGACATTTCATACAACACTATCTAGCCCAAACTAAGCAAAGCTTGTACTATGGAACTAGATAGCTGATAGAATACGTATATACATTTTTTTTGTTGTAAATATATACATATGATACATAGAAACACCCAGACACAGAACAAACATCCATGCTCATCACAAAAATGTTTGCCCTGGGTGGGGATTGAACCCACGACCTTTCAGTTCAGCAGGTAGACGTAGCAGGTATGTATATATGTTTCTATACGATCGCCTACAGCCAAAATGACTTGACGGATTTGGATGTGCGATTTTGGTTCGTTAGATTCGTCTTCACTCCCTGAGTTTCATAGGCTTATTATTCAAATCATGAAAGAATCATAAAGGATAAGGATAGTATGGATAAGATTGTATTATATACAATCGGTTTGACTCGCTTGCTATAATCCTACTCCTAACTAATATTATAAAATAGAAACTAACTGTCGTCTGTTTGTTTGTTAATTTTTCGCGGTTACACGGCTGAACCAATCGTTATGAAACTTGGCACAGATATTCTTTAGGACCTGCATAGGCAATATTTTATCATCATCATCATGGTATTTCATCAGTACGCGGGTGACACCGCGGGGCGCAGCTAGTAATACATAACAGGTACGCGTAAGATCGCAACAACAACAAGAATATCAGAAACAAATCTGGTTGTAAGATCGCACCGACCTCAATATTGTTTTGCTTATTTACATTGTTGGAGACATCTGTGTAACCTATGTAACTACGTCGTGACAGCGTCGGACGTTTCCATACAGAGTAGGTACATGTCACGGGGGTTCTGGAGTGGACACGCTGCCTTCCCTGGCGTGCCGCTGACATGCTGTCCCTGGCCGGGAAATGTTCAGCCCACTGTGCCTCTCTCCTACACATTCATTGTGTTACTGTTTTGTTTACCTAGAATATTGTTTGTGGAACTATTTGTCTCTGTTCTTTCTATCTGATCACGTGTAAGACATGATTGCTCGTGATTTTAGTAATCTGTACCTCTGTAATTATTATTGTTGCAAAACTGTAACAACGCACTTTAAAATGTGTAATTTTGTTTTGAAAAGTATAAGTTTAGATAATGCTAAAACCGTCGAAAAAGACGGTTGAACCGATTTTGATAAAATCCTCTTTCAAACAAAAAAAAAACACTAGATCAAAATCGGTTCATTTGTATGAGAGCTACAATGCCACAGACATTTGACGCTTTGAAAGTACATCCTTTCAAGAACAAATAAATGGCCCATATTATGTTGGATATCAAATTGTAAAATATCCTTCTTTATTAGTGTGATTTTCTTGCGCAAAACAGAAATAAAACGCAAAGACATCGACGGTGTTTAGGTTTTCAAATTTCAAACTATATCTCTTTGAATTTAGGATTTAGATTTTTTTGTAGGTTATTTTTGCCTCTATCGATAAACGACGATAAAGCGGGTTTGGTATTATAATAAAAATATTATGTCAGTTTTTTTTTAGAATAAGCATCTAACAATCTACATTTGGATTTTTTTATAACAATAATAAAGTAGATTTTCCTATCAAACGAATTGCAAAAGCAACTACTGGCAGATCATTCACCACGACGTTATCTGCACAGGCATTTGTCGTCGGCGCAGTTTGCTCGCGTCCGGTCCTCGAGACCTGGAAACGGCTGATATAAACAAATCTGCTCTACACACATGGAGATTAACTGTAGCGAAACTATAAACATACACAGCTGTGGCAAGAACAATAGAACTTGAGGGTACTAGTGTGTTTACCTGGCAAACATTCAACCTAGTTAGAATGAGACGTACACGGACAAGAATAACTTGCTTACTGTTCTGGATCGTAGAACGGGAGTGGACTGTAGATAGGTTCTTGTTCGGTTCGGTTCTTGAAGAAAAGACTCGGAGCGTAGTCAACAAACGAATGTGTTTTATTTACAAATTTACACTACTTATATCCTAGTTCTAAGGCTACGGTGCCGTGCACCCCGTACGCAGTATGCGGCGGAGCGGCCGGCCAATGAGAGCGCAGAACGCGGTCGCGCTGCCGCTCTATCACCGTCCCGCTCGCACGGTCACTCTCGCTCGCGCAGGCTCGGCGTCCGTAACATCTCTCCCCCCGGCGTAGCTCGCGTAGCCTCTTCTTTAACCAGCACGACGAGCTTGCTTACTGGCCTCTTAAATAGGCCGGTCTTCGTGCGGACGTCTGCGACTCGCACGCCGCCATCTGGACCCTCGAACGTTCGCTCGACGAAGCCCATAGGCCACACGTTTCGTGGTAATCGGACACATCTTCAGTAGTACTTTCTTCGCACTTGATTGTTCAGTCACTGCGCTCATAGTTAAGACGGCTTCCGTGTCAATCGGCTTCGATTGTTCCGAAGTCACTTGTTCTTGATGCAGTGTCGGATGATGCGGACGTTGGCAACGATTCACACCACACGGTTTTGCTTTACAGAAGTTGCGTCGGTGCTTCTTTGTTATACACTTGAAACACAGTCTGTTCTCACGCACCAAGTCCCAGCGGTGATCGACGGACAATGCGTTGTATTTATGACACTCCGTGAGTTTGTGCGTTTTCTCACAAGCAGGGCACTGTTCTAGTTGCTCCTCCTCCGTGACATTGTACACTGCACTCGACTTCTTCTTGCCGGTAGTGTTGTTCACAGTCTTCATTGGCGCTGATGATGATGGAGCATAGCCATGTTGTAAGGCTAGGTCAGCTTCTCGCATAAGGAAACGAGAGAGCACGACGATCTCCGGCTCAGGCGTTCCTTTCTGTATCTCGGCGTAGTCGTACCATCGTGACTTGAGGTGTGGACTCAACTTCTCCAGAGCCTCTCTCGCCAGCGCGGGATTGTATAAGTACCCGTGTCGGTCAATACTACGGAGCACGCACACAATGTTCTGCACGCGCACTGCGAAGTTGTTCAAGTCCATTGCCGACGTTCCGGGCTTCGGAAGCTTCTTGAGGTCATCATACGCTCTATCTATGATGATCTCTGGTCGTCCGAAGCACTGTTCTAGGGTCTTCATAATCACTTCTGGATCGTTGGCCGTGTGAAGTAAGGCGGATACGAGATCACGGGCCTCTCCTTTTAGGCACCCACGCAGTCTCTGCAGGTTCTCCGCTGACGATAACTGGTAGATCCTCGTAGCGTCTCGAAACGTGGCTCTGAAGGCCATCCACTCGTTCGGAGCTCCGGAAAACGCTGGCAGATCGGGGCATCTCGTTCGTGGCCGGGTCAGCTTTTCCATTGCTTCTGTCAAGGCTTCTATGTTGCTCGTCTTGGTACGGGTGGCGGGCGATCTTCCCCGAACGTCGAAACGAAGGTGTCTTTCGTCTCTGGTCACGTTCCTTGGATTCTCTCGTGCCTCCCCCCGTCCCTCGAGGGTGTTCGTTCGCAACCACCTGTCCACCTTTTCTGGGTCAGTGGTGGTCTCTTCAGGTAAACTCTCCTGGTCGTCTTGAATTACTTGAAGATCGGCGGCCAGTTTCTTCCAAATGAGCTCGGCTTCGATTTCGAGCTGCTTCTTTTGTATTGCGGCCAATTTCTCCGCCGCCTCATACTCAGCGAGGCGTGCTCGGGCAGCGGCGCTTGCGGTCGAGCGGTTCGAGCGCACCGAGCGTGCAGGAGATCGGCGCCTTCCTTCGGTCGATGGACGACAACGATCAACGACAATCTTCGTCGACGCTCTACCTCGATGTCTTGTTCTTCTTGTTCAGGTTGGCGATGATCGTTCACATCGCCATGGCTTCTTGTAAGCACCATTTTGAAGCGAAGATGTTCTGGATCACGTTCAATCCGGCGCTCGAAGGACCAAGATGTTCTGGATCACGTTCAATCCGGCGCTCGAAGGACCAAGATGTTCTGGATCGTAGAACGGGAGTGGACTGTATATAGGTTCTTGTTCGGTTCGGTTCTTGAAGAAAAGACTCGGAGCGTAGTCAACAAACGAATGTGTTTTATTTACAAATTTACACTACTTATATCCTAGTTCTAAGGCTACGGTGCCGTGCACCCCGTACGCAGTATGCGGCGGAGCGGCCGGCCAATGAGAGCGCAGAACGCGGTCGCGCTGCCGCTCTATCACCGTCCCGCTCGCACGGTCACTCTCGCTCGCGCAGGCTCGGCGTCCGTAACACTTACAATAACATTTTTGCAAAAAAATATCTTATTAAATTCAATAAACATTTATAAAAACCAAAATTGAATCTCTTGACTTAGTCCGTACAACCAAGTTCTAACATTTTTTCGCTAATCAAGAATAATAGCAACGAAAATGTTGAATTTCGAAAATGGGCGACAGGAACGAGCCTATATCTAATTTTAGAGATGAATGGTAACAGTCGTATTCCTTGTATTTACAAATGACTTTAGACACGTCCTCTTGTAGGTAAAAATCAAAATGTTAGTAAAACGGATAGGAGATTCTATACTTACTGTACTTGTATAGAATAACTATTTTTATTTCACTTGCGTAACCTAGCTGGTTGAATGATCGATCAAATTAAATGTGCTATTGTGTTCTGGTATTTGTCAAATAATTTCAGGTCTTATCTGTTCCTCTAAAAACGACTGCAAAATGCAGCCCTTTCAGAATCCAACATCACGATTTTCAAAATCTGGTTGACTCCTTGAGATTTAGGTTAGGTACAAAAGAATATCACCGTGCTTTGGGTTAGGTGGGTATATAGCTCCGCCAGAAAGGCTCACAGCGAAAGACAAACACTGTTTTACTATCACGAGAAGCTGTGAGGTTCGTCGCGGGGTCACGTAGTCTCCTTTAAAGCGAAGGCTCTCTAAACAGCCTGCGCCGAGTTGGCTGCTGATCCTTGACACGGTTCCCGCGGGCGCGGCTCCGCAAACATTGGCGAAGGATGATTTGTTTACTGGAGTTTTCTCGGCGAACTACTTTGGGAGAGCCTTTTGCTCTTTCGGTTTTGATTTTTGTTTTTTGTTCGTTTCATTTGTTGTCTCCGTTGGGAAAGTTTTATGGTTTGGATCTATTAATGCTTTTGTTTACTTGTTGTAATATTTTTAGCTTTCTTTCGTTTGTTACATTTTTTCTATTCTTAGTCGTTGTTCCATGAAATTTCATAAGTATTCGTTTAGAATTTGGCCGAAACGATTTTTCAAGGAGATGCCTTTTGGTACGATAATGAAAGATTCGATGTAAAAATGTCGCTTGCGTACGTACATACTTAGTATTTACTGAATTATTGTTTACCCATTTTTATTGAATTCTTATAATTAATCATCGGAATAGATAATCGTAGTAATTCCAAAATTTCCAATTTCAAAATCTTATCTCGTGATTAGTTGATTGTTGCAGAAATATCTGATAATCTTCAAACGCATCCATCAAGACAAGTCAAGAATTATTAGTTTATTTTGGATGCTTATTTAGAAACAAGATTTGAATTCTAGTCTTCGTATTGTTTATCTCTCTCGAGTTATGCCGTTATCATCACAAATCTCTGTTCATCTAAATATACGCTAGAAAACATAAGTCACAAGAAGTCTTTTCAACATAATGAAACTATATAATATCTTTGCATAAAGATTTTACTAACAAATCTAGACGCACAGCATGTTTTGGTTACTTAAATATCATTATCATTATAATTAGTTTATAATAAAGACTGTACCTACGTCATGTTCGAGACTAAGCATGCAGATTGCATGACGATCCAGATCTACATAATCTGCCTGCTGTTTTATGTGAAAATAGTTAACTAGGACACGTTGCTTTTTAGCTTGCATGTAGTGCTCGCTCTAGATCTAGATAAATTGAGATGTTGAAGTGTTTTCACTCAGTTACAGCTCTATTATTTGTTCTGTTTTGATCTTACACAAACACGTAGCTTACGAGTACTACATATTGTATTTAGGTTTGAATCATTCTAATTTGATGTTTCGTTTTGTTTTCTTGTCAAATAAATGTGTTAGTTTGCTTGCAATGTTTTCTGTTTTAATTTATTGATATAGTAGTTCCGTTTTACCATTCTACCATTGTTACCCGACTGCGTAAGAAGAAGGGTTATGTTTTTCGAGTGTATGTATGTTTGTATGTATATTTCTTTGGCACGCCCTAGAGCCTAAACGGCTTGACGTGAGTGATTTTGATGTGAGTGGTGTCAATAGATTCGTCTTAGTCGTGAGAGTGACACTGGGTACATCAAAATTTAAAAAAAAAAACAAAATTAAGGATTTTGGCGGCAAAAAGTAATCTAAATTTTTTTTTTCAAAATACATTGAGTATGGTATCAAAATAAAGAATTTTTAACGGTGATTACGAATATATATAACTTATATGTTTTACGCATACTTTCTCACAAGAAACTTATATTCAACAGCGTATCAAGCGTAACGAAATCGTAATTCGGGTGTTTTGTTTTTCTTTTAATAATTATAGATACTTGTTTGAATTATTATTGCACGTAGTGTTGTGTGTGTTAGAGTTTACTTGGTAGATGCCGTCGTCATTATGGAGTGTTTAGCTCCCTCACCGTTGTTATTATTTCTTCAACTAGCATGATCATTTGCTTGTGTTTGAATAGCTTTGTAGAGCTATTTAGTTGTTGTTTTGTTTTCTTCTTTCTTGTATGCGTCGATACTAGCTGGTCGTCGGCGATCTGTAGCCACGTTCGGATTCCAAGACGCTACAACAAAACTGAAAGTCATTGTCGTGCATAAGTGGACACGCTATGCGTTCAATATTTTCAGGACATTAATGTATGTATTCCTATAGCATGTGTTTATCTTGTTACTTAAGTAAGTGAAACACCGATTTGCATGTAAGCGCGTGTAGTGATTGTAGCTGTAATTTGCTTCGTTCATGCCTTTATGTTTATTCAATAAAACTGCTGTGCGCTAAATAGGTTTGACTCGTGGACATATTAAACTAACAGTTCCTTGGCGAGCAAATGACACGAGGTTAAATTGTGCATCGAGTTGTGTACCGCCACGCGTGGTGGCTCTGAGTGTCCTCAGAGAGTTCTAGTGTCGATGAGCACTGACAGCTTGTGCGGCTCGATGGGTTCATTCATCATCATGGGAGTCCGTGTCTACACAGTCAGACGGTGATTGGGGGTCAGTACCGTTCTAATTCTACCCCTTTCGTTGAAGCAATGACGCTATTTGAGCTATATAAATATCATATATTATTGTAAATAAATCGATCGCTGTTTTTTTAGGGTTCCGTAGTAGAAAATTAATCCTTTTAGTTTCGCCATGTCCGTCTGTCTGTCCGTCCGCGGCTTTGCTCAAAAACTATAAGTACTAGAAAGCTATAATTTGGTGTTGTGTATAATATGCATATTAATAATACCGAAAAAGTTGCAGAACAAAAAAAAAAAAAAGTTTGTGGTGCCTCCCCTACATAGAGATGGAATATACGATGAAATTAAAAGGAAAACTATCACGGCTAAGTAGGCTTTACAAGTTATCGAGTTATATTCAATCAACTTAAAATAATTACTTAGACAAGTCAAAAATGAATATTTCTTTTAAATCATCAACATTTTAACAAGTTAACTCTTAAGTTCAGTCTCGTGCCCACCCCCGCACCGAATGGTCGTGTACTGTAACGACCCCACGCGCAATAATGTCAAAATCGACTTTAGAATCGTTGGAGAAGCTTTTAGCAAAATTCATCGCCCCAATCGAAGAAAAACTAAATAAAGTGCTAGAGGAGGTTAAAGAGCTACGAGTCAAGGTGGACAAATTCGAAGAAAAATTCGATGCAAAAGAGGTGGCCGACAAGGAACCAAATCCAAATTCAGTTTCAAAAAATACGGGTACGAGAACAATAACAACAGCCGCCACCGCTCGCCATATACCTACGCCGACACACACACCAGCAAGTGCAACTGCACTCAAGCAGCAGCGCAGCACACAAGCATACGAGGCGACCGGTTCCCGGCGTGCATGTACACCGCCCTCCGCCGCTGCACCCGCCGCACCCGCGAGTGCCCTGAAGTCCGCCGCAATTGCCAGTCCGCGGCCAGCCGCGCCACAAACGGATGTTTTGTTCACCAATGCACTTTCCAGCGCCGCTAATGCGACCCAACCCCGAGCCGAAGAAACCTGCTGTACACCGTTGGACGATAATACGAACATCGAAGGATGGGAAAAGGCTGTTAATCGGAAGTCAAGGAGACGCGGTCTACGGAAGCCGATCGTAATCCAAGGAAGCGGAGCCAGCGATGTAGATCTTAAAACAGTGGGACGTGCGCGTAAAATTCACGCTTGTTTCTTTACACCCGAGACGACCGCGGATACGATTCTGTCATATATGCGGAGAAAGAAAGAGTGCGATAGTTACCACGTTGAAAAACTAAAACTATCACATAATTATTACGCGTCTTTCGCCTTATTGGTGCCAGACAATCACTTTGATTTTTTCATGTCCGCGGAAAACTGGCCAACCAGAACCGAGGTGAGTGAGTGGTTTCGAAAAAGCGCCGGGCGCGCGGGAAGCGCGCCCCAGCGACGCCGGCGCGGGGCCAACCACGGCCGCGCCGCCGCCGGCGCCGCCGCCACAGCCGTCCGCAACGACCCGGCCGCTGTTCACTTACCACTCACTACATAAGGACAATACATTAACAATCTGCCACCAAAACATCAGATGCATCACCAATAAGACGAGAGAAATAGAAGCATTATTGACAAAGGAGCTAGCCTGCGACTTACTAGTACTATCCGAGCATTGGCTCCGTAAGCACCAGTTAGTGTCCGTTACACTTTGTAACTATGACCTTATATCCTATAGCTGTAGGGAGCAGATAGCGCACGGCGGGAGTTGCATCTACGCGCGAACGGGTTTAAAGGTCATAAGTAGACAAGATTACTGCGAATTATCGCAGGAGCAAATTTTCGATGTGTGTGCCGTGCACCTTTTGCGTGAAAATGTCCTCGTCGTGGGACTTTACCACTCTAACATGACTAGCAACTCGGACTACCTCAAACTTTTCGAAAGACTCCTGGTTAAGGTAACAGATGAAGGTCTAGATTGTATTATTATGGGAGACGTAAATATAAATTTATTGGATAGCTCTAACGTTAAAAAACAACTCGTAGACATTCTCGATAGCTACAACTTTATCCAAATTGTAAAACATGCAACACGGGTAGACGGGGCCAGTCGTACGTTGATAGACCACGCGTACACAAACATTGCCGTGGAACGTACATCCGTGACCAGGGTCGACACTAGACCACTGAGCGACCACTCGGCCCAGCGCGTCACGTTCTCGCAAGGCGTCGTGCCCGCGGCCGCGCCTGCTCACCGCCTAGCCCGCAGCTTCTCTGCAGCAAATGTAGCCAACTTTATAAACAGCCTCGACTCGATCGACTGGAGTAACGTTATCGATAAATCTAATGATAATTGTGACACACTCGCTAAGTATTTCCTAACTATACTAACAGACAAGCATAATACATGTTTTCCGTTAAAGATGCAACCGACAAACACATACAGACACTGGGTCGACGCGGAAGTACATAATATGAAATATTTGCTCAATGAGACCGCTCGCTTAAAAATCATTTTCCCAACAGACGAAATGTTGAGTATTAAATGTGAAGATATCACGAGCAAATATCACGCCCTACTAAAAGCGAAACGAATTGGCTATTATTCGAAAATAATCGAAGCTAACCCGCGATTGATGTGGAGAGTCATCAATACGGAGTTAGGCCGGAACACCCGTCAAAGAGCTGACTTCACGGATCTCATGCGGAATGAGAACGGCCAACCCTACAGTACAAAACAACAAGTGGTGGACGCTCTCAATCTGGAATTTACGACGGCGGCGAGTAGGTGTGGAGCGCCTGCGGCCGACTGCTCCCGCGCGCTGTCCGCGTTAGCTAAAAAGTCACCGGCCGCCGACGTATCTTTAAGGTTGGATCAATTCACTCCCGCAGACATTTTCACGATAGCAACCAAACGTCTCGCGTCAAAAAAAAGCACCGACTTATACGGCATATCGGCTCATCTGTTAAAAACCGCGATACAACCTTTGGCGCCGGTCATGAGCTGCCTTTTCAATACGTGCATGAGTAGGGGCGTCTATCCTACGGTATTAAAAAAAGTAAAAATTAGCCCTATTTACAAGGGTAAAGGGAAGAAAACCGACGCAACATCATACCGCCCAATATCACTCGTCCCTGCCGTCAGTAAGGTGTTTGAAGTCGGACTAAACCGAAGATTACTGAATTTCGTGTGCGACCGCGGCGTCCTGTCAGAGAGACAGTACGCGTACCGAGCCGGGCGCGCGACCACCGACCTGGTGCGGGAGGTGGTGTGGCGCGTGCTGAGTGCGCGCGAGACCGGACAGCACGTCGCTCTGCTCTGCTGCGACCTCTCGCGCGCGTTCGACACCGCCGACCACAACCTAATAGCAAACAAGCTGGGACACTATGGTATACGCGGTCCGGCTGGCTCCCTATTGACCTCCTTTATGTCACAGAGGACGCAGGTCGTGGTCGGGGACGGGGGTCGTGCCATCTCTTCTGAGCTACTTAACGCATTGGGTGTCCCGCAGGGCTCCTGTCTGTCGAACACCCTATTCAGTCTCCTTCTCAACGACTTACCCGATGCTATTGCAAACGCGGAGATATATATGTACGCCGACGACGTCGCGGCAATTATCACTGCGCCGACGAGCCAACGACTGGAGGCGGCAGTGAGTGAGGTTGCTAACGAACTCGACGTATGGTTCCGGTCAAACGGCCTAGTACTAAATAAAGAAAAAACTTGTTTTTTAACTTTCAACCTTAACGGCAAACCAGGTAAACCTTTTTCAGTAGCGATCGGCAACACCGCACTTCAACAAGTACAAAGTACAAAACTGCTGGGTTTCCACATCGACGGCGCGTTGACGTGGGAGACGCACATTGACGAGTTGTGCGGAAAGGTGAGCCGCTCGTGCTTTGCACTGAGACGGCTTGCAGCCACCGCCACTCGTGATGTCGTGCGCTCCTGCTACTTCGCGACCGTCCACAGCAACATTACGTACGGCTTGGAGTTGTGGGGCCGCGCAGCTGACTTTAAAAGGGCCTTTGTCGCGCAAAAGAGAGCCTTACGTGCGATTTTCGGAGCAAAAGACGATGTGTCATGCGTCGAGTTCTTTAAAGAACTCCGCATACTGACGTTGCCGTGCGAATTTATATTGCAGATAGCCCTATTCATGCACAACAATCTGGATACATTCCGACAACGAGGCATAAATCCTACCTTTAATTTGAGGAGTAATAAAAAGAAAAATCAGTTTGTGACTCCGGATCACAGACTGGTTAAGTCCGAGAGGTCAGTCTATGTTGGAGGGCCCGCGATCTATAACCGTTTACCCGCTAGCGTAAGAGATGCACCGTCCGCAGCGACATTTAAACGGCGACTGAAAGCGTGGTTACACGAAAAAGTATTTTATGACATTGACGAATTCATGAATCTCCCGGACCACTGACATTTCTTAAATTGATATAATTATTTGACATTTTAATTATTGCAATTTTCTTTATTATTCAATTATTTTAAATATTATCTTTATATGACTTGTAATATTATTACCAATAAATGATTTGTATTTGTATTTGTATTTGTATTCTTAGTATGAAACAAGAGAACCTGTTTTAAGGTCACATACATTATGATATGTAACTACGGAACCCTACATTGCGCGTGGCACGACATGCACTTGGGCATTTTTTCCATGACCTCGCACTATTTTGATGAGTGCCTCTGCCTTAGAATTTGTTTTCATAAAATTGTCTATGATGCCACGACTTCACCTATTTAAATATCATCCCATCATATGTTATTTATGGAACACGAATTATCTATTGTTATATTTAAGTAATTATTGGTTTTGCCGTTGAAAGATTTAAAAGAATAGTTTCGAAACGATTTATTTATCGAAAGTTTCCCACGTTATACCTTGTCAAAAATAAACAGGATTGTTCACTTGAAATTTTAACGTGGGAGTAAAATCGTGTTCTGAACAAGTACTTTGGTTCAAGGAGCAATTAGATTCGTTTCGAAACAGAAAAAAATTTTTGATTCATTGGAGCTTATGATATTCCACTATGGTCAAAATAAGTCTTTGTCATACGTAAATTAGACAGACACGCCACTGTGACAAATGATATTGTATGGTTCTAGTATAGTGGTATTGGCACGTCGGTGTCTGGTGCGACCAGCTTCTGTTCAGCATTCATTATATGTTGAACACCGAGTGACATAACTGCATCAATACTCAGAACAGACGGTGTCTCATTAAATTCATTATTGAAAACGGACTTGTTTACGTCTGGAAGGTTGGATTTATATTTTGGCCTCTGAGAAATTGCGACACATGAATTTATTGTACCTTGAAATGGAATGTAAACTAATTAACGGTGTGTATTTGTTCAACTATAATAGGTTTTAGAATAGTTATGTTTTGAATTATTATGTTAAATGTAAAATTAGTAATTTTATTTCTTGTCTAGTTGTAATGTCACCTTGCTTTTAATAAGGTTTTTGGTGTGAATTTGTCTTTGGGCGCATTTAAATTAGCAATAATGTCTATTTGCTTGGTAGACATCTTTATTAATATCGTTATCTGGACTTTCGTTACGACACAATAAATCACAAGTCAGCTTGCACAGGTGCTTTAGTGTCTCTTATATTAATCTATAAACTCAACGTGCGTCTCATTCTGTTGTGTAGCTCTTATCTATTCTTGCGCGCGGCAAAGTACCGAAGTGTCCGGTCTAGCCGGCAGGTCGTTGGTACTCGTATGTTGCGTTATTTTGAAACTAAAGAGTGCTATATTAAAACTTCAGAGTGCGTTAGGCCTGTCTCCACCGCGCAGATTCAGTAAAGGTACCAACAGACGATACCATTTTTTCGGAGCGAACCTTCAAAATTGTTGGTAGTGACGTCACCGCGAACATTCAAAATACTAGCCATCGTATTCGCGGTCGGACTTAAGTTCGCTCCGAACATTGAAGGTTCGCTACATGTTCGGAGCGCACAATTCGACTATTTACTTTTAATAGCGAGATGGAAAAATCACGAAATCAAATGGAGCAGTGTTGTTTCTCTCCGAGCTATATTATTTGTTCGTCGGTTCCCAAGGCATAGAATGTGAGACCTTCCACTAGACCCCCGATAGCCAGTAGTGTTGCCGGTGGCCGGGCCCCGTGACCGACACATTCGTGATCGTTATTCCACATTCGTACGAGCCTGTACTATTTTTATTTACGCCTCCAACGACCTATTGAAAACATTCTAACCCGGTCCGATTAGCATAGGTCGGCCGTTAGCTTCTACTCGAATCGACGGCGGGTTTCATTTCATAATAATAACATTTGCTGTATGCGTGTTTGCGCATACACTATGTGTTTAATATAGTTTAGTACACTATGTGTTTAGCCCATGGCCCCTTGGGCAAGTTAATATTATGGAGGATGAGAAAAAAATGAATTGTAGGTACAGGTACAATTGCACGGCCTTTAGTTGCTTTGCAGTTGGCTACATTTTTTAAATCTCTAGGTAGAGGCAGCTTGTGATGTCACGGCGGCACTCCACAGTACAACACTGAAATATTATTGAACGCATAAAAACTAAGTTATTCAACAAAAATAAAGTTTTTTAAAATAGTTCAAAGTTTCAAATAAAGACATAAAATAAATACCAGTGCGTATTGTGTCTGTGCGAGCAGCATTATTGAAGTGGCTTGTCCGTATCTTCTCAGTGGCTGTTTATAATGATGCCAATAACAAACTACTTGAGTGTTACAGCCGTAAATAAGGCGTGGCTCTTCAGGGGTCGTACACTGTTTGCGATACTCGGCCACGTAGGTATACGTAGCTGGGGATATATTGATAACACGAGTATACTGTATGAGACGCGACGCGAAACCGTGAAGGAATTTCGTTGATTTCATGTGGAACCTGAAGTTTT
Organism: Lycia hirtaria; assembly: GCA_947563715.1. Classification (NCBI taxonomy): domain Eukaryota; kingdom Metazoa; phylum Arthropoda; class Insecta; order Lepidoptera; family Geometridae; genus Lycia; species Lycia hirtaria. The sequence continues at coordinate 24,446,250 of OX387376.1, forward strand.
AAGTATGTGCTTTAGGATGTAATGTTTTCATTCTATGTTTAAGTAAAGTAAGTGTCCGCAGAGTAACTAAAGAAATAAAAGAAATAAAATAAATACCAGATTTCAAGAGAGCGATTTTCGTAGGACTTAGAGTTATTGTAAAAATAACTCATACATACCCACCGACAGATAAACATAACCCTCCTTCGCAGTCGGGTAAAACTACTCTGTAGTTTTGAATTCATACGTCATTCAGTGAAAAGTAGTAGAAGTATAGCGACCATTGTACCTGTATGAGTAGCAATGTGATTTTACAGATCATAGCTGTTTTACCGTTTCCTTCCAAAAAACTGCAATTTCTTCTTTATATAAAACTCTGGCAAGTTTTCATATACTTAATAGACATGACTTCACCACGGGACAAATCCTTCATCTCAATTACCATACCAAATTTTCTCTTACCGCGAGCAGCACTGAAACGTCCCAAGAATAGGCGCAGATATAATTCGCTTATGTTAATCAACCCGCTCCATTTTAAGACGAGAGCTTATGTTTTATTTTTGTATTTTAATTAAAAACCGGTCTTTGTAATTATTAGTTAGAAATATGGAAATTGATATCATTATATTACTTGTAAACCAGGATCTAATCACAAAATATATATATGATATAAGTCGTAAACTTTGGATTTATTCACTTAGTAGATTTGTCTTTCTTAGTCATTATCAGCAGATATTATTTAAACGTCGCAAGGGTCGTCGCCGTCCAAATTGTATTTCTTTATGCTTGGTGCTCTGTGGTGTTGCTAATTCCCTGTTTTTCCTGAGTCCTACTGAGACTACATTACAAAATATATAATACGTATATTATTATGTTATTATTAATAATTCCCTGTTTACTTCATACTCCGCTATAATGCGTTTATTTTAATGACTTCAACCGATGACACGTTTCAGGAACTGAGCGTTAAAGTTTCTATTTCAATTGTAAATAAAATCATCTTTTATAAATGTTCAATATGAGAGCAGTATCCAATACTATTGCCTTCTATTTTTAAATATTATTTCTATTGGACTACAATTTCCATTTATACATGATTTATTTGTAATAAAAATGTGTTAACATTGCTGGGCACACTTGAGATTCTCGACACGGGTACCGAGGTCATACCTTAGGTTTATTTCTACCATGGCCGTGCCCATCATCGTCTCGATAACACGACACCGACATTAACGTTAATAACTCATGTAATATTACATCACATTTAATATTTTCCTAATATCGTTAATGGAAATTTCGCTAACGTAATTATTGGTTACCATTCCGCTAAGTAGGTTAATACCATTAACCTGTCGACAGAATATTTTCTACGACACAATAGATATTTAGTAGATGGCGTGCCTTCGTCCCTAAACTCTAATTAAGTAATGAAGAAAACGGTCTATACATATATACTGTATAAAACAGTAGATTCATCAGAAGTAAAAAACAAAAAATATTAAAACTCGACTACTTATGCTGCTCTGTATATTTTCTAGATAGAGTTATTAAATTTATTTTGATAATGATACCTATGTACTTTAAATTAAAATAAAAAGGTTAGGCACATAAGGGCATTTACAGTCACATTATATGTAAGGTTGTTAATCTCAAACTATTCATAACATGTTTGCGTAGTCGGGTAAAATTAAACAATATGACTGCAGTTTGAAATAAACGATTGTTCACCAATATCAACACCGCTGCTACGAGTACGGTGCGGGCGCGCTTCTCTTCCTAGACTTCAGCTAAGATTTTAGAATTTCGGAATCATTTCGAACGTGTACATTTTGAATCCATAGTCCATACTTTAATAGATAATTGAATATAAATTACTAATTACCTAATTATCTGTTGAATAGACGTTAATTATGAATAATCTCCTTAAAGCAACATAATCACTGCTCTGCGTGATGAGTACATCATTATTGTAAACAGGAAAATGTAAATAACTTGTTTCTGTTTTCCACGTATCACTTCATTTAGAGTAATAACTCTAAAGGTTTGCAAGCTTTGTGGGCTTCAAAGGACGTTTGTTCCTTGAAGCCTATGAAATTGCAATCATAATAATAATTACTTTACATTTACCCGGGACAATAAACATCGTATATTTTTCTAAAACTGTGCTAGTGAAAATCACGGCTTATATGAAAATCATCAGTATTTTTAATTCGTTCCGTTCCGCATAGTTGTTAGATTAGTGTTATATTTATTTATGATTTATCCTAAATGATGTAGCAATTCTATATACGTTTCCGGGTATTTACGACTAGAACTGATTTCTTATGAAATTTTACGTTTTTTTTCTTTATATTTCGAATTTCGAAGCATAGATTTATGCAAACAGCTAGGCCAGTTTTAGATGAACTAGTTGTTACTAGGCACCTGCTAAGAACTGGTTCTAGAACCGGACACCTAGTCACCATCACAAGCAAGGATCGCTCTCTACGGCCAAGTGCTGTGTACGCACATACGAGCACAAATATCGGCAGAACGCGGGTGTGCAATGCATAAACGAACACATTGGGTCGCCACGATGTCGCGATGTTCGTCGCTGTAACGCATATTTTTTATGATGAAATGGGCCAACGTTTGTCCACAACCTTCTGATGACAACTTATTCGTGCAAACAAAGTTATGTACTTACATATTATGCAATGTTCGTATGAAACAGTTTTTTTCCTATGTGCGTACGTGGCTTTTTATGAGACAGCACGCTATGCTAACTTTTTTATGTTGATTTGAAACATAACACTGGCCTATGTTGTATGACTATGAAATAACCGAATGTGCATATCTAAATATGGTAGTATATTAAAAAGATTCTGTAGACTGAGTGGTCCTTTACGTCTTTACGCCTTTACGTCAGATTTACGCTGGATTAAGTTAGTGTTCCGAGCGTCGCCTGTTACGAAACGCTTTATAGTATGTTTTATTTTATTTTATTTTTGTTTGTACAATGTTGGCGCGCGAGTCGTTAGGGTCGCGGCTGATGCACATCAGCCGCGACCCTGAAGGCCTCTCAATAAAACATAGCATTAGTATGATAATTTCGAAATATATTTTAAGTCAAATTTATATTGAAATTATAATTTGATGTAACATAACTGTAAAAGTCAGTTCATGGACTGGAGGGAAATTATTGTTTATGTGGACGATCAAGCTGCTTTACGCATACATGTCCAATATATATATATCAGTTATATTGTGAATGCGCGATGTATCGTTATGTAAAATGTCCATGAGTTGAATCGTTGATCGCGCTAGCTCATGCTACCACTGTGTGACGTCCCAGCTAAGTGTGTGTATGTAACAATGTGTAACTCGGTGGTAACGCACGTGTTCCAGAAACGGTGTTGGTCAGGCGTGGGGCCGGGCTGCAGCGCCGCGCCCGCCGTGCCGAGTCGCGCGTGCGATGCGGAGCGGTCACCGCCGGCCGCGCCGCCTCCCGCTCCGCCCGTGCTTTGCACCAGACCCTGCTGTCGCGACGCCACGTCAGTAATCACTCTATTTATTTTTTTATCGACTTACAAAAAGGAAGTTTCTGGTCGACATTTTTTTTAAAGTAAATAATATGTTCCTTGCTCACATTAACCTATCGTTTTTAGGATTTCGCACCTAAAAAAAAAAACGGAACCTTTACTACGGATTACTTCGTTATTTCTCTTTTTACCCGACTGCGTAAGAAAGAAGGTTATGCTTTTCTAGTGTATGTATGTTTCTATAATTATGAGCGTTTACAGCCTAAAGTGAAAACTTCTTTAGCGGCGTTGTGCATTTTTGGGATGGGTAAAAAATGTTAAACTCGCGTCAGATCGTCATATCGTAAGACGGACAGTCAGAAACCTATTCTAACGTTCTGCATTTAAAGTTCATTATTGATCGTCATATCGTAAGACGGACAGGCAGAAACCTATTCTAACGTTCTGCATTTAAAGTTCATTATTGATCGTCATATCGTAAGACGGACAGTCAGAAACCTATTCTAACGTTCTGCATTTAAAGTTCATTATTGATCGTCATATCGTAAGACGGACAGTCAGAAACCTATTCTAACGTTCTGCATTTAAAGTTCATTATTGATCGTCATATCGTAAGACGGACAGCCAGAAACCTATTCTAACGTTCTGCATTTAAAGTTCATTATTGATCGTCATATCGTAAGACGGACAGTCAGAAACCTATTCTAACGTTCTGCATTTAAAGTTCATTATTGTATGTACAAGTTTGTCCTTCTAGCATGACGTCATTTCGGTGTGCCGGATGCTTATTTTCGTCACATGCACGTAAGACTCGTTAGCTCAATAGGTTAGAGCACCGATATAAATTTAAATTTGTCAATCGGAGGGCGGAGGTTCAAATCCTTCACGAGTCAGTCTTTTTGCTATTTTATTTTTTAGTTTTCACTTCTGCCGGCACTCCCGAAGTGCAACCCGTTGTTTGTTTCGTAACCTCCAACAAACTTTTTCGTAATTAAACAAGTTATTTTTCTACAATTATAAAAAAAAACTTATTTGATATTTTTACAGCGATTTTACGCATACTTTCTTGTGTAACGAAATCGTAAGATAGACTGCAAAGAGATTAACATAGATACTTGATACCTGGAATTAACAAATCAACTAAATACTACGAAAATAATATCTTATGCAGTCGGGTATTTTATGTTTCTTGTAATACTTATAAATACTTGTCATAATAAACCAATATTTACTAAGTAGGTATACTGTGGCCATTTTGCGAAATTTATAAAGCCTGTCGAAGCTACTTTCACATATTATATGATATGGGCAAAAAGCTTCCATTTCATAATACGCGTTATTTGTTTGTGAGATCACAATGTCCTACGGCGGCTGACTGGCCTGGTTACTTGACTGGCCGGTGGACGGCGGTTGTTACTGTTTTTATTAAGATAAAGTAGAATCCGACGAGGTTGGCTCGTGATGGACGATCCAACAAATAGGCGACGGCGACTTCATTGAATGTTGTTATTGCAAGTGACGAGCGCGCGCGAATATTTATATGTTTTGTATATTATGAGCATATTGCGTATATGTGAGATGGAGCGCGAGCGGTCGCTACTTATTTATCTGTGGCTACCGCACACGCTTTTTTTCTCTAGAATGCTTGCCGCGCATGACTTGTACTGCGACGGCTTCTACAATTCTCACGAAGCAAACAACCACGGATGCTGTGCTCTGTGCATGGATGTATCATGTGCACTAGATGCACTCACTTTCGTTGTGATACCGCGCGAGGTATGGTTTTAACTTGGTACACATTTAGCTAGTATACCACACGCTCTCGTGGCTTGCACCAGCTACAGTCGGGCTTGTAAAAGTAAACAAAAGTAACTATCTGTCTATCTCTCTCTGTCTGTTATCTTTTCATGATCAGTCGGCTGAACCGATCGTTATGGAAGGGATCTTTATAGATAGTTGGGAACCTGGAGACAAACATTAGCTACCTATTATAAATCATCATCATCATCATTACCGTATGCTGGTGAAACTATGCATGCAATTTTAATTACGCCGAAATATCGGATACTCAACAAAACGTCAAACCACGGTAATTATATCACTTAAACAGACATATTAGAGGAAATTACTGTTATAGTGTAAAATATATATATATATATATATATATATATATTATTTTATTTAAAAAAACAAGACAACCTCTCGACATACTATCACACAGTAAACTCTGCAAATTCCAAAGCGTAATACAATGGATATAAATTAATAACAAGTAAACAATTATAATGTTTCACTCGCAAACAAAACTGCGCCGGCGCAGGTCCAATTATTATTGAATGGGCCCGCCGTGGGCTGGGAATTCGGGGCTCCCGAACCCCTGCCTTTTGCTACCTGGCATCCCCTATACAAGTGCTACAACCCCTGGTTTAGTTCAAAAGCGTCACTCCACCCTTAATAACGTACTGTGCGCGTACGCATCCGTTTTTAAAATTCTAATATTTGAAAACGTATTAAAATGGCTAGTGTTTTGGTGATTTGAACTTGGAAAGCTTTCGATAATGTCGTCAAAGTATTATGTGATCTTGGATAGTATTTGATATGAGTGAAAGTTCAGTGATTTTGCTAGATCTGTGGCGATAATGTGAGAATGGATCTGTCCATACCTAGGCTTAAGTTTGAATGCGAGGATGATGGGTACGATGATTTCGATTTGGATGATATGTGAGTAGAATTTATCATAATAGTTATTGTTATAGAACTAAAATTAGACTTCAATCAGTACATGTCTGAGCAAAACGTGGCGATTGTCTCATGGAATACATTGTGAGATCTTGTCTGCCTTTATGTAGGATCACCCTTGAACTATCTTCTATCTAACAAAGAAAGAATCGTCAAAATCTTTTTAGAACTGACTGAGAATATAATAAAAATAAGATTGGCCAAGAACGTGTCGAGTAACGCATATGTGTACGCTAAGACTAAAAGAAAACTACTTTTCGAGCATATTTTAACAGGACTTCGCAAATAGTTGATTTGCGAGTTGTTGTTAACCTTTGATTTTTTTTGCCCAAGTTCATGAATTTGAGCATCGTCATCATCAGCCCATTGTTAGTCATAATGTTGCCCTCTCTCATTAAACGCCATTCAGCCCGATCTTCGGCTTGATAATGGTAGAGAATATGACTTAGAAAATCTTACCTATACTTGTCTGAAAACAAACTCCCCTTACATTAATACAATTAAACACCTTTAGAAAATAGCAGTCATTGGTATAAGAATGCGCAGTCATAAGACTCGGCCGCAGAAATTCTGTCGAAAGACGCGCGACCCTTTTTGCACCGAAATACCCTCTCTATTTATAGAAGTGTTTTTACTCACGTCAGCGTAGAATGGAAGCGTGAAAGTAATATTTGCTCCACTTTCACGAGCAACTACCACCGCGGCGTCGCCGCCGTTGTCAGATAAGAGATATCTTTGTAGGCAATTATACCATTTGCCTATAATTATATTGTTTGTATAATGTTTTGCTCTTTAAAGGCTTACTTAGTAGCCGTTGTACTATACTATATAGATAGGTAGCAAACAAGTATGAATAAGGAAATTGTAATACCGGACTGTATATGCCATTTGGAACAATAATGTTATTATAGATAGATAGGTTTTCCCCGGCTTTGCGTGGCAAGCCTCAAGGTAATCGTCCGAGTTGTCTTTAGTCGCGAGTCGCGACACGTCGGGCAACGCTGTTAGACTCGTAAGTGTCGTGACTTGTGAACAGTGACGATGCCATCCTGTATGTTTAGAAAGTGTAACACCAAGATTTATATGGCCAATATACTAAAAGGCCTTAATGACGTGGCTTATCCTGAAAAGTTCTGAGAACTGAGATTTGCCATGCTTTTACTTGCTATTCATTGAGTATTACCTCTCTATAGATAAAATCTCATCGATTTGAAAGGTATAATAAACGAATATAAGTACATATCGGTCAATTTGTTTTGAAGCTACCTAAACTATCACGTAAAAGTAAAAGCACTTCTGAATCTCTTTCGTTAGCTTTGAGCGTAGAAGTACCTACTAAGCTTCGAATGAGAGTTGCTTATAACTAAATGAAGTCACTTTAACACGCCTTTTAGGGCTTGTAGCGTCACTCTGTCCATCGCTTTGTCCGTTTGATAGATTTTTGACTTCATCTATGAACGGATTTTGACTTTCTAAACTAGAATTACAAAAAATTTTTACCTCCGTTCTTTGCACTTGAGTAAAAATCAAACTATTTGTTTTAATTAGACTACCCCAAATAAAACAATTAAAAGGGTTCTTCCTTATCTATGCAAACTAGTGAACGAGCTACGATAGAGCAGAGCAGAAGTCACCCCCGAGGTTCCGGCCGATAAGGGTCGGCCATTGTTACAAATTGCCAACATCTGCACCGTGGGCTCGCCTGATGATAACCCTCGCCGTTGGTGATAGCTTTATCTACGCCACGTTCCGATGCAGAATGTTGATACTAGTTACACTGTTATCATTTGTTTTGTGTAACTGTTCCAAAACCTGCGCTAGAAGCGTTATCATTTTTAACCGACTTCCAAAATGTTTGTTACTTCATAACTCCGTCATTTAGAAATATGTTTAAGTTTTTATTTGAAAGGATATACTGTCAGATTGGTCTAGTAGAAATTTCATCAAAATTGCTTTATTAGTTTGGTTTGTGAAAATAAACTTCTTACTGCACTCTTTATTTTGAGGGTATTGAATGAAACTGAGCGGTCACGCTTGACTATGTAACGCTTGTTCGGGTAAAGTCGGCTCGAGTCGACTACAGGAGCTAGAGTTATATAGTCAACGCGTCATTGTCAAGTTTTGAGTTCTGTCGTGTGGTCTCAAGCACACATATGTATTTAACGTATGATTGTTGTGGTGTGCAGCGTCGCAGATAACAACGTCGCGTCCCGGAGCCAGGTCCACAAGACGGCACCGCAGGCCGCTACGACGACGGCGCACAGCAAGCAGCTGGCGGCGGGCGGGGCCAACCACCCGCCCCAGCCGCAAGGTAACCACAAACGTAATGTCAACCAATTACTGTTACCTCCTCTATGTCGCCGCACCGCCCGTAGCACACCGCCGCCGGCGCCACCGCAGCCGCCGCCGCGGAACGCTTGCGATAAAATGATATTATATAGATATACACATATATATAATATTTCGGTATAAATATCACACCAAAATTTCATTAAAATCAATTAAATACAAGTAAGCGTCTTTATTCATACTTGTAATTGTTTAATACTTATTATTTTCAACAAATATCTGTTAGATTATAATGCAAATGGTCTCGACCATTTGCAATAAAAAAATCTTGTAGACTGCGGCGGTGTGCTAAGGGTGTTAAGGTTATTGCGCAACTTGTGAGCGGGTTACAGCATGATGCAACAAAAATTGTTCTTAAAATTACAGTAACCTTCAACGTGACACGCGTCAACGTGACACGTGACCGCTGCGACTCGCTCGCGGGGACACCTAACCTTTATATATTTTATAAGATACACACATACCCGTATGATTGGCGTGACCAGCTATCATAAACAGCATGACTCTTTAATATCCATCATTTTAAAATTAGTAATTTCTATTCAATAAACAATCACCAGTTAACATTTATCGTCATGGACACAATAAAGATATGAAATTAACGGTGAAATCATCAATTTCTTTAGAAATAATTTTTTCAAACGATAATTTTCCTCAATTTACATCGATTATTTCTAAATAGATAATTCATTTTATCGACTGAATTTATTTGATAGCTGGTATATTCGTCATCATAATACAATTATAATTTAGTCAAGTTTGTTTGTGATACTCCGAGTATCATACTCGGTGGGCGAATTGAGGGTTCAAATTTCGTCTGATATTGTAATTTTTTAACTGTCTATAATATTTTAAAAGAATATCTTTACTTTTTACTTTCTACCATATTTTAACTGTGTATAATATCGCTTACAATCTTGACAGATCAAGTTTGCAATCTTATTAAACAAACAAGGCTATGCACCTCAAAGTTTATATTAATATGCATTTGCATTTAAGTTTTGTAGATTATTTTTCTGCAGATGGTCTACCATCCGCTTCAATCAAAAGGTAGGGTTGGCTTATGTATATTCTAAAGGTAGGGTTCTCTTGTTAAGAACGCAAGGTACTGCAGGTAGTGAATCGTCTGTCTCGCTCGCACATACAACATTTTTGAAGGTACACAATTACTTAATCAATTTGCGGTAAATTAAAAAACTTTTACCGAAAATCGAATATATCGATAGATCAAAAGACAATTTTCGTATAACATTTTATATTGTTATTTTTCAGTTTTTAATCTATTTAGACATAGACATATATTTATTCGTGGAGGACAACAGCAAAAACACATAAAACATAATAATAAAGTAGTAAAACAAAAAAAATACGTGTGCATCTTGGGACCCGACAGAAGTGATAACTTAAATTAATCTAGCCAGACAGACTGGCGCCGTAACGCGTTACGTAACGAAGCGGTTAACCCTCGCATAAGAAGTTATCACTTCAAAAACTGTCCGTTACAAATCGGTTCCAGCTCAGCATACTGCTGGCTGTGGACAGACGGCGCTGGTCTTCCGCTGGAACCGACGGAGACGTCACCCACGGTTTTTTTCCTTTATTTGTTTTTAACTTTTTTTTTATGTGTTTTTATTATTATTTATTACTTATTAAGCAAAGTTTATTGATCCCATCAACTGTGGTGCAAAGGTCAACTCGCGATTTGATACGGAATTCCTTTGCACTCAGTTTGTAGTTTAAAATTTATTATTATTATTGTCATTGTTATTATCTGAAATAAATGAATTGAATTGAACTGGTGAATCTTGTTCCGTTAATCTACTGAATAGAACAAATACATTACAGTATTTGTTCTAATAGGGAGCTTATTGCAGTTTATTTCTTAATGAGTTCTTCGAGATCATAGAGATTGATGTTTAAGTAGAGGCATGCGGATTCATGGGCGTTTCTGGGTATACTAAAAGTGGGGCATTGTTCCATTAAATGCTTTATTGTTTGGATTGAACTATTGTCACATGGGCACAAATCGGAATTAGTTATTTTAAATCTGTGAAGGAAGAATTTATTAAAAGCATGACCAGTAGACAAGGTACTGTGTAAAATAGAATGATGTTTCGGTGCATTCTCTGAGCTTTCTGATGAGATGTAAGTTGGGGAGAATGTTACGCGTATGCTGTCCTTGCTGTGCACTCAAATATCGCTGTTCCCAAGTTTCCAAGGTGAGTTTTATGATCTTTTGTTTCACGAAAGAGATCTTTCCCGATCTCTTTCGTGAAATAAACTTTCTTGAGTAATCTGGCGTACATTGCAGCTTAGCTTAGCAGCGCTTTTTTAGCTTCTGTATCAGCAGCTTCATTCCCATTAATACCAACGTGGCTTCTCACCCATCAAAATCCAAGTCCCCCCACCTGATTATATTGCCGTATGATCTGGTGTATCTGTGACACCAGGGGCTATTGCTCACGGTTAGCGCACAAAATAAAATAATTAAAAATAAATACCATAAACTGTAACACAAGTAATAAGAGCAGAATAATATACAAATATTCACATATTTCGTATTTTTTATGTTTAAAAAATGTTTTATGTGGGAACGAGACAGATGACTGATAACCCACAGCGCCTTAAGAACATTGCGTTTTATTGATGACTCTGAAATGTATATATTTTGCAAGATATGATCCAGAGGTGCATACGTCTAGTCTAGCTTATTTGAATACGGTACTTGTGTGTAAAATTTCAACAAATTTAACAGGAGGTAACAATGTACATTCGGAGAGGTGCCACAAAATCAACCTGTAGTTTGTTTGAACTTTCATGCACTTTTCCCCCTTATTTATAGCACGGGATATAGGTATATAGCTTTTTACGTCGAACGAAGAGCTTGATTAAAAGATACGAAGAAAGAAATTTTTTTTTTTTTTTTTTTGTTTTAAATAAAAATTACGGAACATTCATGTCGTGACACGTACGGTGCGTCGTTGAAAAAGTCCGCCGAATGCGGTTGAAACTACATGGATAGCCGGGTCGGGAATTTTGTCCCAAAAAATAGACAGGAATGACCCGTAATTTTACATAAGATTCAGAATTATTTTATTCGCAGTTATTACTTCAATGCTGGTCGTTGACGTCAGCTGTTACGTATTTATTTCGTATACTGCGTCTTAAAAAGTATTAAAACGCTGTTCCCATACGGTAGGTATCGGCACACGCCAGCGACCTATTTCGACGTAAAGCGAATTGAAGCTTACGCTTTCTAAGCTAGTCATATTCCAATGATTCCTCCTGTATAAGTTAATAAAACTAACTAGTCTATGTCGTATGTCCGCATGCACCGCCCCCGTCGGCGTGTGACGTTGACGCTGACGCCGTGACGTCACAGGCTCCGGCTGCGGCGCTGATGGCGACTACCAGCTGGTCCAGCATGAGGTGCTCTACTCCTCATCCAATAGGTGAGCAAACCACAATATTAACATTAAAAATAATAGGCAAATGTACACTTCTATTCAAGTTCGTGGCGCTGACGGCATCCTAATACAAACCGCTCGGGAATGGAATGCTTTGCCACCGTTCTTGTATCCAAAAAGCTATAACCTATATAAATAGGTCTACGTGTTTCATCTTCGGCCGCAGCAACATCTCATTAGCACTGAAATAATTCATCTGCCTAAATAATCTGTCAAAAGAAATGAAGTTAAAATAAAGTTCTAAATTTAAATATATCTATAGATTTTTCTCATCAATGAACTGGAGCATATATTTTAAAAGTGCTTTCAGTAATATTGAATTTAAATAAAACCTGTCGCGTGTGACAGCTAGACGGCTGACCAAATGTAATTGGGCTCTTAATGCTAAAGCAGAGTCATGAATCACATATTTACGGCAGCCTAGTAGGGAGACCGTCTGGCTTACGATCCGCAAGTCCCGGGTTTATATCCCGCGGCACCCACCTCTGTCTTTTCGAAGTCATGCGCGTATTGTTAATTGACACCAATTTCAAACGGTGCAGAGAAACATCTTGAGTAAATCTGTATGTATGAGAGCTTTAAACATTCTTGAATATGTATGAAATCGCGCCTATTTTCCCATACGGGGTAGACAGAGCATCAAATACCTATAAAGGCTTTTGATGCCACATTTGAACGTGGTCAGAGGGTTAGATGGAGGGGACAGGGTATTAGAAGGTTGGAGGGGATAGGAAGGCACCCAGCTGTGGGATAGTTGTACATGTTCGCATGAATGACCGTCCACCGTACGGTATGATGTTCCAGGTACGAGGTGTTGGAGTTCCTCGGACGGGGCACCTTCGGTCAGGTGGTCAAGTGTTGGAAGAAGGGCACCAACGAGATAGTCGCTATCAAGATACTCAAGAACCACCCCAGCTATGCGCGCCAGGGACAGATCGAGGTAATCCAGGAGATACGGCTATTACCGCACACGTCTACTATATTTTTTTTACGAGATCTTATTCAAAGTTATAGTATAGTGAATAATCACAGCTTGTAACTTCCAAAAAGCCCCAACCCCAACCTAGCAGACCTAGGTCTGCTTTTTTTATGGGGTTTCAAATATTTAGATTCCTGTATAGGTTGATCGGTCATTTCTCTCAGTCATTGTCGAACTATCGTAAAAGTGGATAATTCATTAATGCGCAATGAATTATCCACTTTTACGATAGTACGTGTATCGATTCCCGTCTGATAACAATTTTAAAACTTATAGAATAACCATCGAAGTAGGAGGTTTTAACAAAAATAGGATTTTGTAAAAGTTAGATTATAGCGCGTCAACCGTTCTACGAGTATAGTCGGATAGAATTTTGGAAATATTGATACAAGTGGTAAAGAGTATCCATAAACTTCGAAAATCAAAAATTCTAACGAATTCATGTTTGCATTAATTTAAAAAAACTCGAAAGGATCAATTCAGAATTGAAGATTAAGGGTACCTATCCACACTTTTCGTGTTTAGTTCAGAAAAATAAATATATCGCTGTGAGAGCAAAAATGATGTCGTTTGATTCGAATGTCATGACTCGGCGCTAACTTGCAACGGTCGGCCTTAGTATACTGACAAAAAGGTTATTCTCGCCGCTTCAAGATAAAATGTACGTCGAGAAATGTGTTCAAATACTGATATTTACTATTTACAAATAGAATACGACATAATATTCAGCTTTATACGGTCATTGCGCTTCACTGACCACTCCCAACTCTTGAGCTCTCGTCTTTCTCTCGTTTTAACTCGGCCTTCGTTGCACAACTTTCTTTCACGTGTCAAATATGTCAACGCGGAGAACTAAAAGTGCTTGGGTTCGTGCCAAGAACTGTGTTACAAGTCCTCCTTTACCCGGATATTCATTCTTCGGCTTCGTAGGTTTCGCGCAAACGAGTAACTTGAATGGCCGTCATGACCATCGAATTTCGATGCGGTCGGTGGCCGCCACATCTTTGTTCCTTTGTATCGCTGATTCTGTTTTTTGACTGACTTTCAAAAAGGAGGAGGTTCTCAATTCGTCGGAATCTTTTTAAGCTATTGCATAGCTTCTATCGCGGGCCTTGAGCGTGGAGACCGAATCCAGAAATTCCGTAACGAAAATAACCTAACGCAGTAACGCCGATACAACCAATGCCACCTAGAGGATTTGCAGAACTAAAGAGACAAGCGTGATATTTCAAAAAGTCATTAAAAGTTCTGCTATTCATCGATAGATGGCAAAACTAAAAACTAAAAAGTATCACCGCTGTGCCGGTCGGAGTGGGGGGTGTTAGGAATACTGCATAAATAAAATAAATAAATAATTATAATTACATAAGTTGATAAAAAATGCTATGCAATAGCTTTACCGCGGCAGTCTCCGAGTGCCACACGTCTTTTTTTATGTATGTTCCCCGATTACTCGAAGACACTTGGACCGATTTGAAAAAATATTTTTTGTTTGAAAGGGTTTTCTTCCCAGTTTTGGTTTTTATAACAAAATAACTGGAAAAACATGTCATCCGAGTAAACGAATTGTGTATTTTGAAGTCGGTTTTTTTAAACGATTACTTGTTACCTATTTAAATATATACTTAGTCTGGCCATAAATACTGTTACAGTTAAAAATAAGAAAGATATTACATTTGAATTTGGAATCTGTCATTTTTATACGATTGTTCATTGAGTTTTCTAATTTTGGCGCCAATACATTGTACAATATTTTGCGATATTAAAATGGAGTGGGGTGATAAAGAGAACCGAATCGCTGTGATTGCATTACACAAAGTTGGTATGGAGCCAAATGCAATTTTTAAAACTCTCCATACGCTTGGTATTAGTCAAATGTTTGTGTACCTGGCTATTAATAGGTACAATGAGACCTCCTCTGTTTGTGACAGAAAAAGATCTGGCCGTCCACGTAGTGTTCGTACGAAAAAGGTGGTCAAAGCAGTAAGGGAAAGAATTCGAAGAAATCCTGTCCGAAAGCAAAAGATTTTATCTCGGGAGATGAAGATAGCACCCAGAACCATGTCGCGTATTTTAAAAGGTGACTTAGGACTTGCAGCCTATAAGAGACGCACTGGTCATTTTTTAACTGATAATTTAAAAAAGAATAGGGTGGTAAAATCGAAACAACTACTGAAGCGGTACGCAAAGGGAGGTCACAGAAAAATTTTGTTTACGGATGAGAAAATCTTTACAATTGAGCAACATTTTAACAAACAAAATGACCGTATTTATGCTCAAAGCTCTAAGGAAGCTTCCCAATTAGTCGACAGAGTGCAACGCGTGGGCATTATCCGACTTCAGTGATGGTTTGGTGGGGTGTTAGCTATGAAGGAGTGACTGAGCCATATTTTTGTGAAAAAGGTATCAAAACATCGGCACAAGTGTATCAAAATACCATTCTTGAGAAAGTAGTTAAGCCCCTTAACAACACCATGTTCAATAACCAAGTATGGTCCTTCCAACAAGACTCGGCGCCAGGTCATAAAGCTCGGTCCACGCAGTCTTGGTTGGAAGTGAACGTTTCGGACTTCATCAGAGCTGAAGACTGGCCGTCGTCTAGTCCTGATCTTAATCCGCTGGATTATGATTTATGGTCAGTTTTAGAGAGTATGGCTTGCTCTAAACGCCATGATAATTTGGAGTCCCTAAAACAATCCATACGATTGGCAGTGAAGAATTTTCCCATGGAAAGAGTGCGTGCTTCTATTGATAACTGGCCTCAACGTTTAAAGGACTGTATTGCAGCCAATGGAGACCACTTCGAATAAGCTTTTATATTTTAAATTATTTTATATTTATGTATTAAACTAACACACAGTAAAAGTAATAAATATTATTTGCAATAAAAAATATTTTTTTTCTTCGTGACAATATTTATGGCAATATTTATATGTAGGTACATTCTATAAAAATCATAATACAAAATACATATTGGACAATGTAGGTCACAATACAATTTAAATAATTCATTAAATAATATTATGTCAACAAATTGTCAATTAAATGTTCAATGAAGAGAAGGTGAGACAAGGGTGAAGTGGCGCATCGATGGCGAGTGAGGATGTTTGTTTCATGTTGTCCGTAGTGGCTACGATACAGTGGTGTGTCACAGACACTGTTATCACGAGTGGCTGCCACAAACCACATGCATGACTACTGCTAGTCGCTGGCCACTCGTTTGCACCGAGCCTTAGCAGCGATATCCATCCAACCGTGAGACTTGTTTCTTTCGGCCGCCAAAATAAATAAAGGAAAACTTTTACCTAAGTGCTTTTGCATACAAAATGAGTTATTGAATCTGCGCTGGATACTTTCCACCATTAAGTGTATTTTTTTTTTCGTAGCGATATCCGTTAAGAGTATTATTTTGCCATGTCTTTGTCTGTGTCGAGCCGAGGTTGGCAGTACTCCAGATGGCTGGATGTTTGTGTTTACACGGCGGAGTGCCGGCGCGGTGTGCGGACTCTACTGTAAATACTGCAATGCTACTTTATATATAAAATGCCTTTGATGATATTATAAGATGAAGTAGGATATCTACAGAGAAGTACATAGCTTCAAAGAGAGCGTAACTGGTGATGTGTTAGTGCGTTGATGCAGACTGCAAGTACGGGGCAGCTGATCAAATAAAACATAAGTTATACGATCTAACCTTATCTGATTACCTCCGAAGCGATGGTTTACATCCCAATAACGAGATTCAGCTTACGATGAAGGAATACATCTGTAGAAACAATAGTACAGTGGTAAGATACTTTATAGTGTCCAATTGGCTAACTACCGCCGTAATGTTTATTATAATTATAGTTTAAAAAACTGAAGCAACCGACTTCTTATGGATCCCATTGTCAGAACTGGACCAAATTGAAATAAACCTACTTTCGGAACCTACTTTTAAATAAATAAAAAAACATCAAAATCGGTCCACCCAGTCGAAAGTTTTGAGGTAACAAATATAAAAAATACAGTCGAATTGAGAATCTCCTCCTTTTTTGAAGTCGGTTGAAAATCTCATGATGCTTCATATCACGACAGGTCGGCAATCTCGAACGAAAAGTTCATATTCCATACTAGGTATGGTCATCATCTTGGATAACACTGTAACTTAGGGCTCGGCCTCGTGTCATCCGACGTATTTTAGTAGGCGAAATAGTGACATGGGGCCACAACCGTAAGAGGGCAGACAGTCTACCATAAGAAAAAACTAGTTCGTTTCTTACACGCCAACTGAAATTGGTAAAATGTAACTTATAACATTTCGGAGGTTAAAAGGAATGTAACAACGATTTGCATATCAAAATCTGTCAAACCATTGATCTCAGAGCAGGGTGATTCAAACATACTCCCGACAAACTTTGGCTTTTGTTCAAGTACAAACTGTTCTTCTGTAGATGTTCTTATCTATAGCTACAAAGTTGTTACGCTTGGCAGTTGAAGTTGGCCGGGATTTCACGTGTGAACTAGGTGCTAGGTAACGCGCGATATTATTTACCGCCGCTGCTTCGGTTAAATGTGTGAACCGACGGCTGGATGACGTCCGCGGACTTCCATATGCGTGCTGTGACGTCAGGGCGGACACTACTTGCAGATGTTTTATATTAAGAAGAACAAACATTTGTAGAGTATACAATATACATATAATATACATAAAATGGCGTCTATTCTCCCTTAATATTGAGGCTCTTTGACGTTACGTGACAGTTTTTACTGGGTAAGTTGTACAAAATGTTGACTTGAGTGAGTGTCAGAGCGTCAGCTCATCTCATCACCTACGAGAGAGAGTAGAAAAAGACACTAATATTCGTAGTCGAGTTAATTCGTGTCTAAATAACTAAGACGCGCGGTTCTTCTTTTACCCGACTGTTCAAGGAAGACGCTTTATTTTTCAGGAGTACTTATGTATGTTTCTATATTAATTATTACATTCTGTACCCTGGCCGACACAATCATATTTTTAACCAGTTGTTCCCCGCGGTTTCACCCGCGCAGTGATAAAAAACGACGATGATGATGATATTTATATATGTCCATCGCTAAGCGTTCAGTTGTCGTTTACAGACAGAGAGACAGAGTTACCTTCGCTCTCATAACGAAATGAATTATTTACTGTTGTTTTTTTTAGCTATCTATTGACATTGCTATTTTTAAAATTAGTTACATTATTATTGATTAATTTATTAATTTAGCTAATGTAATTGGCGCTTTTGCTGTTTTTACATTATTATTGATTAATTTATTAATTTAGCTAATGTAATTGGCGCTTTTGCTGTTTTAGTTTATGTAATATAAATAAATAAATAAAATAAATGTTAGTTAGGATTCTAATCTGTGAAGCTGTAACTTCCGTCTCGTATCGTACTTATAAATGAGATGCGATGCAAGTAGGTACTTTACGACTGTGAATAAAAATGCATACGCGTTGAAACACGACACGGGAATCACCGGGAATAAGTCCGGTACCTGCGACCCACTTGCGGGATGTAGGTTGATTGGACGCTTCTTGGAAACGTGCGCTGTGGACGACACGCGGCCGATCGCTTGAACTGTATCATCGTTCACAAATAATATTTAGGGCGGACAAATAATTTGCTCTCGAAAACGTATTGAGAATACATGGTACAGTTTTATTTCTGGTCAACTAGGAATTGTCCGCGACTTCGCCTACGATATCACTATTACAATAATAATAATTACCTATAGTCATTAACAGAACATTTTACTGTGAATTTATGTTTATAAACTTACATTATTAGCTAACTGCACACGAAGTAGGATAATATTTTCGGGTGTATATATATATATGTGTGTAGGCTGTAGGGTAGGGGGTAATATGTTAATATGTTTCTATATTACCTCCTATCCTAAACCTTGTTACTGATTTTTATGTGCGAGGTGTCGTTAGATTCGTCTTCACTTACTGTGTGTCATATGCTATTTTTTTTTGTAGTAAATATATACGTTTGACCACCAACTCGCCTGATGGTAAGCGACGGTGTGGCCGAGGATGGAATACGTAACCTTGAAAATTCTAAGAAAATGATTTTGAATAGTGATTTAGCAGCTATATTTTAGAATAATTTTGTAAATTCACTTGTTCTTATTTGTATTCTCTATAGAATGTTCATAATTTAGAATGTCATACATTTTATTTTCGTGCTAGCATATATCGTAGCGTTTTTACATCTTCCAATCCATCTCTTCTTAAATAATAGAATTATGATTTCGCGATTTTTACCCATTGAAATGACACATACGCGATAAATCCGTTAAAATTAGTTCCATTTTGATATTTATAGAATTTTATTTTGAGAATATACCATTTTATTTTTTATGATTTATAGAATTTTAACTTTAAGATGAAAGTTAAAATTGTGAAGACGGATGCAAGCCGCTTTCAATCGGTCTTTGTAAATCCATAGGGGAGGTCTAGGTCTAGCAGTGGACTTCCCATGAGATGTTGATTATGAAGTTGAAAATGTGAAATGATACAAAAGTGTTGTAGTTATGAAGGTTGCACACGTGACGTGTCGTGTTGCAGGTGTCGATCCTGTCGCGGCTCTCGCAGGAGTCCGCCGACGAGTTCAACTTCGTGCGCGCGTACGAGTGCTTCCAGCACCGGTCGCACACGTGCCTCGTGTTCGAGATGCTCGAACAGAACCTCTACGACTTCCTCAAACAGAACAAGTTCTCGCCGCTGCCGCTCAAGTACATCCGCCCGATACTGCAGCAGGTGCTCACCGCGCTCTTGAAGCTTAAAGTGAGTACACTTTGTTTCAATTACTCTAAGGTTCTAAATTATCTGTGGATGTTTTAGCTCAAAGGATCCCATCAACGTCATCATCTCGGCCACAGGAAAACCTGAACATAGGCCTCTCCTATGGGTTTCCAAAAAGACCGGTTAGTCATGTGTCCACCTGATGTGTGGTGTGTGGGTGGTCTTCCTACGCTGCGCTTGCCTCTATGTGGTCTCCACTCGAGAACTTTTCGGTGGGACCATGAGCTTGTTGTCCACCGTCAATTTTAATGACTGAAATATTTCCATCTTCTACCTGCTTTGAAGTACAACATTACTTGAATTTGATTATTACGGCTCGTAGAATCGAATTGTCTATATCTTACAACAAAATATTCATGTACTTGCTGGATTTCAATGGTATTCTGAATTCTAAAATAAATAAAAAAACGTGACATGGAAAATGTTTGTTACCTCAGAACTTTCGACTGGGTGAACTGATTTTGATGATACTTTTTTTATTTGAAAGATGGTGCTTCCCCTGTGGTCCCATTTCAATTTGGTCCAGTTCTGACAATCGCATCCATTAGAAGTCGGTTGCTTCAGTTTTTTAAACTATAATTATAAAATAAAAGCACGGGCCACTCATATCTTTGAGTCGAAATTTCCGTCTACAGTTTCAACCGCATTTGGCAGTCTTTTAAAAGAGCAGCACAGACGTCACTACGAACTGCCGCCCGCACCGCGTGGTATGTCATCTGTTCAAAAAAATCGTATCGTGAGTGACTCGTACTTAAAAAAAGTTTAGTTTCTAATGTTGGTTTTTGTTGTGTGTGTTCAGCAACTGGGACTGATCCACGCAGACCTGAAGCCGGAGAACATAATGTTGGTGGAGCCGGCGCGGCAGCCCTACCGCGTCAAGGTGATAGACTTCGGCAGCGCCTCGCACGTCAGCAAGGCGGTCTGCAACACCTACCTGCAGAGCAGATACTACAGGTAATCACGCTCAACTCTGTACATTGCGCACTACTCGTTACTGATGATTATATTTGTGTATGATGTAGATTAAGTTACGGCTTCTTGTGTTGGGGAAATTCTTCACAAGATATTTAGCTGCATTAGAGATATGGTAAGATACTCGTTGAATGGTCTATGTGTTTTGATGAAAGGCACCGGGGGATATCCATATGATATCATCAGTGACACCTAACTCAGTCTTTAGAGTCAGTTTCAGTCTTAACAACTTCGGAGAAAGGGCATTCCATGTAGTAGTTCCAGAACGGAAGGAATTAAAAAATCTTAAATACTGTGGAATTTTCAAGTATGTAAAGTAAGAGAATGAAAATAGGTGTAATCGTGATAAAAGATGTTTTGTTATATGTTTCTTAAGATCAGTTTTCAGTTCTGTAGGTCTAACTATGAACCTAAAGGCGCATTTAAGGGAAGGGTGACACGATCTCCCATACAAATAGGAGTAGTGTTTTCTACCGCATAACAATAACCGATTTAGATTTTTTTTGTATCTAATCGAAACCATAGATATCTATGCATCTACGTTTTTTTTTAAATTTAGTTATAGTTCCTAAGTAAAGAATTTAAAGTTTAAATTTTCAAAAAAGGAAACCTTATAGTCATAGACATCTATGATTTCAATCAAGTTCCAACGGAGGAATTATCGAAATCGGATATGTTGTGGTAGGAAACAGTTTTCTCCTCTTTCATGAAAACCGTGTAATTTATATGCAAAAGATCGTGCCGACAACGTTTCTTTTAAATCGTTTGCGCCAGAGACGGGGGTTCAGATCAAGTGCGGGTTGGTCAAATAAAGGAATGCCAAAGCTAAATTTTCAAAGCTGAGTAAAACAATGTTTTCCCATTTGTATATTCCAGGGCGCCGGAGATAATCCTCGGGCTGGCGTTCTGCGAAGCCATCGACATGTGGTCGCTGGGGTGCGTGGTGGCGGAGCTGTTCCTCGGGTGGCCGCTGTACCCGGGCTCCTCGGAGTACGACCAGATCAGATACATCTCTCAGACGCAGGGCCTGCCTACCGAACACATGCTCAATAGGTGACTACTTGGCTTGTGCATGACCTGCGAGGAAACGTGGAACGGTTTGGTTTCACTTCGATCATATAAACTGTTAAACTCTGGATATCTAAGTTGGTTTTACGTGATGGCTTATAAATTGAGTGTCTTCAAATAGAGAGTTAATAGGACATAGCTACTAAGAACCTAATTGGACGGCTTGTGGCAGTAAGTTGCTACCATCGGTGGCGCTGTCTTTACGAGGCCAAACCATATTTACGTTGCATTAAATATCTTTCTTGATACTTCCGGAGTATTTTCCTTTCACTAAATATATTTCTAACAGCTTCTTCAGTAATTTTCTCGCACTAACTATCTTCCTTGATACTTTCTCGCTACTTCACCAGTATTTTTCTATCACTAAATATCTTTCTTGCTACTTTCTCTTTATATTCCTTCCACTAAATATATTTCTTATCGTCCCCAGCGCGAGTAAAACCGCCAAATTCTTCTACCGCGACGTGGACAGCACGTACCCGTTCTGGCGACTGAAGACTCCCGAGGAACACGAGCTGGAGACGGGCATCAAGAGCAAGGAGGCCAGGAAATACATATTCAACTGTCTCGACGACATCGGACAAGTGAGTCTTACGGGGAACACTGGGTTACATATAGGATTTATATCTTTGTTAAAGTAAATTACGGTTACGATTACGATATCGTTACGCTTGATACGTTTTTTGTTAGAAAGTATGCGTAACTTCGCCGTAAAAAATTATAAATGCGCATTAATTAGAATAATTCTAGTAAAATCACTTTTTTATTACGAATAAGTTTGTTGGAAGTTACGAAAAAACGCATAAATACAGCTTATGACACTCAAAACGAAGACGAATCTGGCGACACCTCGCACATCAAAATCGGTCGAGCCGTTTAAGCTGTAGGCGATCATATAGAAATATGCATATATGTACATACAAATGTACATATATGCATATTTATTTTGAAAAACATAATCCTCCTTACGCAGTCGGGCAAATAGTAAGTTCAGGAATCCGCGCCACCATTAAGTCCGATGGACGTTGCGCTTCAATCGCATTCTGGCCATACATACTATTTAGGTAATTTGTTTTGTAGCAGACAATGGCGAACCTGTCAAATTTAGTTACAATATTTCACCACCGGACTTCATTGGTGGCGCGGAGTCTAATAAGTTTCCTTGAAACTGTCAGTTCAAGAGTCGTTGACAATTGGGGGTTAATTAAATTTAAATAAAAAATAAACCCCACCTCGCCGCAGGTGAACGTGCCGACGGACCTGGAGGGCGGTCAGCTGCTCGCGGAGAAGGCGGACCGGCGCGAGTTCATCGACCTGCTGAAGCGCATGCTCACGATGGACCAGGAGCGGCGCATCACGCCCGGCGAGGCGCTCAACCACGCTTTCGTCACGCTCGCACACCTAGTAGACTACGCGCACTGCAACAACGTCAAGGCGGCGGTGCAGATGATGGAGGTCTGTCTCACTCACACTCGCACTTATACATTTAACCACGACAAGCGACTGTACGATGGGTATGGTGTGGAATATGACGTAGAGCTTGGAAAATTGGCAAGTAATCTGGTCATTTAACATTGTGGCCCGTCTACTGTTAACTCAGTTTACTTTTTTTTTCTTTTATGAAATACATCTACGAGTTACATACTACATTCTAATGCTAAGCCACATGTCGGATACTTCATTCAACATTCAAAAAAATCCTTCATACGAGAGGGCGAGCACGGGGAGCGGTTGAGGAACCCGAGATTGGCGGGAGGCGGAGATTGTTAGTTCTGTATGTTTTTTTAAATTAAGTCGTATCTTCCAACGCAGGTCGGAAGCCTGTTCTACTTCTTACCTGTCACTCCAGTTCTCGCATTCGCTACATCTCGTACTTTCATTCTGTGCCTCTTTGTCATACATCATATCTCATATACCTGAGTTTGTGGGACTCCAATACTATTCTATTCTATATCTATTATCTAAGAATCGGGAGAAGGGTATAAATATTATCATGTGTATATATACTGGAACTACATAGTATCTTTCTTTCTTATACCTACTATTACACTTTGTATCTTATTGCTATTTATATATGTATTACTAACTTTAATTCTACAGGCACTATCTATATAATGTAATTTATATAGAAGTGGTCCCTTATTACTATTTATTCTTATTTACAACAATTTTTATTACCTCTGCAATGTTCAATAAACTTATATCTAGTGTATTTATCTTCTATTAGCTTATGCAGGTTATCTATGTAATTCATTTTCGATGTCGAAACGTCTTTTACCATAGATTGGATTGATAGTTCTGTATGTGGTAGTGTTATTGTATTCTATGTGTAACCGTGTTATATGTGCAGGTGTGCCGGCGGTCAGGCGGCGCGGTGGCGGGCGTGGGCGGCGCGGAGTACGGCGCGCCCGCGGCGCACCACCTCGCGCTCACCATCAACCAGCAGCGCCTACGCGCCGCGCCCTACGACAACCTGGTCAGTGCACCTTATTCATTCATATTCAAAAAACGACTGTATTTAAATTACTTCTTATGATTTGTCTTTTTTTTCGCAAACAAAATTTATTGCCGCTCAGTTTTATTACAGTATCTCGTCTATCTGTCGTCTAATGTAGAATCTGTCATACGTAGAATCTGCCAAATGTAGAATAAACTTTTTATTTATTTCATCGCATTAATAATCTAATACCTTTAAACGAGCAATTCTTGTATATATATATACGGAGTGACTGTTTGAACACTATCAATATTTACACAGAGTGTTCAGTACTCGATTCTCGTACCAAATAATCAAAAAACTAGGTGGTTAATATTTGACCTAATTATCTTAGCAAACACAAAAATATGGACAGCCAAACCACGCGCGCTGAGAGTACATGCAAGTCGCGCGATCACTGCGCAACGTACCTACATAGTTATGTATGACTTATGCACGCTCGGAGAGTGCGCGGCATGGGCGTATATAAGAGGGGGGGGGGGGGTTCAGGGGGGCCGGACCCCCCCCCCCCCCCCCCCAGCATTGGCCGAAAAAAATAATTAAGTGCTGTCAAAATTCCGGAATAGGTATCACGGATGACACGCATGTTACAAAATATATATAAAAACCTGATGTGCGGTAATGTGTGTGCATAACTACAGCTTAGCTAAAGAGATGCAGTCGTCTTTCGCCCGCGCATACTAAAAACGCGTATAGCAAATGGAAACTATATATTTTTGCCCGATTGAGTAAGGAGGGTAATGTTTTTCGAGTGTATGTATGTATATGTATATGTCGCAACGTCCATAAATTCTGAAATCTTGGGAAAAACTTTAACCTACATTTTCTTCTTTTTCTTTTTGAATTTGTTTCATATGACAACTAATTAACATGTCCTTGAGTATTGATGATAACAAAGTCGGGGAATACTCTTTAGTGTTACAACTACATATCTATCATCTACATGCAACATTTTACTATCGATAGCTGAAAGATCAAAGAATTTCATTACGTTGAGTTACGCTTTGCGCGCAGCGGAGGAGGAAATGCCACACGTACGTACACACGCGGCCGTGTCCGCGACACAGTCACAAACTGATCGTATTTTCTCATATGTTAAAGTGTGCGTTATTCTACAATAAAGTATTATGCATTTAAAATGTGTGTGTGTGTGTGTGTGTGCAGTACCAGCTGTACCAAGGCGGGCGCGTGGCGGTGGGGGGCGCGCGGCAGTACGCGACGCGCGCCGCGGAGCCCTTCCCGCACCAGTTCGTCTCCTCGATACTCTGCCAGCCCGCGTACCAGGTACGCTCATTTTAATACACAATAAATCTGCACCGAACGCACTCGTCACATAGAAAGCGACGTTGTGGCCGAGGATGGTGCACGTAGATCCTTCATTCAGTATTGAGAGCTTGGCTCTTGTCTGTGGTATAATTTCCATGCCTGTCGATCCTTTGCCAACACTCTGAAGATTTTATTTACTTTATTTGTTTTTGAAGTTTCCGGCAGCCTAGTGGTGAGACCGTCTGACTTGCGATCCGCAGGTCCTGGGTTCGAATCCCACGGCGCGCACCTCTGTCTTTTCGAAGTTATGTGCGTATTGTTGATTGCCGCCAACTTCAAACGGTGAAGGAAAACATCGTGAGGAAACCTACATGTCTGAGAGTTCTCAATGATCTTGAAGATGTGTGAAGTCTGCCAACCCGCACTTGGCAAGCGTGGCAGACTATGGCCTAGCCCTTCTCACAATGAGAAGATGGCCCGTTCCCAGCAGTGGGACAGTTTGTACAAACAGGGCTGAAAAAAAAAAAAAAAAAAAAATTCAAACGGGAAACAGATAGCGACGCGGTGACGGCACGTCAACTTAAAAACACACTATCAGTTCAGTATCGACCGCCTAAGCAGAGTGTCAAACAAAAAGCGACTAGTAAGCAGCTTGGCTATTGCGTCACCGATCCTTGGAATGCCTAAATGTGCCTGTTGCGCTTCGAATACCGCGATAATCGACGTACCGATGTCTCGATTCATGATCGATGCCGACATGTGTATGATGTGTACGTGCGTCCCCCGCAGGTGCAGCAGCTGGCGGCGGCGGCGGCGGCCGCGGCGGCTGCGCACCACCAGCACTCGGTGGGCGAGGTGGGCGTGGGAGTGGGCGAATGGCGCGCGCCGCTCATCGTGGAGCCGGCGCCGCTGCCGGACCCGGACGTCTGGGACTACCACCACCACACGCACCATCACACGCATAAGAGGTCGGTACACACCCCTCCACCTATATAGTAGAAGGGAGTACCGACGGTCGCTGCCGACGAGATAGTGCGTACGACTAAATAATGCGGCTAACGCGAACATGATTCAATGAATCTATTGGAAACTTTAAATTCTTTGTAATCTAAACTTTGTGTTCATATGCCACAAAAGTTATTTTATGGCATATCGGCCAACTGTCATTTTATTTTCGAAGAAGTATGAATATGGGTAGAAAACAATTATAAAGTTTTTGGTATATTTTGAGGTAAATATTTCCATCTCATTTAGCGATCTTTATCTCCAAATATATTATGTACGTAACATATTAAGGAATCATATTATTTCACTTTTATTGTATAATAAATGTCTCTTACTCACACATATTATTTCCATTGCGCGGAAATTGCAAAAAAAGTTAGAAATGGCGGCACTAGGATAATACATGTCAGCTTCATAAAAAATGTGTCAAAAGCCGTTAATGTAGAATGTATGAATAAGTGCGTGAAGTAGTACAATGTTGGGGTTGTCAACAGATCTACCAAGCAACAGGCGACAGCGGTGCCGCACTACCAACCGCAACACCAAACACAACATTACAGGTGCCCTATATTGCAATCTACTGATAACACCCTTCACAGTTTCCTATACTAGTCTCCAAAACTATCAGGCGTCGCCTTTCTTTCTACCCGAAAGACACGAAAGGCCGGTTTCCTACAAGCACCTACAAGGCCAGATTCCTTAAACTAATGTATTAGGCACTTGCTAATAATGTATTGACAATGACATAAATTAAATGACCACGACGAACTTCTATGTAGATATACGTAAAAAAAGTAGGTTTTTCTTACAAATGTGACGAACAACACATTGGTATCTATTGGCAGTATCTTTCTCTCTCGCAGATCGTTTAGATATCTTTTTCCCACAGTTGTGTGAAGTAAAAATAGGTATGCGGTTACATGCGGTACCTACATAAAATCTAATAGATGTTATTACATGTATTATTTATGTTGTTATTTTTTTTGTTAAAAACTGACCTTGTAGGAATCTGGCCTTATAGGAACAAATGGTCACTTTGGTGAAGTACGTCATCAAAACACAGTCTAATTATAAATAAACATGTACATTAGAAATATGTACATTATTTCCTCTATAATATTTTGTTTACTGTATCTATAATAATAGTTTAAAATAATTGAAGCAACCGACTTCAAATTACGCGATTCCGTTTACTTGGACGACATATTTTTTCTAGTTACTTTGTTTTCAAAATTAAAGTGCTCAACCGATTTTGATAAAATGTATATATTTATATGGGACCACCACTGAAAGATGACGTATTAAACATTTTTTTTATCAAAATCAGTTCATAACTGCAGAAGTAATCGCGTAACAAACAAAACATCATAAAGTCGAATTGGAAACGTCCTTTGTTTGATTTAAAAAAATCAACATAACCTTATACAAATAAATAAATGAATAATGTAATGTAATGTGCGTGCCAATACTTGCAGTATGGTGAGTAGCAACGCTGGTAAGAAGGAGCCGACGCAGCTGTCGCCGGTGAAGAAGCGCGTGAAGGAAGGCACGCCGCCCTCGCGGCACCGACATCACCACAGCGACCACAACAACACGTCAGTACTTTTATGAATAACTTGCACTTGGTTGTGGAAATAGAAACGTTCGCCCCTTGCATGAGCTGCTGATGGTAAGCGACATTACGGTCTATAATGGAGCGCGCTTATCTGGAAGGAACCGGTCCTCTCTTGCGATTTTAAAACATCCATATATATCAGGAAAGACCCAATCAGGCAGCTAATTCTACAATGTAGCATTCCACTTTCATGGTGCTGACATGAAAGTGGAATTAAAGAGTTTCGTTCGACTTTTTGGAACATCCACCGTGAAACTGTGACACTTTTTCCATGATCTGCAGCGCAATTCAGTTATTCAAGACCGCTCTGTAGCTGCTGCTGAACCATACGTGAACCGTTTCCCATCAGCCGCCATTTTTTTTTGATTCAGTCACTTTTATGTCATACAATTGACACAATTGATGAAACGTAACACGTCCTTCGCTCGTTACTAAATCAAAAAATGATAGCAGGCGACGGGGAATGCTTCGCAAAAGGTTCAGTTACAGATCGGTTTTGATTAACTGAATTGGCCCCCTGTAACCTTAGCAATATTTTTTTTTACGCAAGATAGTTCTACGATTGACCACCGACTCGCCTGATGTTAAGCAACGGTATGGCCGAGGATGGAGCTCGTCGATCTAGAATATATATCTTTACTCTAGCCTTGAAAATTCCAAGATTGTAGCTCTCAGGAAACAGAGATAGTTTTAACTCGAATTTACCTATATAATCGCTAGAAAACAAGAGTTCAAAATGTTTAACGATAAATCGGTGTCATAGGAAACGTTCTGCGTCCTGTTTTAATTTGTTATATATAAACATTATTTGGTTGTACTTGTACAGTAACAGTCGGTGCGGCGCGTGGGAGGCCGGCGCGTGCGCAGCGCAGACGATCACAATCCGCGACACGCCCTCGCCCGCCGTCTCCGTGATCACTATATCCGACTCAGAGTCAGAGGGAGAGCAGCCGCGCCGCAACACGCACACACACAACACACATCACAACAACACGACAGGTATACACACATGTTTACCCTGTTCCTGTTCTATCGATACATCTTGAACTGTATCGATATTCCTCTCCATTATCGGATCGGAGACCTTTTAACCAGATAATGGATTCTATGCTATCTGTATCACCAGTTATTGAATGCCTTACTAAAAATCTCGTAATGACGAATTCTTATACCCAAAGATGGGACTATATATTTTGAGTCGGGCTGCTGAATGCACGCAAAATTTTAGTAGAAAGGCGTGTGCGATGTGTGTGTATGTATATTTCTGATGTTTTATATGCAGAACAAATGTATGTTCAGGTGGTAGTGGGGAATGTGCAGCGGTGGTGACGTCACACGCGCCTGCGCCGGCGCCGGTCGGTGGCGCAGGCGCTCCGACCGCGACCGGCGGTGTCATCTGCAGCGCGCGGTCGCCGCGAGACGACAAGCACGTGAAGCACGAGCCGCAGCAGGCGTGCCATCACCATCACACGGTGAGTAGCGACGACTGGGAACTGCTGATGATGGTGAAGGTATATTAACTTTATTTAATTTTCTCCTCAATAACAAGCTAGAATAAATAATTAAATATATATATATATATATGTATATCAATATCTTCACTTTCACTAAAAATAGTCTACAAATTAATGTTAATGTTACAGCAACAAGCAACACAACAACAGCAACAGCCGCAACAAGCGGTCCCGCAACAGGCCGTCCGTCCCGCGGCGCCACACCCTACTCCGCAGAGTCAGAAGAAACGGCTTCTGGCGCTCGCGCAGCAGGAGGCGCAGGCAAAGGAGCAACACCATCACATGCAACCGGTGAGAATATAACACAACAGCACCACATGCATCCTGTGAGAATATAACACAACACACCACATGCAACCGGTGAGAATATAAAACAACAGCACTACATGCAACCTGTGAGAATATAACACAACACCACCACATGCAACCGGTAAGAATATAACACAACACCACCACATGCAACCGGTGAGAATATAACACAATACCACCACATGCAACTGGTGAGAATATAACACAATACCACCACATGCAACCGGTGAGAATATAACACAACAGCAACAACTGGGGGCAATTCAGTTAATCAAAACCGATCTGTAACTGAACCTTTTGCGAAGCATTTCCCGTCGCCTGCTATCATTTTTTGATTTAGTAACGAGCGAAGGACGTCCACGTTCCATCAAATGTGTCAATTGTATGACATAAAAGTGACTGAATCAAAAAAAAGATGGCGGCTGATGGGAAACGGTTCACGTATGGTTCAGCTACGAAGCGGTCTTGAATAACTGAATTGCCCTGCAGGACACCAACTATAGTAAGCAACTCGTCGCTGAAATTAATCTTTAAGGTGTTGCATGAAACTGGCAGCAAAACGCTGTTTGCTGTTTATTTTTAGTTTTCAAGTGATTTTGAGTACTTAATAAGAATATCTGTGAACATCTGAAAAATTAATTTGATATCACTGAAAAATACACGTTTTCGATAGACTTTCATCTCATGTCACCACACGATTTTCTTTTATGTTTTTTTTTTCTTCTCTAACAATTGTTTTTTACTAATTTCGAACCTACACACTTTCAGAGCGGACCGACGGTGCGCCAGACGAACGATTACCAGTGCAATCAATACGTACCGCAACACAACAAGAGAGATAGCGTAAGTTTTAACTTACATTCTAATAATTCAAGTTTATTTTAACTTTTGTTCTGAAAAAAGAACAATCAATAACACATTATTGACACCAGAAAAAAAAATAACAAAATAGACACACAAAAAATGAAACAAAAGGCGGTGCTATCGTTAAAAGCGATCTCTTCCAACCGTGAAATCTGCATTCGTTGATTGATTTATGTAGATCAATATAAAGATATTTTTTTACAGAGCGGCGGATGTCGCGACTACATGCCCACGACAAGTGTAGCGACACACGTGGTCAACAACATCGGCGCCGTCTCGCACACAGTGAGCGGCATACCGCACGCCGTCAACGGCGTCTCGCACGCAGTGAGCGGCGTGACGCACGCCGTCAGCGGCGTACCGCACGCAGTGAGCGGGGTGACGCATGCCGTCAGCGGGGTGACGCACGCCGTTAGCGGGGTGACGCACGCCGTTAGCGGTGTGACGCACGCTGTCAGCGGGATGCCCCACGGTGTGAGCGGGATGCCGCACGGTGTGAGCGGTGTGTCGCACGGAGTGAGCGGTGTAGGCGCCGTGGCGGTGACGGTGTCGGGTGCGCCGCCGCAGGCTCACAAGCACGCCTGGCATCACCATCCGGCGCATCACCCGCATTACAAGTTAGTATCGGCTCGTAGCTCTAGCAATATATTTTATTTATTTATTTATTTATTTATTTATAGGACAATCAACAGCTTTGTAAGATATGATAAAAATTATAACAACAGGAAGCTAATTATAGATTTTTACGGATAGTGGCAGCTTAGATACAATCATGAAAATATATAAACTAGCTCGGCTAACACAGTGATATATAATTAAATAAATAAATAAATATTTGTAGACATTTCACACAACACCATCTAGCCCAAACTAAGCAAAGCTAATATACAAAAAAACATTTCTAGATGCATACTAGTTCTTGCTACCATTGAAAAAGTAACATCCGCTGAGCTTCATATCGCATTTATAGAAAGTAATAAAGAAGAAGTCAAGGACATATCGCATTTATCTAAACTAATTTGATTTTTTGAATTTAAGTTGATTTTTTGAATACTTTTTTTTGGATAAATTTATTTGTAGAAAGAAAATGCTTACAGAAAAGTTTACATTTGCACTTTATACATACAGTAAAGAACATTTATTAAATTTTGCCGGTGAGCCCCAAACTAAACACAAGGCTTGTAACTCGGGGCTCGAGTAAAGTAATATTATTTAATTGCTAAAATGTTGTGACTACATCAAGAAGGGCAAATGGCTCATTACATTATAATTGTATGCTTTATAAGCTATTCTTAATGATTGTCCGGGTTTATCGTCTACATAAAAAAGAAATCATTCAGGTCCAGAAAAACCCTCTCCCAATTTTCTGAAGTCTTCCTGTCCCAAACTGTTCCATTCCTAAAATGTCCCTTTCTTAGTTCTCATCTAATTTTTTTGTATTTTTTCCCGAAAGCGAAAGAAGTGTTATTCGGATGTAAATAAATTCTTCTTTTATATGTGTTGTTAGATTCGTCTTTACTTCCCCAGTATTATATATAAAATGTGTCTTATGTGATAAATTACTGATTTCACAAGAATTATTCAAAAGAATGGACCTAAATAAATTGTACAACCGATCTGCGCATACTTTCTCACGAAAAACGTATACTCAATCAACATCATATACAGCGTAACCATGATAAATAGATCTTACAAAGTCGGGTATTATGTTTATCCTTTAGTATAGATAGTGGTTATATGATATAGTCGGTGTGTGTAATGTTGTGGGTAACACTGCAGTATTGTGCCCGGCAGAGCGAGCAGCGGCGGTGTGTTGTCGCCGGCGGGGGGAGTCTCCCCCGGGGGTTACCTGCCGCCGCCCCTGTACGTGCCCACATACCACTACCACACGTGAGTCACACATCATATTGTCTTAATGTTCTCATTTGTTTCTGTGATGTTATGTATTTGTATATTGTTATGCTCTTTGCTTTATTTTATTACTTGAAAAATAACGGATATCTGAAAGAATACATTTATGCATATGCTTTTTTTTATAAGATTGTAAATAAGTGAATTCTAATAAATCAAATGAATATAAAATAAAATAAATTAATGAATGATACATAGAAACACCTGGGCAGAAAACACGCATCCATGATTATCACAGTACTGTTTGACTTTTTGATCTATTTAGTGTAAAATTTTGAACTTTATTTTAATAAATAGATCTACGTTTGACAATCAACTCGTCTGATGGTAAGCGACGGTGTGGCCGACGATGGAGCACGTCGCTCTAGAAAATATCTATTTATCCAAGATTATAAGTTCTTAGGAAATAGAGCAGATAGCACGGAGTCATACTTCTGTGCAGCACACATAAAAAATGTGAACCTGAATCATTGTGTATGACTTTTGAGCTTTTCAATGAGAAATAGATGCTACTGTGCAGACTTTTAGCTTGTCCTGTAGTGGTATAGGGAAGGTGGAATAAGGTCTCGAAGTGATCGTAAGAAGTTCTGTGATAACAGGTGGTTTCTCATTATTTCTGTCTTTCAGTTAAGGTGTAAACAATAAAGTATGTTTATCTGTCTAAACCCACAAACTGCCGAAGAAGAGAAACGTACTACCATCAACTCAGTTTAGAAAACTCAAACGCTCCCGACAAAAAAAACGGCTGAACCGATTTTGATGAAATATAGCTAAGAACACTCGATCAAATCCTCTTTCAGACAAAAAAAAAACTAGATCAAAATCGGTCCATCCGTTTATGAGCTATGATGCCACAGATAGACACATACACAGACACACACGTCAAATTTATAACACTTTTTGGGTCGGGGAAAACAATAATAAATGTGATGTTTTTAAATTTAAGCGGCGGAGTGGCGGCCCCTCCCCCCGCGCACCACGCGAGCGGCGCGCGCCTGCCCCCCGGCTACCTGCAGCCCTACTCCCCCACCTACCTCGTGCCGCAGCACCCGCAGCAGCATCTCTGGTACACGGAGTAGGACACCACTCGTCTCCTCGACACTACAACAACTGACGCACGAGATGTCACACTGACACTTGCCACTGGAAGATCGGACTATGTCACGGTGATGGACGTGTTTACAAGATTCACCAGTGTACCTCGCTATCCATAGCTCAGTGGCACGCGGGACTCGTCACTTGGAATACTTGACTTGAATCGATTGAAACTATTATCCAAGTCATAAAAATAGAAATTACTGAAAACGGCGGAATAGAACTTGTGGTTGGCTAATATTACGTTTTTCCTATTTAAAAGATGACTACTTATTTAGTTAATTTAGAAAATACCGATGGAAATTAAATCTTAGAATATATTGAAGACTGCTGTTACTTACTTTTACTTTTCTGTTACTGTTCTGAAACGAATTCGACCCCTTTGCGAGGAGGAAACTGTTGATGTGTTAAAAATGAAATAGAAATCGATTAAAAATATGAAGATTTAAGAAGTTTCGAATCGGTGGAATGTCTGAAGACGTGGTTGAATCGACTCTGGTGTGTCTGGGACTGTAGATTTTTATCGAAAATTTATCATTATTTTCTATGATCGTGATTTTAAGCTTTTATCACATTTTCAATATATTCCTATATTAATTGTATCGAATTGATTACGTGATTGATTAAGGAATAACGGTAGACGACTTTAAAACGTATATTTATTGATGCACACGTGTCTGCCACGATGTTAGAACGAGACGGTGAGACACTTTCTCTCTTTCACTCAGCGTCGCTTATCGATGATCAAGGATCGATTTAATCACTTTAATTAATAATAATTTTATATTCCTTCTCACATCGGCAAGGGCGCTTGAGTGATCTCAAAAAGGAACAAAAATAAACCTTCGATCGACACTTTCGCACACAGCAATTTTTAATAAAAACTATGACTAGTGTGTAATACGCGTTAATTAATATTGTTCCTTTATTGATTGTCTATTTATAATAATAGTGGAAACGATTCTATCTATACACTTCATTAGAGAAAAGGAGTTGAAGTTTTAAAAGAAAGGAGTTGAAGTGTTAGGGAAAGGAGTTGGAGTGTTACGGAAAGGAGTACACTATGTACGGCTTACGGATCGCGTTTACTTAACTAATGATGTGTTTTAATCATTGTTACTAGTTTTATCTTATTTTCTGTAATTTATTTGGGAATAAGGCGTGAAAGTAGGGCGCGCAACTGACGTGTTTAGGTTAGTTTTATTAATGTTCATTTCGTGTCTATAGACTTAGATATCGACGGTCGTGTATCTACGTTGTATAATATGGATTGTATATTTCGCGTATTTTTTTTTTATTTCGCCGCAACAGCGAAATGTAGGTTTTGCATTTACTAATATTGTATCGTAGAGATCTAGTGTTTGTACCAAATCTGGAATTTATTAGTAGTCGAGTACTAAAAGTAATTTTTATAATATGTTTCGTGTAATACGGGCGTCGCAACGCAAACTTATGATATGAATATGTACGCGACGCTTAGTTTTAATTATAAAGTGAATTAAGTGGTTGTCAATTATAATCTTTTTTTTTGTTTGAACTCGTGTAGAAGTAACGTTTTGCTTTAGGTATTCTGAGATTGATAAATATATGTTTGTTACGTTCCATATGATTTAGTGTTAGTAGGACGCTCGCGCCCGAGTTTGATCCACACAAACAGACAAACATTTATGCTGTGTTTATAAATAACTTAATATATGTTTAATCGGAGTTTTATGAATATAATAAAATATTTTAGGATTTATAAAAAATACGTGTGTTAGGACGCGGTGATGGTCTAATTATATAGACGTAATTTCAAACTATATTGTATAAATTAAATAAATATAATAAAAAATACTAAGAATTTTATAAAAAAAAAACGTTTTAGTACACACTAATAGTTATTTAAGGGTGTAATGCATGAATAATTCACTAGCTAGAACAAAAAAAAACTTTTAAAACTAATTTTTCATTAATTGAATGTATAAATGTTGAAAAAAAAAATGTTTAAAATGTTAAAATGCAATTTATTATTAATTAATGACTGCAATCATTCTGATTTGAGTTTGCTGAGTGTTTAGTAGCACTCGACGGTGACCATAGTCCGCTGACTCGGGGAGTCCTTTGGCTTGATATCACTTTATGCCATATGGCAGGCCCTATATGCCGCGACAGCGTGCATTGTGTATACTGCCTAGAAACAAATATTGACAAGAATATTAATATTAATTAAGAAACAAGATCTTCCGATTTGTTTTATATTGGACATATTTTCCCTATACAAATGACAGAACATTGCGCTATGTGGGAGTGTCGTGAGAATGATTGTGGATGCGAGGGAGGCTCGCGGGCAGCGCCTCAATACTGATCAATAAATGTTCATCAATATTATTTGCACACCGATACTCATCATCATCATCATCATCATCTATTGTGTCTCTTATTAAACAATGTCTTGAGAATCTAATAAAAGTTGTAAATAGATAATTTGACATTTTCATCAATCACTGGAATGTCAGTGATTTTTCGATATGTAGTAAATTATAGTAAATATTGGGAAATATCTTCATACATCAAGAAATAATTCCGATATCTTATTTTTTTAAATAAAGTCGGCCAATTAATAATTGTAACTAGCACACAACTGTTGCCATACATAAATTTACAGATAATTTTTAAGTAAGTCGGAATACTTGTCATATTTCTTTCTAGGCGATGTATTAGTTTTTACTTGTGAGGTATTTTCGCTGTGACTAAGTCTATTTTAAATGTACATGTCGCAACTAAAGTACCTGAAATTATCGCCGTCCTTGTCTATTCAGACGTGAATGAAAGAGACTGCGATATTGCTAGGTGCTTTTTTTCTGACAGGAGTTGAAATCGACGTCAGTAAGTGTAGGAGGTTCGTCGCTTGCGCAAGGGCGTCAAGATTTTTGTATTTTAATCGTAATGATTTTTTTGTTTAATAGCAGACTATGATTTAAAAATAGCATACTGCTATTGGACAATAATTGTCATTGATACACGACTAAAACGCTGTTCGGGTCGGTCGCTCTGTATATTAAAATTATTTAGTTGTCCCGTACAACTTTTTTAGTCATTATGAAACGCAACTGAGATGCATAGACGGTACAAGTCTAAAACGAAATCGATGATATTTTCTCATGAATAATTTGATTTTTCTTGTTTCAATAACTGAAGAGTCTCCAACCTAGTTGGCAGACCGTCTGACTTGAGATTGTGAGTTCCAATCAATCGGGTGTCGGCTGCTGACGTCGGATGACATTTGGCAGTTAGAGTTCGCGCGGTTGTAGCCTTGTGCCCGCTACACACGAGATTGTTTTCACGTCTTTACATTCAACAACAAATATGGAAATACAGTCTGCGTAATAAAAAATTGTCAAGCAAAGATTAATGCTAATAATTATATTAATTGTAGCGAATTATTTTCAAAAGAACAAACTGAAATTCGCATCTTTTTCCGGTGATTATTATTTATTTCATAATCTGTATTATTTTAGTAAGACTTTCATAGTATTTTCGTTGTGTCTAAATATTATTAAATAAAAATAATTGTAGAATCAAATTCTAATATATGCTACACTCACATTACTGTAATCATATTATCTCCTAAATAACAACACGAAAATGTATCTTAAGATATCTCGCTGCGGTGACAATGCCGTGTGTACCCGTGCACATCCGCCGTCCCGCATACCATTAGGAGGGTTGACTTTACGGCGATCAAGCTATAGATCCAGGTATTAAAATTAGACCACAACTTCATTTAAGAGTTAAATTGTGCCGAGTCTAACTTTTCTAATTATAAAATAAACGACACTAAAGTGTTTTTTTTTTCATATGCCGTGTATGTGTCTTATCCATAGTATTACATACAATACTTGGATCTGTTTCAGGCCGCCGATGCAAGTGACGTCCTCTACGACAAATTGTTTTTAATTTCTATCCTATAATAATGTTGCTATCGATAGTATTTTTAATTAGCGTTAAGTGTTTAATTTATAGATCACACTTTAATCGCAGTTCTCGAAACTAAAAATTTAAAAAAAAATGTGCAGTCTGTTTTTTTTATCAATCGTTGTAAAACAAATATGGTGAATTTTATTGGCCAATCACAGCACTGAATTTTCTAGCCAGTGATCTGTCATTGGTCATAAATCCACCGTATTGATTGTATAAAAAAAACAGGTTGCATATTATCTTATGTTAAATACAAAATAACTTTTTAATGACAAGACTATGTAATAATTAATTTTTATCATTATAAAATGTTTAGTACATAGCTTTGCTGCCTGACAATAACCTTACTTTTTAATATTTTTTATTATGTAGATTTTACGATAGCCCGTGGTATTTTAACTTTTTATTTTATTTTAAGCGAACATTGTATTGAATATGATAATGTGAACCTTATCTGATGTAACATGTATTTTATTTTTTTCTCTTGATATTACTATTCTGTTATGAAGGTACTCTCACTAAAATGTTTTTTTTTTTACCTAAATAATATAAACAAATATGGCTGGTTTTTCGTTCAATGACAGCTCTGAAATTTCTGTCCAGTGATATATTATATGTTTGGTTGTCTATTCGCCATATTGTTTTCTTACAATATTGGGCATACGAAGAAAATCAGACTGTATTAATCTGACACAAAATACAAAATATATTTTTTAACTTGATATTTAAAGTAAACTTTTAACCTATTCTTTTTGACTACTTTTTTAATCTCATTCGTTTAAATTTAAAAATATCATGTGATTCTGATGATATCCTATTCAGTACAATGCTCGATTAATTTTAGACATTTTAACGAGAGAAAACGTGGGCCTTTGTCTTTGAAATAAACTAATGCAGAAAAAATAAATACAGTCTGGAAGTTTGATCTCAATATTAATAATTTTAGTCAAAATTAGATAATAATAAAATATAAATGAGATCAAATTATTAAAAGGGTTAATTAATACAGCCCATATTGGGATTTAAAGGTTCGCAATCCTTTTTCGCTAAGTTATGTTTTTAAACATGAAAGATGACAGCTTTTCCAGTGTTTTTAAACATGATAGCTTTTCCAGTGTTTGTGAAATTGTTTTATTTTACGACAAAGGCTCCGTTTTCATAGCATGTCACTGTAAAGTCACCTAAATATTACATATAGCATAGTAATATGGGAACAAAATGATAGATGATAGGATGGGATGAAATGTGTTATTTTAACTTGTTCTCATGTGTTCACAGACGGACCCTAATGTTCGTTCGTGAAAGAGTTTTATTATATTGTATGTAATAGATTCGTGGCTAGGTTACCTCGGAACTCACGATATATTCGTTTTTGCAAACTTACAGACTAGTTTTTTGGAATTTACTTAACCGATTTTGATAAAATATTAATGTTTTAGATTTTTTTTTGTGTACCATGCCAGGCGAGTGCGTTGCCAATAATTTCCAAAATTTGTAGGAGTGATTAATTTTATTTTAAATAAAAAATGCAACTAAAAAAAACTCAACCGAGTTTTTTTGTTGATTTGTTTTTTTATGAGAACATGTCGAGTTCCGGGGAGCCATTAAGTAGCAAAGAGCGAGATTGCACCTCGGCCGAGGCTTTAGTCATTGATCTCTGTTCGTAACGTGCACACATTACCCTTATGCCCATATATCCTACTATAATGTATTGTAGCACCGCATACGTTTGCCTCCCGACTTTGTTCATTTAGTGATTTTATTTGTTTTTAAGGATTTTACGGAGTTTTGGGGTTTAATATAAGCGTATTAACTGATGGAATGTTAACATATTTTACTATTATTAATTAAAAACAAATGTTTTTATTATACTTTACTCGTTCACTTTTAGTTTTAAACTGCTTACGGAAAATTGGAAATTAGCCTTGTTGTTACGTAGTATTATATATGGGGCATGTCGTTTTGATATATTTGGGTTTTTTGTATCATAAAATTGTCCGTCAGCGTTTTTCTGTGATTTTACTCAATATTTAATTTATTAGTGCGTCGTAGAGAAAAAATGAACACTGATGTAAATTTTTGGGTTGTTGCAATAAAAAATTGTGTAAAAATTGCATTTTGCGATACATTTTGAATAAACTGATGCCCCGTGTATGTATATTTAGTTAGTATGTGTTTCACCGCACCGCGCACACCGCACACCGCTGTAGCTCTCGTAAGTGGACAGGTTGACTGTACAAAGTACTCCGCGAGACTGATATACATGATAGATAAAACGCTCTTGGTGTTATTTGAACCTTCGCCTTGGTTCGCGGCATTCTTCTATGCGCATGTTGCGATTATCTTACGGCTTGGCAAGAAACTAATAATTAATGCGATTGTAACTCTTTAACGGCTACTTTCACACAGAGTCTCCGTTTAGAGTTCCGCGGTCGGTATCAGTGTGCCCATATCTCAATTGGGATATCCTGTCGCAATTTGGCTAAAAAAAAATAACTCTTTTATTTATTTTACACTGAAAAATAGTTAAATAAAATAAATTGTAATGAATATTTTAAGAATGAAATCTTAAATGGTATAAAGTAATGGTCGTACTACTGGAAACTGAGACCGCAGTTTGTAAAAATAATATGACCGCAGAATTCTGTGTGAATGCAGCCTCTTAGGCATACTTTGGAAACTAACTTACATTTTACAGGGTCGCCTTTGATTTTGAAAAGTATTGAAAAAAATTGTTAATTTTTGCCAAGTTATTTTATTCCACTGTGATGATTTACCCGTAGTTTATATTTCGATGTGTCGGTGAAACGTTAGTCGTACGTTTGATTTCATTTGATTTAGTAACCGTGAGCATTGCTCGCGCTCGGTACGAGCGATGGAAGTCTCGACACTTCTTATCGACCGAATTCAACTCTCAAGTCTATTTATACGGGTACATTGTTTGTCTAATAGTATCCATACTGTACAGAATAAGTTTCGACTAACGTCAGTTTTATTTTCATTTAATTAAGTTTCGTTTTAATTTTCGTTTGATATTAAAATCAACATAAATTGGAGTATAAAACTGATAAAAGTTGACACTAACACTGTAATGACATCGTAACGTCAATGTCAGTTTGAATTGGTTCGCTCGGCAGTGTCGAGAGTGGCGCCCCCGTATCGGGTATTGTACGTTTTAATGTAGTATGTAGCGGCTTGCGAGCCAAGCCTGGACCATTAACATGTTTTAAATCGGTGGGTTGTTGGGGATGAAGCACTGGTGTTGCTAAACTTTTACTTCAATAATAATCGTATAGTTTATTATTAGAGAGCGAATTGTAAATAAACATCCGAATATCCCTTTTTATTTTACTTTTATTTTTGTACCCGTTCCGTGTTCCCCATCTTTTAGTTTTGGGCCTGTCTCGTTTGTATCGCAAGTAGTAGTGGGCGTCGTGACGCATGTCGCTGCCGAGCGGTAAGTATCAAGCAAACATCACTAAAAAGACGGATAACCTGTTTATTAAATGTTTTCAATATTAGTTCTTTATATCGTACAAGTGCAAAATAGTAAATAATTAACAAAAAGGAAAGTTTAAAATGCAGTTTTTCATCCCAATAGAGATTGTGAGTGCTCTGACACTGAATGTAATTTGTTATGTGAGAATGATAAGAATCATTGGATTTTTGCTGCAAATTCCTTAGGTATCTTTGGGAAACTATCGGAACATTGTTCCCCGCTAGTTCAAAACAATTAGAAACTCTCTTATACTAGAATTTATTTGTCCTTTAAACATAATACAATTAATACTTGTTATAAGCTTCTGTGACGAAAAAAAAATAGTTCCTCGAAGGCATAAAAAAAGTAAGCTATTGCTAATAAAGTTTTGGAAGGCTTAGATCGCAAGCT
Organism: Lycia hirtaria; assembly: GCA_947563715.1. Classification (NCBI taxonomy): domain Eukaryota; kingdom Metazoa; phylum Arthropoda; class Insecta; order Lepidoptera; family Geometridae; genus Lycia; species Lycia hirtaria. The sequence continues at coordinate 24,488,066 of OX387376.1, forward strand.
TTTGAGGAAAATTAAAATCGGTAAACTAATGTTCAAGTGTATTCATTGCAGAGTATTTATTTGGTCGTGCTTGCTGCAGGCACAGCGAGTGCGTCGCGGCGCAGTATCTGTAGTAAAGCCGTGGCGTCGGACGCCCTAAGCTGCTGTCTCGACAATAACCCAGTGTCAGACAATAATCATTCTTATTGTTTGCATGTTAGTTACAATTTCGTTTGCCCCTTATTAGTGTCGATAGTTAAATCAGTAAGTAATATAGGGAAGTAGCCCGCGTATGTCATCTAGGCTATCTTAATGTATAGGGCCAATATATGGGGTATATAATAGATTCGTTTCTGGAATACACGCAAATTTAGGCATATCTGAGTAGGCTGTAGGCTATTCGAACTGTATTACGTATCATAAAAAATATTCTTCGCTGTTTTATGTCACATAATATATATTATTTTATCGTAAAGCGTAGATCCGTTATTTTCTAAGCCCTATGCTAATTATCTACTATTGACTGATTAACTATTTTGTATCTAAGTACCTGTCCCTAAATGTGCTAGCTTTCATATAAAGTCGTAGTTAGTATGCACGTTTTAAAGAACTAGACAATTTGAATGAAATATTAGTTGTAACGCACTAATTACAGTTCTACATTCGATATACGGTAAAGTAATTTAGGCATTTGAATGTTCTATGACATCAGCGCCTGCGCGTACCGCGCGGCAATCTCGTATAGATTAGGGCTGTAGATTTTGCTACTTTTTATTGCAAGGAGTGGCAAAATCCACCTTAGCCTTTAGCGGTGGAGAGGGAACAAGATAATTGAAATACTCTCATTTACAAGTCTGAGGTCACAAGTTTGTTACTAGTTATAACATTAGTGAGTCGCTGAATCGAAGCCGTAATCCGTAGACTTAATTTTTATATTCGACGTTCTATAGTTTTAAAACTATGTGTGATAATTACTGTTAAGCTTTTCAAATAGTTTGGGAGTACAATGAAATAACTTACTTATAGGTGTTTCTAAACGTTATTTTTACACCGTCTATTAATGTCTAAATGTGGTTTTCGGTAGAAGCTGTCGAGTTAGGCTAACACTCGGTCCAGTTCGTCTGATTCGCTTTTTATTCATACCTACATTGTACTCAGGAATCGAGGTTAAGGTAACCTTTTTCTATCGTAACTTAATCTTCATATTTTATAATCGCATCGGTGTCTATTTATAGGTAATGTTAATATAGATTCCCGATAATCCCGATATTTATGATGTATCTACAGTTTAAGTTGAGGAATGGCCGTGATGCAAGGGCGTCGCCAGCCCGTGGCCCAGAGGGGGGCAAGTTAATATTATGGAGGATGAGAAAAAATTTAATTGTAGGTACAGGTACAATTGCACGGACTTTGGTTGCTTTGCAGTTGGCAACATTTTTTAAATCTCTAGGGGGGGGGGGGTCTGCCCCCTCTGCCCCCCCCCCCCCTGGCGACGCCCTTGCCGTGATGCGTGTGCTGTTCCTGGGTTCCTCTATACGACTACCTAGGTACCTACTCTTTAACACAAACGCAAACTTTTTCTCAGGAGGTGGATTATCGCAATAGACTTAGGTTTTTGCGACTGTTTATCGCTGAAATTAACATTCAAGAGAATTGTCGCGTTGTGTAATTGTAAGCACTTGCTTAAAATTTCATATACTGCAATGTTTGTATCTTGCTTGTTCAAACATTGCAACGTTTTCGTCTTATTTGTGCGACCACTGCAAAGTTTTTGAAACAGTTATGTAAAATTAACGCGATAACTCCGTTAAAAGTTGTTTAATATCTGCGGATCGTCGTTTACCTACTGTTTATATTGTACACCTGTGTAACTAAATATTTTGCCGTCCAATTTCCTCACACGGGAGCAGACTAGCTGGACTGTTAAATAATAATTTCCTTCTAAATATATTTAACTATCCATACTTCGACACCAACACTAATTAATATTAATCTACTATAGATGTCTAATATATTTTGTATTTATCTAGAGCTTATAGGGAGATTAGGGCTTTAGTATTAAGGAAGACTGCGATTTGAATCCTATATCTTCAAGAGCACAGAATTCAACGTCCTTACGTCTTTCTTCGAGAGAATTCTACCATGTTAGGTTAGATTATCAGGATTCAAACCGTTGTCAAAATGATATCAGGGATATAATTATAGCGGTAGCAGAAGGCTTTTTTAAATTAGAAACTATCAGATTTATACGAGCTGTGGGTGAAGTACTTACGCATAGATAGAAATAGTTGGGTGTCTGCGTGTATTGTAGATTCTTAACGCGGCTATAGATATTTGAGACTCGAGATTTCGTGGGGGCACTTAATCGATAGCGTTCAAAAATTCCAAACGAAGGATGAATTTTGTATACTTACTTTTGGCAGTCTTATATTCTGTAAAGCTATAATATGATTAGTCTTTTATTCTTACTAATTAATACAAAATCTATTTAGATCTGTTGGTCTGTTCACGACAAAAGCACCGCACGGATTTTTATGAAATTTGATATTGGAATGTTTTGCTTGAGACCCTAGAGAAGGAAAATTATATATATTTCATCACCTTCCAAATGAATTTGCGGAGCGTTGCTTTCTATATTTTATTTGTCAACAAACCCTACCTAAAACAATTGGCAAGGCATGTCTATTCCGATCTCAAATATCTACTGCCGATGTGACTCGCTCGAATAGGCATTTCTAATAAAGATACTTAATATTTATTTCGATGTTATTTCGTAAATTTTTCAAGTTCTCTTATATTATCACTAAATTGATAAATTCAGAATTAAATGTTCTATAGCGTCCTCTGTGTTCTCGATGTTGCGCAGTTGCGCCTGTTATAATTCTCCTAACTACACCTACTTTATGCTAGAATAGTTTCTGTAACGTAGTATTACGACCAAGTTAGCCAGTAAACGGACACTTACATATATTAATATTATTAAACGCTACGGTTAGAGACGCGACGGGGGAAATTAAAAGTACAAATTTATCAAAAATCCCCGACTGTCTGAGGCTTTAAGCTCTTTCCTTATATACCTACTTAGAATTATATAAGTGAAAAGAAGTCGCATATTTTTTTTCAAAAATATTTCAATTAATGTTGTAGTATGTAAACTCTTACAGTTATAATGCGGTAATTGCATCGTTTCTTTGGATATAATATTGATTATTTATTTAAGTTGTTGTACGACCTAATCACAAACTTACAAATTATTTACTCACTGTGAAACATATTCGTGGTACTTAGTAGATATAGGTGAATTATGATCACGTATTTCAAATAAAAAGTAATTTTATAACAATTGATGTGCCTAAGTGTAATTCTATTGTAATTTGTATATAAGTAATTAAATAGATTATTGTACTTATTTATTGTATATTTCGAGGTGGTGTGAGAGCACCATGCTTGCTGTTTTAAATGTTCAACAAAATATTGCCATTACTACTCCAAAATGTATTTTGAGACAATAACTTCCTTTGCTATTTATTTCGTGCACTATGGATTATGTAAATGATAATGTACTACTCAGTTTATCTGCCTTTTTGTTAATTGTCAACATTATTTTATTAATATTTCTAATGAACACTTAAATATTATTTTAGTTTTAGCAAATTAATAATAGCATTGTACTGATTAGCATTGTATTATTCGATTTTAACAATGATTTGTTACTTTTCCCTTAATAATGTGGACACGTAGGATGTCATGGTACATCAGTGTTTAGAATTGAATGTTATAGAGCACGCAAGAATGTTTCTGCATATAATCCTGACTAGTCACTGTTTTATTGGTCAAAATTGTATTATTAGATTGTAATATCGACCTCGGCGTACCATGGCGCACCATGGCGCTTGATCTAAATACTAATTATTGTATTTCTATATAACATCCATACTGAGCTAGCCTCGATTACTTATGTCTATCCGTTAAAACGCCTGATACTTTACACTCATTCAAAGGTTTCGTAGTTTATATCAGATAAATCATTAGTGGCGGGCGTCTAAACTACACAAAAGTCCAGTCTTGTGAGATTCAGAACTTTAAGAATTATTGCACTTTTACTATCTAGTTTACCTACTTATTTTTTGTTTGTTTATTCAATTAATAAATTCGAGAATCTAGAGTACAGTTCTATAGTCGCAAGTCAGTTTTTTTGTGGGTTTCTTCAATTTCGGATAGTGAGTATAGAAATCGGGGCTGGCTCTAAGACGTGGTTCGAATGGGTATTTAATGGGTAGTTGTGTAGACTTGATTGTGATATCAATAAACATTTTCATACGAGCATCCAAATAACTAGTTTTATTTCGTATCGGATAAATGTCTTTAATCTTAATAGAGATGATGTAGCTCCAGGTTCTGTTATCACTACCAAATTTCATAACGATCTGTTCAGCCGCTTCAGTGATTAAGATAATACATGAAGAGACAGCAACCGTCGCTTTTTATAACGTAGAAGCGATCGAAAGTGCTCATCTCTTCCCAAAATCAGAATAAGTTATCTGGTGCATGATTTTTAGGTTGGCCTGACTGAGTTTGTGAGAACATTAGTTTTCATGCATTGATCGTCTTTTCAACCTATATTCTAGAGTCTACCTACTTTTGAATTATTGGGATTTAGGTATTTAAAAGAAACAACAAAATATAGACTGAAGTAAGCTTTTTTAACTAAAGTTTTATACATAACAATTACATTATTATATTTGAGTTACAGCTATTGAAAATAATGGATGTTTGGCATATATATAACTTAGTACAATTACATAAAGTAGATGTAACTAAGGTATGTAACAACAGATTTACATAAAAGTATTGTTGCATATAAGTAAGGATATTTGTAGTACTGTAGCCGGTTTAGCCTAGATTTCTTCTGTCTCTGATGTTAGTAGCGTACCAAATCGCTGGTAGCATGGCAATATACCAATTTACGTTATGCTGAAGCGTGAGACCACGCGTTAGCGACGCTCACGCGTGAGACCGAGGTAACCGGAGTGCTTACGCGTGAGACCGATGTAACCGGAGTGCTTACTATATTCGACTTGAGACCAACGGTTGAGGCGCGGCTCGTGACATAGCATGGATTGTGACAGAAGAATTCCAACCTGAACTCCCGCTTTTCGCCTCTGCAGCTTATTACATAATAAACGTACAAATATATATTAAACATTTTTGTATCCCTATCATAACTCTTATTACACATTCCATAATTTTACAATGAAAACCTCCGCTTCGTATAAGTTACACTGTGCGTATTTATTTCTACAGTGCCGCGGAGTTCGTATATTTTACATTATTATTCTCAAACTGCTAACATACAGAAAAACTTGTCGTTTATTCTAAATCTAATTAACAAAATAAAATCTGATGTATTAAATTATTCTCGTCTTGAATGTCTCTCGCCTGGGATACGATGTTTGTTAGTTAGGTACTTCAATGTTGACTCGCCAACTAATGCTATTTTAAACAAAATATTAAATATGATAATTGCATATAATTATGTTCTGAGATCATATTTAATACATCACAGGTGTTAAAAGAAAATTAAAATTAAATTGAAGATTTCGCAGTGTAGTGCGGTCCGCACGCTGCGATGCCGAATGAATTTCAGACCCCGTCATGTTTCCGACAGTTTTTGGCACATAACAACATCTGAGTAGACATCTCGAACAACAAAATTAAATCAAATATTTACAATGTTATCTCACAGGTCGAGTAGATTTGACGTGGTTGACTTGATACTTTATCTAAAGATCATAGATCAAAGATCATCAAAATAAAAGTATCTTGAATAAGTAAAGCCTCTTAGTAAGATGTCCAAAATGTTAGCATTTAGAGCATCGAATTATAGAGTGAGCTACTTCCTGCATTTATTTGAAAATATAGTTAGTATGTAGTTTATGTTTTATTATAAATGCTAGTCGGCATGAGAGAGAACATTGCGAAACACAATTCATAAAATTCAAACAAAATCAATCAATATCTTTAAACAAATCGTATAGTACTTCTACCTTTTGTAGTCATAAAACTTTTACAACATAGTAAATAATTTTATAGTGCATTTATCGCCTTTAGTCATTATTTAAAAGTTCATTTTTCAGTTAATTTATATCGAAGCTTTGTCGCATCTACCAAATACTTTGGTAAGAAGTAGAGAAAAACTTATAAATACAACAACGGTTGTATTAAAAATACATATACAGAACGTATTTTTACTGAAAATAAAAACGAACAAGAGAAATATTGCCCTTCTTTTGGAACAGTCGAATATAGTACATAATGAATGAATGATGAAGATGACCTAAACGGCTTGTCTTTTAAGTTTTGCAGAAACCGCGACCTTTCGTCCTAAACCAATGAGAAATTTGTACTTTCAATAAAAGATCGCGGCCGGAAACTATTTAGTAATTTAGGGACAAGACTAATAGACGGCTCCAGGGAACGCCTAGTTCCAATAAAAACAATACTCAATATAGTCATAAAGTTCTATAATCCATTAAAATACAACAACAAAACAAATATGCTAAGAAAGTTTGTATTAGGGGAGTAATATTGTCGAAAACACAAATACTCAAATAACGACCGTAACACTGTAACTACGTAAAAATCTTAATATTCATTTCATTTATATTTTGGCAATTCACATTAATTCTGTTACGGGAGGTAACAAAACAAACTTTGAGTATTTGTATTTAACTTACGCTAAATTGCTGTTGTTTTTATATTATATGGATTTCACTTTTGTGAAACATTTTTTGTGCTTTCCTCGCTTCAGCGTAACGAAGGCACAAAAAATTAGACAAATTTAAATGTGTCAAAAATGTTAAGATACAAAATGAACAGAAATCATATTTCTAGCAAATCATCTTAACAATCGAGACATTCATTGATTGTGACCTTCGAAGCCCACTGCTCTGCTACTGACCGGACTTACAATACCAGAGTAAACCAAATCCTACAAAGTCATGAAAACTAAAAACTACCTTACTCATAATATAACTTAATTTACTTGAAAGAGATCATAATAAACTTAAACGATAATTGTCACAATATAAATATTAACCAGAATCGGGGAACATCGAAAGAATATTCGTAAAACTTTTGGAAAACTGCTAAACTGCGAGATGGTTGAACATTGAGCAAAATTGTGATGCTTCATGTGACAGTACCTAAACATTAATAATATATATTAAATTATAATAAACGCTATTCATAATGTCTCCAAACTATTATACATTTTCCTTAACATTATTTTAGTTATTGTTCGGCGACAATTAATAAATTAAGAAATAGAAAATTTGCACATCGTCTCCGCCGCGCGCAACTGAACATTTTAGTGTCGAAAGTGGTAAGGAGTGTTGGGGTTACTATTGTAGCTGCCCGTACGATGTTTTTGGTCCAAGTAATGTTCGAGTGGTTGCGCGGTGTGGTCCGCCCGCCTAGCTGGTCCGCTTGAAGTGGCTCTGGGCGAGACGCGCCACCTTGGGCGGGCGGATGTGAGCTCCGTGTCCACACTCGTGCTTGTGGTGGCCAGGGGACTTCTTCCCGGTGTTTGATAACCGTTTGCGGGGCTTCAGGAAATCTGAAAAGACGGAAAACATAATGTCAATCATTGAAAAATGTATTTATTTATGTATGTATTTATATATTATTTAATATTTATTTATTTATGTATGTATTTATTTCAAATATGTATTTCACGGTGAAAGGGTGTCAACGTCGTATGCCACTAATATAAAATCATCCATAAAGTGTAGATGCCAGGCGTGGCTGGGAACTGGTAAAAACTTTACGATCTCAAACCTGAAAGGTTCGTTAAAGACACCCGGATGGCCTCGATGCAGTCGACATCTTTACGACTCTATCCAAGAGGAAAGAACAGTAAAAAAGTAGTTCTAGCGCACTTAATGCACCGGAATCCTTTTTTCTAATCCTCTAAGGGCGGCTACGTCCTTTGTGACCATTTCTAATTTTGAAAAATATTACCCTTAATAACTATAAAAGTTTTACGACCCTTTTTACTACTGTTTAATCTGCATTGTAATGATTTTCGGCTGTGCGTTACTGGAGCGGGGCGATTCGATCGCACTTAAACGGAGCGTTTCTTGGAAGTTTGTAAGTTTTGGATGATATTATTGATATAGTAAGATGGGTGTGTCGTCAATCATATTATTATTATATCACAACGTAATCAATAGCGATAGCAAACGTGAGATATACTATATTATACAAGTACTACAATATAGTTGTACGCAACGATAACATGCGATTATTATGTGTAAGTAAGACTAGGATCTGCACGTAGTAGTAAAATAATGAAACCGAAGATAGATAGATAATATCTAAATTAAAACACTACATATTATACCAATCTGAGTAGGAATGGACGAAATGGCAGCACAAACACTGCCATAGCAACAGCAGACGCGCTCAAGGTTAATACGGTTTGGGTGTCAACTGGACGAGCCCGCTCATTTGTTGTTCTTGTACACGAACCTGATATAGAAACAGCTATATTATTCTTTATTAAATCGATGCCAAATAATTACATGTAGGTAGACAATGATATAAAACAAATGGATCAGCGTGAGTCTCAAGCGCGGAAAAAGGTAATATACCTACCTAATTCATGAAAGGAGAAAAGGTAATATGATTGATGAAAGGAGAAAATGTAATAGGATGTGATGAAAGGACAAAAGGTAATAGGATTGATGAATACAGCTAAACATCAATAAAATTGGAACGTTCATATTTCGAATACAATAGGAAAAGTTTTCGGACAAATAGAGAAAGTATTAGATAGGTAAATAGGAAACATACAAGGCAATGTACATCTACTGATACACATTGTCTTCTATGTTTCTTCGTATCATAGATTTGAAAAAGCAACAAAGCGCGACAAACACATTTCTTGAGAACTTTAAATAATCATATAAATTCTCCTTTCAGCAACAACAAGAAACAATAGCTCAACGTCATCTCAATCGAGATCAAAATGCCATATTATAACCTCGAAGAGCTAAGAAATAAGAATCGCAAAAACTAAGCGTCGTCGGTTGCAGTCGGGAACTATGTCAATGACGTCACGAGAGCCAAGGTCGACTGGTGGACTCACTCATTTCCCGCCAATTCTTACATGCCGAGGCACGTCACGTGGGTAACAAGTAACAACAACATAACCTCAAAATAATGAAGTCGGATTAGGGCAACGCATTTTGAAGGCAAACACCACCTCGACCCTGAAACCGCTGAATTTTCACGTGATTACGCAACTCACAACGTGGACGATAAGGCCGTACCGCAAATAGCAGCAACCTATGATATATATGAGAACACAAATAGCATTTAAAAATATAACATAGCTGCGTGAGTGAAGAAAATACGAGCACTTTGATCGCGATTGGATTGCGTAACGAACGTTTCCCGCCGAAACAGTTCCCGCGTTTTTCGCAACACGTGATCGATTCGCGGAGTATTTCCGCGTGCTGTGTTTGTAGTGGTAGCGGCCGACTAGTGGACGGAGTCGGGTAGTATCGAACATGCGTAAACACCCGTAAACAAAATGGCCTTGGAGGATGCGGCGCGCGCGCAGACACAGCCACACACATATAACTCACACACACATTGTCACCGGCATTATCTGACTTATCGACTACAGCCTAATGTAGTAGTAGAAGTTAATATTAAACTACGCTTATTGGCGTAGTAATTCTGTTCTTCTTGGAACGGAACCTTGAATTGATAAAGCGGCAACTGTGCGTTCGGTTTGAACAGTCGTTCACGTGTGTTGACAAACATTATTAGATATTCAATGCTCGTTGATTCAAATAGAGCAATGGGCATTTGGTATTCAGTCGGGCCTATTGGTTAGGTGCGAGATTTACACATTCCGAATGTTAAATTCAATACTTAAGTACCAAGAGTGCATTGCCTAAATACCTAATAGATACATATGCACACACTTATTTGTAGCGGTGGAATTTCAGGGATGCAACTTCTTCAACTGCTGGTGAATAAACTATCGTTAGGAAACCGTTGGTGGTTGAAGCGGACTAGTGACCTTATTTACTAAGTGAATCTGACAATGCACTTATTGCCTGAACACAGAAAATCAAATCACTGGTGAATTTAATCGATTACGATGGATCAACGAATCAATACGGTTAAGATTTTAGGTTTGATGACAACGAAGATCATTTCCAGAAATAGATAATGGAACCATAGGTTCTGATATGAACCATTTCAGACCCGGACCTGGTTAATCACTTCACTTGCCTCAATTAAAAAGTCTGTCAAGAAGAACAACATTTTATGACAATATTAACTCAAAGCCAGTCGTCTTTAACATCCGTTATACCACTGCCATCAGATGTAATAAAATATCTTCTAATAAATAAGAAGACAAAGCTGCATAATATGTTTCATTTGAAATACAAATGAATAAAACAGATGATATAGTAATATATAACGTTGTCAAAGATATACCAGGCGAGCACACAGAATCGGCAGCGGGAGAAGTTATTTTGGGCGACCTAAATATCGAAGTCCGCTGCCACCTCGACTGTGAGAAGCCAGCCAGCATCTACCGAGAAAAACTTGCACTGAAATAATATCTCTGAAGTCGTAAAGTAAATCAGTATTTTTTTTCACTGAAGTGTAATATATTACTGATGTAATTTGAAATATGAGTATGAAAAAATGTTATGTGAATAATAATACATATAACGTAGTACATATTAGGTCAATGAATTACTTAAAATAAATACTGGTGTAATATTATACTGAAGACATCAGCCGTTTCAGGTATAAGGGCGAATTTCAGTATTTCGTGATACGGCGGCGTATCACGACACGAAACACTCGGAACGCCTAAAGTAAAGGAGCTACTTCAGTGTTTTTTTTTTCACGATTTCGGTGTTTGTCCCTCTATCCTAACTAATATAAAAGCAAAAGTAGCTCTGTCTGTTTGTTACCTTTTCACGGCTAAACGGCTGAACCAATTGTTATAAATATTGGCACTATATTTTATCATCATCATCACCACCACTTTCGTCACTACGCGGGTGAAACTACGGGGCGCAGCTAGTAAGGTTGCAAAGAATAGTAAGCAGCTCTTTGCAGGATATCCCTTTTCATATAACCTCGTATATATACCAGATAGTTTGTCTGGTATGCTACTCGTAGCAACAGTGCATGCATCTCTACAAAATGCAGCACACGTGCATGCGAAGGTCGCGCGATACATCCGTCTCCGCAACGCAGGCAGAATCTTTATAGCCTTCGAGCCCTCCGGTAACGAGGATCAAATAGGAAAACTAGATTTTTTTTTCTGTTCCAGTCACGTGACTGAGAAACGTTGCGTGAATGAGATGCTTTGATGTCAGCGGCAGATTCACGGGAAACTACTGTTCTTGAATTTGTAATATTGCGTGTGAATTTTGGGAGTGGCATTATTAGGAGAGATTGTTAATAACATATGAAATAATAATATAATATTTGATGATTAAACGTCAAAAACGTCAATGACGTCAAAATAATAAAAAATAAAGACGAAATTAACACATGACTAGAAAGAGAAGCGCTCTCAAGAGGAAAACACTCACCAGAACGAAAAATAGTGAATAATAATGGGACAAAATAATTCAAAAAGTAGTTTTATTTTAATCCACCAAAAATAATCCCCTATATATATTATTAGTTGGGTCGTCATGACTAAAGAGAAACACAATTGGCGTGATTGTTGTGTATGACTACAAATTGTCAACAATCAAACTGCAATGTTTCATTGTCTGCTCTGTACCTACTGAACTGCAATTTGATAAAATCATTGACTTCTATTATACGCTACATCTCATCGACTTTCGAGACATTCGAGACTTTACTATGATCCAGTAAAGTTTGGGGAATGTATCCTATCTCTACTATCTTAATTACCGTCGCATAAAGTTTTGCCGTTTAAAGCATGAAAGGTATGGGTTTTGAAAGAAAATCATTCTTTGGCTACCACATCTCTACACTATATTCTCGGTCCCGCCGCAGGTGGCTTATTGTCGATTCTGAACAAAGATTGGACCGTTTTAACAAAAGTAGCCTTTATGAAACAGATGTCATTATCATAATCTCGTTCAATTATTTTTGCGGTTGAGGCAAATTGCGGAGGCTTTGTGCGAGTTGTTCACGTCTCACGTGGCGAGATCCTCGCGGCTACGAATACGTCCAAATGGCGTTCGTGGGAATGAGTCAGCTCACGATCCAGGATCGGTGGAAACGTGCCCCTCATTACAGTCAATGCACTGGCCCAAATGGAGGCCGGGCCCTCCCATTGTTCCCCGTAATAACAGGGACACGAGTTTCGGTAAAGGATATTTCTGTGCTCTCTAAAGATTGAAGTTCCTCACGACTAAATAACGTTTACGTGTGTAGATGACGACAATGAGGTGTACTTTGTTATCTTTCTTTATTTGTATTCGTGGTTCTTAGCGATTTCGGGCGTTTCCTTCCTCCACGGATTCGGTGATCGTGTCGAAACAAGTCCAAACTTGCGTCATAGTCGGTGACCGCTCCGCTGTAGTAATTGGTGTGTGGTGCACGTAGGTCGCAGGCGCAGGCAGCCCGCTACAGTCTCAAACGCAGATTTTTGAAGCGTGGGCGTCGCGTCGGCCGCCCTCCAAACAGGTTGTCGACTGCGCTAGCACACTTCGTTTTATTTTATTCGTTTAAGTTACAGGGCTGCCTCCTTTATGTCCACCTAAATGAGTTTCCTCTAGATAGCGGAGAAATCAAGTTCAATCTTACAAGTCAAGTTACAATCGTTCTATAGCGGGGGGAGAAAATCCTTTACGGAACCAGTTTCTGCGGCCAGCTAGGCGAGTTCGGTGAGGATATTAATAGGGCTGTCGATTAAACTAATCCCAGGCGTAATTTTTCACAGCTGCGTCACAGGAAACGCATTGTTAGCCGCGCGAACAACGCGAGCGGCTGCATTGTTGATTACGAACCAGTTCCCAAATATCTAGGCCAAGTGAAAGGCGAGACGGTGTCAAAACTGCGCGCTGGCGGCGGATACGCGAACAATCGGCTCCTCGCTCGGACAGCCCTAGGCGAAGAGTCGAGGTTCTAGTGCGCTGGACGCCGTGCCCGATAAAAAAAGTAACAAAAACTAATCCCGCTCGCATATATTTATATGTATACTCTCTCGGCTACTGGTTTTGAGACGTGCCAGCCTAAACAAATAAGCGGCGACCAGGTAGCGACTCGTATTGGGCTCTTAACATTTTGTTAAAAAGTATTTATCTGATACTGTTTATTACCCCTCCACTTTGTGTCACTGGTTTACTTCTATTTTTATTATTGTATTGGGTACGAAGGACAAGTCGATTACGACGTAATAGGCTCATCTATCTTGTTTTTTTTTAGAATAAAATTAATTCGACGGAAAATACACGAGTCATAAGTTTAACATATTTACTCAGTATTATAGCCAGTAGTGGAACAATGGTAGGTATATCACAACCGGAAGGCGCAGTTGAGTCATTTTGCATTGACTCACGCACATTCAGGTTAATTCATTAACCCATTTTAGTCACTACTGACGACATTACTATAAATTTCATAACCATTACTATAAAAAATGTAATATATATAATGTAATAATAACGGTAAACTTGATGAATAACGTCTAAATATTTTATGCTAATGCCGTAAAAATCGTAAAATGTCTGTCAAAGCCAGATTTTATACCTATCTTTTCACTAGAAGCTGTAGGTCGTGAGTTCGATCCCCACCCAGGACAAACATTTGTGTGATGAGTATGTATGTTTGTTCTGTGTCTGGGTGTTTCTATCTTTCATAAGTATGTATTTACAACAAAAAAAAAACAATATAGATGTATGTATTCTATCAGCCATTTAGTTTCCATAGTGCAAGCTTTGTTTAGTTTGGGCTAGATGGTGTCGTGTGAAAATGCCCACCAAATATACAATAAAAATTGCATAGAGACTAATAACAATGGTCTGACCTCGGTCAGCCCGTCAATGTCTAGCTCCCTCTGCATGCGCTGCAATTTTATCTATCTGATCTAGATTATCTACCAAACAGGATGTCGTTGTCCGCACTTTGAATTTTTTGTGCCAGGTTCTGATTTAAAGTTTGCCTTTATTATTGAGCTGGTGGTTTGAGTTTAAACGTCAATATTGAATATACTACTTCTATCGTCTGGCAAGTGAGATGTTTTACGACTTAATCTTTTTATTTGAAGGGGCATTTTCCATCATCATCATTATTTCAGACTTTATCGATTGATTGCTGGACATTTTTTTTCGATCCTGCGATGATCTCAACTAGCTCTTGTCTTCTCACTTGATGATATCTTCCCTCCATCTAGTGTTTTCCATATGAAAACTATTTTTAAGTTATTTCATCAAACAAGTTAACTTTTCGAAATCTTGTATGAATAACCAGATGCACCTTTAAAAATTTTTTGTAGAAATAAATAAGCTCAGAGTACAATAACATACTCAATGTAAGTCTATAACAAGCTGCTCTATAATTATACTGCTAGCGAATGATTAAAATAACCGATAATATGCGGAAAATGATTACAATTACGTAAATAATGATAAAGGTTAGATATTGTAATAGAGAACACGTAGTAATAAATATGTCAATGTGAAAAGAGCAACGTTATTGTTATGAACGGAGTGAACGTGGATTTGACCGATAAAGTCGCGAGTATAACGATCGATACTGTTGTTTACTAAATAATCGGATTACAGAGTCAAGTGCTTTCTAAATGCAGTGATATAAAAGATGACGTCACGGCTACAGAGGCTCTAAGGCTCAGGGCACACGACGCTCATCGTTTCCAACTGGTTGCGACGTATGTGGTTTAATTTGAAATAATATATACTTAATTAAAGTCAAGAGTAACTAAAGTTACAGTTTCATCACCTACGAGTTTCCTCGTGTGTTCTAGGCCTAAATTAGCTTAGCGTGATTTTAACTTTAGTGCAATATTTAAAATGCAAGCGTAATAAGAATCTGACCAAAAAGAACAGAAGTCCCCGCAGTCTTCCTTGATTTCTGCGACCTAACTTCTCTAAAATCTTTGACAGAGAGTTTTTTTTATTTTTCTAGATTGACTTACATTACCTTACACTACATCAACGCTCATTTAA
This sequence comes from Lycia hirtaria, assembly GCA_947563715.1. Classification (NCBI taxonomy): domain Eukaryota; kingdom Metazoa; phylum Arthropoda; class Insecta; order Lepidoptera; family Geometridae; genus Lycia; species Lycia hirtaria. The sequence goes on from OX387376.1 coordinate 24,503,257, forward strand.
TTAGATAATAAATTATGCTATCCCATTGCTGGTTATAAGCAATCATACACTTTCATCAATTTTAGGTCCTTCGCTACGTCTCGATATCCTTCAAAGAACTTCTCTCCAACGTTTCTATGTAATCTATGTTGTATACCGAATACATTTTGTTACTTCAAATGAACATCTAATTAATTGTTCGTCGAACGTCGAACGGCTGCGTTAACGGCGCACTGTTTCCAATCCAAAATGACAAGCTATTAGCCAAGCGCTCGGCATTAGAAACTGGCAGTGGGCGCAGACGATTGTGAAAGTGAGCGGATTACTAGGCATTGTTGCGTGCGGCCTGCCATGCTGTAATTTTATACTCTATAACTTTAACATGAGAAATTTCCATAAAAACATTAAATTCTTTACCATCAGTTCTTGTTATTTCTTCCTTTCGCTGTGTTGTTTCGAGAGTAATGCGAATCTCTCGACTTTCACCGTTATACACTCGAGTATCTTGCATAAGCGTGCCTGTCCGAGCGCACTCGTTCCATGTTCGAGGCAATAATTTCGCACATGTGTCCGAGACATTCTGAGATTAAATCGCGGCGTAGCTCCCGCGTCGAAAGTTCGACGTCCCTGTGGAATAATTCAAGCGATTCCACAAGTTGATTCATGTTCACACGCACGGGAGCTGACTTTTTGCGTGCAATGGTCGAATTTCATTGAGGAATTGCATTCAGCGAGTATATTAACTAAAGGAATTGGAGGATCGTATCTTATATACCTTCGAACATAAAAGTAAAAGGCTATACGGATATACTATAATACTTACACGACTTTGCTTTGTAATAAAAATGACGAACTGAGCAAGTTCGTCTGACGGTAAGGAAACATGTATAATTAATTTTAAACCTTATGGCTTTGATAATAAAAATATTTCTTTTTTGTTGCGAGTGTTATACCAGAATTTTATGCTTCTAATATGTATACATATGATGACTGAGACAAATCTGACGACACCACACTTTTTTTTTAAATGTAGTAATTAATAGGTTTGCGCATGACCGCCAACTCGCCATCATCAATATAAAGTCGTTAAGGTCATAGAAGGTAATATAGAAACACAAATATAGTCTAAAAACATTACCCTCCTAGGACAATCGGGTTCCAGGGCAAGTTCACTAACCTAACACTATACTTAGATTACTAGCTGACAACTTACACGACAAGTATCGTTAGGTAACCCAAGTGACGAACAAATTGCCCTTTCCGTGGAACCTGCACCGATTACTGGAACGTTTTCTATATTTGTACCTTCAGTTTCTGCTATTATTGTGTCTATTTCTTTCAAACGTGCGGTTAGAACATGTTTATTGATGGTTTGCTGTCTATCATTATAGGAAATTATCGTTGGAATTTAAACAGATTGTGCATTGCGTGAGTGAGTCGTTTACTTGTTACACCTAGGGAAGTTTAAAATAATTATAATGTAGAATTTATATACTTGCTTTTTTACTTCTTTCTACACGTTTTCACTCTGAAGTTGTCGGCAATATTCCGGTGTTTTGCGACTTCCGAGTATTTTCTTGGTATAATAAATTGGTATTGTTTTTTTTATTGGTATTGGTGGTTTTAGCCTATCGTCGAATAAAAAAAAAATACAAAAAATTTAAAAATAAACTTCTAATAGAAAGCGCTGTATAAAATGTTCGTTTAATTGGAACTACATAATTAAAAAACTAACCAACTGAAGTCGCTGAAGTTATTATGAGACCACTTCTGAATCGAAGTCTGTTTACAGCTAGCGAAGATTTTATCACGGTATAAAAAATAACAACGAACTGAAAATCTTTTTTTTAGGATGGAATAATTTTGTAAGTCTACTGTCTTTATAATACTATACTTAGTGATTATTTGTGAACTATAGATATAAAGTGAAACGTGAATATGTGAATTAATGTGGATAAATACAGTGCGCCATTGTCCAAATATATGAAAAGTAGGTAATCAATTAGCGCAGAAATTGAAAGCCGCGACCTTACCCAAGTCAAACTGGTTTTAGCGGGAAAAGGCCGAGTTTTTACACAGTTTACTTTTCAACACATCGATCGCTACCATGTAGGTGTGCTTAATAATGAACCTTAATGAGTGGATGATGCGGCGCGCCCCGCAGGGCGGCTGCTTCAAAGGCGATCGCGTTCAAAGGTGCCGACATTATCGGCCTCTTGAACTATCTCAATGGATTGTTATTTGGATGAGCTACTGGAATACGCTGTGTAAGCACGCGAGCTCCTCGAGTGTGGTCTGCAGACACCATTACACGACAAAAAACTATGGGAACCAACATTCTGAACTGAATGTGTGTCATCACAAATTGAGATTATTTTTCGCACTTAAATTGCATGCAGAATAAACAGTGCAATCTATTTTTGCTCTCGAAAGCAAAGCAATCAATGCACCGACCGCATCTTGGTATTTTATGACTTCCATAAACATAAATCAGTGTCGCTCTCGTCTGAGCACTGCCAGCTACCGATTTCGCAATAAATACACCAACAAACCTTTGAAACGTGAAGATGCACCGATACAAACATAAAACGAAGATTCCCATGAACGTTATTCAAATTCAACTGAAATAGGAGCCGAACACGTTATAAATCGGGAACACAATGAGATCGATAATACTAGCAATAAAGATTTAACGGCCGGAACGGTAGCTAAATATCATGAAAGAACAAAAAACCATTGTCCGAACACAATGTTCCGAGATGTCTTCTTTTGTGAACGAGATTCGGCTCGAAGGACCAAAGAATCGGTTAAACATCGGCCGCACAATAGTAAACAAGACTTGACGCATTGTGAGATGTGACCTGGAGGTCTGAGGTCGCTCTAAGAAGTCTGACCTCTGGACCAAATTTATACCCACTCCCAAAATTCCTCTCACAGGGTGACAACAATGAGAGAATGGACGGGATCACCGCGAGGGTAGATGCTGCTAAGTATTACTCTAACAATAGACACAAAGAGCGGTGTGTGTTTACCCATGAATATGTGGAATATGATACACAATAGCCGGTGCTATGCTAATACGGCGCACAACAGGTTAACAGATTTTTTCTCAAGATAATCTACGTGTATAACGAATTCGCGTTTGGTGTTAAATCGTGCATGTTTGGGGACGCTCCGGTGTAATCCCGTCTTTTAAATGGACTATTTAGATGTTTCTGCTAACTGTAATAGCTGACCATTGTTAGGCAAATTAATGAAAATTTACATTAGTTTCCATTCCCAGTTCGGACATTGAATTTGGTCACGGTACAGTTATTGCGAGATCTAAACAAAAGGGTAATGCTCGGTCGGATAATGGTCGGTTTGTGATTCTATGTGGCCTCTATTAGTCGAATAAACAGCTCCGTAACGACCGTTTTATGCATAAATTAACCAGAGATTGTTCCTAAGTGCACCATTTGGCGGATGAGACAATTTGGGCAATTATAATCGGTGTAGTGGGTTAGAATTCCGGCAGCTGTGTCGCTGGGCTGCCACATCTGGCTAACGCCAGCTCTCTCGCGACCTATTGGGTTGCATTCTCGCATTACCCACTCAAATTACTAGTTTCCTCCGAGTGCTAGAGTTTCTAACTGGAAAGTTGGCAAATGTCAGCCGTTAATGGCACTCGAGAGCTTTTAAAAATGCAAAGTGTAAAAGATCTGTTATCTCTAGTGTGCGGTACCTTTACACACGACATTGGCAGGATGGAAGTTTTTTGAGGATCGATTTTTAAGGATGCGTTTTATGTTTCTATTAGGCGTCGGTCACGTTGCACCCGGGCGCGCGGGCGGTACAAAAAAACATTAATGTGAGGTTGATATAATCGTGCGCTGCGGAACGTGCATCGAAGGACCACCCAAGAGGAAGGAGTAATCCATTTCCTTGGCCTCCAGAAAAAACTAACATTAATCTAATCAAATACAAGTTGTGGATCGTCACGATGTACCAATTAGTGCTTTTAAGCGACCGATTAGTGATGCGTTCTCTGTTAGAGAGGGCAGATCGTAAATAATAAACGAGTCGAATAGAGAGCGTCTTCGTTGCGTTTATTCGAGCACGAACAGATTTTAAGATATAAAATATAATTTTTACGACATTATTATACGGTGACGGTAAGCATTTTTCACTGGCGAGATTTTACGAGCTGACCGTTCTGTTGGACAAATTCTATATTTTAAAACGTGTGAAAGTTAAACATAAAGGGCAGTGAGGCGGAGTAATAAAATTGTTAGAAAGAGTGACCGGGGTAGCCGTAAACGCGATTGGTCAAGCATTGGCGGATCAAACACCGTAATTATGTTCCGATATGAATATGACTGTATAATATGGGTCAAGATGCCTTGGGAAAGGAAATGCCGGGTTCGATTCGTTCGCTGGTGAAGAGACGGGTTTATTTTTATGAGTTTTGAAATTAAATTACACAATTACAGTCGTTGCATGCGTTTCATAGAACGACCGTTATAGCACGACGAACAGTTAAAATAGGAGAATAGCGTAACATAAAACGTTAACCTTGTTAAGACTAGCTCGTTAGACGTTATGCCTTGCTGGCATTTTAACTGCATCTGCAGCTTTCGCCAAAATATTAAGTTTAGCTTTTTTTATCGCCAGTTTTTGAGAAAATTTAATATCCCATTGCAGAAAGAGGTGTCTTGTGCTGATTTAGACCGTTGCGACAAAAAAGCACTTAATTTTTTGCTGTTCTATTTAAAACATGTGATCGTGTGTCGTTAGACTGGAGCGGCTTGATCTCTGATTAGCTTTAAACGTTATCTTGGATGACATGCTCATAGAATTTTCGAAACTCTATATTTGAGCGTTTTTATAATTTGGAAGTGTAAATTTAAATTTATGTTATACTATTTATTATGATGTAGTTAAGTGCCTAGATTTATCATTTTTATGATTAAAATAAATCTAATCATTACGATTATGATGATATAGGCTTAATTTTTGATGAATATTTCTGTTTGATTCGTCAAGTAAACAGACAGACGTGTGTGTCAGATGGCAGGTAGGTAAGTTCATTGCAAATATAAGCAACGTCCAAGACGTGAACAGAACTGGCAAGGTGTAACGGATATGTGACACACAAAACGCAGCGAATTTCAATGAGTGTTTACTAGTTATGCTAATTACAAATGGCATGCTTGAAGCTAATAGAGGTTGAATAACTTCTTTTACAGTTACAAAGTTAAAGTTCAATGAGATTCAAAATATACGATTAACTAACAACTTATCTACACAATATGAACCTTGAGTCATTTGCGCAAATAAATAATAATTTTTATAGTTTAAAAACAATTGAAATGCCAATAAACTGTACTCAGCGATATACAAAATACAAAAAGAATCATCAAATCAATGCACAATTAGCTGAGTAATCGGTGAACAAACATACAAACCGAATTGATAACATCCTTCTTTTTGGAAGTCGGTTAATAAATAAAAATAAAACGGTTATTGACAATTTATATAAGTACTCATCTTTTAACCCCTTCGTCTAGATAATTCAAATCATCAAAGATGTTAATGTCGTGTTTTCATCATTTTAGAAAAAATATATTCATATATCTTGTTTTTTCATTCTGCAGCACGAACTCCGAACCCTTTTAGAAATAGAATGAAAAAGATAAAAACAAAGTTGGCAATACGTGAGAAAGTCCTACTGAAAACCGATCAAACTTGTTTTATGTCCAACCTGCTGCACATTTTATGCAAATTTGTGAGGAGCCGAATCGAATTTATTACTTCCAAAACAGGATCAAAACCAGAATAATCATATTCACAAAACGTCTGCTCATTTGAATCTACAAAGACTTAGTGTTAGATAATAGAGAAATTACTTTCATTAATGAAATTTAATGATGAGATAAATATTATCAAATCTATGACAAGATATATACATAAAAATCATAAATATAAATTATTAAATATTTAATGCAACATCTTGGGTTTCCTTCTTAAATTTATGAAAAAAAATTATAAAAACATATTGCCCACATGATGATAACAGCTAAATAACGTACATGATCAACTGTACCTTTACTGTACTTTCTGATTCAGTATACATATATACGAGTACAACAAATTTCGATGAAGTTACTTTTACGCCGTAATTATCTCAAATTGTATATTTTACGTCACCGACAATTAACGCTTTTAATGTATTCACAGTAAAATGTTACAAGAAAGACAAAGGGCCGAGGTTCCCACAGCGGAGATCGCATGCAGATCTGAACGGGCATTTTAGAATACTTTAGCATTCATTAAAATCATAGAAAGGGCTTAGCACGCAAAGCTCGCAACAATCAAAACATTGTACTGAGTAAAAGAATTCATCACGCCTCGATTGCCGACAACAGGTAACACTGTAATTAAGGGATCTCTAATTGTTTTGTACTTCATTTACATAACACTTAAGATTTTTGTAACGTTTTGTACCTTTGTTTTCAAACAAAGAAATAAATTCGGAATTGTTTTTGAAGATTGTTGCAAGAACGGGCGTGACCGTAACGAATACGAATTTGGAATGGGATCCGTTATTGTATGTTGATGTCTTAATAGTAAGTGAACTAGAGAACTTCAGCAATGTTGTTAGAACAACGGCAACTTAACTAAATAACACTAGAGTTGAATCATCTGACAGCTACAACCAGCGGAATAATGAGTTTTCAAGATATCCATTTCCACAATATTGATCAAGTAGTGAAAAACCTTTGCGATATTCATAGGCTAGTAACAGTGAAAAGTAAGCCACGGTTTATAGCATTGCTGTGTCCAAGGTCGGCAACATAGTTAATAGTTATCGCTAACACGATGGTTACGGTATCGTTGAACGCATTAATCATTCGTCACTGCAACTAGTTGAAACGGTTTTATATGAATTCTACCTAATTCGACACAAAGCATGCAAATAAAGTAATTTCTAATAAGAATTTTACGGCAATTATGAATAGAGTTAATAACACAGCGTCGATAACATTAAAGCTATTAGAAATAATAATACAGCCAAATCAAACGTTAGAAAGTAAAATAAACAATGAGTCAAATCAGAAACCGACGAAGCGTAACCTGCACAGAGGTTCACACAAATTAAATCTCCAAAAAATCCTTTATAATAGAGCCCTATGAAACAGGGGGAGGGTCGCGCACATTAATTAGAATAAGCAAAATAATGAACACAAATTGTACTATGGGAACTGATTTTACACACGTGATAACATAAATATTTAATTCAATTTGTGGATTGTTTATATTGTCCCGATAGTCACGCTATCAGAGTTAATACGATTTTGGCACAGTTTCATATGGGAACTGATAAAAATTATATTTATAATAGCACCATAGGAAAGTGAAACATGTAGTTATTTTATTCCGAATATTGATATTAAATGACACTATCTTGAAAGCACGGACGTTACGATAGGAAAAGTAGGTTGAGGACTACACAGTATCAAGCCAAAGAAAAAAATAAGAAAACGAACGTAAATCCATTATACTCCAGTTTATGATCTCTCTATGAAGTAAACAAACAATATTAGCATGATGTTCGCATGCGGACCGGTGCGCGGTGAAACATAACGTCATCGAGGTACGATAATGAGCACAACACTTGTGTGTATATATTGTGTAGTTGTACAATTGTTCATTCTGGCAGACTGCATGGCAGCGCAAACGATACAACACAGTGCCACAAATATCTAATATATCTACCGTTACCAACCAAAACTGATAGTGAAATGTAAATGCTTGTTTACTTGTCGTAAAGACTTGTATAATCGCATTGTCAATATACCTATATATGTAAGTTGAAAT